>OZ030007.1:100414702-101014702 GCA_964023405.1 Apodemus agrarius | reverse complement strand
TGAGTCCATTGATATTAAGAGATATTAAGGAATAGTAATTATTACTTCCTGACATTTTTGATGTTATTTTTTTTATATTTGAGTGGTTATCTTCTTTTGTGTTTGATGAGAGGGGGTTTTGCTTCTTCTGGGGTGTGGTTTCCCCACTTGTGTTGGTGCTTTTCCCCTATTATCCTTTGTAGGGCTGGGTTTGTGGAAAGATAATGTGCAAATTTGGTTTTGTCATGGAATACCTTGGTTTCTCCATCTATGATGGTTGAGAGTTTTGCTGGGTAAAGTAGTTTTGGTTGAAATTTGTGTTCTTGTAGAGTCTGCATGATATCTACCCAGGCTCTTCTAGCTTTATGGTCTCAGGTGAGAAGTCTGGAGTAATCCTGATAGGTCTTCCTTTATATGTTACTTGGCCTTTTTCTTTTACTGCCTTTAATATTATTTCTTTGTTTAGTACATTTGGGGTTTTGATTATTATGTGACAGGAGGTATTTCTGTTCTGGTCCAGTCTGTTTGGAGTTCTGTAGGCTTCTTGTATATTCATGGGCATCTCTCTCTTTAGGTTGGGGAAGTTTTCTTCCATAATTTTGTAGAAGATATTTGTTGGCCCTTTAACTTGTAAATCTTCACTCTTATCTATGCCTATAACCCTTAGGTTTGGTCTTCTCATTGTGTCTTGGATTTCCTGGATGTTTTGGGTTACAAGCTTTTTGCATTTTGTATTTTCTTGGACTGTTGAATCAATGGTTTCTATGGTATCTTTGGCATCTGAGATTCTTTTATCTCTTGTATTCTATTGTTGATATTTGCACCTATGGCCCCTGATTTCTTCCCAAGATTTTCTATCTCCAAAGTTGTCTCCCTTTGTGATTTCTTAGTTGTTTCTACTTCTGTTTTTAGATCCTGGATGGTTTTGCTCAGATCTTCCGCTTGCTTGTTTGTATTCTCATGTATTTCTTTAAGAGATTTTTGTGTTTCCTCTTTCATGACTTCTACTTTTTGACCCACATTCTCCTGTATTTCTTTAAGTGACTTTTGTAATTCCTCCTTATTCGCTTCTATTTTTTGATCCATATTCTCCTGATTTTCTTTAAGTGATTTTTGTGTTTGCCTTGTAAAGGCTTCCAATTTTTGATCCATTTTCTCATGTATTTCCTTAAGAGATTTATCTATGTGTTCCACTATCAGCATCCAGACCAGTGATTTTAGATCCAAATCTTGTTTTTCTGGTGTGTTAGCGTATCCAGAACTTACTGCTGTCAGGGAACTGGGTTCGGATGCTGCCATATTGGCTGGATTTCTGTTGGTAATGTTCCTACATTTGCCTTTTGCCATCTTGTTATCTTTGGCCTTAGTTGGTCCTGTAGTCAGTAGTGGTGCTTGAACCTCCTGTGGGCTAGTAAGGCTAGTTCCCCTCCACTGGATGACTAGGTTTCCCCTGGCACAGATTGCTGATGTGTTGTTCTCCTCTTGGGTGTTGTTGGACCCCTGGTGTATCTTGCTCCAAGCAATGTTACATTCGGTTATCTCTGTGGACCTGATGCTGCTTGTCTTCTCTGGTTCTGCTTGCTTAGTCCAGTCAGCAGCAAGGATGCTGGCGGCGGCCTCTGGGAGTGGGAAGTGCAAAGTGCTGGGTCTCCCACAAAGCAGAGAACCTTCCCATTCTTAGATGACTGGCTAGAGGCCTGGATCCCCAGAGATCTTAAGCTTGGGATATCTTGGGTATCTGGTTCTGCCTGCTCAATCCAAGCAGCCGCCCGCAAGATGGCTGTGGTTGAGTGGAGTGTCCCCTCAGGGCATAGAGCCCATGCCTGGTTGGGGCCCAGGAACTGCTGCTCTGCCTGGATCCCTGCCTGGCGGCCTTGAGTCCCCAGAGATCCCAAATTCTGGATATCACCTGTACCTGGTTCAGCTAGCTTAGTCCAGACAGCTGCAAGGATGCTGGTGGTGGCCGCGGGGAGTGGGGAGTGTGGCTTGCAGTCTCCCGCAGGGCAGAGAACCCATGCCCTGCTGGAACACAGGAACCACTGCTCTGCCAAGCTCCTGTTTTTAGATGACTCGAATTCATTGTTTTTAATAGCTGAGTAGTATTCCATCCTTTAAATATATCACATTTTCTGTATCCATTCCTTGGGGTGGTTCCTCAGAAAATTGGGTATGATACTACTGGAGGACCCTGTTATACCACTCCTCAGAAAATAACCAGAGGATTCCCCAGCATGTAGTAAGGACACATGCTCCACTATGTTCATAGCAGCCATATTTAGAATAGCCAGAAGCTGGAAAGATACCATGGAGTTTTTAACACTATTGCTCTATAGTGCTGCTTGAGGTCTGGGATACTGATTCTCTCAGAAGTTCTTTTACTGCTGAGAATAGTTTTCACTATCCTGGGTTTTTTGTTATTCCAGATGAATTTGAGAATTGCTCTTTCTAACTCTGTAAAGAATTGTGTTGGGATTTTGATGGGGATTGCATTGTATTTGTATAAACTCAGGAGACAGCAGGTGCTGGAGAGGTTGTGGAGAAAGACGAACACTCCTCCACTGCTGGTGGGATTGCAAGCTGGTACAATTACTCTGGAAATCAGTTTGGTGGTTCCTCAGAAAACTGGGCATAATACTACTGGAGGACCCTGTTATCCCACTCCTGGGCATATATTCAGAGGATTCTCCAGCATGTAATAAGGACACATGATCCACTATGTTCATAGCAGCCATATTTGAATAGCCATAAGCTGGAAAGAACCTAGATGTCCCTCAATGGAGGAATGGATGCAGAAAATGTGGTATATATACACAATGTAGTACTATTTAGGCATTAAAAACAATGAAACAAAGTTACACCTTATGAATATCAATGCAAAAATACTCAATAAAATTCTTGCCAATGGAACCTAAGAACACATCAAAACTATCATTCACCAAGGTCAAATAGACTTTATTCCAGTGATGCAGGGATGGTTGAGTATACGGAAATCCATCAATGTAATACACTACATAAACAAACTCCTTGAAAAAACACCATATGGTCATTTCATTAGATGCTGAAAAGGCATTTGACAGAATTCAGCATTCCTTCATGTTAAAAGTTTTGGAAAGATGAGGAATTCAAGGCCCATACCTAAACATAGTAAAAGCAATATACAGCAAACCAGTAACCAACATCAAACTAAATGGAGAGAAACTTGAAGCAATCCCACTAAGTCAGAGACTAGACAAGGCTGCCTGCTCTCTCCATATCTATTCAATATAATACTTGAAGTTTAAGCTAGAACAATTAGACAACAAAAGGAGATTAAAGGAATACAAATTTGAAAGGAAGAAGTCAAACTATCACTATTTGTAGATGATATGATAGTATACTTAAGTGATTCCCAAAACTTCCACCAGAGAACTCCTACAGCTGATAGACAACTTCAGCAAGTGGCCAGATATAAAATTAACTCAAACTAATCAGTAGCCTTCCTCTACTCAAAGGATAAACAGGCTGAGAAAGAAATTAAGGAAATGACACCCTTCACAATAGTCACAAAGAATATAAAGTATCTTGGTGTAACTCTAACCAAAGAAGTGAAAGATCTGAGTGACAAGAACTTCATGTCTCTGAAGAAAGAAATTGAAGAAGACCTCAGAAGATGGAAAGATCTCCCATGCTTGTGGATTGGCAGGATTAATATTGTAAAAATGGCCATCTTGCCAATAGCAATATACAGATTCAATGCAATTCCAAGCAAAATTCCAAGTCAATTAATAGAGTTAGCAAGAGCAATTCTCAAATTCATCTGGAATAACAAAAAACCCAGGATAGCTAAAACTATTCTCAACAGTAAAAGAACTTCTGGGGTTTTTTAGTATCCTGGACCTCAACCAGTACTACAGAGCAGTAGTGTTAAAAAGTGCATTGTATTGGTACAGCGACAGGCAGGTATATCAATGGGATAGAATTGAAGAAATGAACCCACACACCTATGGTCACTTGATCTTTGACAAAGGAACTAAAATCATCCAGTGGAAAAAAGATAGCCTTTTCAACAAATGGTGCTGGTTCAACTGGAGGTTAACTTTTAGAAGAATGCAAATTGATTCATTCTTCTCTCCTTGTACAAAGCTCAAGTCCAAGGGTATCAAGGACCTCTACATAAAACCAGATACCCTGAAACTAATAGAAAGGAAAGTGGGAAAGAGTCTTGAGTGCATGGGCTCAGGGGAAAATTTCATGAACAGGACACCAATAGCTTATGTGCTAAGATCAAGAATTGACAAATGGGACCTCATAAAATTACAAAGTTTCTGTAAGGCAAAGGACACTGTCAGAAGGACAAAACGGCAACCAACAAATTGGGAAAAGATCCTAACCAACCCCACATCCGACAGAAGGCTAATATCCAAGATATACAAAGTCAAGAAGATAGACTCCAGAGAGCCAAATAACCTTATTAAAAAGTGGGGTACAGATCTAAACAAAGAATTTTCACCCGAGAAATATCAAATGGCTGAGAAGCACCTAAAGAAATGTTCAATATTCTTAGTCATCAGGGAAATGCAAATCAAAACAACCCTGAGATTTCACCTCACACTAGTCAGAATGACTAAGATCAAAAACTCAGGAGACAGCAGGTGCTGGCAAGGATGTGGAGAAAAAGGAACACTACACCACTGCTGGCGGGATTGCAAGCTGGTACAACCACTCTGGAGATCAGTTTGGTGGTTCCTCAGAAAATTGAGCATAATGCTACCAGAGGACCCTGCTATACCACTCCTGGGCCTATACCTAGAGGATTCTCCAGCATGTAATACAGACACGTGCTCCACTATGTTCATAGCAGCCTTATTTATAATAGCCAAAATCTAGAAAGAACTCAGATGTCCCTCAAAGGGGAATGGATATAGAAAATGTGGTACATTTACATAATGTGGTACATACTACTCAGCTATTAAAAACAATGAATTCATAAAATTCTTAGGCAAACGGATGGAACTAGAAAATATCATCCTGAGTGAGGTAACCCAGTCACAAAAAAACACACATGGTATGCACTCACTGATAAGTGGATATTTGCCCAGAAGGTTGGAACACCCAAGATACAATTTACAGGCCAAATGAAGCTCAAGAAGAAGGAAATACAAAGTATGGATACTCTGGTCCTTCTTAGAATGGTAAACAACATACCCATAGGAGGAGATACAGAGACAAAGTATGAAGCACAGTCTTAGGGAAAGACTATCCAGAGACTTCCCCACCTAAGGATCCATCCCATATACAGTTACCAAATCCAGACACTATTGTGGATGCCAACAAGTGCTTGCTGACAGGAGCCTGATATAGCTGTCACTTGGGAGGTTCTGCCAGTGCATGATAAATACTGAGGGGGACACTTAGCCAACCATTGAACTGAGCACAGGGTTCCAAGAAAGGAACCCTGGAACTGAAGGGGTTTGCAGCACCATAGGAGGAACAACAATATGAAGCACCCAGTAACCCCAGAACTCCCAGGGACTGAATCACCAACCAAAGAATACACATGGAGGGACCCATGGCTCCAGATGCATATACAGCAAAGGATGGTCTTGTTAGACATCAAAGGAGGAGAGGCTCTTGGTCCTGAGAAGGCTAGATGCCCCAGTATAGGGGAATGCCAGGACAGGGAAGTGAGAGTGGGTGGATTGGTGAGCAGGGGGAGAGGGGATGGGTTAGGGAATTTTTAGGAGGGAAACCAAGAAAGAGGACAACATTTAATATGTAAGTAAAGAATATATTTAATAAAAATTATGAACATTAAAAGAAATACTGGAAAACAATGGTTAGTTGTCTTATTTGGTTTCTGGAGACACTACAGTACTCATTTGGGTGTGTTACTCTAGACCATATACCTAAACTTGGAAAGTTGCCAATTTTGAGTTGGTCCAGGAAGAGAAGAAAGCTTTTCAACAGGCCTAGGCTGTTGTGTAGGCTGCTCTGTCATTTGAACCATATGATTCTGCCAACCTGGTGGTATTTGAGTTACCAGCGAGAGGTAAGAATGCTGCTGTTTGGAGTCTTTGTTAGGCTTCTAGCTGAATCATAGAAGAGACCTTAGGAAATCAGGATCAAGGATCTATTATTATAAGCAGACAACTATTCTCCCTTTTAGATACGGCTCTTGTCTCCCATTGGGCTTTAGAGAAAATTGATCATTTCACAATCTGCCACAAAGTTACCATGAGATCTGAGTTACCCAACATGAACTGAGTGTTATGACCCACCAAGTCATATCATAGGATGCGCACAGCAGCTGTCGATTATCAAATGGATAATATATATATATATATATATATATATATATATATATATATATATATATATATGAGATCTGCCCCAAGTAGGTCCAGAAGGCACAACAAGTTACATAAATTACTCAAATGTTCTTACTTTTTTTTTTTTTTGGAAAAAGAAATGGCCAGATGTGCAATTGTTGACTGATTCATGGGCTGTAGCCAATGGCTTTGTTAGGTGATCAGGGACTTGTAAAGACTATGATTGGAAAATTGGGAGAAAGACATCTGGGGAAGAAGTGTGTAGCTAGATCTCTCCAAATGGGAAAGGATGTGAAGATATTTGTGCCCCATGTAAATGCTCATCCAAAGGTGACTTCACCCGAGGAGGTCAATAATCAAGTAGATAAGATGATCTGTTCTGTGCACAGCCAGTCTCTTGCCCTGGCCATCCCTGTCGTTGCCCAATGGGTCCATGAAAGAAGTGGCCCATGGTGCAGAGATGAGGGGTTATGAATGGGATCAATAACATGGGCTTCCACTCACCAATGCTGACCTGGTTACAGCTGCTGCTGAGTATCAGATCTGTCAACAGCAGAGACCAGGGTCTTTATTCTGAGAACAATAGGAAGTGAGCTGGAAGTTAACTGGGGAGGGGGAGAGATAAGATGGGGAGTCTGTGCCCAACAGTGTGGGTAACAGCGTGGAAGGCGTCAGGAAGGACTGGGTGAGTGGGATGGATGGAGACTTGAGGGAACGAATTAGAGGCTCAAGTTCATCTCAAGGTGACCAGTATGAACTGTCCCGTGTAAGGCTTGGTTGGGTATTTGCTTCTCTGCCATTCTGGGAACTGTCTTCCTAATTATCAGACAGCATGAAAAAGGGAAGGTGGATTTCCCAGATACACATGCATGTGAGCAAAAGCCATTCCCATGGAAGATGGAGTCCGTCCTGCATGCTGACCCACTGTAAGTCATAGGGAGGGGCTGACTGCTGCTCCCCTTTGTTCTCGTTCACCCCTGCATCCTGCAGGTTGCAGCTCTGCACCCCACCTCTGTCTTAATTACTTTCCCCACCAATCTGCAGCCTTTGACCTATCCTTTCTGAAGGCTTCCTGCATTTTGCTTTGTGAGTTTACAAAGTCAGTGATTGGCATCTTTACTGCGGTGGGCCTCCTGCTATTCCCAGGAAGATATACCTTCCTGTGACTTTCCTGTGATCTCTAACAGCTGGGCTCTCCACAGGCAAGTTTAACAGCAAGGGATAGCAACAGACTTTTCCATGAAATGTTACCCAAGAGCAGAAGACAGTAGAATCTATCAGAATTATTGAGCAGGCACACACACACACACACACACACACACACACACACATTACATGAATAATGACCGAGTGTAAATAAATAATTCTTATTGCCATTGAGAGAGAAAGAGAAAGAGACTATCTTGTTTTGTTTCTTGTCTGTTCTCAATGCTGTTATCCAAACACCTGGAAGAATGCCAGGCATGATTAATCTTTACTGGATAAGTGGATGACTAGAGAAGAAAAGAAGGAAGGGAGGAAGGAAGGAAGGAAGGAAGGAAGGAAGGAAGGAAGGAAGGAAGGGAGAAAACCAAGATTGGTGAGAGGGAGGAAGGAAAAATGTGTTTCCTGTAAGCCAACTAATGTTTTAGGTACTTCCAATGGTTAACTTTATTGTAAGCTGAGTTTATTATGATCTTTTTGAGGCAGAAATACGACATACAAGTATGGCTTGAAATTTATGGCATTCATATTTGTTTTATTATGTTAAGTGTATCACATATGTGCTTGGAACTTAGGTATTCTTATTTGCTTATTTATTTATTTATTTATTTATTTATTTATTTATGTTATATGTATTTCATGTGTGCCTGATACCTGAAGAGTCCAGAGAAGGGGGAGAACCCCCCCCCCGGGCAGGCAGCTGTAAGCTGCAGCATCTCTATTGGGAACTGAATCCAGTTCTTCTCTAACAGCAACATGCGACACTCGCCACTGAGACGTGTTTGCCTCACTGGCATCGATATTTTAAAAAAGGAAAAAAGGAAGGTAAAATTAATTTATTGGATATTTTCCTTAAAGTATCTGAAATGCCACAGCTAATCAGTGTATAAACATTAACATTTTGTAAATACCCACTTAGACATTGTGTGTGTGTGTGTGTGTGTGTGTGTGTGTGTGTGTTTCACACATACAGGGCCTCTGCATTCAGAATGGCTGCATCTGGAGGGCTGAATAGCCACATATGGTTATGGCCACCATGTTGGCTATATGGGCTCTTCTGGGCTCTAACAGGCAGTATGCCCAGGGTCTCAAGTTAGCATGTGGCTGACCTGGATTCAAACTGAATTCACTTTAAGCCCGATGCATAGTACTTCCTAAAGAGCTACCATGTACACCAGACTTAAGAACACCCAGATAATGAAGCGGCAGACTACCGTTAGAATCGTTACCAAGTTCCCGTCAGCTGTGATCCTCTGAGGACTGAAGGGCTTTTCTCCAGCTTCTGCAGAACCTTTTCTTGGCATCCACCTCCTCTGGGGCTTGTTGCCTGTTCCAGGACTGTAGGCCAGCTCGCAGTCAAAGCCCTTCCAAGGGGATGCCTCAGGCACAGTTTCTCTCTGTGATAGCTGCAAATGGTATAAACGCTCTGCTCACTTTGTTTAAACTGAGAAAAACTGAAGCGTGGCCTTCATGGGGCCATGATCAGTAGATCCCCGCTGAATTCTCTGCTTCGACACTGCATGCTGACCAAAGAGCTAGAAAGAAAACCACACAATTCCCCTGCGTGTGTCTTTCCCATCAGACAGAAGCCTTCTCCTGTCATTTCGAACCTGGGGTCATGTTATTTCAGCCTTCAACAGAATATATCTTTATCAACCTGTACGTCTTGGTTAGCTATTCCAGGCCCATGTGTGCTATTTTAGACAAAGACTTCTGCCAAAAAGGGAGAATTTAATATTTTTCCCGTTTCAAATAAAGACGCTTGTATCTAGCAATGACCATGTAATCACTGTCCCCATCACCGAGCACGCAGTCATTGTCCAGCTTCTTATTTCTGTGAAACAGATAAGCTTAGCATTTAGGGTCTTAAAATGTGCATTTTTATTGCATTCGTGATTTGGTAGGTCAGAGCAGTTTCAAATTGGACTTAGCTCTAAACAATGAAGCTTAACTTCGGGTTATCTGAGAAAATGCCTGATTCCCACATGTGCATGCCTGGTTCTCGAATGCACATACCTGGTTCTCGGATATGCGTGCCTAGTTTCCGAATGCGCAAGCCTGGTTCCCGTATATAGTACCTGGTTCGCAGATACACATGCCTGATTCTTTGGAGCTTCTCAACTCCTTTTTGTTTGTGTGTGCGCTTGTTTTCCTAGCTGCCTCATCCTTCAGGATCTTGCCAGCTCAACTTGAGCTTCACACAGGGCCACTGCTCTTTCATGGTAACTGTCTTCCAAAATTCAAGGAACAGAAGCTCATAGCCCAGCTATGGGCTGCTTGAAACAATGGGACTTGTGAAACATTCCATGGGTCAAAGCAGTTAACCAAGTAAGTTTTCAGCTCTTGATGATGATGTGTTATACTCGGTAAAAACCTGTAGGTGGGAAATATTGGAAAATGTCACATTTTGAGTCTGTACTGTCCCAAGTAGTGTATTTATTCTCATCTGAGTATGCATTTCTGTAATTGAGATTATAAGCATCTTATACTGTGTTCTATTTCTTACATTTATGCTGCATGTGTTTGTGTGTGTGCACATGTGCACAGGCATCAACATGCTTGTGGAAGTCATAGGACAGCTTGTGTATGCATGTTTTTTTCTTTCTACCAGGTGGGTTCTTGGTATTGAATTAAGGTTGCCTTGGCAACAAGTGCCTTTATCCATTTAGTCATCTTGTTGATTCCTTCTCTTTAATATTTAACAAAGTCCAGTAATCTTATAATAAGCACTGATTAGGTTTTGTAGGTTTCAAAGATAAATTCATAGCTCAAATTTTAGGAAAAGCATCAATACCTATCGATATTATATATAAATATTAGCTTCGGCCGAATGGTCCATTTTTATTCCTCAGACAGGCTCTGCTCGCCCTTTCCAGTCCTTTCAGACTCACAGCTTTCTTCCTCCACACTCCTCTGCGGACTTACAGTTATTTCCTACGGTGGGTATTAGACACGTAGGCTATTTCCACTGTTGCTCCTCGCTGCCGTTATCTCTGTGTTATACCAGCCCCCTCTGCCTGCTCTCATCCCTCTCCAGCACTAATTCCTCACATTAAACCTCTGTTGAATGCTTCGTGTGGTCTCTGTGTTGACTGCGCCACCGTCCATCCCACTGATTGGATGCTGCGTACAGCCTTGAGTCACGTCCAGTGGCTGACCACAGCTGCGGTTTGCAGTGCATTGCATGTTTGACTTTTGGTTCTTGTTTCTCCAGTATATATTTAAGATCCTTGAGACAAGGAACTGCATCTTTTGCTTCCTTATGTTTTTTTTTGTTTTGTTTTTGTTTTTTTAATTTGGGGGCATTCTGCATGGTGTCTTGCACTTAGAGCTTCTGTTTCATAGTTGGGATGTCATAAACGTTAGCCAAGTTTTCTAGTGAAGCAGGTAGTGAGAGTTAGTAGCTGCGGGCGGACCTCAGTGGTCCCATTCCATCACACAGAATGTGAAGATGCTCACAGGCATATAGCAGTGCCTCCTTCCTATGTGTTCACCGGTTACTCCAGGTTACTCCGTTTGCTAGCTTAGAAAGTGATATTCTGTACCAGGCAAAATATTTTAAACCTTCTTTGACAGCTTTAGGACTTTTATGTAAATTTTCCTTCAAGTTCAGGCAAGTCTGACTGAGGGACCCCTGGAGCTCCTGGAAGCCAGAACTTTCTTGTTCAGACTAGTTCCGAAATCTCCTCATTCGGGGCATACTTGCTATCTGTGTTGTGAAATCTGATCTTATTTCATTTATATCATTTTTAGGTTTTGACTATTAAAGTACATGTGGGATGTTTGCTTTGATATTTGTGATGTGATTTTTATTTGAACACAAAAGTTTACAGGTGATATTGTAACTATTGTACTTAAAGTCTTCTCTGTGACTGTTTCTGTTTCACCATTTTACAGGAATCAGTTACTACTCGAGGTTTAACAACAGCAGCCCAAAACAAAAGTCTGCCCCTATACCCAGCTTACTCCAGCACTCACATACTCATACACACACACACACACACACACACACACACACACACACACACAGCTCAGGCTCAAGGCCACAGGTTTAAGGCTGCTGGACCTCAGCAAAAGAACTTGTCTCAAAAAATAAAATGAAAAATAAAAGTTCTGTTGTATCTACACTGGTAAGTCCTACCTGGTTCTTAACTGTGATTTACCCACCTGGGAGGAACTTTGCATAAAAACAATACCCATATCGATGTGCCACTATTGGGAACATGGGAATTTCCATTGTGTCTTTCACTTTCTTTGGTTAAAACCAAAATGTGTCGACTAATCTATGACACTTGGTTGTGAGATAGAAGTGATTGGAAGAAAACTTTCTTTACTTTATTAGTGTGATTCCTAACTGGACATTTGGAGATGTGTCATTTGGAGATGTGTCATTTGGAGATGTTTAAAGCCCACCACAGTGGTATCACTGCTCAGATCAAGCTCACTGATGGATATTTTTCTATGAAGTATATTAGAAACAATGAATTCATGAAATTCTTAGAGAAATGGATGGAGCTGGAGAACATCATACTAAGTGAGGTAACCCAGTCTAAAAAGAATACCCATGGTATGCACTCACTGATAAGTGGATATTAGCCTAGAATCTTGGGACACCAAAGACACAATCCACATACCAAATGATGTCCGACAAGAAGGAAGGAATGGACCCTGTTTCTGGAAAGGCTCAAAACATCAGTGTAAGGGAATACCAGAACAGGGAAGTGGGAAAAGGTGGATGGGGGAGCAGGGGGAGGGAAAAGGGCATGTGGGACCTTTGGGGGGCAGGGAACCAGAAAAAGGGAAATGAAATGTAAATATAGAATATATCCAATAAAAAAGAGAAAGAGTAAAGCAAAAACCTTCAGTCTATCTAGCTTTTTTTAGTATCTGCCATGGCTAATCTTGGTTGTCAACTTGAGAGCTGGGGAAAGGGAACCTCAGGTGAGGAGTCACCTCCATCAAAGTGACCCGTGGCCATGTCTGTGAGTTGTTTTCATAGTTACTAACCACTGGAGAGGACCGAGCACACTGTGGGCAGTGCCATCCTTAGGCAGATCGTCTGGGATGTGTAAGAGAGCTGGAAATGGTAGAAGAGGAAAGCCAGAGAGTAGCATTTTGCTATGATCTCTGCTTCAGTTCATTCTT
Organism: Apodemus agrarius; assembly: GCA_964023405.1. Lineage (NCBI taxonomy): Eukaryota > Metazoa > Chordata > Mammalia > Rodentia > Muridae > Apodemus > Apodemus agrarius. The sequence continues at coordinate 101,002,067 of OZ030007.1, read as the reverse complement.
TGAGTAGCTACCTTGACTTCCCCGGATGATGGAACCTGAAAGACAAACTCTTTCTTCTCCAAGTTGTTTTTGATTAGAGTTTTATCACAGCAACAGAGAAGTGAACCAGGACAGTATCAAACAATGAAACTCGTTCACACATTCCTTAAAGTTGTCAATGCGAACAACTTCATCTTGTTTATTTTTCTCATACTCTGGGTTGGTGAAATGAAATTCATTGCCAATTGTCATTTCCGATTTCCATCCAGTTAACTACACAATTGTCCCAATTCCTTTTTGCCTGGAAATCTTATTCCTTTTGTTGTGATCATAAATAGTTGAGCGCTTCAATAATATTTGTTGTTTTCTGATATTAGAGGATGGTTTAAAATAAATCTAAATTATTAAAAATTTAAGGTATTTGCACATGTGTTTGTGGACCAGGAATTAATCATGTATCTATGGAGAGATAAATCAGGCTCCAAGGCAAAGTCTGTGGACCATTTTAAAGTTAAGAGATGCATTTATAGCTTTCAAAAGTGTTTGAAAATTAAATGTTTGATTTATTAGGGCTGTGTACACAGAGGGCTCAAATTATTCATGTATCATTTGGGAAATGTAAAATGCTTAATGTTCTGACATTATGTGATAATTGCTATTCTAATATATAGTATCTACTAAATCTTTCTGGGAGCGGGTGAGGGTGGCATTGATATACAGGAGCACAGGCTGCCTGTGGAAGTAAATCATTCTTCCATTGAATTAAGACCAACGAGGGAGCGCCGAGTGGAACTTAAAGTGATATTACAGTGTCTGGTGCTGTTCTAATCAAGAAATATATAGCAGTACCAGTGAGAGATGGGCAGAAACACAAAAATCCACTCAGGAGAAAACGTAATCAGTCTTATCCGTGGTGACTTTTGCAAAGTTTCCAGGAATCAGGACCATCACTCAGCTCAGCAGGGCTGCATTTCACGCCTGATGTCATCTGATTGTCCCTTTCACAATGGTTCCTTTCTGAGGGCATGCATTAGAAGCACTAACTGTTGTGAGCATTAACTTTGTCTCTGCACTGCAGAGACTCCCCCGGCTCTATCACTAGTCTGAGCAACATACCACACTGCCTAAGCTGCTGTTTGTCTGTTGTGAAGGAGGAACAGTAGACCCAGTTGCCTTACAGGACTCCTGGGGGTAACAAGATCACACATGTGTAACAGTGCAGCATGGCCTGACCCACCCTAAACAATATGGCTGCAGTTATTAGTTACCTTCTCCAGATACCTTCCTGCAATTTTGAAGAGCTTGGTGCGTTATGAAAGTTGCGAGGAAAATAAGAGTGAGTACAGAATGGGTACCTAATCCCTGAAGTAGGGATGAGAATTTACTACTTTGAAAATGAGTAATGAGGTTGTGTGGGAAGCTAAAGACATTCGCCATACAGTCAAAAGGAGGTAAGAAGCCCAACCAAATCCATCTAAGAACTGACTAATACTGCTTCTTTCCAAGTTGCAAGAGTCTCTGGGTAAACTTCATGAGTGTTTGCCTGGCCTGTATCAGTATACCCAACTCTGGAAAAAGCAGGGCCCAGCACTTAAGAGGATGTAGAGGGCTTTTGATCGATAGTCAGATCTCTCTTATGGAAAGCAGCAGTCAGGAAGATGGTCTGGGCATTCCAGTTGAGGAAGGGGATTTAAAATATGTACTGGGGACAATGTGTGAAGGGCAAAACTGGACTGTCGCTTTGTCAGTTTTAAGATGCTTAATTTGCTGAACAACTGTCATTCAACTCTGTAGTTACCCCACTGTCACCAATAGTGACAAAAATCTCCTAGTGTGTATGGGTGTTTTCCTGCATGTATGTTTATGTACCACATGCATGCCTGGTGCTTGTGGAAGCAGAAGATGACATTGGATTCCCTGGGTCGGGAGTTACAGATGGTTGGTTGTGAGCCACTATGTAGGGGCTGGGAATTGAACCTAGGTCCTTTGGAAGAGCAGCTAGTACTCTTAACCACCAGGCAATTTTCCTGCCATAACCCACCCTGCTGTATAATCTTTTTTTGGTTTTAAGGATATTATCATTGTTTAAGCTATATGGCTAGATGTTCCAAGGACTTCCTTAGAAGTGAGGTTCCCCTCCGACCACCATTTTATATGTATGGGAAAATAGCAAGTGTAGTTACATCCTGGATTTTTGCATGTTAATTGTTTCTTAATTATCCTTTGGTACTAAGATTATTGAATCCTGTGTGTCCTATTGGTACTAGCTGGTGTCAGAAGGAGAAAAACGTCACATTGCAGCAGAGCTGCAGTTAGTAGTAGATACTCAAACGTTTTCTTCACAGAATCCATTTGAACCAAAAATGAAGGAGAGGAAGAAAGGGTGTGTGGATTTGGGTGGAAAGGGAGATGGAGAAGATCTCGGAGTATTTGGGGGAGAAGAAATTGCAATTAGAATGAATTATATAAAAAATCTATTTTTACTAAAAAAAATTAAAAAAGATTCCAAAGAACTATAGATTATAGTTTTTGGATCTATTCATTTTTTGCTATGTGTGAAATTAAAACACTTATTTGTTCATTTAAAAGGATACTCATGGGACTAGGGGACCATCAGTTAAGAGTACTTGCTGCATTTCCAGAGGACTCAAGTTCCATTCCTAACACCAATAATAACTCCAGTTTCAGGGGGTCTGATACCAACTTCTGGCTTCTGGCCTCCCAGACATCAGGCATGGATGTGGTACACTGACATACATGCAGGAACAACATTCACATAAAATAACAAAAAGTAAATGACTCATTACTTCTGAACATGGATAAGATATTTTTAATGAAAAGCAATTACTGTTATAGTTTGAATGCCCATGTCCCCTCTCAAACTCGTGTTGAAGCTTACATCATCATGTGCAACAAGAACAAGAAGTGAGCCGGGCAGTGGTGGCACACGCCTTTAATCCCAGCACTTGGGAGGCAGAGGCAGGCGGATTTCTGAGTTCGAGGCCAGCCTGGTCTACAGAGTGAGTTCCAGGACAGCCAGGGCTACACAGAGAAACCCTGTCTCGAAAAACCAAAAAAAAGAAAAAATAAAAAAAGAACAAGAAGTGAGTCCTTTAGGAGGGGATCAGACCATGAGAGCTCTGGCCTTATGGATAAGATCAATGCCTTTTTCAAGGAATGGGGGAAACAGCCATGCCCATTTCCCTTTCTATCCTTTACCTTGTGAGGACACAGCACTGGGCGCCATATTGGAGGAGAGAGCAACTCTAGTCAGAAACTGAACCTGCTGGAACTTTGATCTTGGGCTATCCAGTCTCAAGACCAGTGTGAAATGAATTATTTGATATATAAATTACTTAGTCTTAAGGCTTTTTCCCCCTTCTTTTATCATATCCAGCAGACCATGACAATTATATTTTTAAAACAAGAAAATTAGGAGAGTCATATTGTTTTATATATATTTTTTTTACAAATCTTAAAAATATCTTGATATGTCAAGACATACAGATTCTCAGACTGGCTTTTGAATTAAGCATGCAGTGATCTCCCATATCAAGAAGACTACTACATGACTGTGAGATTGTTAGTACAAAACAGAAGAATCATCTTAGTACTAGTATGGAACAATATTTAAAATGCTACCTTTTATTAGTTAATGAGTAGTGGTATATGCTTGTGTATGCATTCATGTGTGTGTGTGTGTGTGTGCACGTGCCCCTGTGTGTGTGTGTGTGTGTGTGTGTGTGTGTGTGTGTGAGTGTGTGTGTGTGTGTGTGTGTGTGTGTGTGTAGAAGTGACATCGCTTTGTGTGGAGGCCAACGATAGTTTTGAGGAATCAGTTCCTTTCATCCACTGTGAGTTCTGCAAACAAAATCCAGATCAGTAGATTTATGTGGCAAGCCCTTTGCTTGCTGAGGTATCTTGACAGCCCATGAAAAGAAATAGACTAGAGGCAAGGCAAGGGATCTAGAATCAGATCTGGTCCTGCCACTGTGTGACTGGAAGTTATTCCAGCATCCTGTTATGCATTAGGCTTTTTGCCTTTAAAATGAAGTTGATTCTAGCGCCCCCCCATCCCCAGTCACCATTACTGATAGTGACTGAAATGAGTTATAGCAAATGTGACTGGCTCAGGTGGGTGCCGAGTGGCTCGCCATCTGCTCCCTTGGCATTTTCCCTGTGGTTGAAGACCCCATACCTTAGGAACCCCAGCCTGCTCGTGTGCCTGCTGAAGCTGCTCTGAGTGCTTCTGGGGTCTCTTTCAGCTCCAATGTTCTCTGGGTTTCTTCAAAGTTCCCTTCCCCAGCAGCCAAGGAGCAAGGACAAGGAAGGTGTTTGTGATTCAACAAGGCCCTTGTTTGTTGCTGATGTATTTGGTGGTTTCTCTCCCTTAAAAATCGATTTAAAACTTCTGGAGGATTTAAGAATAAAAATTGGTGAAAATATGTTGTTTTCCTCTGGAAAAAAATTAGGTTTAGCTGTTTCAATTGGAACCAATATAGACATCAGAGCAAACAGAACTTAAAAAATTTATTTCCGGGTCCTGTGGTATTTTCAGGTCAAAGTCATAATAAGGTTTATCTCATGTCTAAATTTAATTGAAAAGTAAATGAAAATATGGGAAAAGGCCTTGCTGACTTTGCAGTTTATAGAAATACACAGAGTAGGAAATAGCCTTTTAATGGCAGTGGGGAGTGAGGAGCCTGGCCTCTGGACCAGGAACGGAGGAGACAAATGGCTGAAAGGCATCTTGGAAATGGCAACAGTCGGATCTACACTCTGATTGAGAACCCGGATCAAAAGAAATCAATACAAATGCTTTAGTTTATTTTTCTCCATTTTCCCTTAAGTACCAGTCTCTAATAATGAAACACAGGCACCACGGGCCTTAGAAAGGATAGAAGACACATGATTTCCAAGGTAATAGGACTCACAGAATGTGCTTCATGCTTCTTAGTCTAAATTTACCAGGGCCTCACAACACAGTCATGTGGACAGGCAGGAGGGTATGCACATCTGAACTTAATTGGAAGGGGACACATGGGAAAGATATTGACCTTGCTACAGCTGACACAGTCTTCTTTGCCATGGGCTCAAGGACAGTACAACAGTCAGGCTTGACTTTGGCATGAAATGCAATAGAACTCAAATGGCAGAAACTTGTGTGGATAATGAGAGGTAATACAACAAAGGGAAATAGCACGGGAAAAAGCTAAAACTTTGCGCCTAGACGTGACTTTCAGGATAGCAATAATAGAGTTTGTAGATAGAATTGTTGGCTTCGTATAAAATTATGTTGGTGATTTTTGTGCTACTGATGCTGTGAGGGTAACGCTTATGTCATTTTTTCCATCCAAAGCCATTAGAGAAAATAATTGAAAGCATGGGGTCCTGAAGGCTGAGAAACAAGTTCAGATTGAACAGCAAACTCCTTCTGACAAAAGGGGATGTATCTGTGCTCACAGGAAAGGAACTGTAGCTATAACCAGATATATTAAGAAATCTGGTACTTGAAGTAATCATTGGAAAAATGAGTAACATTTTTCATCTTTCCAAAAAAAAAAAAAAACCCACATAGATCTGAAGAAGAAAAGACTAGTCTGCCACCATTTTAACCCACAGTAGCTATCTCTGGACCTTATGCCAATGAAAATAGAAGCCACCCACTTTCAGCATGTTTCATCATCAAAGCTGTGCCCTGCCATGTATCCCAGAAGTCCTCCCAGGGGCCAGCATCACAAACACACCCACGTCTCCTTCATCTTTTCTTTCTTTTTCTTTTTTCTGTGTAAATCTATTTCTGATTATGTCCTCAAACCTGTCTCCAAGTTGCAGACACTGCAATGCAGGCTCACACTTTTGATGCACTAGGCAGTGAGTCCATCTGTGTCCAATTGGAGACATGGCTATAGATATCTAGGAACAGGTATCCAGGGAGATGCACACCAAACTGGCAAGAAGAATAAATATTAAGATGAGTGGCGGAATGAGGGAGTCTAGCTGAAAAATTACTGCTGATGCCATCGGATGCCATCGGAAAGGACCTAGCATCCACTGGAGAAGCATGGTAGATGCACAAGTGACTGAACTCAGACAGTACACTGATGTGGGCAGCGCACGTCTATGTAATACATTCTGGTAATGATTGATTAAGCTGCCAATTGATCTCAGTTCCCTGTTTATCTATTAAGCAGTCTGCTTCACAAATAAAATGATGGCATATAGATTATAACACTGTCTGTCCTCTGTGATTACCAGAGCTTAAACAAAACTGTTAAAAGGAGGAAAAATTTAAGACTGTCTACTTAAAATCAGTGGACAGGGTGAAGAGAGGAGAATAGGGTATGGGCCTTAGTGTAGGCTGTGAAAAGAACTAACTTTTCTGTCCCTCAAGCTTGGTCTTTGAAACACAGCAATGTTCTCCTGTGGTGGAAACAGATACTCGTCGGTTACTCAGAGTGAGTTTTTTCATCTATTGGGTTTACAGGAGAGCTACACTTTCTACTCTATTTTGCAATTTCATGGAATCTCCAGACAAGGACTGGCCAAAGAGCTGTGGGTGTCAGTAAAACATATCATCTTCCACCCAGAACATTCTTCTACAAGTGGAAATTCCCCACTGCTCTTTTGCTGACTCTACTGCACCCTGGAGAACTACAGACGGTGAAGTGCTCATACCCAAGCTCCAGTGGGATAGTAAGGATCAGGTAGGCGTCTTGCTATTTCTCCCATACCAACTACCAGTGTGTTACAGCAGGGTTCTGAAGTATCCTGCAAAGGCCCATATGTTATAGGTTTGGTCCTCAGCCTGTGCTCCTATTGGGAGGAGGTGGGGTCTTCAGGAGGTGAGGCCTAGTGGAAGGAAGGCAGATCACTAGAGGTTTACCACTGAGGTGCCTCATCAGGAACGTGCCTCTCCTCTGCCTCCTGACTTCTGTGAAGTGAGCAGCTTTGGTCTGCCACGTGGTCTGTGCTATGATGCTATACCTCATCATAGGCCCAAAACAATGGAGACAGGTGACCAAGGCCCAAAACTTCAGGAAGTATGTGTATGTGTATATGATGTATATGTATATGATTTATATGTACGTATATGTATATGATTTATATGCATGTATATGATGTATATGTATATGATGTATGTGTATATGATGTATAGGTGTATGATGTATGTGTATATGATGTATGTGTATATGATGTATAGGTGTATGATGTATGTGTATATGATGTATATGTATATGTATGTGATGTATATGTATATGTATATATGTATATGATGTATATGATATATATGATGTATATGATGTATAAGTTGTATGCGTATATGTATATGTATATGTATATGTATATGTATATGTATATGTATATGATGTATATGATGTCTCTGTCTCTGTCTTTGTCTATGTATATGTATATGTAATCAACGATAAATATTAAAAGGAAATGTCACAAATACATGATGGACATATAGATGGAACAAAAAATAAAGTCCCCTCTACCCCGGACTGTGGAGGTTAGTATTCACCACAATATAACTTATATGTTGACTAATATGTAGTCACCACTTTACTCCTTCTACTACAAGAGAATTATTTAATTTGCTTCTTAAAGAAAGATTTATTTATGTTACGTTTTGTGCACATGTGTTTGCCTGTGTGAGTTTATGTGTAGCCTGTTTGTGCAGGAGCTCAGAAGACCAAGAGAGGGCATCAGATCCCATGAAACTGGGATTACAGGCAGTTGTTTGTGCTAGGAATAGAACCCAAGTCCTCTGCAAGAACATAAAATGCTTTTAACCACTGAACAGTCTTTTCAGCTTCATCTAGTTTTCTTAAGCATTTTCCAGTACACATCCCTCTAGTTCCTTTGCTGAGTTCTTTAGCATCACATCTTGCTGGGCAGATTAGCAGGTTTCTCAATCTTGTTCCTAAAGTATTGGGTCTCAGTAGGATCAGCATGAGGTCCAAAAGTCTTTTTAGTTAAGTAAATTGTTAATTTTCTGCATGTGGTACTAGAGTCTGATTCTGTGACTTTATACAGATATAGAAAACTGCTTTACAACTCCCAACCATCTTTAATATTCATGTATGTTTGTGTGTGTGTGACACTGATTCAGAAGGGAAACCCATATTTCAAAAGAAAATGCAAATCTATAACATGCTATAAAGATTCAAGCAGAGCTGGAGAGATGTCTAGTGATTAAAGGTACCTGCTGTGCAAACATGAAGAGAGGAGCTGGGTAAAAGCAGAGCACAGACTTCACATTCCTATACCCTCAGCACCAAGTGGAATTGCAGAGACAGGGGATTGCAGAAGTAAAGGATTGCAGAGACGGGATTGCAGAGGCAGGGGAATTCCTGGTCTTTAAAACATTTTATTTTACTTTAAACTGTGTGTGTGTGTGTGTGTGTGTGTGTGTGTGTGTGTGTGTGTACATGTGTGTGTGTATGTACATGTGTGTGTGTGTGTGTGTGTGTGTGAGAGAGAGAGAGAGAGAGAGAGAGAGAGAGAGAGAGAGAGAGAGGAGGGAGATGGAGGAGGGGCTAGGCCTCGGCTCTCCTGGAACTGGAGTCACAGCTAGCTGGTAGTGGGCTGCAACAAGACTTTAGAAAGCGCTTGTAACCACTGAGCCATCTCTCCAAGAGGATTCTGGGCCTTGCTGGCAGCCAGTCTAGCTGAAAACTTGAGTTCTAGATTCAGTAAGACATTTGCCTCAAAGGAAGAAGGCAGAGAGTAATAGAGGGGATATCCAAAGCTCTTCTCTACCTTGATGGGCGAGCACAGGTGCATGCCCCTGCCTCAGACTCTAGCTATTGTTTCCCTGGTTCTCTTAAACAGACTTGTTCAAATGTTAGTAAAAAGGTAAATGCATTTGAGGTAAGAATAAATGTAATGAATATAAGGTTCACTAGCTCCATTTTGAGGCTATACAAAGCAAGGATAAGGTAGAGACACAATGCTGGTGATTAATAGACCTGACTGCTTTCTAAATGAGAATTCCAAAGATTGTAAATCATTTGAAAATTGAAGTGATGGCCTGGAAAATAAACCCCAGATTAAGAAATATCCAATAAGAGATTGATTAGAGGAAATAAAAGGATGATCTTAAAGTTGGGTGTATGGGACAATTTCTTCCCAGATTGCTTGGTGGAGTTGGACGAACACCATAGCAGACTTGGCAAAGGACTGGAAAGGAAGAAACACACGTTTAACATGACATGGAGAGTTCACATGAACCCAGGGTGATTCAACATCTTGCTTGATGGCTACCTTTTTAGTCTTTGATGAAAGGATTTCAAATGTCCAACCTCTTAAAACATAGATATTTAATATCCATATTCTTCTCTGGATTGGTTTAAAAGTAGGTATTATTTTGATCCCCTGCTAGAAGATCTGCTGAAATCACATAAGGAATTGCTCCTCTATAGTTTGACACAAACATATTTTGTAAATATAATGGCTTTTATTCTTCCATCTGTCCCTAACTTTGTTTTCTTCTAGGTACTGGCTTTTATTTTTGTTTCATTTTTACACTCATATCATAAGGTACTTGAAATTAGTATAATTGTACCAGTTCCATGAATTCTGCATTGTTTGCCAGAGGGTCACTTAGGGCTCCTTTCTCTTGCAGGTTGTGATATTGGATGCCTCCTGTGATTGCTGAGAGCAGCTATGGTAACAGCCAGCACCACAGTGTCACTAGGTTGTATAATCCACTGGAATATACGATATCTCCATGTTTTAGAAATGAGGTTCTAGACGACAGCCAAGTCCTGCACAGCGGGCCAGGACACCCTAAGAAACTGGGAGCAGCCTGTCACGGTTCAACGGACAGGATACAGAGGCTACATCGTTGGCATCAACTCCAGCATCACCAACCACTACTCAAGTGTTGTTCTGTCTGTCTAGGAGGAATTTCTTTACCCTGCAAGGCTGTCCTTGTGGCTATAAATGCATCTTATTTGCATAAGCATATGGAATAGACAAGGAGGAAAGGATAGCAGCTTCCTCTGCTCAGGTTTTGCGTTGATAGTAGACTCCAGTTCTTCAGTCTACACTCTATCTCTGCTCTGAAGATCAGAGTATGCGGCTCTAAAACACACCACTCCCTGGAGAACTATAGAAGCCATATACATGGTATGAACTGTTTGCCTTTCCCTATACACTTAAAAGGGCGCATAAATTCCTCTTGCTCAGCAGTCTACCAGAAGCCCCAGGACCAGGAGTGGGATACAAGTTTATCATTGAAAACAAGACACCACTGAGAACTAGCTCCTTTAAACAGATGTTATTAACTAACTCTTCCATTAGTTCCTTATGTATTTGCCTTCCTGCAATTTGTTGCCCCCTTAAGGTCCAAATCTCTTTCATTTATCTTGTTAGTTCTATTAAAAATTATTTTTATTAGATATTTTCTTTATTTACATTTCAAGTGTCAGCCCCTTTCCTTGTTTCCCCTCTGAAAACTCTATCCCACCCCGCCCTCCCCCGGCTCACTAACCCACTCCCTCCCACTTCCCTGTCCTGGCATTCCCCTACACGAGGGCAACGAGCCTTCACAGGACCAAGGGCCTCTCCTCTCATTGATGTCAGACAAGGCCATCCTCTGCTACATATGTAGCTGGAGCCATATGGCCCTCCATGTGTACTCTCTGGTTGGTGGTTTAGTCCCTGGGAGCTCTGGGGGTACTGGTTGGTTCATATTGTTCCTTCTCCTATGGGGCTGCAAACCTATTGTTCTTTGCTAAGGTGATCTACAAGGCCAAGTCTAGCCAGCCTCTGAGTTACTCATCTCTGAGAGCGGTTTTTCTTTCCTGTATCTGGTTTTTGTCAGCTTAATTCCCAGGAGCCAGCCAGAGAGGCCTGAACAGGTAAGAGACAGATACGTCGCCCTCCTTTCACCCACCAGCCACACCACACCCTCATGCTTTCAACTGAGTTTTTGAATCCTGTAAAAGACAGCATGAAAAAATCAACTTGCATATGCAGAAAGGTGTGTATTCCTGAACACTTAAGTGCATGCGCATGCGTAAGCAGCACAGACTGGAGCGTCAAGGGTACCTGAGTTCAGGGATGTCTGGAACTCAGCACTTAAATTATGGTTCTAGTCACGTGTTTCTGCCTTCCTCCGTCTCTCCCTCTCCTACACTGACTCTAGTCCCAGGATTTTCCCCAATAAATGACCAATACAAAGACGTACACTCTTTTGTTTAGATTAGAAAGATGAGCGGGTGAAGCCCGCACTTCCGCGGTTGCCCTGGCGCAGTCCCTCCCTGGCCCTGCCAGGTTGGTCATGGGTCATGTCCACCTTTGAACCTGGTCTGAGAACACGGAAATGGCTGGTGCTGTTGGCCAGGCCTTGGCTCTCCCTCTGGATAGAAGGAAAGATAGGAGATGAGGGAAGGAGGCTGGATCCCAAAAGAAAAGAAAATTATTTTTACTGGAATGATGAATTGCTGGAAATAAAATCTTTTCTTTTTCTACAAAACCTGTGTCCTGTAGCTGCTGTGTTGATATCACTCAGTTCCTGAAAGTTGAGGCTTCTAGGTTTTATTAGACAGCCAAGAGAGGCAAAGGCTGGGTTTGCTTTATTTTCATTCTCTTCACCAACTAATAAATATGTAAAATGAAGAAGTCTGGTGCCAGGGCATAATGCCTTCATTAAGCCTGTTTTAGAAACCAGGAGTGAATCAGCATAAATAGGGTTAATATTGATTTTTTTTAAACTAGTGCCATACAGTCTGAAACCCTTCAGGACTTCTGTTATACACCTCCATTTCACTGTAAGACCCAAACTTGTCAATCTTGTCACTGTGAAGTGTATTGTCACATACACGGTTCATCATGTGTTTCATTATTTTATATGTGGTACAAGACTTTTTATTGCCTTTGGTAATGAAAGTGACGAGTTGCTATTCGTGGAGCTGTGAATCAGAGTTCACCTTGACACTGAAGAGACTTCACTGGAAATAAACTCATCCATTCTGTGTCAGATTCCCTTACATTACAGTGTGTGGTGCTGGTCCAGTCCCAGCCTCTAAACTGAACAGAGTGATGTTTGCTATAATCCCAGCACTCAAGAATCAGAGGCATTTGGGTAAAGAGTTTGAGGCTATCCTTGGCTCCATAGTGAGGTTGAGGCTAGCCTGGGCTACATAAAACCCTGTTTAGAAACCCAAGGAAACCAACCAAATAAATAAGAATCCCAACCCCATAACTTAATGAGCTTGACCTCATTTATAGAGCAGAGTAAGAGAAACCTTTATATTGTGCTTTGGAAGAGTCAGTTAAGAAATGTGGCTATCTTTACAGCATTGGCTAAATTCAATTAATGTTGACAAATATTATGCAGGAGATCTAGATAACCGGCCACTAGTCCTTTTGGTAAGTGCTTTGTCTGATAACTTTCCATGCTTGTTGAAGGTAGACACCATGGTCTGGGATTTGCAGGCTCAACATCTCTAACTCCATTCTTTGTAATGTAAGCAGAACCACTGAAAAAGTTGAATATTGGATGAATTTTTATGTGGAAGGTTCTGACTTCTAAATTCCAGTGAAAAATACAGGTAAAATACCTATAAAAGAAATAGGAAAAAAACCCAACATTCATTTAATGATATAAGGGAAAAAATGGGAGTGGAGAGAGAGCTCACTGGTTAAAAGCACTGGTTGCTATTCCAGAGGACCCAGCTTCAGTTCCCTGCCCCCACACGGCAGTTCACAACTGTCTGTAACTTCAGCAGTTCAAATACCCTCTTTAGTATCCATGGTCAATGCATGCATGTGGTGCACTTACATGCATGCAGGTAAACACACACATAAAATAAAATATAAATATTAAAATAATAAAAGTTTAGATACCTGAATGCATGAGCCGCCAAAGGGCAAATATGGACTGCCTTCCAAGGGGCCTGGCCTCTCGTACCTGAACCGAGCTGTTAATTTGATATTTTAAAGGTACAGATCATTTGGTTCTGCTGGCTTCTGCCACCCGTCATATCCGACACCAAGTTTTAGAGTCTGTCTCTTCAGCTGCTCTCTTCTGACACTAGGGTAAGTGTCACCTCACCGTTGCCTACTCTGCCACTGCCTATTCCTGGAGCTGACAACAGCTATAAACGTCATGCTGATGGATCAGGCAACTTCTCTCGTCCCATCACAAGGTGGGCTCACTGGCCATAGATGGCGCACTCAATTTCCAAATCCTCACGGATTGTAACAACTTCTGCCTATGCACAAACGACCCCCAAATCTCTTATTTCTAAACTTTCTCTGCTCTCTGCTCTCAAAAATCTCTCCTCTCTAAGCCTTCTTTGCTCTCTCCAGTCCCTCCCTCTCATTGCTAAATTTAGTTTTTATAGAGATCCAAATGTTTTTTGTATATGGGTAATATTAAAAATGGTCACATGGATATTCTACTTTATTTTAAAAAATAGTCCCTAGACTGGGTATGGTCTTCCCTTTCCAGACACAAGCATGCTTGTTTAAGTTTCCTCCAAAAATCTCTGTCCTGGGCCAGGTAGGCCACTTGACTCTTCAATTAAGTCTTCAGTTCAAAATTTAAAGACTCAAACTTAAGAGGAATGAAACTGCAAAATCCACATCTTAAAAAAAGCTCTTAACTTGTTTCAAACTGTTAAAGATAAGACATACAAATTAATGATCAGATTATAAATGAGAAAATTCCTTTTTTTTTTTTTTTTTTTTGGTTTTTCGAGACAGGGTTTCTCTGTACAGCCCTGGCTATCCTGGAACTCACTCCGTAGACCAGGCTGGCCTTGAACTCAGAAATCTGCCTGCCTCTGCCTCCCAAGTGCTGGGATTAAAGGCATGTGCCACCATGCCTGGCAGATTTTTTTTTAAGATTTATTTATTTATGTAAGTGAACTTGTAGCTATCTTCAGACTCACCAGATCCTATTATAGATGATTGTGAGCCACCATGTTGGTTTCTGGTAATTGAACTCAGGACTTCTGGAAGGACAGTCAGTGTTCTTAACTGCTTGAGCCATCTCTCTAGCCCCTGGAATACTTTAATGTGCTCAGAACTAAGTTTGTAGTTGTGCTAAGTACAAATGTAGCTCATTTCTAGCTACAACTTTAGTCTATATTTTCAATGTTAAGCCTAAAAATAACTCGCTACTAACAAAGTTTACTTTTCTCTGCTCCTTTATTTTAAAGAAATTGATATTCCATGACTGTTGAGCATTTAGGCCTTTTGGCAAATAATTGGATGATTCCAGATAAAAGAAAACGTTGATGCAAGTTGTAAAGGTCCAAGGAAGTGATTTAAGGCATGTGAAAATGAGAGTTAAAGATGATACCTATGGGTGAGATTTCAAGAGATCAAAGTTGAGTTCAGATAATCTATCAATCTAGTCCTGGTAAAGCATTGACTATCATTATTGGTTAAAGTCTCAAACCTTTGGTTGTTTTCTAAGTATAGACTTAAAATTTCTTCTTAATTTCAAAATATAGTCTTAAAATCATGCTGATAACACCTTTATCCAAGCTACACATCCACAGATATGCTTGTCATGTTGAAAATTTCTCAGGCCTTAGTTTAGCTAAGGCTCAAGGGCATGAGTCCACTCCAGATGTTTATGAACACTTGCTAACTGCTCCTACTACAGTGAGGATGTCAGTGCATATTACAGACAGTGGTCATGCAAATATATCTAAAAGTTTTATCGTTTTTTGGTAGACTTTAAGAAAATGGTTGTCTCCTGAGGGGCCCTGCCAGAACCTTACAAATACAGAGGCAGATGCTAACAACCAACTATTGGACTGGGCATGGGGTCCCCAATGGAGGAACTGGAGGAAGGTCCAGAGAAGCTGAAGGGGTTTACAGCCCCATGGGAAGAACACTGATTTTGGCCACCCAGACACCCCAAGACTCCCAGGGACTGAACCATCAACCAAGGGGCACACATGGTTCCAGCCAAAAATGTGGCAGAGGAAGGCCTTGTTGGGCATCAGTTGGAGGAGTGGTCTTTGGTCAGTTAAAGGCTCAACAGAGGCCAGAACAAAGGGAAACCAAGGGGGGGGGAGGAGGGAGTGTGTTGGGTGGGGAGGCATATATGTGGAGGTAGGGGGAAGGAGGAAGGGGAGGGGTTGGGGGTCTTAGGGGAGGGGGATATCAGGAAAGGTTTTACCATTGGCAATGTAAATGAAGACGATATTAAAAAAATAAATTAAAAAAAAGAAAGAAAATGACTTCAGGGTGTCATGACTTGGATCTGCCTGTCTCAGGCCAGAAGGGCTCTGGTGTCCGAGGCCAGATGGACTCTGGTTATCCCTTACTTCCTGATAAATACTCCTGTCAGCCAAGAGCTGAAGCTTTCCCACCCACTGCCTATCCCTGAGGATAGGCTCTCTCCTTCTCCTGGTCTTGGATTTCTTTCCACGCCTCCAGCTAACAGGACCATAGACTTTTATGTTTTAAGTCGACACCCATGATAAAGGTTCTCCCCTAAGCTTCTTACTTTGCCTCCTGTCCCTAGTCTATATCTTTCCCAGCAGATTCCCACTCAGGGCAACAGATACCATCCAGGAATCAACTGAGGCCTGCAAAGTGCTCCAAAATGAATTGAATTATGTCAACCCCATATGGTCCTGCAGAACCAGGACCAGAATTCCAGGTGAGCCCTGGACTTGCTGAAAGGCAGTGCGAGCCAGTACAGCCAATGTGATTGTTTCCTGTCTCTTTAGGCTGGGTCAGCTGAAAAACATACAAGTGTTCCCTGAATTTTATGACTCTCCTCCCCTTCACAGCTTAGGACTTACATTCCACATTAGCATTTCCTCTAGGCTCTCCAGAGCAGTTACCTAGCAACAACCAGGTACAAGCCAGGAGCCAGGCTTATAAGAACTGATTAGTGGAGGTAGGGGGAAATCAGAGAACTGATTTCTCTCTCTCTCTCTCTCTCTCTCTCTCTCTCTATATATATATATATATATATATATATATATATATATATTCCCAGCCAGCCTCTTCCCTTCTTTCTCTCCCCTCTTTTTGTTCTTCCCTGTCCCCCCCTTTCTCTGGCTCTCCTTGCTCCTCCAGATCCCCTTCCCAGGTTCCAAATAAACTTCCTTTTGTACTATGCCTGTCATATGGCTGATACTTCAGGGGGATGCCTCATCATGGACCTGCAAAGGCACCCAGCCTTCCTGGGCCCTGACAATAGCTGCCCCACCCTCAGCATTAAAACAGTCAGAGGTTATCTTCCTATATCATCAACAAAAGGCTGGAATGTTGAGTTCAAAGGAAACTCCATGTGATGCTTTGTATATGCTTGATCCAGGGAGTGACACTATTAGGAGGTGTGGCCTTGTTGGAGTAGGTTTGTTACTGTGGGCTTTAAGACCCTGATCCTAGCTGCTCAAAAGCCAGCCTTCTGAACAAGATATAATTCTCAGCTCCTCTTATACCAGGACGGCCTGGATGCTGCTGTGCTCCCACCTTGATGATAATGAATTAAAACTCTGAACCTGTAAGCCAGCTCCAGTCCAAATTAAATGTTGTCTTTATAAGAGTTGTCTTGGTCATGGAGTCTGTTTCAAGCAAT
This sequence comes from Apodemus agrarius, assembly GCA_964023405.1. Classification (NCBI taxonomy): domain Eukaryota; kingdom Metazoa; phylum Chordata; class Mammalia; order Rodentia; family Muridae; genus Apodemus; species Apodemus agrarius. The sequence continues at coordinate 100,985,518 of OZ030007.1, read as the reverse complement.
AAAACCCTAACTAAGACAGAAGTTGGTACCAGAAGTGGGGTTTCTCGATTACATAACACTTCATTGGGCCTTTCTCCGTCCAAGTGGCTGACCTGTGGTTGCTGAACCAACATCCATGGCTGCTCCCTACTACAAGTGGCCCGCACTCTTCGTCATAACAATAAACAGTGTTGTTAGGGTCCTGATGGCTCCTGAGAGGGAAGAGCAATCAGCATGGCTGAACAGCAGTGGTATAACCAACACTGTTGACCATTTCCATTCTGTAGTTCAAATGCCATAGAGAATAGCTTTAAAAATGGTGGGTTTTTTTTTTTGAGAAGAAAGTGTATATTTTTCTTATATCTTACAGTATGTTATGAATGGTAGTCAGGACAGGAAATCAAACATGAACATGGAGGCAGGCACTGAAGAAGAGGCCATGAAGGAATAGATTTACTATCTTGTGCAGACTGATTTCTTATTCCAGCTGATCAGAAATGGTACCTGCAATAGTAAATCATCAGTCAAGAAACCACTCAATGACCTTTTGCCTACTAGACAATCTGATGGAGATATTTTCTCAACTGAAGTTTCCTTTTTCAGTTTGACTTCTGTTAGTCTATGCTTTAAAAGTGTTACATGACAATCTGTACATTATTAGACAAACAAGCCACTATCAATATTCATGGAGATTCACCCTCTGTTGACTCTGTTCCAGGGCAGGAACCATTCTGTCCCTTACCTGGCCAAGCAGGTTCTGGCAGGTAGTGAAGACATGTCTTCCTTCCTTCCTTCCTTCCTTCCTTCCTTCCTTCCTTCCTTCCTTCCTTCCTTTCTTTCTTTCTTTCTTTCTTTCTTTCTTTCTTTCTCCTGTTTTTCTTTTCCAACCCATAACAGATATGGCTGTCTGCCATGTGGTTGCCCTTTATCAAGGTAGTAGTGAAGCCATGACTCTGCCTTCTTTATCCCATAGAGAAGACAAGGACCAGCCACATCTTACTTATATCCCAGAACAAAATCATGCCATACTAAATGAGGTAACCCAGTCTCAAAAGAATACCCATGGTATGCAGTCACTGATAAGTGGATATTAGCCTAGAATCTTGGAACACCAAAGAGATAATTCACGTACCAAATGATGTCTGACAAGAAGAAAGGAGTGGACACTGGTGCTGGAAAGGACCAAAGCATCAGTGTAGGGGAATACAAGAACAGGGAAGAGGGAAGGGGTGGAAGAGGGAGCGGGGGGGGGGGGGGAAGGTAGGGCATGTGGGACCTTTGGGGGGTAGGGAACCAGAAAAAGGGAAATGAATTGTAAATATAGAATATATCCAAGAAAAAAAGAAAGGGGAAGTAAAAACAATTTATGATAAAATTAAGGATTTACATGGAAAATATTTTAGATAAAATATTTTAAATTACTTTTAAGGAGGTTACAGTTCAATGTCAGCTTCATCGATGGTAAGATGACAATAAAGTACCTTTCTTAATGCATGAAAAAAAGAATAGATTTTAAATTACTAATCCAGAGTTATGAGTTTTAAGTTAACCTTTTCATATAGAAATTACCTACTTTTAACCATATCCAATAATATACAAGCCAATAATCCCTTTAATTTTTTACCTCAGTCATAGACTTTAAAAGCATTCCTGTGTCTGAAAAATGGTGAGTTATAACCCAACTTCAGATACCCAAATAACATTGAATCTCTATTGTATTTGATTCAGAAAACCCAGAGGTGAATTTTGAACCCAGGCAGTTGCCATCAGAAAATGGAGACAGGAAAAATATAGCAGAATCTATTCACACACTCAAGACCAGTCAGAAACAAGTGTGCAGTGGTCACGGACATTCATACAAAAATAGACAGCAGGGTTATCCCAAAATTCACAGCTAGACTGAGGTTGAGAGGGGAGCTAGGTGGTACCTGGAGCTGTTTGTATGCTGTGCCTTACAACCCCAAGTCAGAAAACACATAGGCAGATCATATATATATATATATATATATATATATATATATATATATGACAAGACAACAACATTTAACAATTTCTTCTTGTTTAACCCAGATGCTAGGAATCCACCAAAGGAGGGGTTGTTCATAGTCTTTCCTGGTTCCCCAAACCATACTGGGCTTATCCAAAGTTTCAGCCTTGGTTCCCAAATTCTTGGAATACCCTGCATATTTTCTAGACTTCACAACCTGGGTGTTAGGAACTCATTCATTTGTCTAATTTAGTTGCCCCAAGTCAAAACACAGAAAGATGGATCAGACATGGATGAGACACAAAAGGGAGGATAACAAAGACAATAGTAATAGTGGAGTCAGTGTCACAGGGAGGTCTCACCAGTCTGACCAGGAGAATTTAGAGGACAGAATGTTGTTACAGAGGTCACCTTGCTCAATCTCTAGACTGCCTGGAGTCCTGGCTTTGCTGAGCAGCCTACGTGTTAGAACCCCATTGCTGGTGCCAAGGGGACTGGGCTGCTGGGAAGTGTCAGTCTCCCAGTGTCCCCTGGGCATCTCCTGGGCCACAAGACAGGTGAGAAAATAACTGATATCTCTGGATGAACTGTCAATTACCCAGAAATAGCCAATGTCCCACTGGATGTCTCCCAACTGCCTGAACAAAGGTGTATAAATGTTATCAGGTTTTTTAAGTTTATCAGATACGGTACCTCTTAACCAGAATCCAGGAACCAAGAGGAAATTAGCTAAAAAACTGCTTAGTTTTTTTTCCTAACTGTGCTGCTTACATTGGGAGTTTGCAATACCTTACCCCTCTCATATCACATCCCAGAATAAGGAGTGAATTTTGGGTGGGGTCATCTTGCCAGGGCCTCCATATGTTAACCCTACAGTGCCACCATTTTGGGCCAAATTTAAAGCAAGCATTTATTAGATATTAAGTGCTGACCAAGAGATGGACTTTGGTCAGGATCATTCTTGGGAATTTCCCGACTAGAATGGCTTTGAGTCATGTGTTGCAAGGGCTTATAAGGACAAACTTGCTGGCCTTTGTACTTTCCCATGAGACTTTGTTATTTCCCCCAAACTACAATTCCCAGCATATCAGGAAGTTACCTGGCTCTTGGGCATGTGGGTCTTACAGGTTAATTTTGGGAATTGCATCTTCTATCAACATTGTATGTTTGAGATGTGTGTAATTTCATCCTCACCCCCAGGAGATACTGATGAGGGGAATTGTATGAGATTTGAAAAAAAACAACAAACAAAAACAGAGCATTAAGCCCCCAAAATATTATGAGAAAATGATTATAAATGAGTCATTACATTCCTCATGTAGAGAAATGCTTCCTGGTACAAAACAAAATTTAAAGAATTATTTACTAGTGTAGGCTTTAAATATTGTCCAGTCTCTCTTGTTTTGCTTTAAACTGCTTTAAGAAGAATATCTGTACAACAACAGGACAACCAGGAGGGGCCTGGTGAGGATCCAATATTGATGGTGTCACTGAAGCCAGACCCATGACTCACTGTAGTGGAGATTTGTAAGTGAAGAAGTGTGGAAAGAGGGACCTCCTGTGAGACACACGGTGACACACTGCAGCGTCCATGATGGGATGTTTCCATGTTCTTTTGTTTCTTTTTGTTCTTTTTTATTTATTTATTTTTGTTGTGGGGGGATGCAAGGGAGGAGGGCAGAATCAAGGGGATGGAGAGATGAGTGAGACTGGGTGCATGATATGAAACTCACAAATAATCAACAAAAGGTTAACGAAAAGCCTCTACCCAAGTGAGCATGGTGGCCCACCTACAATCCCAGGGCTTGACAGGTGGAGACAGAGAATCCCAGAGCAAACTGGCTGACTAGACTAGCTAATTCTGAGAGCAATGGGTTTATCTAGAGACTCTGTGTACTGGCTGCCTATGTGTGTCACCTTGGCATAAGCTGGAGTTATCACAGAGAAAGGAGCCTCCCTTGAGGAAATGGCTCCATGAGATCCTGCTGTAAGGCATTTTTCTTGGTTAGTGATCAGTGGAGAGAGGCCCAACCCATTGTGGGTGATGCCATCCCTGGGTTGGTGGTCCTGCATCCTATAAGAAGGCATGCCGGGAGGAAGAAGCAAGCCAGTAAGCAGCACCCCTTCACGGCCTCTGCACCAGCTCCTGATTCCAGGTTCCTGCCCTTCTTTGGTGATGAACAGCAATCTGGAAGTGTAAGCTTCTTAGTCATGGTTTTTCATTGCAGCAATAGAAACTCTGACTGAGACACCCTGCCTCAGTAAATAAAATGGAGAGTAATAGAGGAAGACACTCCTGACATCATCGTCTGGCACACACACACACACACACACACACACACACGCACAGCTATACAAGAATGTATGTGTGTGTACGCGCACACGTGCACAATTTCTTCTTTTAAAATGCAAAGAAGAATGCATTTAAGCAGTCTTTATGGATTTTTTTTTAAAACACAGTGGGAGTGATAGTTGTGAACCATGAGGCTGTTGGACGCATTGGACAAGATCTGTACTCACGAGGGAAAAAAAAAAATCCTAACACCACGAGAGGTCCCAGATGAAAAGAACTAGAAACGGGATGAAGGAAAACATAGTAGCCGTGCACACGAGCAGCTCAGAACCCCAGTGTGTTCACTGCTGCACACCCACGCTAGCTGGCCTGCGTGCAAGCCTTCAGGAGTTCAAACAAGCATCCAGACAGGTACCGTGAAGAGCCAGTGGTAAAGCTGCAGCTTCCAAGAAATTTAATGAATGCTAACTGAAAAAGATAAAATCGCATCTAACGTTCTAGTTTGCATTTTTGCCTATGCATCTGTCATGGTTTTTAAAAAGAGGGAAGTCCTGAGTGCTGTGCCTGTGATTTTCTGCGGGCAGAATGGTGCGGACTTCCTCATGACAATCCGCAGTTTGTGTGCCCACTGAGACCCCTCAGACCTCCTTATTCAATTACCTGTTCTCACCCGTTCTAATGCACTAGCGCACCCCTCCCTTTCTGCCTGCCTTCGGAACATGTGAGCGGAAATGTCCAGGGGGCAGTTGGAGATATGTTCCAGATGCCAGAGGGGGTGCCAAGGTGCCGATAATGATGTGGGAAGTAAGCTTTTAAAGGCTATTCATTCTGCAAACAGCCATTTAGCTTCGAGCTGATTAACCAATACAATTCGCTCCACAGTATTTATTAGGAGCCAGCTACGTGCCAAGAACTAAACCGGCAGAAGAGGATTAAAACAGTTCTCTAATTGCTCCACGCTTTGTATTCACAGAATGCTTGCTGTGTGTATAGTCCCTTCACTTGGAATTTCACTATTTAAAAAAAAAAGTTTTCTTAACTACATATTGAATTAAAATATAATCACATTATTTTCTCCCTTTCTTCCCTCTTATCTTTTGTCCGTAGCCCCTCTTTTACTCTCAAATTCACGGTCTCTTTGTCTTTGTTTACCATTACATATATGCATAAATGCCATTAAGTGTTGCATATATACGTATGACCTTGGGGGTGAGAGCTTAGGATTGGATCACCCATTAAAGGGCTTATTTCTGAAGTTCTTGGTCAGGGGTGGGACTCTGAGATTTCTCCCCTCCTTGGGAGCCTGCCTATCCGTATCACCATTGCTCAGGTCCTGTTCGGCAGCCATGTTGTTGGGATGTAAAGCGAGTCTTCTGAGAAGGGACGCTCTCCTTGTGAGCCGAAGGACCACTCAAGCTCGTAGATAGGCCGAGGGACTTCCTTCAGTGCTCGGCATGGACTGTGAGCTCTAAAGAAAGGATTAGACTTGGAAAAAAGAAAGCAGTCCACAGGTTGTGGGAAAAGATTTTAAACGACAGAGGACACTTTCATGTACCATTGACACATTTTGGAAGTCTGTATTTACATGAAAATACCTGTTTTTTCCTACGGGTTCTTAGCAATCAAGTTGAGGGTTAAGAGCAAGTATATAGGTAATTAGAAAATAGCATAAAGACTAGGATGATTCAAAGGAGGAAATACACCGCTACGTTATGTATACAATATTCACACCTACTTCTTAACAAATTGCTGTAACTGCTTTCATTGGATGGATTCACACGTACTTATACTGATGTTTCAAGTCTATTCTAAGGGTAAGAGCCCAATTTCTGCTTCTAGAGTGAATATTTCTTCCTAGAGGATGTGCAGGGATGTTGCTGAATTGATTTGATGAATTTCCATATTTAAAAGTAAGCCGTGAACTAGGAATATAGCTCTGTGGGGTAAGGACCTATGTCTAGATCTCCAGAATGCACAGAAAGCTGGAGGCTATGCCATCCCTCTGTAATCCCAACGGTCTATGATAAGATGTGAGGTAGAGAGAGGAAAAAATCCTAAAGGCTTGCACAAAGGCCAGCTAGCCTGGCAGGTAGCAGTGACTAAGACTTCCTCTCACAAACAAGGTAGGAGTGAGCCCACACTGAAACACACACACACACACACACACACACACACACACACACACACACGGATGAACCCATACACTCACAGTGGTGGGGGAAAGAAAGACAGAGGTATAAGCTTTTGATTTTATTTTTAATTCATTTTTATTATCCAGGATGTGTTTACATATTCATTTAATAATTGATTTTGATAGCATTATTTCTCCAAAGGGACCAAAACCAGAACAGGTAAGGGAGATAGATACTCCCAGCATCTGTAGAACACTGCCAAAACCAGCATCTGTTCAGAATCTGTAGAAATGCTTGCCGAAAGACTGCTTCTTATTCATAGACAATGATAAAGCTGAAGAATCACTGTGGCTTTCAGAGTTCGAAAGGCACGGCTCCATACAGACTGCATCTCATCCTCACAGCAGCCCTGGGAAATCAGAATCTTTATCTCCATCGTCTCTACTCTATAAATGAGGACACAGAGGCCAGGAGCATTTCAGTGATGTACTCTAAGTCAGTCCGCAAGCCCTGCCAGTTAGTTTCCGGTTGCAAACTAGGCGCCCCTTGCACTACTGGTGCCTCTTGTATATCTCCCAGTCCTCAAGTTTGTTTTCCTTTAATGCTTTGATCTGCAACCATCAATTTGGAGAACCACAGTGACACACTCCCAACACATTTTACCTGAAGAAGCTGGTGGATGTCATGCATGGGAGTTTAGTTTTTGCTGTAAAGTAACAATGTAACAATATAGCAATGTAACATACATCTAGTTCACAGTCCCGTGTCTTCGGACAGCTCAGTAGATCCTGTATTCAAGTATCCCCTTGCTTCCTGTCCATTCAGTCTTTTCCCCACCACACGCCTCTCAGGAAGCAGTGCTTCTAAGCAGTTCTGAGTAAGAAGTACCGGAGTTTTGGATTGCCTTTGTCCAGGCTGGTGTCTGCTGAACAGAACATCACCCCACCTGCTCTCCGGGCATCCCCGTCGCTCTCTGCCAGTATCTGCTGAGATGCCTCAGCCCCAGATGGCCTCTGGCAGTCTGATTCCTGTGGCATCTGTTCCAGTGCTCTAGTTCCCACCTCAATGTCACCTAGGTCTGCTGCTGGTCTTCGGTGCCACCTTTCTTTATAGACAGGACAGAGGTCTCATGGGCCTGAGGTTCTTCTGGTCAGAGGCTGTGAACTTGTGTTAGCAACACCGTGTAAAGTGCTTCAGCATTTATTGTATTAGCCCTACAGAGCAGGGGAGCTTTCTGATAGGGCTTCTGTGTTTCCCAAGAAGCACTGAGAAGATGTCTGTTGTTCGTCTGTTATTTAGACCTATCTGAACCTGACCTTTCCCAGAGCGAACAGTGTGCAGGATTCCTTATGGGAACACCACTGACTGGCCAGTCTTCTCCAAGATTCCGGTCCATTTTCTAGCCCAAAGATTTTATTTGTTATTTTCCCTTTTTTTCCCCCAGAATTCTATCCATAAGATTTAACTCAATTGCTACTTAATTTATTAGTATTATCTCTTTGATAATTATTTAATTAACAATTTTCTTTAAATTTCATGCCCCTCTCTTTTTCTTGCGCTATACATACAATGAGACAGGCATTTTGCTTTATATAACTGACGCTTGCCTTGCATACCTTCTTAAAATGCATATAATTTTGGATATATTAAGTGAATCAACAGTATTCACATAGCAATGCATACTAACAATAATTATGTGCATGAATTATGATTTTCAATATGAAGAAATTACTCCTCTTTTTTGTCCTGTCCTTGCTGACATAGTTGCCAGTGGGGTACTGGCATGAAAGTAGAAATTTTCCAACTTCATGGAAATGCTGAAACACTTCCAGTTTTCCTTACTTGGGTAATTTACTCATTTTAAATGGTATGGAGGGTTTCCCAATCACCAGGAGAGGGTGGGAGACACACGTCATCTCAGCTCTAAAGACCTCTGGGTCTGACTCCGGTGCAGCACGAGAGAAGCTTCCCCGCTCTTGCCTGTTCTCACCCTGGGAGTTAGAGGACCACGCCCAGAAGCTTGAGTTGAGATAAGATGCTCTTGTTAAGTCCCCTCCACAGAGTCCTGAGAGCCAGTTCCTGTCAGAGCCTCTGCTGCTGCAGGTGGTCCTGGTTTATGTGAAATAAAATATTCTGGGAAATGGCAAGGGAATCAGAAAAGGTACACTGTAGATAAAAAGTCCTTACTCCTCTACCTGGTCTATGTACACACAAAGCCTTGACTGGAGAGTGTGCATTCTGGTGAGCATATTGTTTTTATGCAGCTGTGAATGGTACCCAAGGCCAAATGTCAGCATGAGGTTTTATTTTATTTATTTCTTCTTCCTTCCTTTCTTTGCTCCTTCCTTCCTCCCATCTTCCTCTTCTTCCCTCCCTCCCCTTTCTTTCTCTTTCTTTCTTTCTTTCTTTCTTTCTTTCTTTCTTTCTTTCTTTCTCTCTCTTTCTTTCATTCTTCATTCTCTCTTTCTTTCTCTCTTTCTTTCTTTCATTCTTCATTCTCTCTCTCTTTCTTTCTTTCTCTCTCTTTCATTCTTCATTCTCTCTCTCTCTCTCTCTCTCTCTCTCTCTCTCTCTCTCTCTCTCAATCTAGGGACTAAACTCCAGTCATGGTGGCAAGTGTCCTTACCATCTAAACCACCTCGATGGTAAGTATGAGGGTTTGTTTGTTTTTTTATTGGTTGGTTTGTTTGTTATCTCAGTGCTTCTTAATCATTTTGAACTTCGTTTCTGGCTGCCAGAGCCAAGGGATCACACAGGCCTTTCCCTCCTTCTCTGAGGTGAACTTTTAGCAGGACATCACCAGGGAGCTGGAGGGAACAATGGTATAGAAATACCCATATGAGGGCTGGAGAGGTGGCTCAGCAGTTAAGAGCAATCCCTGCAGACCATATTCTGCAGACCCATCCACTTGTAACCCCAGCTCCAAGGGGCTCAGTTGCCCTCCTCTGGCCTCCCCCAAAGCTGAAGAGTTGGGCTCGGCAAGAGGCTCTTGATAAAATGCAGATGGTGTTAGAAAGAGGGAAAAGAGAGCCAAGAAATTCCTTATTTTAGTCAATCTAGCCTCTGGCACCCAACCTCAGAAGGACGTTCACCTTTTCCCTATTCCTTCTCTTTGTTCTGTGGGTCCTCCTACTCCACTGACCATTAGTGCTCTTGCCCAACCGACTTCTTCTTTCCTTCCCAGAGGTTTTACGTTATTATCGCCGGAAATAGAGATACAGAGGCCGTAGTCTATGGTGATCTGCTTGGCAGAAAACGCAATCACTTCGGCATTTCTGAGACATACTCTGGGAGAAGACTCCGCTCTCCTCCTGGAAGTGCAGATAGATTCCTGTAATAAGTTCCCAAATTTCTTGAGAAATTCAATTGTAAGGCCACTGGTTCAGAGGTTTATGTCCTTGTCATGAGATAATTGTATTATCTACACATCAGCAGCGTGTCCTCTTGAACTGAGTCATTACAATTTTTGAAAATTTTGACTTGACCCTTGAGTTTTTTGATTAGAGGGTTAGATGTAAATGCGTCTAAGGACATCCACAAGAAGAGGTTGAATGTAGTATTCCTGGTTTAGACGGGCCTCTTTTGCTTTCTCGTGTCTTGTCTGTAATCCTGAAAAAAATTTATCAGCAGTACACGCAACAGAAACGGTTTCCATAAGTAGTAATGATGAATAAAACAGCAATTTCTTCCTTAAGTTACAGATGTGACATAAAGATGGGACAAAGCCTGCAAGAAGGTAGAGGAGTGCGTGGTATAGCTTGAGTATCTGGAGAATTATACCTAAACAACAAAGCAACAGGTATGTTTGTGTGGCTGTGGTGACAGTGTGGGTCATGGCAGACAGCTCTGTACAGAGAGAGAATAGAGCCCAGGGCAGCGAGTGGGCAAAAGGAGTTAGTCAGGGGCTGAGAGCTTAACTTCAGAAACTTGGGCACGGCACATACGGGCAAAGCTGAACATTGTACCATGGGGGACACGTCAGTCCACTGCTGGTGACTTGTGGAAGAAAGCAGAAAGACAAAGGAGTGAGCTTGGGAAGGAAGGACGTCAGAGGAAACAAAGTTACTGTAGTGGTCACCGAGTAAAAGCATCAGCGAATTTCTCAGACATCTTAAGGAAGGCGAATACGAAGGGCAAAGGAACACAGCCCAGAGGACCCTCGAACTGTGAACTGAATGAAAAGCGCGAGAGTGAGCCGAGCTAGTGACGCCTACAGGGGCTTCCTGCCCCTCCCCTGGATTGTACCTTAGGCGGAGCCCTGCGAGCAGAGTTGGGGTTGTATGTTCTGCTGATGTTTCTCACTTCCAGTCTCCCACACGATGTGAAAGAACAGTCTCATGATTCCTAGCCTCCCACTGTGGCCCTGACATTTTGTATACATTTTAGGCAGTTCTTTGGACAAACTCACGTGTGGAGGTAGAAGGGCTCGCCCCTTCTTAGAGCCGCATCTGTAATACCAAAGGAAACATCCAAATGTCCGAGTGGCGCCTCTGAGTTTCCTTTCCTGAGTCCACCAGCATCTTCATTTATCTAAGCTGATGTGACTAAGTGGAGACTTTTTGATGTCATCACCTCCCTCCTTCAAACAAGGGGAAAGGCCCCTGGAAACAACTCTTGCCTTTGTGAGGGGCGCCTTGGGCTTCTTTCTTGCCTTCTGTTGGACAAGATTCCAGAGTTCTCTGGCCTGAATCTACAGCATCCTGTGCAAGCTCGTGCATTAGAATGTCTATTCTGCTGCTGGTTGTGCTGCTTTGGAAGGTGTAGACCTTTACCAGGTGCCTAGCTGGAGGGGACAGGGCTACTAGGGGGAATATCTTTGCAGGTTATACCCATTTCTGGGTTTTCTGTTTTCTTTGCTTCCTCCAACATGACCTGCAGCATGCTTTTACTGTCATGATGTACAACCCTCTCACAAAGCCCCCAGAAATCAGGAGTACAAACATCTTGTTGCAGTGAAGTAAAGGTGATAAGAGAAGAGAAATGAAGCCTCTATGTCTCTGTCTTGGGAGGTGGGAGGAAAACAGAGAGAAGAGGGATGATAGCAGGACAAAGCCTGTGCTCTAGGCCTGCTCCATGCTGATTCCCTATGTGGGTGGCACAGTGACAGGAAAAGGGGACCAGGAAAGACCAGGAGCTGCTTTGTGTCCCCTGCCATGTCGTATCTAGAGGCATGTCCTTGGTGGTGGTGGTGGTGGTGGTGGTGGTGGTGATGGTGGTGGTGGTGGTGGTGGTGGTGGTGGTGGTGGTGATGGTGGTGGTGGTGGTGGTGGTGGTGGTGGTGGTGGTGGTGGTGGTGATGGTGGTGGTGGTGGTGGTGGTGGTGGTGGTGGTGATGGTGGTGGTGGTGGTGGTGGTGGTGGTGATGGTGGTGGTGGTGGTGGTGGTGGTGGTGGTGATGGTGGTGGTGGTGGTGGTGGTGGTGGTGGTGGTGGTGGTGATGGTGGTGGTGGTGGTGGTGGTGGTGGTGGTGGTGGTGGTGGTGGTGATGGTGGTGGTGGTGGTGGTGGTGATGGTGGTGGTGGTGGTGGTGGTGGTGGTTGTGGTGTGTGTGAGCCATGACTCTGCACCCAACTGAGACTTGACAGTTCCCACAAAGGTTGGCACATGAAGATACTATCTCATTACCATCACATGGTTCTGACAAACAGGACCAAAGAAATGGGAGGGTTTCGTTATTGTCACAGGAGAGCAAATGTGTGTATGTATTCATATTAACGTGTGCAGTTTGGTGTCACCCCTGAGGCACCATGCCCATCCCTTTGTGCACCTAGGGCTTAGGCTAGGTGGGCTGGCCAGTGAGCGCCAAGGATCCGCTTGACTCTGACTCCCCAGAGCTGGGACTAAGTGTGCCACGTTGGCGTGATGGCATTTGTGTTTACATGGGCTCTGAAGACCAAAAGCAAGTGCTTTGCTTGCAGGGCAAACACTCTGTGAAGTCCAGCCTTTGTGTTTTTAAGACAAATACCTTGGTAAAAGGAGAGTGTAAATGGCAGAGCTCTTGTCTAAAAGCCTCACTCACGCCCTATAGTCAATGGAAACAGACTGAACAGCCGACCGCTGATGCTGAATTATAGATTCGGCAGGCCACTTGATCCTCACTAGTGACCGTTAAAGTTATTTACCTGCAATGAGAAGTATTACAAAAGAGTTGTGGATAGGTACTCCTTATCAATCATTTGACGCATGTAAGACTATAGCCAGGAATCCAGCCCATTCCGTTGGTTTGTCTGGAGGTATCCCACCCTTGGGCCAGCCCCTCCCCACCCCCACAGGCTGCGCTGACAGCTCACTGTCAGGGCAATGAAGATGGGTGGCCACTTAGAACATCCCAGCTATTTAGAGTGTCACCATTCTAAGTAACTAAAAGGCTTACACTTAGACACCCATAACAGTTTCTCTTCAGTTTTTTTTCCTGCTATGGGTTGGCTCCAGCATTCAGGCCAGGAGCTGTTGATCTCCAAATGTCTGGGCCCAGGAGTCTTTCAGAGCTTGGCTCCTTGCCCAAAATATACAAGCGAGAAAAGTGCAAACACACACGGACGGATGCTGGGCAGAGCGCAGTCTTGTTTGGAATTAATGAGCCCCAGAAAACCCCTCACCTGACAGGAAGGTGTCCTGTTTACCTTATCTGGAGGTTGATTTAATTTGAGCATACAATTCTGATTGTATTTTGTAAAAAAGACTTTGAGAGAAGCTCTAGGTTTATGTTTATGGTAGTTCTGAGTCCACTGGGAAAATTCCAGGTCCTAATTCATTTGTTTTTATTTTTATTTTTTTTATCAAATAAAAAATTTACCTCTCCTGATCTTGAGTTCTAACTAAAACAATAATATTAATGTGAACCCTCCTTACAAGGAAGATGGCAGTGTGTTTGTGGGTTTCCCAGGATCCATGACCTCAGTAAGCCACTTAATGTCTCTGGGCCTTTGTTGTGGCACCTAGGAAATGAGTACAGGTTTAGACAGACATCCTCTAGGAAGACTTCCAGTCCAAGAACATTTTCATCCATGGGCCCATCTCTGCCTTACTTTTGTGGGAACCTCTCAAGCCTTGGGTATACCTTGTTACTTTTCCAGGCACTCGTGTCTCTACTTAACTTCTCTACTAGAATATAAGCAGGCGCCTTCTTCTTCACTATGTGGAATCCTTATGTTTGGAGCCTGTCCAGACCCTGCCCCTTCGATGTGTGTGGGCATTTCTGCTGTCAGTTTCCACTTCTTGGGTGACCTCAGTTTGTTGAGGAACTCAGTACATGCCAGCGTATTGATTATTGATGACACGTGATGGCTTTAGTGCTGTGTGTGTGTGTGTGTGTGTGTGTGTGCGCGCGCGCGCGCGCGCGCATATAAGAATTTCATAGCCTAATTAGGAGACCAAAGGACAACCCACGGGTACTGGTTCTAGCATGTGGATTCCAGGGACTGGAATCAGGTCATCAGGCTTGGTGGCAGGTGCCTTTATCCCCTGAGACTTGCCTCCTATCCTTTCATAATTTCCTTTGTATTTTTAAACATTTATTTTTATTTATAGGTATGTATTTGAGTATGCACATGGCACATGTATACAGGTGCCCACAGAAGCCGGATGAAGAAACAAGATCCTCTGGAGCTAAAATCTCCAGCCACTGTGAGGCAGGGGTTGTGACTCTGGGAGCTCTGGACTTTTCGGGAAGCAGAAAGTACTTCTAACCAGAGCCATCTTTCTAGTCCTCTTTGGTGTTTTCTTATTTCAATGTAGGTAAATATGGTTTTTATCTTTTACAGTGTTTACAGACCATCAGTGGAGGGTCTCTGTTTCTTTGGATGTTTACTTGAGGAAGGCCTCCTGCCTCAGACATGAGACTATGGCTTTCACTGACTATGCATCCCTGGAGCACAGGGCAGTGGTCTGACCATAGCAGTTGTGTCCAGTACATATTCATTTCAATTAAAAAGTAAACACGCCCCCTGCGAGCGGTACTCCTTAAGTCTTATTCCAAGCTCCCTGATGGTCCGCCTTCTGGAGTGGATTATGTGGATTCCTCCAGGTTCCCTATCTAAGATAGCTACCAATCACCTTTATTTCCATCCTTTGAAAAACATTTTAATTCATTTTGTTTTGTTTCATTTGAGATAGAGTCTCACTGTGTACACCTGGCTGTCCTGAAACTCACTGTGTAGATCAGGCTGGTCTTGAACTTACAGAGCTCTGCCTACTCCTGCCTCCTGGTTGCTGGATGGAGGGCGTGGCTCCCTGGCTCCCGCTCCCTCTTGCCTAGCATTTTCTCCACTCTCTTGTCTTGCTTATTCCTAGATTTTCCCATTTGTCTCATCTATTAGGACTTATACTTCCTGAGGGCCAGCATCTTGTCCACATTCCAGGCTGAATCCTTCCATAGGGGACAATGCCAGCACACAGTTGACCCTCCTCAGATGTTCATGAGCTGAATGAATGAAGCGTGGCTTCTTGCATGTAGCGTATTCAAATGGCGTAGGCTTGGTTTTTTTCCCAGGCCGTTGAATGTTATCTCAAGTAATAGTTTTATCCTTGTTCCTAAACGTGCACTATGTCGTATGTTTGCGATTTCCCCCATAAAGGCAGAACAGAAGCTCTGTTCTTGAAGGGCAGTTCTTCAAAGCAAAACAGCTTTGCCTTTCCTTTTTAAATTTCCAGAGGGAGACTATAGAGAGCAAGATACTTGAACAGAATATACGAATTCTTCAGTGCCACAGTGTTTGCTTCTTGGGGCAGGCAGGCGTGAGTGGTTCCTAAGCCTCTCTGGTGGCCAAGAACCATCTGCTCCAGCTCTGTTTTATGTTTTGAAAAACACTCGAGGCTGCTCATTGCCTTGAGCTCAGTACCCTGGATACCTTCTCCACCTGCTGCCGCCGCCTATGCACTGACTGCTTTTCTCATCCGATGTACCCTGCGGTATATGTTTTTCATTGTTCTACAGATCCTCTGAGCTTTCTGATTGTAACAGATGAAGAGAGGTGGCTGATTAACACATGTTTGTGTTTTGCCATATAAAGGAGCATCACATGTTCTTAGATTAAGAAAGATCGTTCTGTCCTGCTAAATATTGTCCTACTTAATTAAGACTCACAATTCTTTTAGATTTACTCATTTTATTTTATTTTTTTTTTGTGTGTGTATTTTGCTTGTATATACTGATGTGTATCATGCAAATGCCTGGTACCCTGGAGGTTAGAACTGGAGTTATGGGTTGCTGCGAGTCACTGTGTGGGTCCTGGGAACTGAACCCAGGTCCTTGGCAAGAGCAACAAGTGTTCTTAGTTACTGAGCCATCTCTCTTGTTCTTTAATTATCTTCATGGAAACTCTAAGCAGAATTCTTCATGTGTCTGATCAACTTTTATGTTTGTTATGTAATAGACACAAAGGAAACCAGAATGCCAAAGTGATCGGCACATAGTACTCTTCAAAGGATGAAACACCAGGTCAAATAAAGAGATTAGACTATGGAGTGGGAAATGATTCTTTTAGTGCTTATCTCTTCTGAGTCTATTTTAAAAGGTTAGAAGTCATTTGCTAGATTTCTGTATGACTTTATTGGCCTTTACTCCTGGCCATTGTATAGCAGTTTCCTCTGATGTTAAAATGTTCCATCTTGGAGGGAAACTTCTTAAAATATAAGAGTAACAGTAATGTGAAATGGCAGGACATTTTAAGACAGGATGCTTACAAGGAGGTGAAAAAACTGGACGATCTATGTGGAGGTGAAACCTCCCATCCTGCAGGGAAACTCTTTAAGACAGGAGAAAAGAGATTCAAATAAAGGATAAAAAGAAATTTAAGATAGCTTCAGGAAGTTCCTGAAACAGACTAGATTCACTCGACTTCTCCTCTACAACTTTTATAAGCAGAAAAGACTGCCAGCAGTCACTCCCAACCAAGGAAAGCTACAAAGACCACGTTTAGACAAGCCTTACAAGCTGGGATAGACAGAAAATAGACAGAGATAAGCGCAAGTACCTGGAAGAAACGAAGATCAGCTGAGCAACTTGAAAGAGGCTCAGGCCAGCAGAACCACCAAGCAGGGACACCCTCCAATTTTTGAGTGGACTGAAGGCTGAGGAGTGTGCTCCAGGTTTCAGGACACTGTGAATTCTTGCTCATGCTGAGAGAGGGGGCTCTTGGTGATGTGGCTGTCTTTGTGTCTTTTATGTACCTATAACTAACCCCTAATCCATATTCCTGTAAGCAGCCCCAATAAACGTTGTTTGTTCACAAATTGGTAGTAGCTGTACTATGGTCCATCATCAGTTCCCTATCTGGAGTGAGAATACTTTTTTTTTACTCTTCCCACATCACCCCAGGAATAGTGCCACACAGCACTGGATTTCTAGGGTTAAAGCGAGATTCAGTAGAAAAACATTCCACTTGTGCAATGTAGTTGATTTTCATTAATGTTTGACTTCATTAAAATGGGCTGTTCTTTTAATGGTAAGATGAACATTAAAATAACATCTCACATATATGATATAGATTTGGTAAAACAATGCCTCCTTTCTGTTAACTTGTAACACCTTTAAAAACTGTTTCTGAAAACCCATTTTCTCTGTTGCTT
Organism: Apodemus agrarius; assembly: GCA_964023405.1. Classification (NCBI taxonomy): domain Eukaryota; kingdom Metazoa; phylum Chordata; class Mammalia; order Rodentia; family Muridae; genus Apodemus; species Apodemus agrarius. The sequence goes on along the minus strand of OZ030007.1, from coordinate 100,968,558 downwards.
TGTGTTGGCACCAGAACATACAGTTTTCCAACGAAGGGCGTGCTGCTTTCTATGACTTTATTGTTACCCTTCTCCTTCACATTCGGCTATAGCTAATTTAGCAAAATCGCATTTAAATCAGTCCCCAATGGGAGGACCTGGAGCTCACATTTTTGCTTTTAATAGACACATTAGTCTTCCTACATGGGGAGATTTCGTAAGTGGGTTCTCATTTTCTTGTGGGAAGCTTGCTATTACACATCACTCAGTGCGCTCTCCTCTTTCCTTAGGGAATCTCCAGGGGTTGTCACTGCTTAGGATCTTGTACCGGTGTTCAAAACTGATTAAGCTCTGTGTCCATTTTAACAGGAGTCCTGTAACGATTGCATTTGCTGAGCTCACATGAGTTTACCAAGGATCACTTTACTTTGTTACTTGAAGGTTGCTTGTGCCTCAGCTCTGGAAAGCAGAGGGAGAGGAGCGGGAGCTGCCGCAAGGCTGAGGTGATGCTCTCTCTCTGCACGATCGTTCATGCTTTGGCTCTGGGGCATCAGGACTGAGCCGGTGTTATCTGATATGCGGCTGATATTAGCTCGCACAGGAAAGGTGTGATACTACCAGTTAAAATACAAGAAAACAAGATCAGCTACAATTCTACTAATGGGAGATAACCAGTAACACTTAGAATGCAAGCTTTATGCCTTTTCATCGTTCCCGATCTAGGGGTGTAGCTTGTCTTCCTATTAATTGAGTTGTGATTTCTTTGGGATGTCTTTTGGGTTGAAGATTTGCAGCTACGGTTTCCCTCTAGAAGCAGAAGTGGAATCCTCTCAGTGGAGACTGACCTGTGAAAGGTCCAACATTATGTGAATTCTCTCTTGCTTTAACCCTGTATTCCTCTGAGCAGGTTAGCTAAGAGAAAGGCATTGTTTCTATCTTATGACATTCAGATAAGAGATGGACACAGGTGAGGGGCGCTGTAACCTGGCCAGGGGCTGCTCCTGGCTTCACTCAATTCTCTCTATTCTCCTTCTCCCACACAACTCAACTCTACAAACAACTCCACTCCCTTGCAAGGGAGCACAAATATACCTGCAAGCATCTTGGCCCCTTTCTGTCACTGAGGAGCAAACACATTTCTTTTTGTTAGTGCTATCGTGGTATAAATTTTTACTCTCCGTGACCCTGGCTTCAGTTTATAACTAACAAAGTAGTGCTGTTATAAAAACACGGTAGTGATTACTTACTCAATAAATAACCATTACTCGTGCCTTCTAAAAAAATAGTGCTGAGAAGAGAGAGGAAGGTAGGCCACCCTACGGTCATGGGTGACTGGCAAGAGCTTAACCGATGGCTGCCTCAAAGCCTCAGAAGAGAGCAAAGCCATGCAGACACTGCACCAGTAGAGACAAGGAAGCCAACCCTTGGTGATGGCGCAAGTTAGCAGTGCTAGGAAGGGGCTGAGACTTGAGATTTTTTTTACTCGCATGTATCAATTATAAAACAGAGTGCTTTTCCTTATGGCATTGCCGTATGTATGTGTAATGGAGCGTGGGTTTCTGACCCTCTGTTCCTCTTGTTTCCTCCACTCCTATCGATCCCCTTCCTCTTCCCAACCAATTCCCGCCCATTATTTCCCCTGCCCCACCCTCATCCCCTCTTCTGTTACTGCTGTTTACAAGAGGGCGAGAGAAAGGTTAGTTACAGGAGAACGGCCATTTTAGTAGTAACCACACTACATAAAATGTCTCTCCTTCCCAGCAATTCATTCCCAGGGACAAGTGAGGCGTCCTGATTCTCTGCCTTCTCTTTGACAGAATATTGGCAGACCCATCTTGTATCTTGTGCAGGTACCCATGGCTACTGTGAGTTCAAGAGTGCCACAGCCAATCATGGCTGGCAGTGGTCCACAACACCCCACCTCGGGATCTACATTCTTCCCACCTTCTCTTCTATGATGCTCTCTGAGTTTTGAAGGTGGAAACTGGGATTTTTACCTACAGACTTAGACAAGCCATCGGATTGCTGAAAAGGTAGGTGGCTGTTGTAAGGGTTATAATTCTTTTTCTATTGGATATTTTATTTATTTACATTTCAGATGTTATCAGCTTTCCTGGTTTCCCTTCTGCAAACTCCCTATCCCATCCCCCCTCCCCCTGCTTCTATAAGGATGCTCCACCCCTCACCAACCCACTCCCACCCCACCTCCCTAGTATTTCCCTTACACTGGGGCATCGAGCCTTCATAGGACCAAGGGCCTCCCCTCCCATTGATGCCAGAGAAGGCCATCCTCTCCCACATACCCAGCTGGAGCCATGGGTTCCTCCATGTGCGCTCTTTGGTAGGTGGTTTAGTCCCTGTTAACCATCTCATTGCTGTCTGTCAGGATCTGAAAGGCAGCAACGGGCCTGCCTACAAAGCCATACTTACTGCATAACCACGGAAGACCTTTTCCTTAAGGCATAGCAAGATGTATGAGATTTATGTTTGAGTCATTGTTTTCTTGCATTGCGAAGGCCCCTTGAATGACATGGGGAAGCCCATGTATATGTCACTTGCAAAAATGACATACCTTTTTTTTTCTTCCACTTGATGAATGTCTCATAAGTACTAGGCTCTGGTCCCTTTCTTTTTGTCCTTTGCACACGTGTTCCTTCAGGAAAAATATTTTTGCTCCATGCTGCTGTGCACTATGTCTTTGATAATAATACCCAGAATCCTTGCTTTGGTGGCAATTTTCTATAAAATACATTGTTAAAAATGCAGTTGCTGCTTACCCAATGTAGCCATCAGAATGGACAGCTTATCCAAAACTCAGTAATGCAAACAATAAAGGGAATGTCTTTTCCCATTAAAGGAGAATGTTCTGGGCATAAGAGTCTTTGGGGACCCATTTCTGGCCTTGGCTGTGGAGGCTCAGGGATTAGGTTCCTACCCAAGCAGACGGCAGAGATGGCAGATCATTAATTCTCAGAGGAGAACTGGGTCTTTTACGTTGTAGTTTAACTGCTCCTCAGATGGTATCTCATTTGGAGAATAAACACCCTTGTCATTAGCCTTGAGTCATGGAAAGGTGTCCAAATTAGCACCTTTGTTAGCAAGATTTTACTCTGCCAGCCTCAGTCAGTTTTAGAAGCTTGAAACTCCTTTAAGACATCCTGTGTTTAGGATTGACTTCCATCCTGCCTATTATACACTTAGACAATGCGGGTTTGATGTTCCTTATTCTACAATGTGCTTTGTGATGTTGTTTTGGCATACCTAGCAGGTGTGATTTCGGGTCACGGGGATACCCATGCGCTGGAGGAGATTCCACTTTCCTCCTTGCTGATGGGAGCTTTGAACAACTTGCCTTTCCAGCTGGAGCACTGCCCTTCTTCCCATCGTTAGTTACTCCTGCTGGAGGAATGAACAGACAGCTTCTGCACTCTCTGTGCTCCTTCCTGTGTTCATGCTGCACCCGGGCTTTCTCTTTGCTTTGTTTCCTTGGGGTGAACCTGGAAGCCGAGCCATCCTCCAGGCAGTCCTGTTTAGTTCCACTCTCCGACAACCTCTCTCTGATTAGACCATTGTCTTTCTTATCCAAGGGTACCCATTATCTTCACTACCCTATTCCCCCAATCAATCATTCCCCAAGAAAGGGTGCATATTTTGTATCCTGGAAACAAGGTAGATGCTGGTGCCTTTTTTAGAGTTTATTATATTAGGGAATACAGATACGTAAAGGCATGACATTTGCAATTTAATTGTTGTAGTCATAGTGTCTAAAAAGGGGAAAAACCTGAACATTAAGAGGATCTTACTCATTTTGAACTTGCTTAATATATGCTTATGGGGGGGGAGATATATCAAATGAACGGAACACCGAATTGCTCACTAGGAAAATGAGCTCAACCCGCTCTGATATTTGCCTTTCATGTGAAGTAATGTGAACATGGTTTGTAGAGGTGGAGGACAGGACTTGCAAAGTAAAGGAATCACATTTTGCTAAATAATAGAAGATTTAGAAGTTCGCTGTTGATTTTCAGAGCCCACACTGCCCATTTGCTGTACATATAAGTAGATTCTTTAATTCTCTCAAGTACAGATGATGAAGTTTAGTGACATAAAAGTCACTTTGTATAACATGCTGTCATATGAATGAATGACCTGATGAAATGACAGTGTGTAGGCACTTGAGGGGTTTGAGGACTATTCCTGGAGAATAGAGACACCCACAAGAGGGAAAACAATTGTTTGTAGGTTGAATGGTTTTAACAGGGCAAATCACTTAAAGCATGAGACTATCCAAAGGCAACTGTCTAGAGGGAGAGGAAAGCAAAGACTCAGGGGACAGGAGAGACAGAGCAGCATGGAGTCTCTGTGCCAGCAGTGGCCAGGGTGGACACCCCACGCCTTACATTTATTGGAAATGCTTGTGGAGTTCCCTCTCACTGCAGGGACCTCCATTCAGACAATCTCTGGACTCTTGACTTCACCACAGAAAAGAATTTCAGCAAAAACCAGTATGGAGCAGAGTTGGAGTTTATTAAAAGGGATTACAATGTAGATTTTTAGCATGAGGGTTAAACAGAAGAAGAGGAGGAGGATGAGAGAAAAGTAAAGATTCTCAGGGAAGAGCAGCCACACTTGCACAGGGCATGGGCTTTTCAAAGTCCTGACCTACTGTGTTTGCAACAGCTTTTTACAATCCTGTGGAATGTTGAGTTCCATGTCTCAGAGAATGAAATTTAAACAGCTAGGTTTAAAGATCAAAGTATTTCCTCTGTAAATAAAATTGTAGGGTGGATTTATGAGGGGTAATGTCTAGGAATAAAATGGCAGTGCTAGAAACCAAAGACTACAGATAATCTTGGCCCCAGGGAAGCAGCAGGTTTACTTCTGTTGGCATTTCTGTCTGAGCTGCTTTTCAGAAAGCACACACTCTTAATGAGACCATTTTCTGTCCTGGTGATTTCTGAGTCCCTACACAGCAAATCCTTCCCATTCTTTTCTTCCCCTATCACCATAATTTCTTTTGTTTCTCTAATCAGTCTTGTCTGGATTAGACAGCTCTGAAGGGAAGCAGTAGCTTCAGGACCACAGGGTTACATCTTTTGGATGAAGCTCTGAGGGGTTTGCAAAGCAGGCAGATCCTAACTAAATTTTTGCTCTTTGAGGCACTTTAAAAAATTAGATGTATGAACATTGAGTCTATCATTGGCAGGCATTTGAGCTAAGAATGAGAAAATAAACCACCTAGAGGCAAACCCTCATAACCATGGTTGGATCACTGTAGAATGTAGCCTGTTCATTCTCCTGGGAATCAGATGCAGGACGGGGTGGTTGGTATTTCTGTAAGAAGATTTCCTCCCATTGGTGCCTGCCTTGCCAGCAGCACCAAGACTTCCTGTGTTATGAATCTGAGTTGGGGTTTTGGCTGACACAGTCTGCTGGTTCTGGGCCTTGTTATTCACTGAGGATTAGATAGAAGAGGAAGACGATAATGGTGGGTACTAGGGAAGCAGGTGCCATTCAGTGCCTGCACGGTTGTCACTGTATGAGATCCTGGGGCATGGTGAGCAGAGGACTAAATGAGATTTACATGGAAGATTGATCTTCCAGTTGCTAATTTTTTTTCTTTTTCTTTTTTTTTTTTACTTCTTGGCTTCTGCACATTTTTAATTTCAGGAGCACAGGTCAGACAAAGCTCATGAATTTCAACGTCCAACCCCAGACCCTGTCAGCTTCTCCCCTCCTAGCAGTCTTTCCAGAAGATTGAAGTATTCTGCTTGACAAATGAAAAGTCTTCAGTAATGTTATTGACATTACGTTAAGTCACTTCCCAGATCTTTACCTTGTATTTCTTCTGTGGGACATTAGAACTCAATGAAAGATAATAAATAGCAACTCATTGGGTCCTACTGGTACAACCCTAACCCTGTAAACACAGCTGCTGGGAGGCCTGGCCCAGAAGAACCATAAGTTTAAGGTAACGTAGCAAGACTGTCTCAAAAGAACAGCTAAAAACAAATGTCCAGGGTTATAGCTTAGAGGTAGGGTGCTTGCTAAGTATGCATGGACTCTAGGTCCTATCCCCAGGACAAAGGAATTAATACGTCATTGTTCTGTGTTAAAAAATTAAATTGATTCTCCCAGCAAACAAATGGTCTGAGAAGAATTCTTACAGGTATCTCAAAAACAACAACAACAACAACAACAACAACAACAACAACGAATAAACCAACAAAAAGTTAATTTGCATTAATTTCCTTAACAGCTTGTAGACAAAGTAACGTTTTCATATTAATGGTAGTGGGTCTAATCCTGTTACTGGGAAATAAAAGTGTGCACCATCTGTAGGTTAACCTGTTGTTTATAGTATTAGACTACTAGCTCAAGTACCAGCAGTCTATAAGTATGTCTCAGAGTGCAGAGCAGTACTTGCTGGGCTTCATCATACTCTTTATTGACTATGTACTAGACCAGATTCCTGGGAAAGAACTGCAGTGGTGAGGCTCAGCCAGGAGATACTGGACAGTCTTTCCTTCAGCTTCATCATCTGTTAGGTCTTTGATCAACTCTAATCTTGTCACTCAGCTCAAGTCTCTCTCTTTTCTTTCTTATGTCACCCTTCCTCCCACACATAGTCTATGTAGAAATTCAAATCTATACACAACTCCCAAAGGGTGGAAATGGTCAGTGTTTATCTTATCCCTAGATCAAAGTGAGACCCACTGTGTGTGTGTGTGTGTGTGTGTGTGTGTGTGTAGAGTTGCATTTCTTTCTTCCTTTTTATAAACAAAGGGCTTACTGTCATAGATAACAGAAAATCAGACTATCTCATTTTCTCTTTGTTACACAGTGCATAGATTCTTAGAAACCTAGACATTGGAGGAAGGTATGATGACCAAGGACAAGAGGGAGAATAAAAAGAAAAGAGAAATAATATGCAAGACGCTCAATAGCTTAGACAGGGCAGAAAAAAATTCATCAAAGAACGTGGGCGGGACCACGGGTGTCCTGGGACTCGAGGACCAATAGCTGCAGAGAAGTGAAGCTTTAGAACACAAAAGGTTTGCAAGCTGCTCCTGAGCTCCTGCTCTCTCTGAATACAGTTCAGAGGTACAATAGGCAGCAGACCCAGTGGGAAGTGTTGCTGATGAAAGGGTGAGACTGGGTACTATGTGCTATACTTACTCGAGTCTCCATGCTAATGCTAAAATTTTCCTTTTGCATCAGCACCTAGGCATTCTCTAAACTACTCCCAACAACCATGTGGAGCATTGTGCTGCAATGGACTTGCCAAGACCCTGGGCTTGTGTGAGTATAGCCTCTGGCAGAGCTGGTTCATTTAAATCCTCCTTAGCTGAGCTCTGCTGTCTGATACCTACACTCTATTCTCTACTTCCTGGGGCCAACTTCTACCTTAGGGTTTTATAGCTGTGAAGAGTCAGTGTGATCTCAGCAACTCTTATAAAGGAAAACCTGTAATTGGGGCTGGCTTATGTTTGGGAGGTTTAGTCTATTATTGTCATGGCGGCATGCAGGTAGACATGGTGCTGAGAGTTCTTGGATCTGCAGGCAGCAGGAAGAGAACTGAGATACACTTCCTCCAACAACATTTATTGCAACAAATCTATATACCTCCTAATAGTGCCACTCCCTATGGGTCTATGGGGGGCATTTTTTTCTAACTACCACACTGCAAGTTCTTCTTTAACTGTGGGTTCAAATGTCTCTAAGATGGATAATACTGAGATGTAGCGTTGAAGTCAAACATTAGATATTTCTTATGCAAGCCAGGAAATTATACTAAAGACCCTGGAAATGGCCAAATCCCCAGATGTCAGGATTTTCACAGGTAAGAGAGGCTGGAGTGGTGACTTGAGAGTTTTATATCTATCTCTTAAACATATCCAGCTGCCGTTTAGAGAAAACTGCTTAACACTGCATAAGATATATTAGCATTAAATGAAAATAGAATGCTTATTAATATTTTGATGCTTATTTTGAACCTAAGTCCTTACATCTAGAGGTTTTGAATTAGTTTAGACATTTTATAGCAGTTACTGGTTAGTTAGAAAAATGTGATAGTATATGCAAGCTAGATTCCAATTTTAATTTCTTTAAAATTTAGCACGCAGGTTTTCGATCTTGCATAAAATGGCAAACTCTGTTGGATAACATTTGCTAACTTTTAAAATTAACTTTCAGAGTTATTTGTAATTGACACGAAGCAAAAAGCTCAGATGGTAGGTGTATAGCTTCTAGTTTATATGCTTAGGTTGTGTGTAACCATCAAACGGATCAAGGAATCCACAGAAAGATCCCTCCTCTTCCCGCATCCACCCACTTGCTCTCCCCCTACAGTAACTACTGCTCTAAACCACCACACCATCACTGTGGTGAAGAACTAAACAGAAGGGCCAATCACCATGTTTCCATGACCATGACCATCACCACATCCTGACTATGTCCACAGTTTCGTGCCTTTTTTCCATTGCCTGTTCTATAGCTTTTATCCCTCAGCTGTCTTCCCACTCACTGTCCTAACGGGATGCAAGGCTTGGGAGGGACTCATGCTGTAGGGAGATGCTGCTTCAGCTGCAGAGTTTGGCCTCCATTTATTTCTTGATGTATAAAATCCTCCCAAGAAGTTTCTCTTCAATTGAAGGATCGTTTCTCGTAGCAACAATATTGCTATTAGAGTGAATGTCCTTTTCAGGTTCTTTATTATTATTATTATTATTATTATTATTATTATTATTGGATATATTCTATATTTACAATTCATTTCCCCTTTTCTGCTTCTCCACCCTCCAAAGGTCTCAACATGCCCTTTTCCCGCCCCCTGCTCCCTCATCTACCCCTTCCCACTTCCCTGTTCTGGTATTCCCCTACACTGATGCTTTGATCCTTTCCAGCACCAGTGTCCACTCCTTTCTTCTTGTCAGACATCATTTGGTATGTGAATTGTGTCTTTGGTGTTCCAAGATTCTAGGCTACTATCCACTTATCAGTGAGTACATACCATGGGTATTCTTTTGAGACTGGGTTACCTCACTTAGTATGATGTTCTCCAGCTCCATCCATTTCTCTAAGAATTTCATGAATTCATTGTTTCTAATGGCTGAATAGTATTCCATTGTGTATATATATCACATTTTCTGTATCCATTCCTCCGTTGAGGGACATCTGGGTTCTTTCCAGCTTCTGGCTATTATAAATAAGGCTGCTATGAACATAGTGGAGCATGTATTCCTATTGCATGCTGGGGAATCTTCTGGGTATATGCCCAGGAGTGGTATGGCTGGGGGCTTGGCAGAGTTGGGAGGGCCAGAAGTAAATTACTTCAGACAGGGGTCAGAAGTCAGAGATAAAGTTGGACAATGCTTAGTCATTTCCCTCCTTGCTAGGTTTCCTTGTCCCTCATTATCGCTGTTGCTGATCCAGGGTCACCTTCCTTCCCAACTTGTCTCTCTGTCTCTTTTTTAGGTACCAAAAACCCTTGGGCTCTTCATGTTTGCAATGACCTCACATGTTCTTATCAGCACTTTCCATACCTAAATCATCTGAGCTCCCACTCTTTCTGGTTTATAAGGAACCTTGAACCATGGCTGGTAATTTGTGATTACTTTCATTCGTGGTGTCTGCCAGAATCCTTGGAGTAGAGAGACAAGTGAGATGTTTCCACTCCCAGCAAGACATGATTTGAGATGACATCCTTATTCTTCAGCTGAAACACTCCATCCTGGTCATAGAGGATGTCTTTGTGCTAGTCTGCCTCAGTCGTACCTTCTTGAGCCTGGGGAGAATGCAGCCTTTCTGGCTTGCATCACTAGGCAGTTTGAGGACAGTTCATTTCTGATTATGATTGTCTTTGAATGCAGGACCGAGGAAAATTCAGAATACATCCCTTCTTGTTGATCTCTCCCTTCTAGTACAATCACGATGATCAACAATTAATGTATGGGACCTCATGAGACTGAAAGACTTCTGTAAGGCTAAAGACACCATCAATAGGACAAAAGGGCAGTCCATGGAATGGGAAAAGATCTTCCCTACATTTGACAGATGACTAATATCCAAAATGCATAAAAAGAACAAAAAAGTAGATATTAAAATCTTAAATAATCCCATTGCAGTACAGATCTAAACAGAAAACAGAGAAAACTCAAAAGGCCAAGATATACTTAAAGAAACACTCTCAGCTGTCAGAGAAATATAAATCAAAACTACTTTGAGATTTCATATTACTCCAGATCAACAATAAAAGTAACAGCTCATGATGCCGAAGATGTGTAGTAAGGGGAACACTCCTCTGTTGCTGGTGGGAGTGTAAACTTGAACAGCCACTATGGAATTCAATATGGTGTTTCCTAAGAAACTTGGGAATTGATCTACCTCAAGACCCAGGTATTCTATTCCTGGATTATACCCAAAGGGTGCTTCATCCTACAAAGACACTGGCTCAACCATGTTTACTGCTGCTCTACATAATACCTGGAAACTGGAAAAACCTTGATGCCTCTCAATAGAAGAACGGAAAGAGAAATGTGATATATTTGTATAACAGGGTATTAAAAAGCTGTTGGAAAAATGACATCATGAAATTTGCAGGCGAGTGGATGAAACTAGAAAAAAAAAACATCCCAAATGAGATAACCCAGACCCAGAAAGATAAATATTGTATGCATTTATTTATATGTAGATATTTTAAATAAATGATAAATAAACTACAATCCATAGATGCAGAGAGGGTAGGTATAGAGGAAGGGAGAGGAGTAGATCTCCCTGGGAGACTTGGGTAGATTTTATGGGTGAACTGGGGACAGTTGGGGGAGAGAATGGGGATTAAATGTGGGAAGGGGAGAGACATAAGGCTAAGGGAGAGAATGCAGGAAGAGACAGATGGAATCAAGGAACATGAGGGATGCTATGGAAACCTAGTACAACAAAACTTCCTAAAACGCATGAAGAGGATCCTAATGGGAGACCGTGGAGTCCCAACTGGGCAGCTCTTGTCATCAAACAAGTCTTCCAGTACCAGGAATAGGTTGCATTTAATTGAGTTGTTGGCTAAGAACAATTTAATTGGTTGTTTGTTGGAAATCCTCAAACAACCTAGCTTTTGCTAAAACAAAGGGTTGCTCTCTTCAAACTGATAGAGGTGTCCCATTGTCAAGACAATACCCATACAACTAACTGAACATGGAGAAGTAGGCCTGGTGCCTACATTGTGCCTTTTGTGTGGGAAGTTACTCTGTAGTCTAGCAAAAGAGAAATGAAAACACCAACTCAATGATAAAATTTTTGGTTTACAATCTGTTCTGCCTGAAAGATATGCTGGGACAATAATGGCACAGAATTTGTGGAGTACTCAACCACTGTCTAATTTGATTTTCAGCCCACTTCAGGAAATAGAACTGTCTTAGTTAGGTTTTTTACTGCTGTGAATAGACACTATGAGCAATGCAAGTTTTATAAAAGACAACATTTAATTGGGGCGGGCTGACAGGTTCAGAGGTTCAGTCCATTGTCAGCAAGGCAGAAACATGGCAGCACCCAGGCAGATATGGTACAGGAGGAGCTGAGAGTTCTACATCTTCATCTGAAGGCTGCTAGTGGAAGACTGACTTCCAGGCAGCCAGGGTGAGGGTCTTAAGCCCACAACCACAGTGACACACCTACTCCAACAAGGCCATACCTCCTAATAGGTCACTTCCTGGGCCAATCATATACAAACCATCACATTCTACTCCCTGGCCCCCATAGGCTTGTTCAAACATGAGTCTATGGGGGCCATATTTAAACATAGCATAATGCAAAATACAATTAGTCCAACTTCAAAAGTCCCTGTAGTCTATATCAGTCTCAATGGTGCTAAAAGTCCAAAGTTCAAGGTCTCTTTTGAGATTCATCCAATCACTTAAATGTAATCCTCCAAGCAAGATAGGAAACCAGCTGGGCAAAGTCAAAACTCTTCATCTCCACTTCTGATGTCAAAGCAGTCTTCAGATATTCAACTCCTTTTTCATCTTTGTTGACTTCAACAAGGTTCTTTCTCCTGGGCTTGTTCCACTCCCTGTTAGCAGCTTTCCTTGGCAGGCATCCTGTGGCTCTGGCATCTTTAACATCTTGGGTACCCCAAGTCAATTTCAGCTTCACAGCTTCTTGTTCCAATGTCTGAGATCCACACATGATCTTCTGTACATCTCCAAAGAGCTGGTGTCACTTCTCCAGCTCTGCCCTCTGTAGCACTCAAGTTCAGATTGATCCACTCCACTGCCACTGCTGTTCTTGGTGGTCATCCCATGGTACTGGCATCTCCAATATGCTAGGGTCTTCCACTGTAACTATACTTCACCAAAGCCTCTCATAGGCTCTCTTCATGGTACCAAGCCTCAACTCCTTTGCATGACCCCTTCAGTCCTGGGCTGTCAATTACAACTGAGGGTACACTTTCACCAATGGCCTTCCATGGCCTCTCACAGTACCAAGCCTCAGCTCTTCTTCATGATGCCTTCGTGCCTTTCAAACCAGTACCACCTGGATGATTCTTACACATTACCAAGTACAGCTGTAGCATGAGGAACACATGGCTATCTCTGGAATACAGCTTCTTTGTGCTCTCAGAAAACACTTCCCATATTTCACCTCAGTGATGCTGATCTTTTCTTAATCACCACTAATTTTTTAGCTTCAGCTAACCAGCATCAATCATCCCAGTAGTCTCTTTCTTTTGAATATAAAGCCAGAGACACATGGCCAAAGCTGTTGAGTTCTGCTGCTTGCAGGAGCTGGAACATTGGCCCCCTTGTTCTATTACATTATCACTGGCTTCCTTTTTCCCAGGTCCTTCACTGCCTAAATTGGCTGTCCTGAATCTTGCTCCATAGACTGACTTTGAATTCAGAGATCTGCATGTCTGCCTCCTAAGCACTGGGATTAAAGGTGTAGTCCACCAAGCCTGGACTTAAGTTTTTCTTCACCTAGAATATGCTCTGTTCTAGGCTGGCCTAGAACTAGAGATCTGCTTATCTTTGCCTCCTGGGATTAAAGACTTGTACTATCATGCCTGCCCCTAAATTTAGCTGGGTGGAATCTTGCCCCTAAAGTCACCACTCCTTTAATTCATTTTAATATCCTTGAATTCAGCTCTATTTCACTTCCTGGAGTCCCTTTAATACTCAAATTATATATTTTGTACTTTTCCTTTCTCATCTTGCTATGTTTGTTCAAAATTCTCTTTATTAGACTTAACCAGAGAACACAGTCTTTGTTGGGCTTCTTTGAGACTTCCTTTGCAGATGCAATTAATATAAATCTCTTTACCTTAGCCTTGGTCAGTCTCTTCAGACAATGGCAAAAAGCAGCTGTGTTCTTCACCAAAACATCACAAAACAGTCTCTCAGCCACATATTAAAGTTCTTCTCCACTGAAACCTCTTGGGCCGTCAGGCCTACACAGTTCAAATGTCCCTCAGCACCACTGTCTTCCATATTCCTACTAGTCTGGCCCATTAAGCCCCACTTAAAGAATTCTGTGGCTTTCCAAATCCAAAGTCCCCAAATCCACATTCTTCTGAACAAAAGCATGGTCAGGCCTATCACAGCAATACCCCAGTCCCTGGTACCAACTTCTTTCTTAGGTTTTTACTGCTGTGAACAGACACTATGAGCAATGCAAGATTTATAAAAGACATTTAACTGGGGCTGGCTTACAGGTTCAGAGGTTCAGTCCATTGTCAGCAAGGCAGAAACATGGCAGCACCCAGGCAGATATGGTACAGGAAGAGCTGAGAGTTCTACATCTTCATCTGAAGGCTGCTAGTGGAAGACTGACTTCTAGGCAGCCAGGGTGAGGATCTTAAGCCCACACCCATAGTGACACACCTACTCCAACAAGGCCACACCTCCTAATAGGTCACTTCCTGGGCCAATCATATACAAACCATCACATAGAATCCATACTTGACACTCTTGGCTAACCAAGAACCAGCGGTTAGGTAAACCAGGGACTTGGGCTAAAACCAAACATTATGGGTCTAAAAAAAATCTACCACCAATAAAACCCCCCAAAACAGTATTAGTAAAATGACTCCTGATGATATTTTGCTATATGCATAGACCAGTGCCTTATTCAGTAATTATCAGAGAAGATTCTTCCTGCAGCTGATGGAAACAGATATAGAGATCTATAGCAAGACATCACACACACACACACACACACACACACACACACACACACACACACACAGAGAGAGAGAGAGAGAGAGAGAGAGAGAGAGAGAGAGAGAGAGAGAGAGAGAGAGAGAGAGGCCTTGGAACACACAGCTCTAAATGGAATGTCTCTAGCAAATCCCTCCCTCAGGGAAGTTCAGGGAAAAGGAGGCAGAAAGAGTGTAAAATTCCTATAGGATGGAAGACTCCAAGAGAACAGGACCCTCTGAATCAACTCAGCAAGGCACATATGACCTCACAGAGACTAAGGAAGCAAGCGAAGGCCTACACAGGTTTACACCATGTCCTCTGGTTTATATTATAGCTTTCAGGTTAGTACTTTCATTAGACTCCCTCCCCAGTGCATCAGCCAATGGGTCTCTGGTTCCCATGCCTGCCCTTGGGACTCTTTCTTCTGTTGGGTTGTCTTATCCAGCCGCTATGTGATGATTTTCCCTTTATCTTATAGCATTTTATTTCATCGTGTTTGGTTAATTTCTTTTAGAAGCCTCTTCTTTTCTAGTGAGAGATGGAAAGGCAGTGGATCCCAGTGGGAGGGAGAATAGAGAGGGACTGGAAGGAGTAAAGAGGGTGGAGACTATAATCAGGATATATTGTAGGAGAAGATAATTTAGGAAAAAATGAAAACAAAACAGTATATCCCCTTTCTACTTGTTTTCTCTCACTCTTTTTTAAAAATGAAATCTTATTAACATTAAAACTAAATGTAGCCTGGGGGAAAAGGAGAACATACCTCCCAAATGTGTCAAGCAGTCTGGAGCTTTGCAGGTAAGAGGAAAAGGATGAGGTCTTTAGTCTCCTCAGCACCACCTGCGTTGATTGGTGAGCGAGAGCATCACACTTCTTGTTCTATACAATCAAGTCCTTATTAATTTCTTGCCCAGAGGCTGAAGACTCATCGACATTGCATAGGCCAATCTGATCAAGATTAGGATTAGTCTTATTCTGTAATTGAGCAGAATAACAGTGGAACTGATAAGGTCATTTTGAGGCTCACCCTAATTGTCTGATACTTGAGAAGAACAAATCTTATGCTATATTTGAAGGGAAGATGGAATCCAAACACAAAGTCAGGGTGTATTTTGGATGTGGGAGTCCACAGGGATACCCATAGATTAGAGAAGAAAGATGAAGAAGGAAAGGGATAAAGAAATGAAAAACCACAATCCAGGTATTAGTAAACTACCACCACTGCTACTGTTTTGTAAATGGGTTAAGATACACAAAACCTCTAATTTTGCTTGTTCCTCATAGACATTCTCTTTCATTATACAGTGCCAAAATTTCATACATTTAATTTTATTATTTGCCTTCATAGTTGAAGATATAGGAAACTGGATACCAGTACACAGTGATTTCCTAGTTGGCGCCAATTATATTAATTCTATGAGACTTGTGTGGAGTATCTGAGCTTCCATTTATATGTGTTCTACTTATCTTATGAACAATAAGGACAAGAGTAGAGGAAACATCCTTGATGCACAATTGGTTGATGCCTCTGTGGAACTGATTGCAAGCAGGTGGTTCCATAGAGTGTGAGTATAAATGTTCATTACTCAAGCAGGATCAGAAACACAGAGGGATTCGTGGACAGCTATGCATCACTTGATGGCTCTCAGACAAATATAAAGATGAGCCCCAATTGCAGTTGCTCAGCATCAGGCAGGACCAACTTCTTTTCATCTACCTCCATTTTTTTTAAAACAATTTTTGGATTTTTTTTTAATTTACACTTCAAATGTTATCTCCTTTCCCATTCCCTCCCCCCTAAAACCTCCTATCTCATCCCTGCTTTACCTGCTTCTATGAGGGTGTTCCCCTACCCACCCACCCACTCCTGCCTCCCTGCCCTCAAATTCCCCTACACTGGGGCATCCATTGAGCCTTCACGGGACCAAGGGCCTCTCCTCCCATTGATGCCTGACAAGGCCATCCTCTGCTACATGTACAGCTGGAGCCATGGGTCCCTCCATGTGTACTCCTTGGTTGTTGGATTAGTCGCTTGGAGCTCTGGGGGGTCTGGTTGGTTGATATTGTTGTTCTTCCTACGGGGTTGCAAACCTCTTCAGCTCCTTCAGTCCTTTCTCTAACTCCTCCATTGGAGACCCCTTGCTCAGTCCAATGGTTAGCTGAGAGCATCGACCTCTGTATTTGTCAGACTCTAGCAGAGCCTCTCAGGAGACATCCATATAAGGCTCCTGACAGCAAGCACTTGTTCATGTCCACAATAGTGTCTGGGTTTGGTAACTGTATGTGGAATGGATCTCCAGGTGGGGTAGTCCCTGGATGGCCCTTTCTTCACTCTCTGATCTATACATCGACTCTGTAATTGCTCCCGTGAGTATTTTGTCCTGATTTCTAAGGACTGAAGCATCCACTCTTTGGTCTTCATTTTTCTTGAGCCTCACGTGGTCTGTAACTTGTATCTTGGGTATTCTGAACTTCTGGGCTAATATCCACTTACCAGTGAGTGTATACCATGCATGTTCTTTTGTGACTGGGTTACCTCACTCAGGATGATATTTTCTAGTTCCATCCATTTGCCTAAGTACTTCATGAATTCATTGTTTTGAACAGCTGAGCACTTCATCCACCTCCTCATCTTCCTCCTTCTCAGAAGCCAAAGATCAAGAACACGACTTCCAATTTTGGCTGCACTGTTTAATTCAGTGACTACTACAACTCAAAACATCAATTTGAATGGTGTTAATTTTTACTTAAGAATTGGATATTGCTAATAAAGACATCACAGATGGCAAGCAACAGACCAGGAAGGCACCAGGCCAATATAGCAGCAAGTGTGGGTGCTTGCCCTCAGTTACAGGGGAGAGCTTCCATTGCTTCAGGCTTCCTTCCATGCCTCCGAGGAGTGATTTAAAAGCAAACACTTTAGCAGTTGGATTGGTTTTCCAAATATCCGGCCAATATTAGTTCTAAAACCAAATCCTTCTTATTCTATAAGAGATTAAAGTTTTGTTATTGTTTGCTTTTTTTTGAGACAGAATTTCTTCCTGTAGCCCCGGCTGTCTTGGAACTTGCTCTGTAGACCAGGCTGGCCTCAAACTCACATAGACCTGCCTGCCTCTGTCTTCCAAATGCTGGCATTAAAGCTCTGCATCACCACCACCAGGCTAAGAATGTTTTAAGATTCTCAACTTTCAATATTGATTTCCTTAAACTGTATATGTGTATATGCTCTTGGGACAACACACACACACACACACACACACACACACACACACACACACACACCACAGTGTCTGCCTCATGATGTGTGTCTTTAGAAAGTACAAACTTTATTTTACATTGTCTAACAAAAACTTTAGTAAATGAAGCCTCACACTTCCATTAGTGAAGACTAATGAAACAGGTACTTATTTGGGGAGGTTGCCTATTCTATCACTTTTTTCCTGAATTTGATAGTACTAGTTTACATGTAGGTTGTATGACCAGGTAGTACCTTAACTTTCTTATCTATCTATCTATCTATCTATCTATCTATCTATCTATCTATCTATCTATGACATAGATTTGTGAGTCCCAGTCTGGCCTCAAACTTGCTATGTATACATAGATGACTTTGAACTTTTGATGGTCCTGTGTTTACCTCTTGAGTGCTGGAATTTCTGGCATGTGCCATCATGTTATGTTCATATGAAATCAAACCTAGGGAGCTGTTCATGGAAGGCAAGCATCCGAATAACTGGGACACACACCCAACCCTTTGAAGAACTCTTGTTTCAAGTTTCAAATATGTATTAGATGTGCATTATAAACCATGATAATAAGTCAAACATTCATGAATTCACTCCCTGCTTAAGAGTGAGATCTTTTTAAAAATGAAAGCTCTTGAAGTTTTCTTCTTCCTCTTTGTCCTCTTCTTCTTCCTGTTCTTCTTTTCCTTCTTCCTCTTCCTCTTCTCCTTCATTTTCTTTGTCACCTTCAAGAAGGGAGAGTCATCACTTTCTTGACTATTGTTATGATTTTCATATCCTTGATTTTCATTTTTCATATAATAAGCCAGTATATCCCTAAGCAGTATGCAGTTCTGTTTTCAGCTTTGAACACTACAAATACTGGAATCAGACTGAATAGGATCTTTGAAAGTGTCTTTCCTGCTCAATATTATGATTCTAAAATGATTTATTCATGTTGTTGCATTAGTCAAGAGTTCTTTATTCCTGCTGAAATGCGATCGCCTATTATGTAAATTTATCACGGTTTACTGCTCATCTTCTTAGCTACTCAGACTGCTCCTGGTATTTTACTTCTGTAAAGTAGGTTGTGTGCAATTCTCCGCAAGGCCCTAGGTGCACATTTACAAGGATTTCTCTGGGAAATGTTCTTGAGGATTCTGTATCAAAGGAGAGCTGTAAATGGTCCCCATGATCAGGTCATGCTCATTTGCTCATACCAACTGCTATTTCTAATACACGATCTTAGCATCAGGGTGCTGAACCCTAGCAAGCACCAGTGTCAGCCTTTTTCATTCTGAAGACAGTGATTAGAAACTGTGGCTCTTCATTTTATACTGTGGGTAAGTGTTAGGGTTAGTGTTAGGGTCAGGGTTAGGGGTAGAGGTTAGGGGTAGGGGTAGGGGTTAGTTTTTTTAGAGAATATTTAGGACTTACTTATTATGGTATGCTTTGTTTGATTGTGCAATATGAATTTCTTAGATGAAGACTTGAGTCCTGTGTCATACATGTCTTGAATTAATTCATTTTTATATTTTATTGATTAGTTGTGCTTTGGGTACTCAAATCACATGCACACTGGCCTTTATTTTGCCTTCTTTTTCTCATACTTTTCTATTGTTTTCTTCTTTCACCATATTTTCTTTTTTATTGGATATTTTATTCCTCAAAATTCCATAGGCATCTCTTAGTATTCAGTTTATTCAGTTTTTCCATTTTAATGTCATGAAGTGTTATAAATTTGCATGTTATTGTCTTGTCATTTTACTTATGGGCATATTTATTGCTGCAAAAATGCCTTTCTTTGCTTCTTTCAGATCACATATATTTTTCTTGTTGAATTGTGTATTGTATTTTGGGGTTATTTCTTTTTTATATATTTAACAGTAATTTTGTGTAAGATTGGCATGTTGTCCTAAATGAGATGGATTTTGTTATCATAGACTAAATGAGAAGAAACTTTCTGAGGAGGCAGTAGATAGTTCTCAAGTAGGTATCACCAATTGAAGGCTCCCTGTTCTGTGATTATAACAAGAGAGAAATGGACAGACTTCCATGGGTATTTATGATATTTCTCTTTCAGGGAAAAACTTGTTTATGAAGGATTTTTGTTGTTCTTGTTTGCTTTTCTTTCTTTGATTCTTTTTCCTAGTACTTTAGTGACTTTGACTTAAAAGAAGTACTTTAGTCAGGCTTGGTGGCACATGCCTTTAATCCAGGCAGATGCAGAGGCAGAGGCGGAGGCGGAGGCGGAGGCGGAGGCAGAGGCAGACTGATCTCTGAGTTTGAGGCCAGTCTGGTCTGCAGAGCAAGTTCCAGGATAGCCAGGGCTACACAGAAAAGCCCTGTCTCCCCACAAACAAGCAAGCAAACAAACACCACCACCAACACCAGTGTTCTTCCTTTTGGGCAAGTGCTGCTGCTCTTGCAGCCCCTCCTGGTCCTGCCGTGTCAGGCGTGTCCTTATTCACAGTGCTTGAAACTCCCCCTCAGCTTTCCTCTTGGTAACATGCGCACCTTAACTGGTGCTCATTTTACATCCAGTGATTTCTTTCTTTAGATGAATTTTACCTCTTTCTTCCCTTACCACCCCTTGCTGTTGTTGTTTATTTGTTTGACACAGGGTCTCATGATGTAGCCCTAGTTGATCTGCAGCTCAATATGTACAACAGGACGGTCTCAAACTCAAAGATACACTACTGCTTCAGTTTCCCAATGCTGGGGCTAAACATGCACACTACCATGTTTGAACCTCCTTTTAAAAAAATCATTACTAGGTGTGCATGTGTGAGTGTGTGTATTTGTATGAATACAAGTGTGTATATTCCACAGCACACACATTGAGGTCAGATAATGGTTTGGGGGGAGTAAGTTCTTTCTGCCTTACTGAGACAGGATCTCTCTTGTTTTTGTTGCAATGCATGCTACAGGTTAACTGTCTTGAAAACTTCCTTGATGATTCTCACATCTCTGCCTCTCACCTCTCTGGAGGATTGTCAGGATTACAGACGTGTGCCAGCATTCTTATATGGGTTGCAGGGAGTGGACGAAGGTTGTCAGCCTGGCATAGCAACAGCTTTTACCCTTTAAGCCATCTCAATAGCTTCATTTTGGTTGCTTGTTTGTTTGCATACTATTTTTAGTTTTTAATCCTAACATTAAAATATTAACAATCTAATGATGTTTAAACCTATTATTAACATGTCAATCCCTAACAGAAATTAAATACACACATAAACAACAACAACAACAACAACAACAACAACACACACACACACACACACACACACACACACACACACATACACACACTCCCCCCTAAGAACACAATCTGTTCACTCTCTCTGAGTGGCTTACATGCTGACATTATCGTATTATTCTCTCCCCATTTCTGTTAAAGTTGAACTTTGTCTTGGTGGAGTTTTCTGCAGTCATATAGTTTTAGAGTTACCTTTGTCATTTCTTCTTGCACTATAAACTTCCCTTCTCCTTTCACTTTTGTATGCAGTAATGGGCAACTTCTGTAATGTCACTATTGACTCAGACTGGCCAGGACCTCTCTGTGTAGTCCAGGATGGCCTCAAACTCACAGCGATCTTCGTGCTTCAGCCTCTCAAGTGCTGATCCACCATACCTCGTTTCAAACATTATTTTCATAGGAATAAGTCCATCATTCTCTCAATTCTCTTTCTTGGGGACTCCAAGTAACTGTATTTTACATTTCATGGACAAGAATATCTTGTATTTCCAAAGTTTCTGGTTGACTCTTATTCATGAAGCCTTGTTTCATCGTGTTTGAGTGGTGAGCTTTGATTGTGAGCCCCTCAATTCTGTGGAAACTCTGAGGGCTCAAGTTTGCAGCTTCTGAAATGAAGGAGTGCTGCCAAGCTTTGGTGCTTTGCTTTCTTTTTAAGAGCGACTTGGTGAGGAGTGAGCGTCAGACTCAGCCATTCTTGCAACTGTACACTGGCATTGGTCTACTACATACATACGCTGGCTTTGTTTCTCCCTCTATTTGCTTAGTTGTACCATGAGAAGTCCAGTTATTATTGTTTTGGTTTCTTCATTATTTATTCCTCCCCCTTGATCTCTGGATGTCCCTTAAGCCTCAACATGCTAGCTAAAATGTTCTTTTTTTTCTAGGTCTTCATTTACCTACTAAGAGGCTCCTTATCGAGTTATAACCACCACACTGCTAGAGGAGCGTATCACGGCTACTCACTGTTTGCTGAAGGGTAATAATTTCTTTTACTCATTGTTCTTGAAATCTATCAAACTCAGAGGGTCACAGCAAGGTTCCAATAATAAGCAGACTTTACAGTTAGATCTTAAACAGTCTTTTTCTTTCCTGCTATAGGACCATGATTGTCATTCATCTAATAAAAGTAGATTGATAAGACAAACATGAAGCAGATCTGCTTAGTCACAGCTTTGTTTGACATAGGGATCCTCATAAAGAAAGATCTAGAGATCTGGGTAATGGTCTTTTCATTCCTGTCCTTCCCCAATGGGCAGCCATAGAGAAATGTGATTGGACAAAAGGAGTCTGATCTGATGATAGCAGTCAAAGAGAAGCAACTCAGCAAGGCTTGCCCCGATTCTTCTCGCCAACTCACTGTAACAACCCTTATTTCTGGGTGTGGGAGAGGACTCCTTCTGGAATGAAGGTCCTGTGGTCTGTAGGTTAGGTGAGGGTTGCCGGAGAAATTTCTTTGTGAACACAAAGAGCTAGGAATAAGTACAAGCAGTATCTGGGGGCTTATTCCTGGCTTTGGGTGGACAATGGTTCTACTTTATATTTTATACTTTGAGAGAAAGGGAATTTAGCTTTTATGGTCTGCCTTGCAGGAAAGAGGGGAGAAAAGAAGAGGTGGGAGATCAGAAAGAGACTACATCTGAGACCCTTTGCATGTCCTTCAGTTCAGAGCATCCAGTACCCAAAGCATCTCACTTTAGGGCAGCACTGTGCAAGCCCCACTCCCAGCTCCCCATACACTTCCATTTGTCCTCCCTTCCAGCATCCCCAGATAGTGAGCCCATTACAATTTCAGGACAGTTTAGCAACTGAACATCCTTTTTGTAATGAGAGTTAGTTCAGAAAATACCCCTGTTTTTAAATTTTAAAAATCTATTCTAAAATTCATTAAAACAGTAGAAACACAACAGCACCAGGGCAAAAGTTGACTGATAGTTCTACCTCTTTAGCTTTGAAGTGGAATGTTTATAAAATGTATGTGGTGATAAGGTACAAGCTCAAATGAAAGTATTTCCCCGACTTCAAGTCACTCTGTTGAAGCAACAGTGTAGCAATCCATGAAGCCTGGAAGAAAAATCTAAGAAAGCAGAAAGAACCCTTCTTGAACCACCGAGGCAGAGAAGATCTGATTGACAATGTCCATTCTTGAACCCTGTCCTAGACCTACCACTTGGGGTTTGTGTTTCTGACATGTTGTGAGGGAAGAAATGCTCACAGTGCAGTTTGCAACCACTGGCTTAAGAGCTCTGACATGTTTTTCCCCACGGAGGTAATTTAGATGTTGGTATCACACTCTCATTAGTTGTGCTTTGATTACGACATCCAGGTTAATATGAGTAGACATTGCATAGACTCCATCATTCTTAAAACATTGATACATTCTTAACTTTATATGCTCTATAGCAGCTTTATTCAATTTATTTATTCATTTCTTTAAAATAGCTTTAGAGGTATTTATTTTATTAATCTATGTGAATGAGTGTTTTTCCTGCATGGGCATGAGTATTACCCATGGAGGTGAGAAGAGAGAGGGCATCAGATCCCTTAGGATTGGAGTTACAGACCCATGTGAGCCACCATATGGGTTTTGGGAATCAAACCCTGGTCCTTGGCAAGAGTGGCAGTCGAGGCACTGAGGCATCTCTCCAGCCCTTACTGTCATTTCAGTTATACTGAGATTTCAGTGCAGGAAATAAATCATATTTTCATTAGCTATTTCTCCATCGGTGTAAATTTAAGTCATTCCCAAATTTTAGGGTATAATATTGTGATAAAGTTTTTTGTATATATGTCACCCGTGACTTGGACTACTCGATGCCCTTGGGGGTTGGAGGTGAGGTGGTGCAGAGTTAAGGACACAGTCTCAAGGAGCAGGTGAGAAGTGCCTTAGCACGTTCTCTGGAGGCTGCTGCAAGCTCCTTTAATACCCTCCGCCAGTGCCCCCACTGGTCCCAAGAAAGCATCTCTTCTAAACAGCGGCTCCCAATTCCCAATTGCCTGGCATGGTCTGCAGCAGCAATCCCTGCCCTCTCAGGCAGTTCTCAATTAGGTCCTGCTGCAGGAGATGGTTTTTCGGCTGTGTGGCTCCCCAGCATTTACACAGAGGTGGTCCCACCATTCCTGCTACATCTATAGACTTTTCCAGTATCCTTGTACTTACTTTATTTTGAATCCCTGTAAAGAAATACATAACCATGCTGATGGCCTTTTGCTAAGGATTGCCAAATTGCTTTCCAAGAGCTATACCCATTCAAATTGTTGCCAGCAATGTATGAATATGTTTCAGGGTACATCAGCCAGCATCAGGCATTATCGCTTGTCTATTAGTCAGTTAGAATTTTTTAAAACTGATTTTTAATTTTCTGTTGCTGGATTCTACTCACGTCTACCCAATGAGCAGCCAACGGAAAGCTGGCCGGAGTGACAGCGGAAAGTAGAGGTCATCTCAATTGTTTGGACATCTGTCACAGAGTCTAGCCGACATCTGTTTCTTTTTGGTCTACCAAGGTTTAGGTCACCTAGCATCTTTGAACCTCCATATCTTTTTCTTGAAGTGAAGGGATAGGGCTAACCGCTACCTTGGGTACCACGAGCCTCAGCTTTTCATAGCTCACTTGATGTGATCCTCAAATCTCAAATCTGTGTACATTTCCCTGGTTATCTTGCCAGTAGCTGCAGAAAGTTCCATCGATTATGCATATTAAATTTTTCCTCACTGTCTTCGCTGTAATGCACTTTTGATTTTATTCCTCGTATGTACTCTTCCTTTTAAAAGTTATGATTTAAACATGCAAATATGGTATATGAATATTTAATATATGATTTGCATTTAACAAATTGCACATGATCACATAATTCCCAATGCGCCTTTGCATCAAGGAAGAAATAAGAATTTGTATTTTACATTAAAAGCAGAACATTTAAATACTTTAATGCAAACAAACTGCATTTTAATCATATTAATCTCTTCCAAAAAGACCATGTAAGAAACATTAAATATTTAAAACTTTTCTTCTTCCAAAGTTCTTGTATCCTTTTAACAGTTTAAATTTTCTGTAATTTTAAAGCTTAAAGCATCCTGGTATTTGTCTGTGCATGTATTGTGAATTTTGAATCTTGACCTGTGAAGCGTTGCCTCTACAGGGACAGTGATAACTTGACAAAACAGGCTGGAAATGCTTTAGGGCAGACTATATAGGGTGAGCCCAGAGAGCTAAACACAGCAAAGTGGGCATCTGAGTATGTAGAAAATGGAAGACAACTGTTCAACACACAATGTTCTGCCTAAAAATGGACGTGTTATAAATGTGCACTTTTTTAAAATTGCCGTAGCAAAGACTGAAACCAGTGTTTCTCACTTAACCAGTCTACCACTGAGCTATATCCTCACTATAGAACAGAGAACGCTTGTACTGATCATGACTTTGGAAATCACAAGTTAAATAAGCTTTCTAATGCAGGATCCAACCACATATACTGATGGTTGGTCAGCCAATCACAACTTGAATACTTTTAGTATTGGGAAGAGATACTCCCCAATTGGATTAGGCCTACTGAGGCTACAGATGGACAGTATTAATTTATAAAGTTGTTACTGTTTTTTGAGTTTAATTACCTCATTTTCCCTGAAGCAATTAATAATTAGGTAATTTTCAAAAATGATTTTGTATAAAATAATTGTAGTGACAATTTTGCAGTTTTGGTTTCTTTGGAAAACACAGAAATATTATGGGAATGTGTTTTCATTTTGATCCCAGGTGTGGAATATGAGGCCACTTTGGATTATCCATGGTAGCTGACTATGATTTGTCTCATACTGTGCTCTGGTGGGGATGTGATTTTGCCAGCTGCAGATAGTTTCTGTGATTGTGTCATGTTTGGAATTCTGGAGAGTCTGTAGAGGGCATATTAATGCTAGAGTCCCAATAGATGGGTTGTTGGTGGATTGTTGGTTGGTTGTTGGGTACTGGTGGTTTAGTTAGTAGTCATGTGCAAAAAGAAACAACAAGAACAAATTAGATATTCTGAGAGCAAAAATGAAACTTGCCCCAAGGAACTGGGTACCCCTTAATCAGCAGGAAGTAGTCTAGCAATAACATTGCCTCTCCTTTTTTTCCCTCCTGTCTTGTTTTAGGGGGTTAAAAGGGTGGAGGGAGGAAAGGGGTGGAGAAGGGTGGAACAAAAAGAGCCCACAAAGTAGCCAAGGTCTGGTTACAAATAATGTTCTATAGCTTTCAGTTCTTAGTAACCAAAATAAAGGTCTTTTTTTAAAAATCAAAATACTAAAGAATGAATTAAAATATCAAATTGAGAATCATCAGTAGTAATAGTGATGACAAGAACAATAAACTCCAACTATGTGTGTCCTCTGTGTCACCCTTAGCAGATGCTTCAGATGCCACACATATAGGAATTCATTCTGGTGCTTGTGGCTAGCTCAGTCACATACCGTTACATTTTAAAGACAAAGAAACTGGACCACAAACAAGTTGCATTGGACTAAGTACTGAGGGTTGGGAGACCCCAGTGTCCCAGGAAAATGATTAACTCAGCCTTTCCACACCCATTTCTTCAAGTCTGGGAGGGACACCTGCTTCACCCAGCCTAACAGCTCCAATGTTATCTTCTGGAAGCATCTTCATACACTAAGAAATAACCAACTAATTACATGTATATCCCATAGCCATTTCAAATGACATAAATTAGCCTTCACTGAGGTTCAACCACTTCCTTCCAGTGATTTCCACATGACTGGTAAATGATAGTTGCTGGGCTTTTAAAACGAAGACCTTGTTTCAAATTTTGTACCATAATGCACTTTGCTGCTTATACAGTGTTCATTTAATTTATCATTCATCCAAACCTAGACAGGGGTTTTCTGGGTAGTCCTGGCTGTCCTGAAACTCACTCTGTAGACAGGCTGCCCTTGAACTCACTGACATCTGCCTGCCTCTGCCTCCTGAGTGTTGGAATTAAAGGTGTGTGCCACCACCACCCAGCCAGACCAAGACACTTTTGATTGTAAAAAGTGGATACTACTGTAGTTTCTCCTGACATCACCTGGCTACTCTCTTCTTAAGTGACAAGCTTGTAAGAAGGCTCAGTATCACCTGACCTGAAGATTGTGATGTTATGGACTCATTAGATATCATAGTAAAATTTTTTTATAATGAGAAAGAAATCATATATATATAATATAAATCATATCTATATATATTATCAGAGTTGGTATTTTTTTCTAAGAGCTATTTGGAAAGATTTCAGGAAACCATATGCTTCATCTTGCCCTCCCCACTACTTAGAATATTTGACAACCCAAAAGCTTTCTCTTCATATGTGATGCAAATCTACAGGTTTCCTGAGGCTATACACATGAACAGTGTCAGATTATCACTAATAAAGTATGAAAAGGCAAGTCCTCACTGCGAAATGAAGACTTACTTGTGCGTCTACGTGGATTTCTGTACTCCCAGAGGTGCAAACTGAAGGCATACTCAAATTATCCTGAGCAATATCAAACTCTGCCCCTTTTCTTTTGTCTGACAGTCCTGCCTCACCTGTCAGATCCTCACTGTCTCTCATCTTAATCCTCCAGGACATCGGTGTGGCCCCTTAGGTAGAAGAGAAGTCAATCCAATTTCAGGGTTTTGCTAGGATGGTGGGGAGGAGAAGGGTGATATATCAATGGCCCCACAAAGTGAAGGATGAGAAGAAGCTGTAGATGATATCCCTCTTCACTGTCCTCAGAAACTTTCCTAGGAAGTCCAGAGTCTACAGCTCCACTGCCTGTCAGCCTAAGTTGTTCATTATATTCTTGTTTGTCTTGTTTTGATTTTACATCCCCTGGGCAAGAGGCCAGGCGGTTTTATTACAGTACCCATGGTTCTGTCAACACCATCTAAATTAAAGCAAACACTAGGCTCATATGGCACCCTTTAATCATGTCTCCCTGGGCCCAACTACTTGGGACTGAGAGATTTGAGTTAGCTATGATACCATTAAAATAGATTGTACCCCAAATGACTGTGATGTTCTTGAAAGAATCCATTTTCTCATTCTGACAAGGGCTGCAGAAGACACATGGAAGCTGTAAAACACAGCTTTGAAGTGACTAATTTAAGAGCCCGTTTACACAGCTGCTCCACCGAAAAGCTGATTTTCATTGTAATTCTTGGTCTGGGAGGGCTTACCGTTTATTTAATTAAAAATGATCGGCAGAGCTGGCTTTTGACAGAGCGGGTCCATAGTGAAACTGCACGGCAAGTGTAGTCGCGGCAGCTCTCTGACATTCTACTTTATTAGATGTCACTTTATAATTAAAATTTTGATTGACAGAAGTACGAGTGCCCAGAAATGATCTAGAGGACCATCATGCTTTGCGGCCATCTTCTGGGAGCAGAGATGAGACTCCGGCACACAATACTGTGTTCACATTGCCCATACTTCTCCTTCCAAAAAAAATGAAGAAAAAGAAAATGCTCGAGGGTTTAGAATTGAGGAGAGGGAAATTCTTATTTGAAATGCCATTGAAACCATCCCCTGCCATGTAAAACATCTACATGTTTGAAGTTTATAAAAGCAAAACAGAAAGAGCCAGACACCCTTGGGAAGGCATCCATCTTGATTATGAAATTAATTAGAAAAATAAAAGTGCTTTTGCCTTCCAGGTACACTTGCTATTACTCGAACCATGATATTCACTTTATGGGAAAAGTTATTTAGAAATTTCTAGATTTTAATGAAAAAAATCAAGATGCTTTTCCATTCGTGTACACAAATATAACTATTTTTAATCGCAGTTACTTTATGTTGACTTAATGACAGCCATCAATTTTTTTTCTCATAAAGGCAAATTATATGCCTGAACTTCACACTTCAAGACTGAGTTATTTAGAGAACCAGTTGAATGAATTGTTAACCACATTTGCCAACTACACAATATATTATTCACAAAATTTTATATTAATAGACTCAGGGTGATTGGCCATTTACTTGGAGGTGGTTACCTTCACCACAGCATTTAAAAAATCATCTATATTTAATAAGAAGTTTATCAACAAATGTCCTTGAATCTACTCTTCAACACTGAGGGTATTTCAATGCATCAAAGTGGAAGTTAAAGGGCTTTAAAAAAAACCCTCTTTTGTTATTCATTATCGTTCAATGTAGTGATCAGTTAATTCATACATCAAGAAATGTAAAGAGAGAGTATGCATTCTCAATGATAGAAAGAAGACTGTACTCATGAGCTGAAGTCTTTGTTTTGTGTGGACACCAAGCAGATAGTGGCAAGAAGGAGTAAATTGTCATCTTCCCTCGTCATCACATTAATAGCTGCCTGAACAGTTTGAAAACTGATTTGAAAGCCAAGTTCAGAAAACACCAAACCATACTAATTGCCAACAGCTACAAATTGGCACATTTCTGAAGTGCCTGATGATATATTCAAATTCGATAGGTAAATTGAGATTTTTTTGAATAGTGTTCAATTGGTACTTGGAAATAGCTCTTTCAGCATGCCAAGTTCCACATTCATTGGTTCCCCAGAGAGGAATGAGTTCTTTGAATTCTATTTTATTTGGTTTTTAAGTTCAGCCTTAATCAAGGTGAGGCCGCACAGCGGCATTAGCACCCCGTCAGCACTCCGAGGAAGTGCTGCTGAAAACTCTCCACCTCCCACCACTGAGAAGGACATCACGACACGTGGGACATCAGCTAGCCCGGCTTTACAAAGCGTGTGTCATGATTCCTTTGGCTAATCCACCACCCACTTCTTCAGGCTTGCAGAATCATCATGTTGAAGAACATACATGGTATGACCTTGCAAAATACCTCAAACTAGGTTTCCATCCAAGGGCCTTTGGCTCTGGGGTGGGAGCGCTGGGAGCCAGAGCAAGCACAATGAAGACTGATGAGAATAGACTCATATGTGACAGCTTTCAGCCCACTGTTGGAAAACAATGCTCTCATCAACTCCTCCCCCAATTCCCTACTGTATGAGCCAGTTTGGCTAAGTCCCTCTCATCAGGTTAATTAGCAGTGTTGGAAAAATAAAGGGCTATCAAAAGAAATTATTTATCTTTTTCAACATGTGTATGAAAGAGCAGATTTGGCATTAGAATTCCTGGCAGAGTGCTAATGTCCCATAGAATCCACCACTTTTAATTTTCCCATTTTCTTTTGTATGGTACATGGAATGTGTTTTTAATTTAGATATTATTTTTCAGTTCTATAAAAGTAATTGTCAAAGTCCCATTGGAATGAGTTATGCCTCTCATCACCTTCTAATTTTACTTTTTGTTTTTTAAGTGCTATGTGCATTCATCCTTGAGTGGGGTACGTACTCACGTATCTGCATGTGTAGGTCAGAGGAGGACCGTTCTTTCAATTTTAATGAGTTTACACTTTAGCGTGCCCACTTAAAGGATTTGAACTGTGGGCTGATGGGAAAAAAAGCAGCACCAATCAGCCTACTTGTTCATCCATCCATCTATCCACCATCCATCCATCCATTCATATGTTAAAAATTCAAGGTGGTCACATTGCTAGAAATAAGAGTGACTACAGCATAAATCCTTCTTAAGGGTAGAGTAAGATAGGACAAGACCAACACATAGAGAAAGGTCTCGCAGCATAGCAGCATAGCAGTCATAGGCAATGTCAGGCATTCATCTCAGTGAGGGACTGCTGTAGTCACATGCATTCACACATAATCCCCAGACAAACTGGCCACATCATCTACTGTTTTTCAACCCACTTTATCCATGTTGAGCAAAATGAAGCAAATGTTTTTAAGCAATTCGTTCAATGTCATATAACCAAAGTACTTGATGCAGGGGACCAGACTCACAAATTACCTAATTTCTGCTCAGGGGGACAATGCCTCTATTTTGAACACCTTGGTTTACACAGTTCCTCAAATCTTTCTCTACTTCTTTTCCCAACACATGGAATAAATTCTTTAAGTCTCACAGGGGAGACTTATATTTTGTGTGTGTGTGTGTGTGTGTGTGTGTGTGTGTGTGTGTCAGAGTGTCTTATGTATCCCAGTCTCATCTGTGTGTGTGTGTGTGTGTGTGTGTGTGTGTGTGTGTGTGCTGAGACTGTAGGTATGTATTGTGCTGCGTTTATGTGGTGCCGGGGGTGAAACCCTGGGATTTGTGCATTCTAGGCAATGTCTCCCAGTTCAGCCCCATTTTCAGCCCCAGGTCCTGTGTTCTACAGCTGTTCTCTCCTGGCCTGGCTTTGGCTAGTCCCACTTGCCTGACCATGTAATCTGAGTACTGGTATAGATTAAGACCTTGTGATGTGGAAGCAAAGTAAGTGTAGGACATATTTTTTCCTCTTATAGGAAAGAGGGAAAGAATGAAAAATGTCACTTGGGGTTAAAAGTTAGAAGTTTCACATTGGAGCACACAGACTGGAGGAGCTTGGGATCTGAGGAAACGACTGAAGACATTTGGCTTTTTAGTTTTCCCAAGGGTTACAATGCATTCCTAATGTAAATTAGAAAACAAGGAGGCCTTGCTAGCAAGCTAGATTGGACATTAGCTTTCATTACGAACAAACTACTTCCTATAGATTAGTTTTATTTATGGAATTATGCTTCCTATTTCCTGAGACACAGTCTCCTTTTTAATGTCTAGGGCTCCTTGAAGGCTAACCAGCCTCATTATACCGAGAGAGGAGATTGCATTAGCTGCTTTTCGCATCATTATGAGCAAATACTTACAAAGCAACTTAAGGGAAGAGAAGCTTATTTTAGCTCACAGTTTAAGGCAGTGCACTCTATGATGTTGCCACTCTACTGTAGCTGGAACTTAAGACAGCCACTTGTTCACACCTCATCAAAGTTGGCATTGAACGCTAGCATAGGCTATACATCTCGGGCTGTCCATTTCCTTCACCGAAGCCCTCTGTCCTTGAAGGTTTTACACCTCCCAAAATGGCATCCCCAGGCAGGAACCGAGTGTCCAAGCACAGGAGCCTACATGACTGCAGTAGCTTCCATGTGCTGGAATCTAAGCTGAACCTCAGAAGACACTCCTGGATAGCCATTTTCCAGCAGGGTATCCTGAAGTCTTCTTTCAAATGAATCCACACTGTTCTATCTGTAGCTCTTGATGAGTGGGGCTTTTCCCTCATGACACCTGATGTGTCTTGATAATTTTGCCGATAGATATCTTTAGCAATTACACACTTTTGAACCTGTTGTGTCTTCAAATTAAAGCTCCACTCTTCACCACACTGAGCAATTCTGTTTACATTTTTGGTAGAGCTCACGTCCCTTTTCTCAACAAACTGCAAGGATCACCCACCTTTCTGCTATGCTTTCTGCCTCTCATAAATCTGGGAAAATGAGGTACGCCATCGCCGTGCCACTCCCTGCATATTACATCGTCTGCAAATTTCTCCTGCCAAACAGCGTAGTTTATTGTGTTTGAATTCCTTCCCAGTCCAGCCATATTTTCAGGATGGGGCAGACGTAACCTGATTCTGTGCCAGGATCTAAAATGAATGGACTCTCACTTGGTTCCCGATGCAGGCCTTGTTTCTCTCTGAAGCTCCTTTGCACACAGGTTTTCTATACACAGTTCTATTGGCGCTCTTGCTGTCCCCTTCTCCACCAGCGATCCAGTAAGTTCTGATCTCAGTGTTCTATGGTCTCTCTAGGCCCCCTCCAAGCTTTTGAAATATTGGCTCACGACAAAATTGGAGTTGTATAACTGAACATGGAGGTGCTGAAAAAATAGCGATGGTAAAATGCTTCTAAATGGACAACAGCAGAAAGTAATTCAACATATACTAGACCTAGGGTTAGGGTTAGGGTTAGGGTTAGGGTTAGGGTTAGGGTTTAGGGTTAGGGTTTAGGGTTTAGGGTTTAGGGTTAGGGTTAGGGTTAGGGTTAGGGTTAGGGTTAGGGTTAGGGTTAGGGTTAGGGTTAGGGTTAGGGTTAGGGTTTAGGGTTAGGGTTAGGGTTAGGGTTTGGGTTAGGGTTAGGGTTTCTGGCAGTGCCTAACATATTGTCTGACTGAACTACAATCTGGGGCAAAACACACCACATATACACTTCACACTGCTCATGTTGCCATGACGTCTGTTGGTGTTCTTACCAGAAACACCTCAGCTCCAATGGGAAACTTTTACATGCTAGGGATCACAGTGGTTTTGCTAACATTCAAGATGTTCTATTTTATACAACGTAATGGTTGCATTCTTGAAAGTACTCATAACATTTTTCTGGTTTTGGCTTACCTTGTCAGTTGTTAGATGACTGGATTTTATAAATTACTGCTTAAATTCCTGACTTGATTTTCAACCAAAAAAACAAAAACAAAAACAAAAAAACAAAAAAAAACAAAAGCAAAAACAAAAACAAAAACCAACCAACCAAACAAACAAACAAACAAAAACAAAAACGAATCTGGTTGTTAGGACAATATCTAATAGCATCTCGAATGGTCCTAATTATAGTTTCATCATTTTGGCCTATGTATTTTATGCAAAGTAGCAACTTGATATTGAGACTATAAAATCACAATACCTATGAACTCTAAAAAACACTGAAGATAGATCAGGCAGTGTCACATGATCAGCAAAGTTTTATTATGATATAAAAGTCAGTAGTCATTTCACTAGTAGGTGAATGTGTATAAATTTAACAAATTGTAAAATGATCTGTAATATGTATATGGATAACAAAGTATTTTTTCACATGCACTAAGCTATATTTCAGCTAATTCTTTTTATTTTATTTTATTTTATTTTATTTTATTTTATTTTATTTTATTTTATTTTATTTTATTTTCTATATTCTTTGTTTACATTCCAAAGGCTTTCCCCTTTCCCAGATCCCCCCTCACCATATGTCCCATAAGTCCTCTCCCCCCCCACACCTCCCATTACATAATCACCCCCCAACACTTTTGCTGTTCCAGTACTCTCCTGCAAAACTGGAACCAGTCCATTCTGGACCAGTGTCCTCTCCTTCCTTCTTGGGAATCTTTTGATTTGCTAATTGTGCCTTGAGTATTCAGAGCTTCTGGGCTCATTAATATCCACTTATCAGTGATTGCAATTCATGTGTATCCTTTTGTGATTGGGTTAACTCACTTAGGATATTTTCCAGATCCAACCATTTGCCTACAAATTGCATGAACTCATTATTTTTAATTGCTGAGTGGTATTCCATTGTATAAATCTACCACATTTTTTTGTATCCATTCCTCCGTTGAGGGACATCTGGGCTCCTTCCAGCTTCTGGCTATTATAAATAAGGCTGCTATGATCATAGTGGAGCGTGTGTTTTTATTGCATGCAGGGGAATCCTCTGGGTATATGCCCAGGAGTGGTATGATAGGGTCCTCTGGAAGTGTCATGCCCAATTTTCTGAGGAACCACCAGACTGATTTCTAGAGCGGTTGTACCATCTTGCAATACCACCAACAGTGTAGGAGTGTTCCTCTTCCTCCACATCTTCACCAGCACCTGTTGTCTCTTGAGTTTTTAATCTTAGCCATTCTGACTGGTGTGAGGTGGAATCTCAGGGTTGTTTTGATTTGCATTTCCCTGATGACTAATGATGTTGAACATCTCTTGAGGTGCTTCTCAGCCATCCAAATGGCTGAAAATTTCTGGTGAAAATTCTTTGTTTAGCTTTGTACCCCATTTTAATAGGATTATTTGGTTCTTTGGGGTTTAATTTCTTGTGTTCTTTGTATATATTCGATATTAGCCCTCTGTCAGATGTGGGGTTGGTGAAATCTTTTCCCAATTTATTGGTTGTCGTTTTGTCCTTCTGACAGTGTCCTTTGCCTTACAGAAACTTTGTAATTGTATGAGTTCCCATTTGTCAATTCTTGATCTTAGAGCATATATGTTCAGGAACTTTCCCCCTGTGCCCATGTCCTCCAGGGTATTCCCCAGTTTCTTTTCTATTAGTTTCAATGTGTCTGGCTTTATGTGGAGGTCCTTGATCCACTTGGAGTTGATCTTAGTACAAGGTGATAAGAGTGGGTCATTTCACATTCTTCTGCATGTTAACCTCCAGTTGAACCAACACCATTTGTTGAAAAGACTATCTTTTTTCCACTGGATGGTTGTAGCTCCTTTATCAAAGATCAAGTGACCATAACTGTGTGAGTTCATTTCTGGGTCTTCAATTCTATTCCATTGATCTATTTGCCTGTCGCTGTACCAATACCATGCAGTTTTTAATACAATTGTTCTGTAGTACTGCTTGAGGTCAGGGATACTGCTTGAGGTCAGGAACCCAGAAGTCCTTTTATTGTTGAGAATAGTTTTAGCTATCCTGGGTTTTTTGTTACTCCAGATGAATTTAAGAATTGCTCTTTCTAGATCTATGAAGAATTGATTTGGGATTTTGATGGGGATTTCATTGAATCTGCAGATTGCTTTTGGCAAGATGGCCATTTTTACTATATTGATCCTGCCAATCCAAGAGCAAGAAATATTTTTCCATCTTCTGAGGTCTTCTTTGATTTCTTTCTTCAAAGACTCGAAGTTCTTGTCATACAGATCTTTCACTTGTTTGGTTAGAGTCACGCCAAGATACTGTATATTGCTTGTGGTCATTGTGAAGGGTGTCATTTCCCTAACTTCTTCCTCAGCCTGCTTGTCCATATGTATATGGATAACAAAGTATTTTTAAATACACTTCTTTATGACTTACCATCAGTGAATCTTTGGTCTGTGTACTTGTCCTATACCTCTGTCTGGGGCCATATAAGGGTTTTCTGTGTGAAAAGAAGTCATGAGTGGTCAGTTTAAGAAACCCTGCTCTAGTCCACATGTGTAAACTCCTCCACATTCCTCCCATAAATAGTTCATGGAACCACATGGTCAAGTTTATCATAGGAAATGAGTCATTTCTCAGCACCAGTTTTATATAGGAATTGCTCTTCTCATTTTTGTGATCGAATGTCCTAGAAGCAGTAAGTTAATGCCAAAAGGGCATATTTTCGCACCTGGTTTGAGGATTACAGTCAATTGTGGTGGGGAAGGCACAGCCACAATGGTCTGAAGGCAGCAAGACACAAAGAAACAGAGCTAGGGCAGGAAAATATCAAGCTATAAACCTCAAGTCCCAGGTTCCAGACACTCACAGCTCCATAGTCCCAAAACCACACCAGCAGCTGAGGCAGTGGGAGTCATTCGCATCTCTCCCCTTTAAGGCAGAGACTTTGGTTTAAGGTAGACGTAACTCCAAAAGGGACTCTTCATTTCCATATATGGAGTAGTGTTGGTTATATGAAATGATTGAAGGACTATTTTTTTCATTCTGAAAACATGTTGTGGATGTATGCTCAGGGTTGGGTCCGGATCCTCAAATCAGTTCAACAGAAAAATGAAGACAGCATATAAAGTTCTATAATATGTGTGGTTTGACCTTAAAGATACATTGTTAGCTCAGAAATAAAAGTATTTGTCTACTACTGGGTGGTTCCATAGCACAGCACCAGACTATGGCACACTGGAAACTCTACTGGGCTTCCAGCATCACACCCATGCTTAGTCCTCCATTGTCCAGGAAGCATAGGCAAATATTCGAGCATAGTTTTTCTCCTACCATTATACCCCAATTTCCATCATGTTTAAAGATTAATAATATGTTCATCTTAGTCACTAAAACTGGTGAAGTCATATTGGCCTTTGATGAATACAATAAACATACTAAGCTCAAAGTAGCTAAGTAGTTAATATGAGATGCTCAATAATATATTAATGAAGCTACTGTTTGAAGACTTTTTGCACACAAATGATAACATCATCTTAATATAACATTATTGATTAATATAACATTATTATACAGAATACATAGCAAAGTGGAAATTTCTTGGGCTTTGGTATAAAGAAGAGTGAAATATGATTTCTAAATTTATCATTTTTACCTGAGTAATTTTGGACAATTTATTAACCTGAGTAATATTCCTTATCTTTATATAAAGAATGCCAGTTGCCTTAGAAAAGAATTTTAAAATATGAAATTTCTAACATTAACTATAAAAATATACTAAATGATTAATTTTTAAATCTAAATTAAACTTTAAAATCTAAATTTATTATCTTGTAATTTAGGTTCTATATGTACTATTTTTTAAAATGTTGTTTAAAATCATATTTGATTGTTAAACATAATTCAATATAGTGAAAGTCTTATGATGATAGAAACTATGTTCTTAGCTAACTCAGGAAAATTACTTTCTGAATTATCTTGTAGAAACCACAGACATTATTGGTCTGGGACCCCCTTCTGCAAAACATTGTTTATTCCACGGATTTCTTTTACCTTCCTCACTTTTGTGGGTGTCTAGAAAATGAACTAGGAAATTGCTATGATTCAAGTAGGCATGGGTTTAATCCTTGTACATGAATGGTATTAGATAGGTTTACTATTGACTGTAATGTGTAGAGGTAAGATGTTTAGAAAATAATTGTGTTTGAATACGTCATTAAAGTCATATATAACTTTATATGAAGAAGAGGAGGAGGAGGAAGAGGAGGAAGAAGAGATTAGGTATGCAGATATACACACATACATGTGTGTTCAGCATTTACCTTGTCATGCAATGCTCTCTGCAATCTCAGGATTCTGCCTTTAAGGTTATTACCAGATGAGGCCCAATGCATCTGCACAAATAAGAGCCCAAACCAAATTTCTTTTTTAAAAGATGTATTTATTTTTGTTTTACATGTATGTATGTGTGTGCCTTTCTGTCTGAGTGAATCTCCTATGTGCAGGTAGCCTTAGAAGACAGAAGAGGATTTTAGGTTCCATGGAGCTGGAGCAACAGGTTATTGTGAACTGCCTGATGTGGTGCTAGAAATGGGATCAGGTCCTCTGAGCAAGTGCTCTAAGCTTCTGAACTATCTCTTCAACCCTCAAGTCTTTTCATTATAAAGTCATGGTTTTTTAATAACAAGAGCTAACTAATTTAGAGATGCAAATATTCTCAGACACATGTAATTCCTAACAATTGTCTACAAATGGATTGTCTGGCCTGAGCTGGGCTCATCATTTCTGTGGGTGACTGGAGAAATGAAGAATAGAGAAACATACAGTTATCTTAACTCAACGTTGGATTTAAATTCATGATTCTTATGCAGTACAGAAACATCCACATGTAAGAGAGCTGATAATTCATGTAGTCACTGAATATACATTGATGACACATGTCTTAGTTAAGGTTTTACTGCGGTGAACAGACACCATGATAAGTGCAAGTTTTATAAAAGACAACACTTAATTGGGGTTGACTTACAGGCTCAGAGGTTCAGTCCATTGCCATCAAGGCAGAAACATGGCAGCATCCAGGCAGATATGGTGCAGGAGGAGCTGAGAGTTTTACATCTTCATCTGAAGGCTGCTAGTAGAAGACTAACTTCCAAGCAACTGGGGTGAGGGTCTTAAGCCCACACCTACAGTGACACACCTACTCCAACAAGGCCACACCTCCTAATAGGGTCACTCACTAGGCCAATCATATATGAACCATCACAGCACATGTGCACTTTCCTGTCTTTGGGAAATTTGCTACTGTACTTGGTTTGTGAAAGAAGAAATGTGTGCATTAATTTACTAATAGAAGTCCAGGAATTATCTTACTGCTTAAACAAAATGGACAATATGCCAAAAATTGCTATAATAATTGAGCGTTAGAATGGGAAAGAATATTAAAAGTAATTTAGCAAATTAGTTCTTTTTTACTTTTTATTTATTTATTTTTAATTCTAGATCTTATTCATCTCCTGGTCCACCCACATACTACATCCCATACCTCCTCCCTCCTCCCTGTCTCCACAAGGGTGTCCCCACCCCTCAGCCCCACCCCACCAGACCTCTAAACCCCTGGGGTCTCCTATCCCTGGAGTGTGATTAGGTGCATCTTCTCTGACTGAACCCAGACCCAGAAGTCCTCTGCTGTATATGTGTTGGAGGTCTCACATCAGCTGGTGTATGCTGACTGGTTGGTGTTCCAGTATCTGGAAGATCTCAGGGGTCCAGGTTAATTGAGACTCTTGGTTCTCCTACAGGATTGCCCTCCTCCTCAGCTTCTTCCAGCTTTCCCCTAATTCAGCCACAGGGGTCGGCAGCTTCTGTCCATTGATTGAGTGCAAATATCTGCATCTGACTCTTTCAGCTGCTTGTTTGGCCTTTCACATAGGGCATATGATCAGTGGAGCAGCTGGGACAGAGGTCTTCCTGCTGCCATTTGCACCAAGGAGCCGGGCGACTCCACAGCCTTCTGTGCACAGCCCACCAAGAGAGAGTGATCTCCCAGAGGCAATCCAAAGCCCACATAAGTCCCTTTTTATGAATGCTCCTTAGCCTCAGTAATAGTGTCAGGCTTTGGACCTCCCCTGGAGCTGGATCTCACTTTTGGCCTCTCACTGGACCTTCTTGTCCTCAGGCTCCTCTCCATTTCCATCCCTGTAGTTCTTTCAGACAGGAACAATTATGGGTCAGAGTTTTGACTGTAGGATGGCAACCCCATCCCTCACTTGATGCCCTGTCTTTCTGCTAGAGGTGGGCTCTATGCATTCTCTCTCCCCAATGTAGGGCATTTCATCTAAGGCGGTCCCTGTCTTTGAGTCCTGAGAGTCTCTCACCTCCCAGGTCTCTGGTATATTCTGAAGGGTCCCCCACCAACCTCCTACCTCCTGAGGTTGTATGTTTCCATTCTTTCTACTGGCCCTCAGGGATTTCAGTCCTTTTCCCCCACCTAATACCCAATCATGTTCCCCTTTCGTTAACTAGAAGTTGTTTAGGCACTGACTTGTATAAATATTTCTTATACTTGTATAGCAATTACCGGTTTATTCTTATTTTTGAATTAACTTCTTTTTATTCATATAAACAGCATTATGCCTTAAATAAACTATATTATGCCTAAGTGTAATGAAACCAGTTTTATGTGCTATAAATAGAAAATCAAATTCAACAAAGACAAGGCAATATTTAAATTCTAGTTACCTTTGGAAGACTCTGAAATTAAACTCTGACTGTCTCCTTATTGAAAGGAAGATTTGCTGGTATTAGGGAACTGTCAAAGCAATGCTAGCACCAAGCTTAGACTTTTACCTTGACCTTTACACAAAAGCTTAAAGGGACATTGAAAAGGAAATGCCTTTCTGACTTTGAGATTCAACGTTATTTAATGCCTGTTGTTAACTTGGCTATTACTTCTGCTGGTTTTGACCCTTAATTTTTAGTCTAGAAAACCTACATTCTCAGAGATCAGCTTTGGGACTTGAGAATGCAGGAACCTGACTTCTCCTCCCTGCACCTGTCATGGTAACCAGAAACAGGATGCTTTTCAGGATATCACCAACCACAACTCTCTCATGACCATTTGTGGACAATGTCATGGTAATATAGCATTCATGATTTTCCCTCTCTTACTACATTGATCATACCCTTTGCTTGATTTCCTTATCGATAGTTAAACACAGTGTGTGTAAAATGCAGATTTTAGCAGTTCTCGAAGGGAAGGGGATAAATAAATCCAGCAATTTAATGATTGTGAAGAGTCTGATCCTCCTCTTCTACGGATTCCAACTACACTGCATCAGAGGAAGTGTGAACAGCTGGGCTTTTGCTGTCACCCTGGGAACAGTTAATTTTGTCCTTGTCACAGTCTACCTGCTTGATATTCTATACGTCTTCTCATCAGAGAACTGAAGCAAATATTATATCATGCTCTTTAAAATTAATGTGACACCAGAATTCAAGACAATGCCAAAGCAACACACCAGGGCAGGGTGTGTCTGAGGCATACCACTCTTTCTCAAAGGCAATTCTTTATCATAGTTTCCTTATGGCATTTGACATCTTACTTCACTGTGAAAGACAAAGGGCCACACAGCAGCCCAAGAGGATGGAGGGTAGAGAAGTGAAATGACATGTGCATTTTTGAGTTTTTAGGTCTTTTTTCTTCTGAAAATAAGTAGTAGCTTATGCAGGTCTTTCCGATTTGTTCTTTGTTTTGATCCCTAGTTTTATTGATACTGAAAACCAATTTTCTACTCTAGTTTTGAAAACATAAATGAAAGTTTGTATTAAGTTTTAGAGGTCTGGAGGCTTTGAAAGTCTTTCCCTTGTGTGAATTTTCTGTGGCCACTGTAAAAAGTTTTCACACGCTTAGAATCATGAAACAATGTT
Organism: Apodemus agrarius; assembly: GCA_964023405.1. NCBI lineage: Eukaryota > Metazoa > Chordata > Mammalia > Rodentia > Muridae > Apodemus > Apodemus agrarius. Next base: position 100,927,722 of record OZ030007.1, on the reverse strand, counting down.
GGTTAAACAAATTGGTTATCTCAGGTTTCTGTTGGTCAGAAGTCTGACACAGGTCTCACTAATTCAACTGAAGGGGACAACCAGACCTTGTTCCTTCTGAAGACACTAGAAGAGAATCTTTTCTTTGCTTCCAAGTTCCCATTAGTGCCAGAGTTTCTAGGTCCCTGGCCTTCTACCTCTACCTTCAAAACCATCCGTGGCTCGCCATGTTTCTCATGTTTCATCAATTTGACCATAATTCTCTCTCTGCATCTGCTTTTAAGGAACTGCTGGTGACTATGGGGCTATCTGAATCATCTGGGTAAGTCTACTGTGTTAGAACTGGTCACTAACAAAGAATTTCATCTGCACTCCTAATTCCCCTGTGCCATTTAATATACTATAGCCACAATTTTTAGAGATTTAGGAGGTAGATACCTTTAGGGAGGGCATCAGCCTTTTAGAGTCCTTTCTTCAAAGCTATATAGTTTTACAAGTAAAAGTATATTTTGAAAAAAATAACTGATCATAAAATGATTATAGCTCATTAATTGATTTAAAAATCAACTGTACTTCATTATGTAGATATAACATTTTCTAAACGTAATGTATTTGCTTTAAAGGCATGATTCATTATAAAATATTTTTTTATAGCTAGGAAGACATCATTAAAGGTTTTCTACCAACTATTTGACTTTGACCCTTTCGATGCTCTTGGTATTCATTTGCATGTCAGCCTTCATGAAATTCTGGCCAGCTCTTTGATACTGTTTAGTAGTGGTTCTTATGAAGTTTGGTTGTGAAATAATCTTCAATCCATTTACCTTTTATTCTGTCCTCAAAGCCTTTCTCTCCATGTCATGTCTCCATTTCTTTCTACTCAAAGCTTTTCAGCAAGTTTATAAAAGCATACTCACCTCAAACCTTCCAGTCAGGGCCTCTGTGCCTCTATCACAGAGATGAGGCTCTGACTCATCTTTCTCTAGAGGAATTGTCCTTATACAACAACTGTCATATTTTAAATCCATCCATAGCACCACCCAGCATTGTAATCCATGTGCACCTACTGTGTTCAAAAGTGCTCCCAGAGAGTTAAAGTGTGCTAGACATGGTTTCTCTTCTCAGGACCTGAGGTTGGGGGGCAATACAAATATCACAGCAGCCTAACAGTAATGTTTTTGTATAGATTGACAAGACAGGAAATGCCACAGGCAATGCATGATCAATGATTGATTGACAAATCAGTGGGACAGGAAATTAGAATAATGAGTTCTGAGAAAGGTGAACTCTCTGGGTGTCCATTACTGACTACAACTTAATTAGCTCCATCAAGCATGCCTCCAAACCCACGGCCATCTTTCATACCATCATCAACCAAACTGCTCTTGAACAGAAAGGATGGGGCATTCGTTATAAATAAGGTCATAGAATTCATGCTAAGATTTGGAAGAGTTTAAACTGTTTTCAGATGTCAAGGTTGATAAGGTCGTTTCCAGGAAGTGGCTACCAAAGACTACTGAGAGGGAGTGCCCAAAAAATATCTATTGAAATGAAATAAATATGAATGTTAATATTAATATAAAATTAATTTTAAAATTTTCAGTGATTTCAAGCTAACAGGCAATGCCTTGCTTTTTGTTGTATATTACTCAAATATTTTCACAACTTTATTTTGGCATAATTTCTAGTATTTAACTGTATTACTCTTTTTAAACTTAGTAGCAGAATTACTTTACACAGTAGGCTTTATCAATAATGTGTGTTAAATAAAATCAAACCTATTAGTGTTTTAAATGATTTTCTAACAAAAGATATAGCAGTTTTGATTGTTTCAATTTTGATTTGTGTTAATCCATGATATTAATATTATTATAGGTATCTATATGGGGTAATGTGATTTGGCTTTAATTACATAATTTAGTTCCATGCATGCTATGAAATTTGAATTGACAGGGAACCATCTTTTAAATGGCTTTAGCTTTTTAGTTTAGGATGAAAGGTCAAGATTTTCAACCATATCTTTGTTCATTAGCTATTATTTTAATTTTGTTCTATTCTCTACTAATTATGTGATATATATTAAAGTTTCAGATATTTTTATATCTAAAAATACTTTCTGTAGAGTCCCAGTTTCTGATTCTGATTTCTGCTGTCCCCACACTGATATTTTCTATTTAGATATAGTCTATCCTGATATTCATAAAACCACTTTAAAATGCCTTGAGCATTAGTAACACTGTGACTGTGCAAGTATGAGAAAAATTAATAAGAATATTTTGAAAACAAGTGATATTAGAACAGTCTTAAAAGCCCTTCTATTTTCAAGAAAATATTGGAGATAAGAATATTTTTAAATTTTTCTCTATTCTTTGTTTACATTCCAAATAATTTTCCCTTTCCAGGTTCCCCCCTCCCCCTAAGTTCCATAAGCCATCTTCCCTCCGCCAGTTCCCCAATCAACCCCCTCCCACGCCTCTGTCCTGGCAATCCCTTACAATGCTGCATCAAGCCTTTCCCGGACCCAGACCCTCTCCTTCCTTCTTCTTAGGAATGATTTGATATGTAGGTTGTGTTTTGGGTATTCTGAGCTTCTGGGCTAATATCCACTTATCAGTGACTGCATTCCATGTGATAAGACTTCAATTAAAAACAATAGTGAAAATATTTGATTTTAAGTAGCAAATTAGAGACTTTTGATGAAATCAATGCAAACTCTGAACATGTGTCTTCCACATGACCTTGTACGTGAGTATATTGTTGTATATGTAAACTGTTTACATAATAAAGTATCCTACTATTGAAGAAAGATATGGTCTATTCTGGAGCTGAATATGAGTCACCATGGCTTGACCTGGATGTCTCTGAAAATACAATGTCCAAGCACAGTAATGGCTTCATAAAGTGTAACATAGAAAAAAAATCATGAATCAAGGCACTTTTCAAATGTATCAGTGGAAACTTTGTGTAGGAAGGCTATAGCAAAGTGGTCAACCACTGCTCACACCTTGGACACGCTTAACCTTTTTGTTGATGGGTATCATGTTTGTACGTTACACAAAGTATTTGCCTAATCGCCCGAAAGGTCTTAGGACATACACCAAGGTGGGTAATAGATAGCAGTTAAGAGAGACTAAACCTAGGCAAAGATAATTCGTTTCCCCAACCCTTAACATTTCAGCTTGCCATTGATTTAGTCAGTCAGTCTTGAATTATCATGTAGGACAGGTTTCCTCACCTTGGGTATTTGCCCTCATATTTCTTTTAGTTTACCCACTGAACTATAAAATTATTTATGCATTTTGACTATCAGCAGGTCACTATGAATTCATTTTGCCATGATTAGAAGTGTCAACTATCATTAAGACCCTCGCCACTCTGTAGAGAACTTACTGGGTTAGGAGGAAGGTGACTTGTTCTGCTGGGGATTAGCTGTGTAGTTACTAATCCTTTCCCATCTTCCAAGCGTACTTCATTTTCCCAGTCTTTGGTACATGGTGGCCAAAGTACTGTGCCAAGGAATGTGAGCCGAAGTGACGTGCCTCTCCTTGCCAGATGTAGAAAGTTGACTCTAAAGTGAGTCTGGAAGGTACATGTTGAAGATAATAGGCACACTATGGAAGGATCTCTGGTCTCTGAATCAGTACTGAGAAGAGAGGTCCTCACCGCTCAGCCTAAGTGCTACTGTGCTTTATGTAGGGGGGACATGCATTTGCTTTGAATTTGAGACAATTTTATTTTTGTTGCAGTTAAGGATTTTCTTTAAGACTCCATTTCCATGTTTACAAGATGAGGGAATTTGTCACATTTGCCGCCTTGATTTTACCCAGACACACAAACCCATGGGATTTCTCCTCCTTTGTTGTTTCTCTGCCACCAAAACTTCTTCCTTTAGAGAGGCATAACCTCACTCCTCAAGCCTTCACCTAAATGTGCTCTCATCATCTAGACCTCTGGTCACCATCCACCCTAAGAATGAAAACAGTTTCTTCTTACCACCCACATCTCCTCTTACCACGCTCTAACCATTTGGGTTGTGTTTTTTGTTATTAATGCTTGTTTTGTTATTAATATTATTAATGTTGAACAGATGGCTCCGTTGGTAAAGAACTTGCTTTACAAGCATGAGTTCAAATCCCCAGCACCTTATATAAAAAGCTGAGTGCAGTGACAGAAGCCTAAAGTCTTGGTGCTGGGAAGGTGGAGACTGGAGGATCCTGGAAGCTCGCTGGCCAGCTAGTGTTGCAGGCCCAGTGAAAAATTATCTCAAGAGATGAGGTGAGGTGGAGAGTGGCATACAGATATTTTTGACATCAACTTCAGGACTCCATATGCACACACTTATGTGCATGTGTACATAAATATGAACATAAGCAAACGCACAGCCTCCTATATAACCACTAAATAATGAATCTACCTACTTATTTGGCATTTGATAAAATACATGTCAAATATTGTGTGAACAAAGATGCCAAACAGCTGAAAAGAATATGTTCCCTAAATTCAAAATAAAATAATTGAACTTGAATTCATAAAGGAATATGATTTTTTTCAAAATTATGTGGCCAAATATGAAATAATGAGAGTGGTGCCAAAAAGCTCTATCACTGGGTGCTTATTAGTATCATACAGTAAAATTTCCAAAAAGGTTTTTTACATGATAATTGTGTAAATCAGTCTTATTTTAATCATCTATATGTTCACAGGTTGAGCATACACTCAATAAAAATTGATAAATAAATCAATGAACTAATGAATCACTGATGAACACAGCCAGTGCTGGCATTCTCTGTTTCTATGCTCAGGACAGGCATGATTAACAAATCACATCATTCTTGCCCTTTAAATTCAAACTCAGAAAAAGTTACTATAGAGTCCTTTGTACTCAAGTATGACCTATTGATCAATAACATCAGGATCACCTAGGAGTTTATTAGAAATATAAATTCTCTGAACAGCTTAGATCTACACATAGCAGAATATACATTTTAGCAGAGTGTTGGAGATTATTAGCAGTATTAGTAGCATTTTAACAGAATGTTGGAGGGCACTGTCTTAGAGCAGGAGAAACATCATGTTAGGAACATGCCAATAGGCGGTTAGGCTTGGCCCTCCCGTACCATCTCCTGGTCTCCATTTCACTTGAGCCCTAGACCCAGCCTTGGCATGACTACATAGGATGAGTGGGATTTGCTGTTAGTGGAGTCACTGCAGAACTGCACTGTGGAGATGATGAGCTCCACGGGTCTCAAAAGAACAAAGGAATTCAGTTTGCTGAAGTGGAGAAGAAAAACATCCCGAGTTAGAGAAACCTGAACAAGCATGTCTGAGATCATGACAGTATGGGAGCAGGTAGCCCTGTGAAGACAGGCTGGGGATGGTCTCTGGTCTAGAACAGAACTTATCTCCAAAGAACGGGTGTAAGTAAAGGGACGAAAATGTAGTTTTGGTGGAGACAGAGGTAGGAATAGAAGTGTTTGTTGACAGAGCAAGGCTGAATACAGTCTAGGTGAAGAATGATGTCAGCAGTTAAAAGTGGACAGAGAGAGAGAGAGAGAGAGAGAGAGAGAGAGAGAGAGAGAGAGAGAACAAAAATCCCCAATAAAACACAAATCTTGTTTTCAAAATGAATTTGCATGCGCGCACGCGTGCGCGCGCGCACACACACACACACACACACACACACACATCTGTGCATGCGTGCACCTTCAGAGACCAAAGGATGATGGTGGCTGTCTTGTTCTGTTACTCTTTATCTTGAGTCTTTCACCGAACCCCAAGATTACTCCTTTTCTGCTACCATGGCTAAGAAACCCCAGCAATTTTTCTCTGATCCCCTCCTAGTACTGGGGTTACAGGCACAAGTGGCCATTTTTGGCCTTTTACATGTGTGATAGGGAACCAAATTCATGTCTTCATGCTTGTACAGTAAGCCTTCTTACCCACAGACACATCCCCTTGACCCTTATTTGTTATTTTTATTTAATTATTTAATAATGACTTAATTATTTTAAAACATTTATTATTTTGTTTTATGCGCACATGTGTGTTTCTGTGTGTATTTGTGTACAGCACATACATGCAGGAGCCTGTGGAGGTCAGAAGGGGAATTGAACTTCTTTGAGCTGGAATTACAGGCAGTCGTGAGACACCATGTGGTTGCTGCGAACCATACCAGGCTCCCAAGTGCTCTTACTTACTGAGCACTTTACTTTGATGTTTTGATTCAGGGAACATATTATGTACATCAACCTAACCTTGCACTCACTGTTTTTCTGATTCAGATGCTGGGATTAAAGATACAATACTCACTTCTAGAGAGTAGCTTCATATCCCACTCCAGAAGACCCTTTATAGTGACCTCAAAAGGGGCTTCTGAAGTCTGGGGAGACTTTTTCTCTTGGTCCACAACCTGTAGGGTATAATTGGTATGTGCATATACTGCTCCAGGCAGTGGGCAGTAGGCATCTGGTGGTCAGAACAGAGAAAGGATTATCTTTGGGCACACATGTCTGCGAGGCCTCGGACCTCTGAATAGAAGCAGTGATGTGAAGAGAGGCGAGCTGGCCCATCCACTCAAGGGCTCATATTGCCTGTAATGAGAAGGCTGTCAGTCAGACCCGCACTCCATAGATCGTGTCTCCTCCTAAGGGGAGCGATTCCTTTGTAACTTACAAATTTAATTAATCTTGCTGAAATTTTCAATTGAGGAAGTTGAATGATACACAGCTGAATGCAGTGTATTTACTGATAATGCAGACACACACTCGGCACCAATACGACATCTTCAATAAATATTTATACTTCCACGGCAGATGTGGGATCAATCAGAGTGCTGTATGGAGGAAAGGAAATTAGTTTCAGTCCCTGTTTGTAATGCGCTCTTGTTTTTGGGAAAGAGTATTTATCATGAGAGCCATTCCTAAAATGAACCACCATGAGATTATAGCATTTACAGCAACATCAGGCTGGATCTTACATCTGTATTTGTCTTTTTACTGATCCCTCAGTCTTTTCATTTAATTCTCACATTCTCAAAGGTTAATGGACATTGACTACTGTTTATATGAGGAATTCCTTGGTGAGACTTAGGGGTGGTCACTTTGTGAGGCTTCAGTTTAGCTGAACAAAAACTTTGAGAGTCAATCTACAAGGCTCTCTGGAAGCCTGGCGCTTGATTGAAATCAGCACTGCCCCTGACTGGGATACTGTCAGGCACAGGGGAAATTTGATTTTCTTTCCTCTCTCTTTCGTATTGCTTAATGCTCTACACGGCCACGTTCTTTGGATTCTAATAAGCAGGTTTTCTCTTCTGCTAAACATTATGGTGCTAAGCAGTAGTGAGTTATTAGTGATGCCCTGCTACCTTTGCTTGCTATTGGACAGTGTGGCTACAACCTATTTGTAAATCGTTTTCCTTTCGGTGTTCAAATTTAGTGTGTATAGCATGGTTTTCCCACACAGCAATACTGTGAAATAGGCAGGATGCTGTTCCTCCCGCCCTGGTCCCTTCACACTGACAAGGGATTTGAGGCTAAATTGCAGTGTTAGATGGTGGAGAATAGCAGAGTCCTCTCTCCCAGTGCTGCCACACCACAGCAGACAGCACATGAGACTGATGGCACATAAGCCTGACTATAGAAACCTCTGCCCTCCATCGTCTAAACCATCTGAGGATCAGGGACTCTCACAGACTAAACTTTTTGATTCTGAGGTTGTAGTTATCTAGTTATTAATCCTTCATTCTTACATGCCTTGGAGTCTCGAGTGTGGTGGATATACTAGGTTTACATATTCATTGATTGATTGTTCTGGGCTTGGAAATATTTTAATCTGCTGTTGTCACTTAAAGATATACATATATGTAATATGGGGGGATGTGAACCCAGGCCCAAGTACATACGAGGCAAGCACCACTCTACTATTGATTTATATCCAAGCTCAAATATATTTGGTCATAGCAAGGCATATAGTAATAAATATAGAATGATATACATAAGAGCATATTATACTGACTGGGATTTTGTATTTGTTGACACCAGTTAGAGCTGATAGGCTTGGTTGAGCTGTTGGTGATTACCAGTGTGTATGTGAGGTCATACACAATTTTCTCCTAGACAAATAAGGTCTTAGAGTGGAGCTATCTGCCCATCACTTTCATAAGTTTATTTCCTTATCCTTTGTCTCTTGAACTTAAGCCATGACATCCACAGTATCAGAGGTATGGAGCACAATATAGCATCATCCCAGCCTCCAGTCCACAGATTTAGTTATGGCGTCCAGCCAGTACCTTGGCTGAGGTTTTGTGGCAGACCCACAGCAGAGCCGTCCACCCCTCGGCAAGGATGCATCTGTGATTGTTCCACTGCCATGGTCTCTGGGTATGGGCTGGTAGCAGAAGCTGCCAATCTCCCATCCCTTCTGGCTGAGATGGACAGCTCCCAACAGACCTTTCACAAATACCCACCCCCAGAGCATCATAGGCCTCCCAGACTATTAGGAATGAGTATGAGTGTACACTGTCCACAGTGGCATAGGGGCACACTTTTCAGTCTTGGAAAACCATGAAGGCAGCTTTGAAGCTTGCTTTCTGTAACTGGCTTGGTGAGCGAGGACTGTCAGGGACTTTCCAAGCAGCAAGAGTGAGTTAACAGAGGCACGGAATTCATAGATGTAATAATCTTGCCAAAAGACTAGCTAAAATGTCAGGGATTTATGTGATTTTTAATCCACTTACTATTGAGGATGTGTGGCATTGAACTGAAGTATCCCAAGTGGTCGCTCCATAGATTCAAGTGTGTGGTCAGCATTTGCCCACCAGTACTTGCAGGCATCCTTACCCACTGCTGTTTCCTGCAAGCCCAGTAGCCAGACCTTTTAAATTGAAGCGAATCATCTGGGGGAACAAAAGGTAATCTCCTGCTCTTGAGAGACGGCCCCTTATGTTGTTCCATTAACTGTCTCCCTTAAACATGCGAATGGTTTAAGTAAGTGGAATGCATTTGTCTCCCTGTCTCTGTCCTCATTAGGCAGGATGAGAACCTAACACACACAGGCGTATGTGTGAGTGCAATGTGAATGAATATTCTCTCTCTCTCTCTCTCTCTCTCTCTCTCTCTCTCTCTCTCTCTCTCAAGGGCACAGCTCATGTCACTGTTTTTCATTCATCACAGAGTATGAGGTCTCCGTTATAAGATGTTCTATATCTCCAAAACCAGATATTGCTTCTCTTAGAAATGAAAAATATACTTGGCTCTGGGTCTCCAGAACTTTAATTAAAAACTCAGTTGCTTTAAAAAAAAACCCAAAACCTCACTATTATTGCATTTTAGAATGCAATACAATAAGTCAGGAACCAGAACTGCTTTGTCTGTTGGTGGGATGGAAGGGACTGTGAGAGATCAAAGGTTTGCCTGGGCGACTGTGATGGGTCTCAGGGGACTGTTCTTGGGAGAGATCTCACATTTAATGAGGGCCAGCCCATCAGCCTGAGTCCCCAGGTTTGAAGATAATTACCCAAAGCACTCATAGATCTTCCTCCATTTGTGTCCTTGACATTGTCTGGGTCATTATGAACAAAAACCTAAGACGATTCTCATGAACTAATTAGCAAAGTAGTTTGCCTTTCTCAGTTATTCACGGCCCTGTTTAACTTTCATCTCCTCACTGGACTGAGAGTCACAGGAGGGCACAGGCCACCTCTGCTTCCTTTGCTCTTGGTGGCCAAGCCCAGAATATGGTAGTAGGTAGGAGCTCAAAAAATTGTACAAAGTTTGTAGAGGGCTGTGTCACTCTGGGTATGGGAACATGAAAGACCTTTGTTCCTACCTTCGAGGAGCCCACAGGCCAATAGGTAACAGAGGTAAGCGGAAGTTTAGTTTTGAGTTTCTGTTTCTTGAGTTTCTTAGGATGTGTTGGGTGCTTTTTCTTTTTAAGTCACCCAACAATTCAATAAGTCAGCTTTTGGTTTCTTTTACAAAAGGAGAAAACATGAGGAACTTTTTTTGTTTATTATTTTTGAGACAGGCTCTTCTGGATCTTGTCTGGTTGGCCTCAAACTTGCTGAGGTGGTGGAAGAGGGATTTGAACTTGGATTCTCCTCCCGAGTGCCTGGACTATAGGCCTGCTTCACCGGTCCTGGTTTATGTCATGCCGGGCTCTGTTCATGCCAGCCAAGAGCTGTACCAGCTGAGTCGAACCCTTAGCCTGGGGCTTACCCAAAGGCACAGGGCAGCTACGCAGAGAATTTAGTCTTTTACCACAGCCTGTCTGTCTCTAATATCTTTGTATTGAACATTCCTGCTTTTCCCTGTGTCTTTTTGTTTCAAGATTTTCCAATATTCTTAAAAGAAAGAAGGCGGAGACAGAAATTTATTTTTTTAATAGAGTTATTACATGAGGTGGTTTATGACCACATGGTCTTTGTCGTCAAGACATTCATCAAGGTTGGATTCCTCCCGAGTGAATGATGTACTGTTCACTGGAGAGGGTAGAGGTGTCCTCTGCTCTGAACTACTCTTCTTCTCACTGTGGTGGTGGTGGTGGTGGTGATGGTGGTGGTGGTGGTGGTGGTGGTGGTGGTGGTGGTGATGGTGGTGGTGGTGGTGCGTGTATGTGAGGTGAGGGGGGGCTGGCTTAAGGGGATGGGGCAGGCAATCTAGCTATCTGAGACTGAGGCCTTTGTAGAAATGCACAGAAGGTCACTCTTCTAAGTGTTGGGACCCTTACTTCTCAGGGGAGAAAGTTTTCCCCAACCAGGTTTAATTTGCTGCACCTTAAGTAGCACGAGGCCGCAATTCCCATGTTCTCACTTAAGGCGGCCCTCTCTTAGGCACAAATAGCTTGGCTTTTGGAGGAGGTCTTATGATTTTGAGTAGAATACTTATAGACTTAAAGCCTGTCCTCTTGATCTACAGCAGAAGAGGGGGGCAGAATGGTAGTGTAAATGAACCACAAGATTTACACCTTATTTTGCCTTTATCTTTTGCTTCCATTGTACTCATAATTTTGTAGATTCAGGCTTTGGGTCAGACTGATTAAGTATGGGACTTCCCATTCGTAGGGTAACCACCCATTGGTGGGTAGGCTAGCCCACAACAAATGACCCAGAAGAGTGGCCAGCTCAGGTGACTCTGCTGCTTGAGTCTTACAGTTGTGGGCTTTACTCCTCCCTCCATGGCTGTCAGGCTTTGTCACCACAATCCTGAACTGCAGTTAGACCTATGGGAGCTGGGAGAGGCAGCATCCGAGTCCTGTAGGAGGATTTTCAAAGCACACACATTGCTCTCCTACCACCACCAAGAGTGGCTCCAGGATGGAAGAAGGGTGGCTTTGGGCACCAACATTCTTATGTAATTCTGATGTCCCCTGGAGGGTCTGCTCTGAGAGTGACAGTGACAAATGTGTCATTGTGTTCCGCACAGCACCCAGCATCTAACTCAATATCTCTTTGGATGAATGGTTGAAGCAAATGGTTAGGAGAGAGAATAGAAACTTCTGTAAGAAGCACTGGGCTGTGAGAAGAGTTGGGAGTGCCCTGGGCGATATATGTTTATTAAACATACTTAAAGGTGAATCTAGCTTTCTTTAGCAGTCTGGCCATGGACTCCTTATCAATAAACATAAACACCGGGCTGCCCTTGACCTCAGGAGTTAAAGTAATAGATAGTTTAATTGGTCATCATTATTTCTACTATAGATTTATTACTAAGTGTGGCCTTGGAAAGAATTACACCCACATTCAGCCTGGGCGTTTTATCCCTGATCCTCTCAGAGATGCTCCTGTAGTAAAACAAATAAGAACAAATTCCCTCCTCCTCCTCCTCCTTCCTCCCATCAATAGCATATTCACTCTCAGATCCAGCCAAGTGGCCATTTGCAAGGTTAGATGGGTAGTTAAGCCACACAGGCACAATGTAATATGACAACATCCCTCATGGTAATATCATCCTCCGCTCATTACATTTGAATATAGATTGCCAGAGTGCAGTGCCTGCTGACCCTGCGCTGTCTGAGGCTGAGTTTTTCAGACAAGGTGAAGCCCATGTGTGCGCCTCAGAAATTATTAGCCTCTTTGGTAGCAACCGTGGTTATTGTCCTTAAGAACTTACTTTGCACAAGCTCTTTTCTTATCTTCCTTAATTATGGATATATTTATAGGTGTAGGCACTCGCCTGCTCAGGGCTCTGCCTAGCTGCGTCTGACGCGCCTGCCACTTACTGGGTCCGGGCTCCTTCTTCATACTCTCTGGGCTTCAAACTCTGTGTTCAAGTGTCAGTACTCAGCCCGGCTTCTGAGAATTAAGAGTTGTTTCTCTGTGTAAACCTGTGTATAAGCCTTTTAGCATTTTATCTGAACTAAACACCAGTGGCTTTTCAGGAGAAACGGGAGCTCTGTAAGTAAACCTATGTATTTATATGTGTAAAGTGCATTATAAAAGGAAGCAATAAATCCAGTTTTCTACATAAAAAGGAATTAGATTTTTCCCAGTTTACCTCCGCACTGGGATTAATGAAACACACAACAAATAGCTCAGGGAATGAGCCATTTGAAGTCTGTAAAGGCATCTTGGGAAGCTGGCTGGAGTCGCCTTTTAATATTTTTCCAACAAGAATTTCTGTTTTTTTTTTTTTTTTTAATTCGCTTCTGAATCCTGAATGGCTGTTTTCCAATGAGCTCTGCTATCACCTGCCCACTTCTGCGTGGCTGAACAAATTCGCTGGGAAATCCAAGTTTCTCTTCATTTCCATCATCCATCCATCTCCAAATTACAGAGAATTCATTCCCGAGTTGGAGAGGTGCCAGAAGTTTCTCGTCTCCCCCGTCTGTGGGCTGCCTTTTCCTTTCTCCTCTTTGAGGCTCTCTGATGCTTAGAGGGAGCTCAACTCCGAGGTTTCCAGCCTCACACACGCTTCGCATTTCCCCACAGTGACACCGGGCTCCGTGTTTCCGTGGAACACCGGGCGCCAGCCTCTGATTCAGTCTCCTGTTACCTGCTGGTGCTGTAGAAACTTCAAAATGCGACTGGTAATGTATTTGCTTCTCCAGCAAGCCACTTCTCTGTGCAATAGATGTGGCTGCTTACCATTTTTTTCTAAAGATCTCTCTCTCTCTCTCTCTCTCTCTCTCTCTCTCTCTCTCTCTCTCTCTTGAATAACATGCATGCAAAAGCCTGTGAATGGGGGCTTACAGACCTGGGGATTAATTGAAGCTCTCGGTGTGTGCGTGCATGCATGCTTGTTAATATAGGAAATATGGGTAATTTATGTGCACATATGTCTGTTCCGGCAGATTTCACTAAGAGAGTCTTGTTGAAAGCAGTACTTTTTATGCGTAGCCAGGTTTTCTAATCAGATCGGGAAACATCTCACACATCAGCAGCAAGTATAAGAAAAATACATTCTTAAATCATGCAGATGGCATGCTTTAGATAGCTATTCAAGACCTTTCTTTTTTCTTAAAATGAATGAGGTGTGTGTGTGTGTGTGTGTGTGTGTGTGTGTGTAGGGGGGATGGGGCTTGGGGTTTTGAAGATTTGCAGAGCAGAGTTACCTGGCTGCTACAGAGCCTCCCACACCATGTCACCTGCCTTCTTAAAAGTCGGCGATCGCTGACGGAAGAGAGGTGGCTGCTCCCGAGTAAGCCCGGGGGACGCTGAGCCGCAGTGTTCAGCAGGCATCTTAGCTACGCTAAATATTAGTGCTCCGACGAGAAGTAGACAGGGTGGGTTTGCCGTAGCTGAATCCAGTAATGTGTTTTGGCTCGTAGGGATCGCGTTTGTGCTGTACACAGGATGTGCCTGTGGTTCTTCAACTCCCAGAAAGCGGCATGAGTATGTGGGCTCCATAAATCACAGTACTTATTTTCTAGTGTTGAAAGTTAGATTCTAAAATTAAGAAATTACTTAGCAATTAATAATGCATTCGGCAGCCCTGGTCTCATCGGGGGAGATTTACATCCCCGGGACTTGCTCCTCTAGTTATAAAGACAAATGATTTAAGGTGCAGGCTTAATTGCTGTTTCAATCCTTAAGCTGGAGAGATGCTTGCACGACTCTATTTAAAAGGCTTGTTTTGAAGAGCGAATATGTGTGTATGTAATTGTAGTGGTGGGCTAATTATGATTGTGAGGTGTCGAGTGTCCAAGAAAAACAACTTCTCTTGAGCATTGCTCCCCGAGGTGACAACGGCTTGCTTCCTTCTCTTTGCCGTTTTGCATGGTCTTCTTGCTCTTGGAGACCAGTATTGACTAATTTGAAAAATGGGTAGATAAGCAAGTCAATCCACGAAGAAAAGCAATTTTTTAAGAAATTAAACAAAATTCATCCTTACCAGTGAATGTTCAAATGTAGAGTCGGGAAGGGTATTTGAAACTGGAGACTTCTTAAATAACAGCCAGGCAGCTGGAAAAGTCTCAGTTTGTGCCTATACTGCCTGGTAGTTCCTTGTACTTTAAACAAGGTGCTAAATAGTCTCATTATTTTATATTGAATAATCATTATTTTTTCTTCATAATATTGACTATAAAATAAAAAAAGTATTTTCTTTGAATTGAGGAACATTGAAAACTTCAGTAGCACAGTTTATATAGTTGTAACAATAAAAATAAATATTTCTGAAGTTAGTGTGAATATTACTTTTTTCATAACAGTATTTTACAAGTTAATATAGAGGACTACATGCAATTTTTAATTACATAAATTTTAATAATGAATTTTACCAACCACGTCCACTTAATGATTATTAAAAGCACTATAGGGAATTAAATATAGTAAAGTGATTTCTTGAAATAGCACAGAGTATTAGAAGCCTTTAAAAACCAGTGTGAGACATTTGATGTTATGTTCATATATTGCTCTGGACATAACTAGTTCTTATTTTAGGTACTATTTATTCCAGCTATATAAATACATCTAAGACTGTGGTCTATGTCATGTAAGAATATTGCCTTGAATGTAAATATCTTGTAGGTGGCTTCAATTACATACCCAGGACAGCCGAAGTATCACTAGCAGTATACTGCATGTAGTATAATATGCTAACATATATCTTATTAAGAACTGTAAGAACAATTTTTACACTCAGACATATTGCAAAAGACTTTTGCCCTACTTCTGAAGTTAGCAGTCTTATGTGAAGTCAGTTTTGTGGGAATAAAAGAGGTTTCATTTTTCTGAGCTTTTGTGGCATTGTGTGGTAACATGCTAGCATCCAATGCTATTTAGTAGGAATATCAGATGTACTCAACAGTGAGACAAAGAGTGCCACTTCTTCCCTCTGTCGCTGATTATGACTTCTCGCTCACTTTTAGAGGCTTCATAGACCAGGCCTTTATTTTATAAACCGATTTATACGACTCCCACACTTAAGTGATTAAAAGCACTTTCTCCTATGCAATAATGTCCTCATTTGAAGGTTGAGCGTGGTTTGCCAAATATCTCAATTTTACGGCTCATATATGTTAAAAAATATAACTTGCCGGCTGACCACGCACCCTCAACTAAAATCACTCCTTCTTTAACCACTTACGAAGAAGCACCGCACTGGCACACTGCCTCCTGGTCTGGGACGGAAGGATGGGGAGGGGGAGGGGGAGGGCTTTTCTTCTAGGGAAACAGAGAAATTGTCTCCACAGCAGCCTGCATGAAGGCAGAAGCCCCTCAGCACAGTTTGAGACTTACATTACTTCTCATTTGTTCTGCTTGGTTTCAAGATGGCATGGTCTGTAGGTTTGCCAGTAGGGGACAGTTACAGTAAGGGTGGGGAGGAACTCCTTACTGGGTTATGAAGGAGAAGAAATGGCCACATGGGGTGGATAAGGAAGGAAGATGGGGAGAAACAAAAGACAGCTGTAGAAAGGAAGGTGGGGGGGTCTGTGGAGAGGAGCCTCAGTGCAGGGGACAGGAAAGGGGACTGAGAAGCAAATTGTAAGGATGATTTTAAAATGGTTTTAATTATCTTCCTTTGCCTTAGTAGGAGGAACAGATTTCTGAAAAAAGATAGTGTGTTTGTGTGTGTGTTTGATATATATGTGTATGTGTATGTGTATGTGTATGTGTATGTGTATGGGTATGGGTATGGGTATGGGTATGGGTATGGGTATGGGTATGGGTATGTGTATGTATATGTGTATGTGTATGTGTATGTATATATATGAGAGAGAGAGAGAGAGATGGGCAAGCTCTTTATTATTTATTGAGCATGTTCTGTCTGTCAGATGTGACAGGCACTGCGCTAAGTAGCATATCTCTTATATGTGTGTATTTATTTTATGTGTGTGTGTTTGTACCTGAGTGCATACATGTACACCTTGTCTGTGCAGTGTGATCAGAGGTCACAAGAGGCCATCGGATCCCCTGCAACTGAGGTGACAGGCTGTTGTGAAGCCACTGCAAGGGTCCTGGGAACTAAACCTGGGTCTTCTGCAAAAGCAACAAATCAGAGTTGAGCCCTCTCTTCAGGCCCTGTGCTATGACTTATTGCACACAGCCTTCGACCACTGTTACTATTCCCATTCTGCAGATAAGACAGTGAGACGTAATAGCTCCTGTGTAATTGCATAATGGATAAGTGGAGGAGCTTAGATTTGAACTTGGACCCCAGGGTTGAGTCTTCTGATCATTGCATAGCATAATCATTGGAGTGTTATCACCTCACCTCTAGCTCCACTTACCAACTGGCATGCCTAGTTGTTTACTGCATGTGTCATTTTGGTGCTCTGGGAAAAAATGAAAGAGTCTTAGTACGTTAAGTGGTTCATAGGACAATAAAGATGAAAGACAAGGAACAAAACTGGTCATAGAATGGTTTTCCACTGTAAAGAATGGGCTTTGTTCAATAACGAATGTGTATCAGAATATTGTATATCTAGAGACTCAGTTAATGGCATTTCTTTATCAACTATATTTTATATAATTATTGGTACATGTTAATTGAACATATTAATGGGTTTCAAAGTGACAGTTCTGTACATACAAATTACATGCTTGTATTGTATTCACCGTCCCACAGGTTCTTTCTCCTCATTCTTTCCCTCCCTCCATATCTCCTCCATTCCTTGTCCCTAGCAATCGCTCTACCACTTTCAAGTTGGCTTTCTAAATTCTAGTTATCTCATCTGCGAGAGCACATGCCATACTCTCTTTTCTGTATCTGACTTATTTTATTTACCATGATGAACATTGCTACATCTATTTCCTGAAAATGATATAGTTTTATTATTTGCTATGGGTAAATAATGTTCCTTTGGGCATGTATACTTTATTTTCTTAATCTATTCATTCAGTGATGTGTGTTAGACCAAGTCAATAACTTGGCTATTGTGAATAGTGTCACAATAAACTTTCCCACTATTCAGGTATTTCTTATGTAAGCATACCTCATTTCTTTCACTTATATGCCCAGGAGTGGCATAGCTGGATCATAAGGTACTTTCAATTTTAGTTTTGTGAGAATTTCCATAATGTTTCCTATGGTGAATATAGTAACTCATATCCCCAGCAACAATGTATAAGAGTTCCATTTTCCCTCCATCTCTATCAGCATTTATTGTTTTTAAATGTAATATTCATTCTGGTTTCAGTTAGATGGAATTTAGTCTTGAGATGTAATTCCCTAATTCTAAAGATGTTGAACACTTTCTACTTATTTACTGAGTGTTTATATTTCTTCTTTTGAGAAGTGTCTGCTCAAATTATTTGTCCATTTATTGATTATTTATGCTGTTGTTAAGATTTTTATGGTTTTTATACATTCTGCATTCAAGTCTCTGGAGAAGACCTCACATTCTATACACTACCTCTTTTCTTGATGTGGTCAAAATAGTTTGTATGAATGTGACCATAGTATAGAGGCCTGTTAGGAGGCCATATTAATTATAAGTTAGAAAGAATGCGATCTTGAACTAGGTATGGAAAAATGGGAAAGATGAAAAACACAAAGTGTGACTTTATGTACATGTGTGAGTGTGTGTACTTGTATGTGTCTAATATTGTGAGATTAGTTGAAGTAAGGGGCAAGAAGACAATACTTAAAGGGACATAATAGTTTTCTTTGCTTTGAAGAAGTTTTTTGTTTTTCTAATTTGGTCTAGTCCTATATTTGAATTCTTGATTCTACTAAGTGGAACCTGCTTGCAGGTGATATGATTCTGTACAAGAAACCCCTCAAAGGTTTCAGCAAAAGCTCTTAGAACTGAAAAAAGTAGTTCTTCAAGGTGGCAGGTTACAAAATTATCATTCAGTCTTAGAGATCTGCTAATAATCAAATAATGAACTCACTAGGAAAGAATCAGTAAAGCAATCCATGTACAGTAGACTAAAAATGTGCTAAGATACAACCTCATGAAACAGGTGAAAGGCTGTGCTGATAAATCTCTAGGACACTAAGGAAAGAGATTGAAGAAGATGCTGGGGGATGGGAAGCCCCCCACCATGTTCATAAATAGGAGAGTTAATTGCGAATTATAGATTTGGTGCAAAGCACATTGTAATATTAATGACATTTTCACAGTACCAGAAAAACATATCGTAAATTCATATTTATGCATAAGAGACCCAAAGAGCTCAAGCTATCCAGAGTTAAACAAGCACTACTAGTACCCGATTTCAATATTTAACGTATATCCATAGCCACAGAAACATCATGGTTTTGCAATCAAAACACACATACATTGATAGAATAGTATAGAAAACATACATACATGTATGTATCTACAGCCAGCTGACTTTTGATAAAGAAGACAAACACATCAAAGAAAAGGCATCCTCTTTAACATATAATCCTGAGGAAATATAACATGCATTAGGAAGAAACTAAAAATAGATCCATATCTCTTAGCCTTGTACAAAAATAAACTCAAAATGGTTCAAAGACCACACATAAGGTAAGAGCCAAAGATTTGAACCATTTTGAGACACCGGCATGGACAATGGGGTTTTGAACAGGTCTGCATTGTTTGCAGCACTGTTTTGTATTGGAGAGAGAAGTGAGGGGTGCAACCTTCTTTCTGACTAGGTGGTATCTCTACAGAGTCCACCAGATGAACTTAGGGTAAGGTGAGAGAGACACCAGAGCGACGGCGCCTTGGCCTCTCAGAGCTAGTGTCTACTGAAGCCTGGCGTCTGGTGCCGTGCCTGCCATGGTCTGTCTTAGCCAGATGCTCCAATTCAGCACTTCTCAAACTTCCTAATGCTGTGTGACTCTTTAATACAGTTCCTCAAGTTGTGGTGACCCAACCATAAAATTATTTTTGCTGCTACATCATAACTGTAATTTTGTTACTGTTATGAATCTTAATGTAGATATCTGACATGAAGGATATCTGATGCGCCACTCCACAGGGGTCGTGACCTACGGGTTGAGAACTGCTGCTCCCGCTGGGCACACGTCAGGCACTGTTACTCACCTCCTCAAACTTTGGTCGGCTTTAAGTTCACTGCTATTTAGAGACTTAAGAAAATACTCCATTAAATAAAAGATTAAGGCAGGGAGTAAAGATTATAGTTTTAGAGACCAATCATTCTGATAAAATATGTTTTCCCTTTTAAAATTAAATTATAAAAATATTTTCTTTGAACCCATAAATATCTAGCAGGCAGGGCTAGCAAATTGTTGTCATTATATTTTATTTTGTACGAAGTTGTCTTGGTACCACATAGACCAGATCCTGACTGGCAAGGCTGGCAAAGGCTAGCCCATCTGATTGAAGGTCCCCATTCACTCAGTGGGAAGAGGCAAGGGTTAATGCCACTGACACAAGGGGCTGGCACCTGCTCACAGAGGACTCTAGGTGACTGCATCATGCTGCCTCACTAACAAAAGGACAAAGGTAATTGATCCAACATGAACAAAGAAGAAAAAGACTAAATGTCTTCATAGGTAGACTTAGACACTACATAACTGAAAACACAACAGAGGAGAAACGCAAATCCCAGATGCTAAATAAACTAAGAACAGAAAGGAGGAGTATGCATTTCATGAAGATTTGCACTGTAATCTGAGATGCTCAGAGCAAATACTTAATTGCCCTTAAAAGAGAATGACACGACGGTCAATACTACATATTTGCTCAGGCTACTATGGTTCATTGTAGAGAGCAGGAAAAACCTGTTATCAACTACACATTACTATAGTGTACAAAAGGAAAACTTTTATGGCTAAGAGTCGACCTCAGTGGTAGAGCACTTGTTACCATATAAGAGGTCTTGGGTTCTACCCATAGTAGCAGACAATAATTAAAATAAAGAAAACTTTAAAGAGATAAAACAAGCTGTCAAAACGTACTAAATAGCCACGTGTACTGATGTGTGCCTAATAAGCTGTGGGAATAAGAAGATGTGTTGTTTGCTCGCTAGTTGGCTTTCTGAAGATATCATAGATCTTGTGGTCTTTCAGACCTACAGCTTCCCAGAAAAAAAAATGTCCTGCCAGCCACTCTGACTGCTAGAGCATGGGGCTTTCCAAAGCCAAGCCTCTTTTTGGCACTTGATCTAGTTGGAAGGCATCACTTTCTGTTGTTGTTTTTGTGTGTTTGTTTGCTTGTTTGATTTTTTTTCAGCAAAAAAAAAAAAAAAAGAAAAAGGAATAAAACATGGGAGAAGGAGGAATGATGGATAAGGCGAGGGTGTCTTTTGTTTGGAAATTTGGTTAGACTGTGCTTTAGCTACCAACTTTCGGATAGAGATCTTCACTGGACTTTTTGAGTCTTAGTGAAGGTCCATTGACGCAGACCCTCTGTATTACTTCTTATTTTATAGAAGGCTAGAGGTGTGATGCCCGCACAGTGGGGGAGGGGTATCAGAATAGATTTGAACCTATGCCTGAGCTCTGAGACATGCCAGCAGAAGGAGGAGGAGGAGGAGGAGACTCTCCTCAGATGCTCTTCTTCCTCTTGCTGCTCTCACATGTTCTGGGAGACACATGGTTGGAAATAACAGCATTGTGGCTCCGTAATGCTGCTCTTGCTGAGGTTGCTATTGTATTCTAGGGGTGTGTTTCTGTAATGGAGTGGATTGCCCCTCCTCATTGAGCTACACCCTTCTTTTCATGGTGGAATTATTAATATTTAGAATGCGAGGTTGTTAAATCTGTCAATGTCTAAAGATGTTAAATCTTAGTCAACATTGGATAATTAGAGATAATGTTTTTCTTTTGTCCACAGAGTCCAATTAGGACTGTTAATATATGCATGGATGTTGAGTCATCCACTCATGCATGGGTAACCAACCCCTCCTCTGGTACATGGGGCTGCCCCCTAAAAGGAAATTTATTCTCCATCAACCCCAGCAGCCATCAGCGGCTAATATTCCCTCAGCAAGGATAGGTTCTCAGCAGCTCCTTCTCTATTTATGCTTAACCTGTTTACTTGGCTTGATCTTCTATAGACATTATGTAAGTAACTACATGGTATGAGTCCATGTGTTTAGCAACCATGTCATGTCCAGAAGACAGCGGTTCTAAGCATCCCTACCCAAGGCCAAAGGAACAGAATGACCTTTTACTTTATGGGAAAAAACAAATTGCCACTATATGTTATGTGTGATGTACATGTGAATGAGTGAGTGTGAGTATGTTGTTGTGTTAGTGTAGTTCTGATGAGGGCAAATATAGTGCTAGAAAGCCACTTTCAGTAGGGTGGGAATAATATTTTCTTCTTCTTTGTGTTTCTGCTGCTCTGGACATAGGCTGGATTTTTTTAGTCAATGTTACTAGCATATCATTAGAACCACAGAGGTATAATATATAATGTTTAAAGTGTCTGACTTTGGGCCCAAGCTTTCTAGGTTCAAATTGAGCTCCACCACTTATCAGCTGGGTGGCCCTGGGAGATTGACTTAAGTTTTCTGTGCCTTGTTTTTCTCATCTATAAGTATAATAGCACCTTCTCTGTAGGGGTGTTGAGGAGTGGGTGGCTTAATGTCGGCAGTGCACTTGGAATGTTACTAGCACCCAGTTCCAGCACCATGGCTGTTAATCCCTTTATGAAATTCAGTTCTTTTCCACACTGTTCTTAAGGTGGAAGGCCTAGTGATGTCCAGTCCACCTGAGGTCAAACATTCTCATATTCAATCCAGTGTCCACCGAGTCACTGATATTGTGTGCTTCAGTTTAGTAATCCAGTTCCTTATGCAATCTATATCTGCATATAGCGTTCTCATTCCTGTGTTCAGGGAAGAGCAACTAATGCAACTACCAAGAGAAGGCACCTTGTTATATCTGTCTGTATTTGAATGCACAGTGCTTTGAGATAGGATCTCACTTAACAGTGAAGACTGGCCTGAGACTCATTGTATAGCATAGGCTGGCCTCAAACTAGCAACAATGTCCCTGCTTTGGTCTCTCTTCTGCTGGGATTGCAGTCTTGAGCCACTATATCCGGCTTTGTGTCTTTTGACTTACTGATTTTACTTCTGAGAAGTTCCTTACAGTTGGGAGAGAAGGCTCAATGGTTAAGAACATTTACTCTGTATTCATGAGGACCTGAAGATATGCTTTGAATCCTTAGATGCTACATAATAGAGCCAGGTATGGATGAATGTGTGTATAAGCCCAGTGTTGGACAGAGGATACAGGCACTTCCCAAGAGCTGGTTGACCAGCCAGACTAGCTAAAAAACAAGATTCCAGTCTAGTGAGAGACTCTCTCACTGAGTAATAAGGCAGCGATGAAAGAATGGTAGAGGAATACAGCTATGTCTTGCCTTACTCCTGTGTGCACACATGGGGGCACATACAACCACATGCTTCCGCATATGTATGTGTGCACACATACATGAAATTTCCTTGACATACTCACATAATTAAGGGACGATGTGGTAAAGTTGCCCATGATGCTAAAAATCTATAAATAACCAAATCTCAATCCAGAGAAAAGCACTTAAATAATGTATGACCCAGCCATGTAATGAGATGCCACGGAGGAAAGTTTAAAATGGTTACAACCATACATATGGATGTAAAAACTAAAATCAAAAGTCTTTCAGAAGAAGAAAATCACTTTCAAGAACAGTCTATAAGAGTGGCATTGTATTAAAACAGATATGTGTGGTCACTCGCTTGTGTAATCATAGAGGATGTTCACAGTTCATATAAGGAATCATCAACAGGAAGAAGAAACTCTGTAGTGAGGTTTCTGCCTTTCACCTTATGTGAACCACTTACATTTTTAAACATGACCACGTATCACTTTTATAACTTAAGATAATTTAGTTAAAAAAAAATCTCTTGCTTCTCCCAACCCTAAGATATTAGGGTTTTGCTTTAAGATTATCCCTCATATGACTATGATCCTAAGCCTTGTTATACTAATTTTGAATAATTGTGCCAGCTCTCACATGAAGTTAAAGCCAAGTGTGTATAAACTCTCTGCCAAAGCTCTAATTTGCTCCTAGGGAATTGAAACCAAAATGAGTAAGGAGATTTTCTAACATCTAACAAGTCTTGTGGCAAAGACCTTCTGTACCTAGCATGGAACCATTAAATCAAAGGCATTGGAGGGGTGATGGGGGCCACTGAGCTGGCCGCTTTCCTCAGGACATACTAATGGTAAACCTGGGGAAACGCTCCTCGTGGGACTTCGTCACATTAAAGTTTCTCCATATCTCTAAAATTTCCCCACTCAATCTTTTACAAAATGCTATATAAAAGTTACACAGCCCAGGGTTTGAGGCAGAGGCAGTTGGTATTCAGACATAATCAAGACTTCTTGGCCTTCCCAGGTTGGGATGTGCTCACGGGTATGCCATCTCATTTGATGCTCGCAGATGAGATATTAAGCACTTATAAAGTTCATTCTCTATGGTGGGTTCTGAGGTTTACAGAGGTTTGGAAATAGCCGGCCAGCAGGGAAGTAAACACACAGAGCCTTGGGTTGTGTCTTGGGAGTCCTTGCCACCAGCAGCCAAGAGCATTGACTTGAAACAAATCACTTATGTGACTGGGAAGTAGTTTAGTATTATCTTCTTAGAATCTTGTTTTCAGGTCTCGAAACAACTCCTGGTGGTGGTGGGCACCTGAACTCTACCCCCCCCAAGATGATCATTTAAATTATTTAAATATTGTTATTTAAACAATTATATATTTAGCAGGGGTTCTCAACCTTCCTAATGCTGTGATGCTTTAATATAGTCCCTTGTGGTGACCCCCAACCATAAAATTATTCATTGCTACTTCACAACTGCCATTTTACTACTCTTATGAATCATAATGTAAATATCTAATATGCAGGCTATCTGATATGCAGCCTCCAAAGGGCTTACATCCCACAGGTTGAGAATCGTTGACTTACAAGGTCTCTAAAAGGATGCAAGAAGAACTGGTGTCTCGTTTTGATGCTATATCTTATTACCTACATAATCTTGGGCAACCTTTTCCTTCATCTATAAAATGAATAATTACAGCTTCAATCTTTCAACATTGTTGTTAAGTGTTTTGGTGAAATAGGTGTGGAAGTACTTGACAGAGTAAATAGCAGAGTATGGGTGAAAACCAGTGAAAATAATAATCACTAATAGTATAAAGCAACCTGAATCTAGGTCAGTAGGCAGGGCTCTGCTAGAACTTGCTTGGTAATGATCGGCAGGAGCTACCTCCCAGAGTGGATACAAATCAGGTTGTATCACAGTGAAGGAAATCATCAGAAGACACGGAGAACCAACCAAGCATAGGAACAAAAGTGTCCCTATTTCCCCGTCATCAGGGCAGGACTGCAGTGTTGCCGATGGCCAGATGTCTTCTTCGGATCAGTATATCCGCTGACTAAATGATGGCCAGTGGTAGGATGCGTGAGAAGGAAGAGACACTCGTCCAGATCTGTTAGCCTCAGAGGAGTTGCATCCACCCCAAGAAAACGGCACTAAGATCTTCTTATCCTCAGTTTGCTTCGAGTCTCCTAAGCCAGGCCACAGGGGAAAGCAGAGAAGCTAGAGTTGAGAATCAGTGTGCTGGTCACTTTTTGCAGACGTATGCAATCTGGAGTTATCTAAAAAGAGGGAACTTCCATTGAGAAGATGTCTCCATCAGATTGGTCTACAGGCAAATCTGGGGAGTGTTCTCCTGTTGATGTGGGAGGGTCCAGCCCATTGTGGTAGCCCTGGGTTGTATCAAAAAGGAGCAAACTGAGCAAGTCATGACGTGCTGCCTTCCTCCCCAGTAAGCTGCATCCATCCATTGCATCTGCATCCGTTCCTGCTTCCAGTTCCTGCCTACAGCTCCCTCAGTGATGATCTGTGAAAGTGAAACACAAATAAAGAAACCCTGTCCTCCTCAAGTTGGTTTTGGTCATAGTGTTTTAGCACAACAGATATCAGAAAGCAAACTAAGACAACCAATATAATGAATAATGGCAAACTCGTGCTCCTGTTAAAACTAAAAGTGCTTTTTTGTTTTGTTTTGAGGTTTTAAAAATTACTTTTCTATACAAATCATTCTTGCTTACTAAAAAAACAATAAACCAAGATATAAAAAAAATAGTAGTGCTCATATGTATTTGGTTTACAATATTGAAAGTTTTATGCATAAATACATTAAATTTAATTAAATTATAATACACTACATATAGTATATAACCTCTAGAAATTCAACAATATATCACACGAATCTTCAAATGCCAATAAATACCTTTCTATAATTTTACTTTCAGTAGTTATATTATATTTCACTGTGTAGACATTCTGAAACTATCTTGAATCTTCTAAGATTGAGTTATTAGACCATTTTCTTCTTGTAATAATATTCTTTAAAAATCACTGTCTGGAGAGATGGCTCAGTGGTTAAGAGCACTTGCTGATCTTGCAGAGGACCCAGGATCAGTTCCCAGCATCTGCATGGTGTCTTACAGCTGTCCTAACTCCAGTTCCAGGGATCCAGCATCCTATCTAGGCCACCACAGCCTCTAGACACACATGCAGTGCACATGAGCATTCATGAAGACAAAATGCCCATACACATGAAACAACTAATCACTGCATAAATCCTCAATTCTTTCTTCAAAACAAGTCTCAGGAAGTAAAGTTTCTAGGTCAAAGTGTAAATGTATCTTTAAGACTCTTCTAGTTGCATTTTAACCAATATTAATCCTATTATTGTGTGGCATGCAAGAAGATTAGTGACTAAGTAAATATGGTTTTTATTTATTTATCATAAAAGCCGGGTACCTTCACAATAGCCTGTATTTTTTAAGACAGTATTAAAGAATGTTTCTTGTTAAAACCAAGCCCTAGTTTTGTTTCTCTGCTCCAGACACAATATATACATAGTATGTTAATTAATCGTATTCAGAAGGTTGGTGATAATTATCAGGATATGATTAGCTTTGGTGCAATATCCCAGAAAGTGTGGAAATAACTTGAAGGGAGAGTTCTTACAAGCATGCTTTCCTGAAGTCCGTTATTTCCACCTACATACTCTTTTTAAGGTGTGAGAATAAAGCCGTCAAGGGTGTAGAAACCCTCCGATTGTGGATCCTCACATCAATTTTCCTCAGGGCTTGAAGTAACCCAGCCTGAGCCCTCTGTAACACATCAGGCCTCCTGGGGGAAGTGTTAAGATGGGAAGATTTTTAGCAGAAATTACTCTTGGTGACACAAGCCCAACTGTCAAAGTAATTTCTGCTAGGAAGACAGCATCTGAATTAATAGTCTAATAAACCGCGTTAGTGTCGCATCTTACCAAAGGATTAATTAGGGGAGAAGAAACTAACATTTATTCTGTTTCCAATTTGACAGGCCTTTTATTATTGCATGATTGCATTTAATCCTCTGCATCAACCTACAGGGTAGACATTACTGTGGGCATTTTACAATACAGAATCTGAGGGTCCTTCAAATAAAGCATCTTGCCCAGGGCTAGCTAGTTGGTGAGGTACCAAGGTGTGTTTTGAACCTAGGCCTCCTGTGTCTTGTGCCCCTGTTCTTTCTCTTTCTTCCTCACTGTGCATACAGCAAGCCTGTTTTTTTTCTGGATTATTAATTGAAAGTATGAACACACTTTTAGCCAACTAAACTGCAGTTTCCTGTTTAAAAATTCTCTGTCATGAAGACTCAGTATGTTAGACTTTAAGTGACAAAACTATCTGAGAGAGCAACTTGAGAGAGAACAAAGAGCCATTTAACCTATGGTTTTGAAGGTTTCATTCCATCATGGTGAGGAGATTAAAGCAAAGCAGTTTACCTCATGGCAGAAAGAGGTAGAGAAAGACTAGAAAGGCCTGGAGATAACATACACTTAAGGACTTGCCCCTGTGATCTACTTCCAATCTCCACAAATACTTCCTCATTTGAAGGCCAAGCCTACATAACACAAGTCTAGAGAGTCAATTTATATTCCAACAGTACCACTTAGAGAGTCCACCCAAATGCAGTGTCAATCAAGTGACTTTTGTAGATTAGAAACAGAAAATCACGAAGATGATCAGAAAGGGGGGCTTGCTAAGCTATTTTAACAAGGTATACTGAGCTAGAGGCCTTCCCATTTCTTCTCTAAAGTTGTGTAATTTCATCAGGCACCCTGTTCCTTCCAAGTTTCTGGTCTGTCACCCTGAGTTTGCTTATAGGTGTCTTTTTGGTTGTTTGGTGACCTCAAGAGTTCAGAGCACAGCATCTTAATAAAATTGACATAGGGTGAAGCACGACTCCTTTCTCACACCTGTTAATTTTAAGAATATGACCAGGACTCAATGGACCTTAGCTGAACCGCTCAACAGCGGGGAAATGGGGCCTGAGTAGATAGAGTAGATAGAGGCTCCAGTGGAGGGATGGGGCCACTTCACTTTCAAAATTTTTGACCTAGAACTGTTCCTGTCTAAAAGAAATTCAGGGACAAAAATGGAACAAAGACTAAAGGAAAGGCCATCCAGTGATTAGCCCAACTTGGTATCCATCCCACGCACAGGCACCAAAACCTGACATTATTACTGATTTCACGTTGTATTTGTCGACAGGAGCCTAGCATGGCTGGCCTCTGAGAAGCTCTACCAGCTGCTAACTGAGACAGATGTCAATGCTTAGAGCTAACCATTAGACTGAGGTCAGGACCCCTACAGAAAAGTTAGGGGAAAGATTGAAGAAGCTGAAGGGGAAGGCAATCCCATAGGAAGAACAACAGTATCAACCAACCTGGACCTCTCAGAGTTCTCAGAGACTAAGCAACCAACCGAAGAGCATACATGGCTGGTCCTTGGCCCCCAGAACATATGTAGCAGAGGACTGCCTTGTCTGGCCTCAGTGGAAGAGGATGTGCCTAATTCTGTAGGTCAACATTTATAATGTAAATATAAGACAAAGGTCTCAGTGGACCCTCCTTTATATCTCATCGCCCGGAATGTGTCATACGCTACTACCAAAATCAAATATTGGTAGTGGCAATGGCTAAGCTAAGATTTCCTCCCTTGAGCTGGAGATGGTACATCTTGAAACCAAAGCCAGCTTTGTGGCAGCAAGTGGCAACCGAATTCTTAGACACAGCTTTCGAGAGATTTTGAAGATATTTTTATAGTTCCGCCCTCCCCCCTGTGGATATATAGATGTAAAACTGAACAGCATGGCGTGGTGTTTTGATACAGATGTGATTTGTATGATGATCAAATCCAACAATTTGAATGCCCACCTCCATAAATATTTATTACTTTTCTGTGGAGAAACACTGAGAATTCTCTCTTCTAGCGACACTGAAGTGCATGTTCCACTATGTTAATTATAGGCATCCCGCTGTGCTGCAGAACACCAGAACTTATTCCTCCCACCCAGCCTTAACTTTGTACCCAAACATTCTGAGCTCTCCTTTTTGTAGTTAATTACATCTATATTCTGAGCTTCTCAGTAGCATCAAAGATTCTACTTCTTTTCTAGAAAGTTTTATTTTTGTGTCACCACTTTCTACAAATGAATTTGTCATTTTTTTTTCAGTGTGGTCTGTCAAAGCCTTCCCAATTTGATTAGCTCTGTCTTTTAGAATCCTGAGTTCTCATTCTTTGCCACAATGTTTAACTAATTCTTCTTCACTAGTCTTTCTCGGTGCATCTTCTTCCAAAACTGTGGGGACATCAGGTGTGATGGAATGTGAGGGGGGGCTCAATAGTATGTCTAAAAAAAGTCTTGCATATTGGTTTTGCTCTTAAAAA
The DNA here is from genome assembly GCA_964023405.1 of Apodemus agrarius. NCBI lineage: Eukaryota > Metazoa > Chordata > Mammalia > Rodentia > Muridae > Apodemus > Apodemus agrarius. Next base: position 100,898,632 of record OZ030007.1, on the reverse strand, counting down.
GAATACTATTCTGTTGGGGATCATGAAGAAGCAAAGGAAGAATGAGGAGGAAGAGGAGGAGGAGGAGAAAAAGGAGGAGGAGGAAGAGGAAGAAAAGCAACAGCAGTCACCATTTTTAAGCCTACTTTTCTATCTCTATTAAGTAACTTAATTATCCCTTCTTTCCATAAGTCATTTAACTTTTAATGTTGCAATAAAACACAAAACCAATAGGGAAAAGGGGCTATTTACCAATTGTCAACTAAGCCAATATATTGATTGGGAGTAAAATTTAGTTGCTTTTTTTTTTTTTTGAGCTGGCATAGAAATTGAAATAAAATATACAATTCAATTCAACAACTGTTTGCCAGAGCCTATGGGAGCCATAGTTTAATGGACAAGATGTACTGTATAAAATGTTACATGATTAGTAAAGAAGAGGAGTAAAGAATGAATACATAACACACATCTATAATAAACTATCACATGAAATATGCCAAAGTAATTATTACAATCATTACAATCACAGTGATTAATACTTTAAGAGCAGATTGTGTTCTAGGTTAGCTTTTATTGAGCTTTATATCTAATTTAATTTAGTTCTGAAAAAAAAACCCTCCATAAAATAAATTGCTTTCCTGTGAGTCCCATTTGGTAGAAGGATAGCTGGATAGAAGAGAGAGGGCTAAGAATATCAGGGGCAAGAAGACTGGTGTGCAGAGAGTTTTGTCTGAGGAGGAGGGACAACATCATGGGGAATACAGAAGAGGTGACCTTCTAATAAGGTTGAGGGGAAAGGCCAAGGAAAAACAGTTTCATGGTGGGAACAATGGCCTCTAAAAAACTCTATGTTGACTTGTGTGGGTAAGGCACTGTGGAAACTTGTCCATTGTCTGGACTCTGTGTGATGAGGTAAAGATCTCTGTCCTTCCATGGAAAGCCAACCCTTCATTTGCCCACAGGTCCTATTTTTAAACTCTTGTAATGAATTGGGAACTCCTATGTAAAATACAACGTTAAGAATGATTTGGGGGAACAGGGAAAAATTACAAGAGCTAAGGTTAAGAAGTGAAGAATTTGTGCTGAAAAAGCACAATCCACAAACAGAACAAAATTAGCAAGCAGGGATCATCAACACTTACCCTGTGAAAGACTTTGGAAGCAACAGCAAGCTGCAGGCTGGGATACGGTGCGAGTCACATATCTAGCAAAAAATGTGTATCTAGAATATAATTAAAATCTTAGAAGTAAATAACATATGACCCAATCCAACTGAAAAATGGGAAAAAAAAACAAACAAAAACAAGCCTTTCACTGAAGAAGTTATAGAGATTATAAACAAGTGTGAGAAAACGTGGCACACCCATGTGCTACTGGTACAAATGTAAATTAAAATGAAAGAGAAATGCCACTATACATCGATCAAAACAGTTATTTTAAGAAGTGATGATAACAGCAGGAGGTGCATAGACACTGAACCACTCACACTTTTTTGGTGGAGGTGCCATAGGAATAGCCAATTAGGTCAATTTAATTAAGTGTGTGCTCATCATTCACCATAGCATTGGCTTCATTACATACCTATCCCACGGAAACAGAAAAACCAATGGTCACATCAGCTTTCTTCATAATGAACACAACCTGAAAGCTGTTTGTGCTCCATCAGATCACAGTGCTCTATTTAGCAGGGAGAAGCAACGACTCATTGATAATCATGACTCTGACTATCTCCAGGGAACCATTGTGAGTTTTTAAAAAGGACATATCAGAACTCTATTTTGTGACTCCATTCTTATAAGCATCATTGTGTGACAAAATTATAGAAACGATGAATGAATAAATAAGTAGCTGACAAGAGTTAGGGATGGTCAGGAGGAAGAGTGTGCTATGAAATGGTAGTATGAGGGATTCTAGTAATGAAAAGTTTCTACATCTTGACTGCGACAGTAACTATATGAACCTATACACATGATAAAGTTACACAGAACTCAATAACACAGTGGCTGAAGAAACCTGGCTAAGGTAGGAGGGTTGGATCAATGTTAGTTTCCTGCTTATGATCTCACACTGTTGTTATGCAAAACAACTCAGTGGACAGTATACAGTATATCGTGTTATATTTTTTTAAAATTTTGTGTGAATCTTCAATTATTCAAACATTTTGAAAAGTTTTTTTAAAAGTACAAGGGAATAAAGATGGAGATTCCAGAGAGAGATGGGCAGTGTAATTTGAATGCATTTGATTCTGAGAAGCTAGAATAGTCTAGTAGAGTATTTCTGGGATATAAGAGGAGATGCTGAGATGAGGAATATTGAAGAATCAGAAGGCTATTCCCATAGAAATGGATAGGTAAATCTTTTGTAAGCTTGCTCAGGGAGGATAAAGTCATTCCATTAACAGCAATATGGATGTGCCATATCATTGACTGATGGAATAGCAGTGGATATTAGATCTGTTTAGTATAGTTTGCATTCTATCTTCATAACAACTCTTTGATGTCATTGCTGTTATTGAATATGTTTTATGGGTAAGGAAATAAATACAAGAAATGTTAAATAAATTTGCTACACAGCTGACAATCAGAGGAGCTGGCCTAGGTTCTCCAGATGTTCCTTCCCTCCAGCACTAGAGGAGCCAGGATGAGAGCTTGAGGTGTGTGCTTCAATTCATTCCTTTAAGGTTTTTGGAGGTAAAGAGAAATTCATGAAAATAAGAGAAGTTACTCCCAAAGTAGGCCCAATTTCTGTATTTTTTGTGAGATTTAATGACATTTAATTTTTGTCTGTTAACCCAAGGTTTTCAATTTCTACTAGTAACTTGTTTTTGAGAAGAATGCATAGATTCCATGGTCAAAGTGTTGTAGGAAGGAGGGAGTTGTTCCTCATAAGTACGCTGCTCAGATAATTGATGGTTGAGGCCAGTCTATAATCCATCATTTGTAGAATTAATAGCAAGGGAGGGTGGTTAGACTTGCTTGGGTTGGAAACTAGAAGGCATGTTAAAAGGGCCATATTGGAGGATCTAGAAAGAGAGAAATATTTGGAGCAAATGCAAGTCAGCTTTGAGTAAATGACATGAGATGATTCTGTAGCTAAGCTTTCAGTGACCTCTCATCCTGTGAGGTCTAGGACTGGCTGTCATTTATATCAATTCATCAATAATTTCTATAGATGTAATCCTGCTGGAAGACATCACTGATTATAATTGTGCACAGGGAGGTGCCAAAAGGACTGCTTTACCCTGCTTAGGCTATGAGATGGTTAGTTTTTTGTTGTTGTTGTTGTTTTTGGTTTTTTTGTTTGTTTGTTTTTTGTTTTTTTAAGACAGGGTTTCTCTGTATAGCACTGGTTGTCCTGGAACTCACTCTGTAGACCAGGCTGGCCTCGAACTCAGAAATCCACCTGCCTCTGCCTCCCAAGTGCTGGGATTAAAGGCGAGCGCCACCACTGCCTGGCTATAGTTTTGATTATCAAGGTGACACAGTCTAGAATCACTTGAGAAGAATCTCAATGAGGGATTGTCTGGATCAGGTTGACCTGTGGGCCTGGGTCTCTGGTGTCATCTTTATTCCTTAACTGATAACGTTAAGGACCTGTGTAGTATGGGCAGTACCAATACCCAGGAAGGAGATTCTGATACTAAATGGAAGAAACAAAAGAAAAAAGAGGGACACAGAAAGCTATTCTTCGTGTAATATCAACTAATAAATATAAAATAAGATGGCAAAGACCATTAGTGAACACTAAAGTCACCTCATGAATTCTCATACAATCCAAGTTTCACACCTTGGCTGATTTAGATTATTACTAGGGAAATATGTGCCTCCAAAATGGAAAGATCATGAGAATAATGCGCTACTCAACTCAGTGTCATCAGGAGTGGAATAGATTGATGTTACCTACTTCTTAATGTGTTCTAGGAAGAGAACAATGCCATCTCCCTAGTGCTCTTGACTAAAATGTCAAACTAGAATCTAATCATAAGTAAATAATCTGATGAACTCAAAATGTCAGACTTTTCCTCATTCCTGAAATTTCAGCAGTTTATTTAAAAATCCCTCTACAGCAATCCAAGTTTTATCTCTCACATTTAACTGTCTCTTGGTTACTTTTTACAAACCTCATGCTTCCTCCACAATGAGGAAACAAAGGCCTGAACTTGTACTAACCTCTGGTGTCCATCAGCATGCTCTAATTACATCACACCCACAAGTATAGATTAGAGCATAGACTGTGAGCCTCACAGGTTGGTGTTGTTGCTCTTATCTGCCCTCCAGAATTAGGTGGTAAGAGTCTACTGCTAAAGGCACACCGAACTGGGATATAGATAGAGAAAAATCCAGCTACTTCTGACCGTGAAGCTTCGTGTCTAATAGCTAGTTCTTGTAGTGCAAGGAGGTGCTTGAACACTACCGGAAGAGAAAAGCAACCATCAGTTATATCTAGATGTGAAGGCTGTGTGCTACAAAAATGGCTGACCTGACAAGATCTGCTCACTTGTGTAGGAGTGGCGCAAATGTTACAAGAATAATCAAACACTTTTTGATTTAGATTTAAGATTTGTTCTGCCAGATACAACCCATACCTGGCACCATTATTGGAGCCAAGAATCTATGGCTAAATAGGATATATATATATATCTCCTAGGGGAGAACATTTTACTATTAGTTTGCTAAATTGACATGGCATTAAACTGACTTCTAATGATTTATCATGGTAGTCATAGATTATCACGTCTCTCAACCCTCATTGTATAAGCTCTTTTTTTCTTGTTTCTTTCTCCTTTTTGTGTAGGTGGCAATTAACAGAACTGGTCAATATGCAGTGAATAAGTGACTATAAAGCACTTCCCATAAATGGGGCATCAATATCATATTCCTCCCCTCCAATCTCGGGGACCATGGTGGAATTGGATTAGGTGAGCTTAAAGCAGAAAAATGTTAACATGAAATTAGGAAGATAGAGGTAGATCTAGGATTGCTGGCGTAGGAAGATGAATTTGATCAAAATATATTGAATTCCTCAAGAAATTCATGAAGTATCATTTAAATTATTAACAAGGAATAAGTCCAGTAAACATGCTGTTAGTTAATACTCTAGTTGCTGTAACATTGTATGACAAAAGTGACTTAAGGGAAGAATCTTTTGTTTGTTCATTTGTTTTTTGTTGTTTGTTTGTTTTGGCTCACCATTTGAAGGATGCAATTCAAGACGGCTGGAAAGTCCTACTGGCAGGAGCTTTTGGCAGCTGGTTACTTCACAGTCAAGAAGCAGAAAGAGATGAACTCTGATTCTTGGCTTGCTTTCCCTTTTAATAGTTCATAATCTTAGCCCATGAAATAGGGCTGCTCACAGTTAAGGTGGGTCTTTCCATCTTATTTAACCTAATGCTGAAATTCCCTCACAGTCATGGACATGGACAGCGTCATATGGTCTTGGTAATACTAGGTTTGGCTAAGTTAACAGTCATTATTGGCCACAACATGCCAGCTCCCTACACCCATAATTCTTTTGATTCTAGAACCAAGTGTAGACCCTGAAAAAAAGCTGAAGGGAGAAGTATCAGAGCTCACACCTGGCTTCTTTTCTTTCACCGTTGTGCATATTTGCACATGTGTGAAATAGAGAGAATCCAACGTGTCATCCTGAGTTGGTACATTGAGGAACACAGAATGACAGGAAGCCCTTGCAAGTCCCTTAGAATCCTTGTTAGAGCAGAGAGATGAGGTTAATACGAGGGAAGACGTGTAAAGCTGCTAGATATTAACTTCATGGAATTTTATTTTGGGAAATGGATTTAACCTTGAACGTGTCAAATGACATCTTAAAGAGATCTTTGATTTCTAAGGTTGGTTTTCATAACTTGATTTCATCACAACCAAGTTGATATATAACTAGTCTACACTCACACTAGCAGTAATGAAATGAAAGTATTTCTCATGACTGGTAATAGCCACCATTTTGTGAGAGCCCTGAGCTCTGCTCTACCAGTATCCTATATAACTACCCTCCCAAACCTGTCCACTCCATAGATCTGCATGCTAAGCAACTGGTAGTGAGGAAACCACTATATATTTTGAATATCCTTTTACCCAGTTATTAAATCATTTCTGATTCTCTCATTAATAAATCACATACTTCTTTCGAAAACAACCATGCCCTAGAGCTTGGCATTCTGATATTCAATACTATCTTTCAAAACCACAGTACCAGGTGAACCCGTGAAATGTTAATGTTTTTCTATTTAAAATTGTCAAAATGGATTGTGGTAGTTAATATTCTTTATCAGCTTGACTAGATTTAGAATCGCCATGGAAACACAGTTCTAAAGTGTATTTTTGAGGCTATTTACATGTTTAACTGATGAAGAATGATGAACCACCCTCCTAAAAGTGAGTGGCCCCCCTGATAGACCAGGATCCTGGACTGTGCCAAAGAAAGTGAGCGGACCACCGGCGTTCATCTCTCTCTCTGCTTCCTGACTCCAGGCACACTGTGACCAGCTGACTCCCAATCTGGCTGCCACACCTTCCCGCCATGATGGACTGCATCTCCTCAGATTGTGTTTCAAAATAAACCGTGGTTATGGCCGGAAAAGTAACTAATACCTGAGTACGGATATTGCCCTTATTTCTGAATGTTTGATACCACATGTGCTTGCCTTGGGAGTATAGAGATCACCAGTCAAGAGGCAGACCCGAAGGCAGTCCCGTACAGTGAAGTCTGGTATGCTAGGGTTGTCTGTGCATGTTGTTAGTTTGTTCTATTGAGAGCAATGCTACTCTGTGGGTGGAGGAGCTGATTACAGGGTGCTAATCACCATCCTGAGTACTGGTCCAGTTGTTGGCTTTCCTGGACTTCATCGTTGCCAAAAAAGCAACAGCTTCAAAGAGAGTACCTATAGCTGACCCTCGCTAACTCCCATAAAGCACCCCCGGACCCCTTTATCCCTGCCACACTTGGACCTTCCTTAGTAAGTTTCACCAGAGGCAGCCCCACATCTTTTGGGACCAAAATTTTATTAACACCTAAACTCCTTGTTCCTATTCCATGTTCAGTTAAACACAGACTTTCTTAAGCATCACAAAAGCTAAACACATTGGACTGTTTTGCAGTTGAAGTGAAAATATTTCTGTTCAAGCCTCCGATGGAGTGTGGTTCTCTACGGTTTCACCCATCCACTATTTACACACAGCAGCTGCGGAGGTTTTAGCTACTGAGGGGTTTGATTGCTTTTGAGATTCAGAAGAAAAGTAACCACAGCTGCCCTGAGAGGAACAGAATGGCTCTCTTTGTAGTTTCTCTCGCTTTGTGGGATGCATGTCATACTGGCGGTAGCCCGCCAACAGCATGTTCACCTGAAAGGGTTCCTTTTACAAACAAGAAAGGCGGCTTGAGTGCTATACATCATTTTCCAAGCTAATAAGATAATCCACTTTTCATTTCAAAGCCTGAGCTCTAATCTGAAAACAAGTCTCCTTCTCTGCTCTTTGCAGCAGTCCTTGGATAAAGATTCTGTTATCATAATCCTATTACAATGCGCTCCCTTTTGTGGCATGCCTCCATAATAGTATTTATCCTTCTAAGCACTTAGGGAGAGGAATGATAAAAGCCAAATCTATTCAGAATTTCAGGAAAAAATTGTTATAGAAATTGAGCAGGTATGATAAGAGCCTTGGAATGAATAGCAACTAATATGCCTGGCAGGGAAGAATAATAATTAATTTGAGAATTAGGCGTTTATTTAGGCTATGATTGGAAGAGATGATGATTTTTCCACTGAAATATCCTGTACAATCACACAGATCCAGATTAGAAATGTTGGCTAACCCAAGTGTTGCAGCGACTACTATACCAACCTGGAGTAACTCATGATATGCTTAAATTAAGCAGAGCCATAATCATTGAGTTCCCTTTAGTGAAAATACCAGTTGTCTTTCAGTTTTTAGTTAGTATAGATATAATTCATTCTTCATTTCATTGTAGAGGAATGTTTAAAAATTTTTAAGAGTTGGGAAATCCTTGCCTTCAATGAGGGACTTCTCTTTACCCACCCTGCTTTCCTTCCTTCCTTCCCTCCCTTCTTTCCTTCCTCCCTTCCTCCCTCCCTCCCTCTCTCCCTCCCTCTCTCTCTCTCTCTCTCTCTCTCTCTCTCTCTCTCTCTCTCTCTCTCTATCTATCTCTATCTCTCTCTCTCCCTTTCTTTCTTTCTTTCTTTCTTTCTTTCTTTCTTTCTTTCTTTCTTTCTTTCTTTCTTCTCTCCTCTCCTAATTTCCTCCATTCTTAACTCCTTCCCTCCTCTCCTTCATCCCATTGGTAGCAAAGCTAAGTTCCATATTCCTGACATAGCCACCCTGCACCGATCCAATTTTATTTATGTAAAGGTTGCATTAAAATAATTTTCCATTGGGTTTTCTCTGAAATTTCGTTCCAAGTCCAAGTACATTAGCAATCTTCCCTAAATCTTACCTCAACTATGGTTATTAGTCTCTTCATTTATTTTTATTGCAGCAACCAGGCTACTGTGAATTAATGTTGTATTTGATGTGTGCTTCATTTTCATTATTGAGACATAATCTATTTTTGCTCACGAATATTCTAAAAGTTACTTGAAGTTAATCTAAACTTGATGTTTCATCATGAGTTCAGAAATGAGGAAAGACGATGAGAGGCACTTAGTGATAAGAATTCACGCAAAGGCCATGGCTCCGATGCCCAGCTCTGCAGAAAACACACAAGGATACAAAGTGAAAGTGTGGGTTGATATCAACAGAAAAGGAAATACTGTGCAGACAATTTCCACGCCAAAGGTGCCTGGCATGCTCTTCCTTCAGCTTCACAGGTGTCATCCCTGGCCTCCTTTTTTTTTTACCTCACCCTTTCAGCTATTCTGTTATGCTTTCACAATGGACCAGATTCAGAACTGAACCAATCTTCTCCTCAGTCCAGTGGACTCTGATCAGCAAGCCATGAAGGTCTCTATCTTATTTGGTTAATGGATTTTCCTCTTAGTCCTTGCGAACATGCTCATCCTTTCTCCCCAAGTCCTCCTCTCCTTAAATCAGATTAATATGGTAAAATGTAATTATTTATGAAACATGCCATTTTAGTTTGAGTTAAAATTGGTAATTGCTATGATTTGACCCTCATATTCTTGTCCTTTTCCTTCGATTCATTTAAAATATGTATCTAGAGTTTAGCTCCTCCATGCATTGCTTATCCTTGCCTCAATGTTCCTGCCCACTTAGGGATTCTTTCTTTCCATTTCTCCACACCCAGGGTCTAGCTATCTAGCCTTCCTTATATTCATTCTAAGGTATTAGAAAGTCTTTTTCAATTTTTTATTAATTATTTTCAAACACTCCCTATTTTATTCCCCACCCTGTCAGTCCCTGTCCACCCTCCGACTGTTCCACATCCTATACCTCCTCCCCTCCCCCTGTCTCCATGTGGATGTCCCTACCCCCAAACCCACCTGACCTCTAAACTCCCTGGAGGTTCCTCCAGTCTCTTGAAGGTTAGGTGCATCATCTCTGAGTGAACACAGACCCAGCATTCCTCTATTGTATGTGTGCTAGGGGTCTCATATCAGCTGCTGTATGCTGCCTGTTTGGTGGTCCATTGTTTGAGAGATCGCGGGAGTCCAGATTAATTGAGACTGCTGGTCCTCCTACAGGGTCACCCTCGGCTTCATTCAGCCTTCCCTAGTTCAACAACAGGGGTCAGCTGCTTCTGTCTATTGGTTGGTTGAAAATATCTGCATCTGGCTCTTTCAGTCACTTGTTGGGTCTTTTTGAGTGCTGTCATGCTAGGTCCCTTTTTGTGAGCACTCCATAGCCTCAGTAATAGTGTCAGGCCTTGGGACCTCCCATTGTGCTGGATCCCACTTTGAGCCTGTTGGTGGACCTTCTTTTCCTTGGGCTCCTCTCTATTTTCATCCCTGTAATTCTTTCAGAGAGGCACAATTATGGGTCAGAGTTATGAATGTGGGATGGCCCCCATCCCTCATTTGAAGCCCTGTCTTCCTGCTGGAGGTGGGCTCTATAAGTTCCCTCTCCCTACTGTCAGGCATTTCATCTAAGGTCCCCCTCTTTTAGTCCTGTGGGTCTCTCACCTCCCAGGTCATCTCTGGTGCATTCTGGAGGGTCCCCCCAATGTCCTATCTCCTGAGGTTGCCTGTTTCCATTCTTCCTGCTGGCCCTCAGGGCTTCAGTCCTTTGCCCTTCCTCAATGTCAGATCAGGTTCCCCTCTGCTCCCTCTCCCCTGCCCTGTCTACTTTTCTTCCCAGGTCTCTCCCTTCCTCCCCACTTGTGATTGCTTTCTTCTTCCTCACAATTGGGACTGAGGTGTCCTCACTTGGACACTTCCGGCTTGTTGACCTTTTTGAGTTCTGTGAACTATATCTTGGTTATTCTGGTTTGTGTGTGTGTGTGTGTGTGTGTGTGTGTGTGTGTGTGTGTGGCTAATATCCACTTATTGGTGAGTCCATACCAAGCACCGTTGGCCCCCATGCTCACGAATTCAACAGCATTCTTTATAGATCCTTTATAAATTTATTTACCTCATTCTTTATAGATTTCTTTCTAAATATAATAAAATTGGAGATGCTGTGCTGTTAGTTTTTGTCACAAGCCAGAGTCACTTGGAACAAACTCGAGTTACTTGGAACAAAATAGGGTCTCTTGGGAGGAGAGAACCTCAACTGAGGAAATAGGCTTGGCAGGTAGGCATGTCTGCGTGAACTTGTCTTGATGGTTGGTAGATGTGGGATGGTCCACACCATTGTGGATGGTCCTAACCCTGGGCAGGGGTTACTGGGGATATATAAGAAAGATAGTGATATGTGATCCTAGAAGAAAGCAGGTGAATGGATTTTGTCCATGGTTTCTGCCTCAGCTCCTGCATGACTTCTTGCCCTGACTTCCCTCAGTGATTGTCTGTGGTTGGAGTATGTAAACCTTTTCTCCCCAGTTGCCTTTGGACATGGCACTTACCACTATTATTGAAAGTTAACCAATCCAGTTGCCTTCCGTGATCTTTCTTCCAAAATGTTTACCCCTCTGTTCTGTGCTCATTGTAACCTGTCCTTCCCTTAGTGATGCCAAGATCACACTTTACCATGTTGCAGTGCTGCTCAACAACCGAAGGCCGAGCTTGTGTCTGCTTTTCTTCTCTTTTGAGTGGCTGATTTCTCAGTAATGTGTCTACTCTGCAATACAGTAGATTCCTATTGAAATGTGTTGTAGTTAATAAATGGAACCAAGACCTGAACACTGAATCCAACAAGTTCTTAATGCACTCAAATGACCAGCCAGTAATAGCATGCTCATCTCACTTAGCTTATAACTTTGCTCAAGAAGATTAAAGAGTTATTAATGTCACACATGGATGAAGTATGGGAAGGGGTCTAGAAGGAATTTTCACGTGACTTATGATATGTAATGAAATAAAAAAGGAAGTTTTCAATTTTCAACTGTGAGGTAGTATTGTAGACTCAGAAGCCTTTTGATAATTTAGCAAAAATCACCACTATTGTATGGACCATTCACCCCACCTCTGCTGAAGATGTAGGTTATAGAGAAAGACAAAAGACTGAGTCATTAAGACATTTCCAGTTGGTGTACCGACCACATTCTGAAGATCTTCCTGGAGAATCTGAATGCAAATGTTACAGAAATGACCAGGCACGGTCTCAGTTTCAGTGGAGTTGACACTCTCGTGAAGAACACAAAAATACTAAAGACAAAGTTTGGTGTGGTGTTAAGGGACTTTCGAATGATGCTCTGATGGTAAAGGTAATTTAGATTGGTGGATTGGGACATTTGAACAAAGATGTGAATGAGAAGGAAGCCATGGGGAAATCCAAGACAAAAGCGACCCAGACCCAAAGCTGAAGGTGGGGTAGAGGACTAGCACTGTGATTTAACAGGCAACAAAGAGGACCCTGGGTACACAGCTTGATGAATACATGAGAAAGTGGGGGAGACTGAATAGATGGACAGGTGATTGATCCATTTCATGTCCTTCTAGGATATGTTGGAATTATGATAGGGATGTTGTCACTGTGATAGGGAGTCATTTGAAAGTTTAAAGCTATGGAGTTATTGACTTGTGCTTTTTAAAAGATCACTCTGGTTATTACAGTAGAGAAAAAAAAACAAACGAAAGAAGAATTACCAGTTAGGAAGCTGTGACACTACCTCAACATAGTAGCTGTGGAAATGATGAGACCATTTGCTCATTTGCACACGTATGCAGGGGAAGTGCGATAGATGAGGTTGGGTAGAGAAAATGAGGAAGATGTGCTGAGCTTAGCAGAATAATAGAGCCATTAACTGAGGTGATGAAGACTGAGTGTGGAGTCAGTGTCAGGTAGAGAGCCAGTCTGTCACTGGAGATATCTTCTAGACATTCAGGGACCTTGTTCAGCAGGGAGTTGGAGTAACAGCCAAGGGCTCAGAGGAGAGGTTAGACCTTGGGATATAGATGCAAGGTAGTGATCAGTATGAGGATTGTGCTAAAACCATGATCCGTGAGGGGCTGGTCCATGGGTGAAAGGGAAGGGCACATAAGGAAGACAAGTATATGGGCTAAGCTCCCAGGGGACTGCAATGCTTAGAACACTGGAAGATGTGGGGCAGCTAGCCAAAGCAAGAGAGGAGGTGGACCAGCAAGAGACGTAGAAGGTGAGGAGGTGGAGGGGTAAGCACAGGCAGGACACACACAGGTGCACACACACACACAGGTGCACACACAGAGAGAGGGAGAGGGAGAGGGAGAGGGAGAGGGAGAGGGAGAGAGATTGAGAGAGAGCTCCTTTGCTCTGAAGTGACTAGCTATCCATCTGCTAATGGTAGCTTAAATGGACTGCTTAAGTGTGAGAGTGATGGAGAGCATTTGCCTGTCATTGCAATGTGCTGGGGACTCCTCTAAGACTGGTTCTTGTCGTTGAGCTCTATGGACCAGAAAACTGAGACACATTATCAAACATGAGACATGGAGGTGGAAGAAGGTCCGACTCCCCAAATATGGATGCCACTGAGTTCTATGGATGTGTTAAGTACCGAGGACAGCAGGCAGTTCCTGAACCACAGCAACCTCTTGACAACTCAACTCTTGCTCACAAGGCTTCTCCAATATACCTAGGATGTTGCATCTGGTGTTTTCAATAAACAAACAAAAATCCAAAACACTTTGTAGAGAATAACCAATCCGCATAAAGAGGATTTTTTTTTAGAGGAAATTAACTTTTAGGCTGCATTAGCAAAAAGAAATTTCATAATAGCCTGCAAGGAATCCTAAGAAACTCTGACTGTAATTGCAGCTTTATTTAGTTAGAGATTCTAAATATTGACAAATTGAGATTAAATTTCTCCCATTTCTGCCAGTAATAAGGACACCGAAGATCTGGTTAAAATTAATTACTTGATTTGCATATATTTTGATACTTGATCCATATAAACCTGACTATAGTCTCACCTTGTAGAATAAAACATTTTACAGATGGCAATTGCATCAGAAGATCTAAATCCTTAAATGTGTGATAGTTCTTGGTTATTTGGAGCAAATGCACTGCTTCGGCCTAAGGGTTTGAGTGTCTTGTTCCTGTATAAACAGGCTATAAGGAACAAAGAAGAAGAAGGTTGCCCTTGCTGTCAGGGGAAGGAAGAGGCTTATTTAGAAAGTATACTCATGTTTGCTTAAATAGAGTCTTCTTAAAAAAGAAAAGAAAAGACTTCCAGCAGTGATTGACATAGCTGCCTTAGTTAAGAGACTACAGCTATAATTTCTTAGGGATCTTCCTTCCCTATGGTGGAGCTCAGTGTGACTAAGTCATGTGGCTCCCTTCAGGAGTACTGCTTCATTCACAGTTCATGCTTCTGATACATTAGAGACGCAGGTTGTATCAATTCTTCATTTTGCTCCTGGTAAAGAATTGATCTGTGCATCGCTTAAATTGCTAAGGTGAATATGGTGAGTATCTTCAGAGGATTGTCACCTTTATTACAAGAATTTTCATCTTCTTGATACATTAATACACTCACTATTTAGCCTCAGGAATATCTGTGTTAAGTCTGCAAACATCAATGATTATGATAATGCTATAAACTCACTGTATTTTCTTATTCTGTTTGTTGTCATGGCTGGTTTTTTTTCAGATATCTGAAACAATTGCAATGCAAAATAGCACTATCCGGCACATAAGAAATGGGTTGGGATTGTGTAGAACTGAGTGTGGTATCAGTTCATGCTGAGTAGCTTTTGATCTCAGGACTGTGCAAGATACCACACATATTAACTAATTTAATCCTTTCAATAGATCTTAGATGTAGATGTGATTGGTGTTTATTTTACCAATTACAGGAAGTTCTGCCTGGGATCACCTGTCTCCAAGACTCAGCTTTGAGCTGTCTGGAGAAACTAGCAGTGAGGCTGCGCCCACTGAGCCTCCCAAACAGAACTCCCTGAGGTCGATCCAAGCTGTATGTGCCCCATTGCCTTACGATTTGTCCTTTTGTAATAAAGGTGACAATCTTCTGAAGATATTCATCATGTTCACCTTAGCAATTTAGGCAATGCACAGATCAATTCTTTGCCAAGAGCAAAATGAAGAATTGATACAACCTGCGTCTCTGATATATTAGAAGCACGTACAGGGAATGAAGCAGTTCTCCTGAAGAGAGCCACATGACTTAGTCACACATGCAAGTGCCGATGTGGTAGTCTAACAAACAGATGTGCTGTTCTGTCTGCTTTGAGTTCATTCATTAGCAATGCCAGGCTATTTATAGCCTTCTGAACAGCAGTGTGGAGAGGTGGGAACTGCTGTGAAGACCTCGCTCTAGCCTCTACTGAGCTGTCCCACTTAGCAGCTGTAGGATCATTACAGATTGACCTCCTGAAGACTCATTTTTTTTTTAGCAATAAAATGAGGCAACTGTGTTGTGATGCTTAAGTGAAATAATGGACCAAAGTGGTTGTCGCCATGCCTGGTCCATAGAATTGCTCTGTGAAAATAGCTGTTCTGAATCTCCTTGTCATCATTTCAATATACTTGGGCCTCTGTGGCTTTGCATGTGTCTCCTCTGAATCTCCTCCCACTTGATCTTCTTTCTAGAAACACATTCCCATAGTTTTTCAGAATGTCATTTTCCTCACATCCAGCCCAGACACAGCTCTCGCCCTTCTCTGTTGACTCTTCTTCCTTTCTCACTCAAAGCTTCCAAGGCATTACCCAGACCGCCACAGTGCCTGACTTCAGGGAAGGTCTTCCTGTGTAGTGTGGGTTGTACTGCATAGCTGTCCTGTCTTAGTACCGTATCTCTCCTCAGCACAGCTCATGGTAGATAGAGTGCTCTGCCATGGTTTCTCAACTGCATTTCTTTTCTGTTCTTCCTTCCTTCTTTGTTTCTTTCTTTCTTTCCTTATTTTTTCCTTCTTTTCTTCCTCCTTTCTTTCTTTCTTTCTCTCTTTCTTTCTTTCTTTCTTTCTTTCTTTCTTTCTTTCTTCTTTTACTAAAACATACAGGATTTAAGAAAATAGACATAAACATACATGTGACAGTAGTAGATAGTGGCAATGTATCAGAAATGTCCTCAATTTTCAAAATGATAAAACCTTATTAATTCAAAATGCTAAGGATCAGAAAAATCTCAACAATTTAACTCACTTTAGAGCATCGCATATTTTTATCCCAAGGAAGATGGAGCATCAGGCAGCTGAGGAAAAACAGTTGCGTCCAGTCAAACATGAGTCTAGATATTCAACACTGGTTTCACTGGCTGTACCTAATGGAAAGGGGCCCAAGGACAGTGAATCTGGAAGTTTGGGTTGTTAAATAAGAATCACATTCTTCTCTCCATTCCCACATCAAGCAGACATCTGGAATCAACCAAAAGAAAACTCCTGTCATAGTCAGGGTTTCTATTCTTGCACAAACATCATGACCAAGAAGCAAGCTGGGGAGGAAAGGGTTTCTTCAGTTTACAGTTCCAAATTGCTGTTCATTATCAAAGGAGGTCAGGACTGGAACTCAAGCAGGTCAGTATACAGGAGCTGATGCAGAGGCATGGAGGGATGTTCCTTACTGGCTTGCTTCCCTTGCCTTGTTCAGCCTGCTTTCTTATAGAACCCAAGACTACTGAGCCCAGGGATGGCACCACCCACAATGGGCCCTCCTGCCTTGAATGCTAATTGAGAAAATGCCTTACAGCTGGATCTCATGGAGGCATTTCCTCACCTGAAGCTCCTTTCTCTGTGATAACTCCAGCCTGTATCTAGTACCATCCAGCACAACTCCATTCTGAAATTATGATTAAAGGAATTTTATAGTGGCACTGCACACAACAAAATGACTTACATTAGGAAATGATGCGATGTTTCAAGATAATGGCGCCCACAGCTGAGCTTGCTCAGCTTTCTGCACGAGCCACCGTCTGGGGCCTTTGTGTGGGATGGATTGCTCTTGATGTCTCCTTGGTGCTATGGATGTTCCTGATTTCAAGCTGAGGCTCTCACCGGAGGTTTTGTGTAATTGCCACCATTGTCATTTACATTTGATGTTCTAGTCTTCTCTAACAGAGCCTGTATAAATATAGACTGCGTATTTCACAATCTCTGACAACCAAATGCATAGTCTATTTATGCTAGGTTTGAAATTCAAAAAATAATAATGTTGTAATGTCATAATAATGTTGGAATGATATAAAATATTTCAAAGGAGTTTAGATTATTTTGAAGCACACAGTATCTCTTTCTGGGTTTGAACTATATTACTGGGGCCTGTGCATATACTTTGAGAATCTGAAAAGCAAGAGGGTTTTGTTTTGGTGAGTGTGGTATCAGAATGAGAATGACCCCCACAAGCTCATAGATTTGAATGTTTGGTTCCCCATTGGTGGATTGGTTAGAAGGATGAAGGAGGAGGGAGGGAGGTCTTGTTGGAAAAGGTATGCTACTGGGAGTGGGCTTTGAAGTTTCAAAAGCCAACAGTTGGCCCAGTCTCTGTCTCTGTCTCTGTCTCTCTCTCTCTCTTTGTGTGTGTGTGTGTGTGTGTGTGTGTGTGTGTGTGTGTGTATCCAGCTTGTGGGTCACATGTAAACTCTCAGTGCCTGCTCCTGTTTCCTGCCTGCCTGCCTGCTGTCACACTTCCTACTGTGATGGTCAGGTACTCATCCTCTAAAACTATAAGCAAGCTCCTAATTAAATGCTTCTTTATATAAGAATGTGTGGTATGTTTAATCAATGATGACTCTTTATGACAATAGAACAGTGACTAGGACAGTGATAGTTTAAAAGATAACCTGGCCAGTCCTTCCCTCACTGGGGCTGCATGCTGTTCATGTGGATGTCACTCATCTCAATGTTCCCTTCTGAGGAGAAGCCCAGACCAAAATGACAGACTGCCCAATTGCTTCCCATTACACAGTGGTGTGGGACTCTTCAATCCTGTAGAACCTGAGTCCTAACAGTCTGGCTGTGTCCAACCCCATCTCATTCAGTTGCAGGAAAGGCCTATAGATATGTCCATTTAAATAATGCTATTAATTGGACTCGGGGGTAGGAGCTTTGTGGTTTTATTTGCATTTAATTTGAAAATTTGTTCTGGTTTAATAGTCTTTTGAAAGAACAATCAGCATAAAGCCTTTACGTTTACATATATACATACTTAAATAACTTTGTGCTTTTTAATGTAAGCCAACTTTGTGTCGCAATGTTTTCCCTTCAATTATTTGAAAGCAAATCATGTAACTAGTGCATTTTGAAGAAGACCGAAATAGAGTCTATTTACAGTACTAATTTTCCTGAAAAATTCTCTCAGTTAGCAAGTGCCCTTTACATGGTGCCCTGCAAGCAAAATGGAAGAGGGAAGGAAGGGTTGTGGCAGCCAGAGGGGCTGAGGACAGCATGAGTTTATGGCTCAAAGAATCAACGGAACAGGTCTCAGAGACAGAGTGGCAAGCAGAATCTGCATGGGTCTGGGCTAGGTCCTCTGCATACATGCTGTGTTGTCTAGCTTAGGGACTTTGTGTGACTCTTACCAGTAGGATTAAGGGTATCTCTGACTCTTTTGCCTGCTCTTGGGACCTGTTTTCTTCCACTGGGTTGCCTCATCCAGCCTTGAAAAGAGGGTTTGTGTCTAGTCCTATTGCATCTTGTTATGCCGTGAGCAGTTGATGTCACTAGGAGGCCTGCTCTTATCTGAAGGAGGAGTGGATCTGGGGTAGAGGGAAGGGAGTGCCACTGGGAGGGGAGGCTGAGCTAAAGAAGTATGAGATGATGATGGTGATGATGATGATGATGATGATGATGATGATGATGATGGGCATATAAGACAATCTTGGTGAACTGAGGAGAATCCTTGGTTTTGTCTTAATTCTGTGGTAGATTTGTGCAACAGTGAGCAAGGTGCTAGCTCTCTGAATGAAATAGTGAAGATCTTTAAGCATCCTTCTGCCTCTAACATTGAGCCTATAAATCCTAGAGGCTCCTGCCATTTGTTTAGTCACCTAGTCTGACCCACAAAATTGAATTTTTTTTCAGATCCTCAGACGCTAGCAACTACAATGCCACATTTGAGTTCATTCAATCAGTTTTCCTGAGACATGGACTCACGTTCCTTGTTGGAAGTTGAAAGCCTTTTCCTCCCTTGAGAGAGGAAAAAAAATAAAAGGAAAGGAAAGGAAAACACTTAACCCAGACCTTTAGACACATAGAACTAATATCCCTTCAGAACAAAAGCTTTGACACCTCCAACAAAGATGGTTGGGCAGTTGCTGAAGAACAGACCCAGCCCCTTTGCGCCTCTGATCCTGAGGCCATCAGAACTCTTAATTGGCGTGAAACCTCCCTGGGAGTGTGACCAGCATGGGAGCTGGCTCTGCAGTGTGAAGGCCCTTGCACTGAGAGACACACGCTGTGGCACTTCAGTACAATCTTTGAGGCGAATGGCTGTGTGAGGTTGTTTGAGCAGCCCACACTGAGGGCCCAGATGATGAGCTCGTTTAGAGCCTGCAGACATGGACAGACATTGAGAAGGAAGAAACTCTTCTCTGCAGTGGTCAACTAGACCCCAAGAGAGCTTCAGCCTCAATGTCAGAAGTTGTGAAAGATGTGACTCATTTAAGAAAAATCCCCTTTAATGCCTGATTGATTCAGGCTACTGCATGCTGGGTAGTTTATTACAAAGGGAGCGTATACACTTACCATGACTTTTAGCTTGATGGGCTATAGGTGAGCTCAGGTTTGATTTGAAGCAAAGCACCATGTCATAAAGAAAAATGTTTATAGTTGCCATTTGGTTTAAAGATCCCTGAGACACCCGACTTTATTATGAAATATCGTCTTGGAACAAAAAAAATATTTATTGGTGTTTCTGTAAATTAAAATCTAGTTTCTCCTTAGGCTTATGATTTGAAGTCAAGTTTCTGACTGAAGTGAGATCATTAAAAGGGAAACAGAGGGGAAGGAATGATAGATATGACCCTCAGCCTTGGCATGGAAAAAGCCCTGGCTGTTATTCATCTTCGTGGTGCACACTGCAGATTTATCATGAGGACAGCAACCACATTCAAGGGGAGGAAAAGAAAGAGAAGTTACATATGATCCCTGTAACAGCATCTGTCATCGAGAAGCAAGTGAATATTCTTATAGGGACAGTCTATTGAAAGAATTGTCGTTTATTGTCTTCTGAGTTGCTTTATGTTCGTTTAATAAGCAACATTGACTTTAAAGATAGCTCTGCCCTTACAACACTCACAATAGAAAGGGATATTCTTGGCACCTCGGTACAATGGGCTGAGACAGTAATTACATCATCAGTACCTGTCAGAACGCAGTTGGGAGAGCAGAGGAGCTGGATGGGGAAGGCACTTAGAGATGGAAGACTTGGAACTCTAATTAACTGCTGCTTATTCAATGATCTCTGACCATATAAATTGTAGCGACTCTATGGAGCCTGAAGTAGTGAGTAAGACAAATGGCGTCATAATGGGGAGAAAGGCGCCCAAATATTTCTTTTTATGCATCGGAAAATTAAGAGGCAGGGTGGGTTAGGAACAATGCAAATATTGGACGGCATAAGCTTGCTAGAAACAATAGAGAGTCAGAAAATAGTTCTAGGTGATTTCTCTTCTCAGCTTCATTTTTGTCTGCCAAGGATAATTCTGTTATTTTCTTCTTCTTTCCACCCCAAAGAAAAAGAAATTAGTCAGAGTGTTGTTCAAAACTGATGCCAGTTCATCTGCTCACTCCATCTTTCGGAGTGAAGAGTGTTGCAAACAGACCCCATGCTCTCCGCATATGTGATGTGTGATGACTGGTGGGTGTGGAAATAGGAAAGTGTATTTGGGGGAAATTCTTCGGTGTGTGAGTAATTCTTTTGTATTTTACACTTATCAGCGACGTGGGTTTAATTTCACGCAAGACTTCTTGTTTCTAAGTGGTTTTAAGTAGTTTCTTTGGCTAACTTCTGAGTTCCTTTGCACCTAGTAAAAACACCCTCAATGTAGTAAAAACAGTACAGTGAAGCAGGTGAGGGCATCACAGGGGTATAGGAAGATGTCTGTGTCTCAGGAAGGGGAAATCTTATACCTGAAATCTCCCTGGTTCTTTGAGAAACTATGCCCTTGTTTCATAACTTTGACATTTTCCTCTTTCCTCTCCTACAGTGTGTTCCTATAACTCGGTCAAAAATGAAACAAGTCAGCAAGAAAACCAAGCAAGTGGCTAGGTCTCCTGGTACTTGGTTCCTTCGGGGTTAGTGTGTAAATTATATTAAAATTATATTAGCTCATGCACAAATGTGTCATTTCCATGTGAAGCCTGCAGAGTTTCCATGCCCGGCCTCTGCCGGAAAGCACACCACGTGGTTCTATTCTATGCCCGAAAAGAGGAAAAAAAAGTGTTTTCAGAGGCCTTCCTGGGTCAGCATCCTAGTTGACAAGCAACTCCCATAGCTTAGTAGCTTAAGAAAAAATTATTTCTTTCTTTCTTTTTCTTTCTTTCTTTTTTTTTTTTTTTGGTTTTTCGAGATAGGGTTTCTCTGTGTAGTCCTGGCTGTCCGGGAACTAACTCTGTAGACCAGGCTGGCCTTGAACTCAGAAATCCACCTGCCTCTGCCTCCCAAGTGCTTGGATTAATAAAGGCGTGCACCACTACCGCCCGGCAAAAAAATTATTTCTTGCCTACCCCCATCTGATCTGCATCTGTAAGGGGAGGGGATCAGCTTCCTGTGCATGTTCTGGAGTGCCTCTCTCATGGTCTAGGTCTCATCTTCCCCAAGTAGCAGAAGGGTAGCAAAACAGAGTGGGCACACTGGACTGCATGAAGGGGGTTTGAGGCAAGTCTTCTGAGTGCAGTGCATAATATCTGCTCAGTTTCCAAGGCAAATCCTGTCTTGGAGGCTCTATCTAGGGAATACCAGCAGTGGTGAACAGACACCATTTTCTATTTCACAAAGAGGGAAACTTGGCAATTGTCTAGTTCATTCTGATGATAGAATGAGGAACGGTTGGAGGTCATGGCGGCAAACATGTATACTGTCCTTGTCTGATCATCGTGGCGAGGTTTAGCCTTGTTGTTTAGGTCTTTTACAATCAATCCTCCTGTGAGTCTTGCTTGTCTTGTGCCATCATGACGTGTATCCAGGGATTCTATAAGAAAGCATCTTCTGAAGCTTCCACTAGTATTTGGTTTAGAGAAGTATTGAAGGCTTTGCCTGCTTTCTCCAACACCGTCTTAAAAGATCCGTGGGAGAAATAGAAGCTAAATGCTTCTCTTTAGCAGAAGGCATATCTTCAGCTCTCTGTTGGGGTGAAGATATTCCCTGGGAGGATCATCATTTCCAACAACCCCTGGGGAAAGGATTAACAGAAAACAGGAGGCCCAAGGGCTTTGAGTTACATGGAAATAATGATAGAAGTTCATAATGTAAACTACTTTAGCTAACATTTAAGGCTTGTTTCTTATAAATCACTTCGAAGTCTGTCCTAGTGCCCACTATAAAACACTTAGAAAGCACAGTGTGTGCTCACTGCCTTTCCCTCTTGTCTAGCTTTCATTAAGGGTCGATGCCTAACCTTAACCTTTAGTGCAGCCTCAAGGAAGCCCCCATGAACATCACTAGTGTACTCTAATCACTGAACCCTCTGTTTTTGTCACATCCTCAATGTTCGGATGTCTCTTTTGCTCTGTCCAGGGTCCACTATGCTATCTCTGTTGCTGAAGACATTTAAAAGAAAAGCTGTGCAACCAGCAATGATCTTATGCTGAGAATCTATGTAGCAGGGAAAGACTGCGTGCACTGGCCCAGGACCTTTCACGTCTCCTGCTGCAGGTTCTAGCTCTGTGAGCCCCACATCTTTGCCCAATTTTTCCTGTTTTCTACTTAATTCATTCACTCATATACTTAACAGAGTAGAAATCGCATCTTCTTTATGTGCACAAGATGCTGTTCAATAAGAACTTGCAATGTACCAAAGTGGCTAAAGTTTTGTAAAGTTAAATTAAAGATTCCAGGGCTTCAGACTAAGGCTTCTGTTTTGGATCTTGTTGTTATAAAGTAGAGATCAGAAACTTGCTTGGCAGGTTTTTCAACAAGTAGTTATTGGGTGTCTACTATTTCACATGCAACCTACTAAGCCCAGAAATACAGAATTGAGCAAAAGAAATACTTCGTGCCTTCAGAGAGTGTAGAGTCTATCAGAGAATATAGTTATTAAACATGGACAGTTCTAACAATTGAAAAACAAAGCATAGTAGCTTTACAATGTCTAGAAAATACTCTGGGTCACTACTATTCCCTGTATACCATACCATCCAGAAACATTCTTTTTAATTATATATATATATGTATATATATATATATATATATATATATATATATATTGAGATTGTAATATAATTACATTATTTGCTTTCTTCCTTTTTCTCCCATCCAAACTTCTCATATACCCCTTAATCCCTTTCAAACCCATGCACTATTTTTCAATTATTATGTATTTGTTGTGTGTGTATGCGTGTGTGTGTGTGTGTGTGTGTGTGTGTGTTTCTAAATATAAAAATGCAACCTGCTCAGTCCATACACTCTTACTTGAATGCATGTGACTTCAGGGCTGAGCATTTGGTATTGGATAACCAGTTGGTGTGCTCTGCCCTGCTCTGGGGAAGACTATTTCTCCCACGCTCAGCATTCTTTAGTTGCAGTCCCATGAGATTTCCCTCCTCCACAGGAGCTTGTCTCTTAGTGCAGCCCTTGTTTGGGTCACTCTTGTTAATCCATGTTGGGAGACTACGTCGGTGCAGCTTCTCTGACATTTCTAGGAGACACAATCTCACAGCAAATCTTCTGTTTCTCTGCCTTGGTCCATCTTTCTTTCTCTCTTTCCACAATGAGCAATGAGCCATGGGTGTAGGAGTCGTGTTGCAGATGATTCAGTAAGGACCGGGTTCCACGGCTCTTCATTTTGTTCAGTTATAGTTTTCTAAATGATCTGTTTGAAGGGGAAGTTTCCTTGAAGAACACCAAAGATGATATTTATCTGTGAGTAAATGGTTACATACTGTAGTTAGGAATTTTGCTGCTTTAATATAATGGTAGTTGTAGGTTCTCCTCCAAGATTCATGACGTCACTGTCCTCAGGTAGTTGACGAGGCTTCCAGTAAAAGTTATGGTTTCCATCTAGTTTGGTAGGTTCTCAAGTTTGATGAGAGAGTGTTTACTGCCAAGACATGCATACAGCAACTGCACCCTTAGGGTTATTATGCCATGCTGGTTGCTATATTATTAATTCTGGGTGGGATTATAGGTTGCTTCCCTTATTTGGGAGCTTGCATGATGCCTACCTTCTAATATTAGGAAGGTTAGTCCTCAGGAAGGAGGATTTCAAGTCCTCTGGATCCTGTGTCTGAAGTGCATGGTATCTTCATCAACAGGGATGGCAGTGATAAACCATGGACAACAGCAACAGTCTACCATATTTTTTGGAATCTCTTGGACAACGTTGACCAACAAATCAAAAGAGAACTTCTCATGCCTGGTGTTAGGGATTTGGTTAGAGAGTCTATGATTTGTGCTGGGGGAGCATTGTCAGCCCAGATGGGAAATTTTCAATTTTATATCTATATCTAATCTCTATCTCTATCTAATCTATATCATCTATATACAGACTTAAGAATATTGTAGGTATTTTTTAGACAGATGGTTAATATTATTCTCAAATTCACTCTTCTACTCACTACTCGACATCATTCTGGGCGGCACCATTTTATCCGCCAGCCTGCCCTAAGATAACTAGACTTAGGCTTAAAGTAGCATAAAGAAACAATCTTTTAAAAAAGTAACTATTTACTCAGAATAGGTTTATAAACACTGCTAACAAGTACATTGATTATTTTCACAAAACGAAACAACAAGCTTTATACATTTTAAGTGTTATAACGGCAGCAACAGCAAATGAAACTTTAAGATATCAGAATCAAATGATGTCATTGTGGGCTTGAGAGAGGGGCGCAGAACACTGAGAATTGTTAAAAGGGTTCAAAGCTCTCTGTAGAGGAATAAGACAGAAGCATGGTGTCCATGAGAGCAGAAGCTGTCAGAGCCCTGGATCTGGATGGGAGTCAGAAGCCGCTTCCCCTCTTTCAACCACTAGCACCTCCCGCACCCATTCTACTCAAACAATGCCAGCAATGATGGAGACTTCAATCACCATCTACAAATACTTAACCATCTCTGGATATTCCCAGAGGCATCCTATGTGTACTGACTCATATGATCTCTAAGAAGTTAGAGAAGTAAAAGTTATTATGGTCAGTTCTATTTCACAGTTTGAAACCAAACATTAGAGACATGAGGTAACTTGGCAGGTCCAGGACCTGAATACACCCAGCTGGCTCCTAAGTCCGAATTTGTTAATCAGTTATGTAATTGATTGATTGATTGATCGATCTATTTACTGGGTGTGTCATATGTGTTGCACAGAAGTGTGTATGTACCTGTGTATATACCTGTGGAGGCCATGAGTTGACCTAAGTTGTCCTCCTCAGGAACTTTCCACCTTATTTTTTGAGATGGGATCTCTTACTGAACCTAGGACTCATCTATTCAGCTGGACTGACCAGACAGTAAGTTTCAGGGATCCTTCTTTCTCAGCTTCCCCAGCTCTAAGCGTCCAGGTGTATGTGGCTTTGCATGTGGGTCCTAGGGATCTGAGTTCAGCTCATGCTTTATCATAAGGCTCGTTTGCCTTAAAACACTGACCAAAAGCAACTTGGAGAGTATAGAGTTTATTTCACTTCCACTTTGGGGGTTTCTGTCCACTATAGATGGAAGTCAGGGCAGGAAGTCAAGCAGGACAGGAACCTAGACACTGGAGTGATGCAGAAGCCAAGGAGGAGTGCTGCTTACTGGCTTGGCCCACATGCCATGTTCAGCCTGTCTTCTTACTCCATCCAGGACTGTTTGCCTGAGGATCACTGCCTCCCAGTGAATTGGGCCCTCACATATTCACCAGAAATCAAGAAAATCACACTCCAGACTTACTTATAAGCAAATGCTATAGAGTGTAGAGGCATTTTCTCAATTGAAAATCCTTCCCAGGTGACAAGATGACAAAACAAACAAAACAAAACAAAACAAAACAGGACATGTTTGCATGTTATACACTTTACCAACTGACCTGTCTCCCCCAGCCTGATGTTATCCCAACAATGACTTCTGTGTTATACACACACACACACACACACACACACACACACACACACACACGGGTCATTGTTTTGCTGATCTGTATTTAGAGATCCTACCATTTCATTGTGACAGTAACATCTCTGGCATTGTTTCTTCATATTGTAAACTTCTTGAATATCATGTCTTATCTATACCACTGAGGGAGGGCTTAAAACCATTGATAAAGTAAACAACAGGCGTTTTTTCCTTCCTCTGGAATATATCATCTGGCAGAGGGGGAAAGATTCTTGCAGAAAATTCCCAGAATTATAGAGATATGGTTGTTCTTATTTCTTTCTTCCCATCGGAGTAGATCATGGCTCCAAGCACCAAGCCATGTGGATTTCAGGGTCAGCTGTTAGCCAAGGACTTTCCATGGGAACCCCATCACCGGGTGTGAATTTGATTCATACTGTGGCAGAACACTGACCATCCTGCTAGAATGGTACCTAGTTCCAGAAGGTTAACATTTGGAGCCGACGTCTCAGAACAACCAGCTGGAGTAGGATGCTCTCTGAGTGAACATGATGTCCTGTAAATGGCTGGGGACGTCCTGGGTGGGCACTGTGTGTTCCTTCATACTGTGTGCACTGTGCTCTTTATTCCTGTATGAGCAATCACTTTTCTCGGATCTGTGGTTGAATTCCAAGATGCTGAGTAAATCCTAGTTTAGATAGTTCATAAATAATAAATGTAAGCAGAGTATGGCACATGCCTTTAATCCCAGCGTGCAGAGGCAAAGGCAGGTGATTTTGAAGCCAGTCTAGTCTATAAAGAAAGATGAGGACAGCCAGGGCTATTTACACTGAGAAACCCTGTCTCAAAAACAAACAAACAAACTAGAATGTGATATCATGCTCAAGAGCTGAAGAAAACAGGGCCTGTTATACATTGCAACCCCACTTTGCCCACAATAATGTACACTACATTGAGCAAAGTTTTGATTCTCTCCTCTCAATCTCCCTTGACTTAAAGTCTCACTCTTGATGCTTGAGTGGGCAATTTAAAGAGGTCAGAGTGATATTTAACTGGTTAAGGATTATGTCTTCTTGGTTGCAACAAAAACCAATATGGAGCAGAAAACTGAAAGGGAGCTTGATTTTCCTGTGTTATAGAGAGTGCAGTGTAGGCAGTTGGACTGGCAGAGTGCTTGAGGTATCAATTACCCAAGATCCTCCCCGCTTCTGTCTCAGGGGTCTCATCTCTGGCTTCTTTATGGCCGTTGGCTACAGATGGCTGCTCCTTCTCTAGACATCCTGTTCTCTTTTAAGTAAGATGAAGGAAGAAGAGGAAAACACTAAGATGCAAATGTCTGTTGAGTTTCTTCAATTAACCCTCCAAGGTCCCTTCCGATAAACTTTCTCTTCTACATACCCAGTCATAGTACATTTCAAGAAAAATGTACCCAATCAGTGTTGAAGGGGGTGTGGAATCTGACCTTTTAAAGTGTCTGTGCCAACCTAAATGAGCTACAGAAGATATTATTTAGATAAAAGTGAAAAAATACTGCCCAGATATATTCAGTAGTCTGTCACATGTGAGGCTGGTCTGGTGAAAGGGAATTGATGTGTGTGTGTGTGTGTGTGTGTGTGTGTGTGTGTGTTCCTCTATTATTTGGCCTGAGCTCCAGTTGGCTGCTACAATCTCTTACAACTGTCATTATGAGTTTTGAAGTGATGGTTCATTTGGAAGTGCTTGCCACACAAGTATGTGGTTCCAAGTTTTACTCCTAGTATGCAAGTTCACAAAAGATGCTGGGTATGAGGCAAGGTGCAGAGAAGAGAGGTATTTATGTAATCCCAAAGCTGGGGAGATAGAGATGGGGCTCTAGAGCTCAGTGGTCAGCTAATGTAGCCCAGTTGGCAAGCTCCGTGCTCACTGAGAGATTGTCTTCAAAACTATGGTGGAGAGTGATTGAGGAAGACACCCAATATTGGCTCTGGGCTCCCCATACATGCCAACTAACACTTTATATGTGCACACATAGAGACAATTGCAAATGTGTGCGCGCACACACACACACACACACCTGAAATTACAAATTGAGCTGTAGTTTCTTTAAAGTTGAAATGTTTTATATGTATATCTTCTCTTAATTAACAATAAAAAACTATAAACAGCCTTTTGGCATAAATCTTGGCATTTAAATTCTGGCCTTTTGCTGGTTACCATATTCCTGGAGAAACTGACACTCAATAGAGAAGAAAAGACATAGTGTTCTCCATCTTCTGCATTGCATAATATTGAATCCTACAACACTGTTTCTTTCACACGAGTGTAGTCAACACAAGCCATTCCCCATGAATTTGTTAAACACTAGGATTATGTCTTAGTTGAAACAGGATGTTAAAATAAATTATCCTAGACTGGGAGTTGTATAAACAATAGTTCTATTTTTTTCTAGTTTGGGGGCTGAAATTCAGGGTCAGGTTCTACCACAATCCTGTGCTAGTGAACACCTTTGCATTATGGGCTGCTAATTTTGTGCAATGTTCTTACAGGGCGGAGGGGGAAGGGTAATAAGAAAAATATGCCCCTGTTATGAAGACATGGATCCCACTCATGAAGGCAAAGAACATCACATTGGGGATTAGACTTTTAACACAATTAATTTGCAAAGGATGACTCCAAAACAATTTCTAACAGATCAGGCACAGATAATAATGAAATGAAGAAAAAATTCTAATAGCAAAACTTTGCTATCTGCAGTCACTGAGCTAAGATTGGTGACAGGGAAATATGGTCTTCTTTTAAGAACAAAGTATACTTCTTAGTTGGAGTCTGGGAAAGCATGACATTCTTCCTTTTTAATTTGTTTTTATCTTGGGTTCTAGGAAACTTGGAGCCAAGCGGATGCTCACATGAATAATATCTTACTTTGGACTCTTAGTAAAGTTATTTCCTATTTCCTCTAAAAAGGTTTTGATATCTCTTTTATCGCTTTGCTTTTAACCATCTTCTATTGGATATGGACTTTTACAGTAAACTGGCTTTTGAAATATAGATGAAATAGAACTGGCAAATAAGTAACAGAAGCATAAAAGAGACAAAACCAGATTGTTTATTAATGTGTTATTCCATCACAGCCATTTCCTGAGGTGGGAGTAATTTGGGCTGTCAGATTTTCCTTGAAGTCTTTGGGTAGCAGAATGGCACTCTCACTTTGGAAGTAAATAAATAAACTTCACTTTTCAATATGTTCATCTTTCTGCATTTTAACTAGAAATTAAATCTTGAGGGGAGTTGGCATGAACAGGTAATTACTATTAAGGTGAGCAGTAATGGCATTTATCATGGCAATGGTTTGCCTTTATTTGATATTTCAGAGGAAGACCGTGTTTATTTCAGTCAGTCCCAGAAATTGAAAAATAGGAGCCCCAGATTCCCTCCTTCTTCTAAAATAGAGCTCGGGAGCTGTGAGCAAGGGGCTGGCTCTTTCTACTCCTCTATATTCAAATATTATGGTGGGCAGAAATTAAGTCATTTTCCAGAATACTATAGTGTTGTTAGTGGTCAATACAATCAAAGCAAAAATAAAGATGGGAAGGGTTATTTTTGTGCGTTGGTAATCTTTCTTCTGACCACCATGATTAACTTCATACCTCTCTTGACTCCCATTTCACTCAAAAGCTTCATGTGCCTGCTCCTGATCTCTTTGCAGATGCTTAGGTACCTGGATGCTTCTGCCCAATCAACTGCTAAGATCTGGGGGTTGGGTTGGGGGCTAAAAGGATAACTGCTTTCCCTGGATCAAATTGTAGGTATTTAAGATATTGGTTGGATGTCCTGGGGTTTCCTTGTACTTGTATTTAGTCCTCTCGATTGGTTCTTAGGCAGAAACAGAATTTCTAAATCAACCAGAGCTCGGGAGCTGTGAGCGAGGGCTGGCTCTTTCTACTCCTCTATATTCAAATATTAATACTCTTAAAAGATCTCGGATTTGACATTTTAACCTTCCAGCTATAGACTATTTAGAGACCTTGAAAGAGTTGAGGAGCTAGAGGCTTTCCTAAAGAAAGAGCTTGCCTGCAACTGACTTAGTGAAAACAAAGAACTTGAATATGTATGAAATTAGAAACCCCATTTCAGGGTTGTTCAAGAGTCAAGGCCTAAGTGAGGAAAGGGCTAGCCAAGCAGAAGAGAAACAATCAGGGCTGGTTCCAGTCTTGGTTTAACTCCCTCCCTTGTTTAACCACTTGCATATCTACCCTGTTAGGACCCTTAATTGTTCTCCTGCTATTGTTGACCTTTGGCCCCTACATTTTGAACCACTTGTGGAGAAACCCATAGGTATAGTATAGCTAATGATCTTAAAGCAGAGATATAAAGAACTAGATACCGAAGATCAGGAGTATGAGCTATCAGTACACCAGCAATTACTTCAGGATTGAAGCATGTACAAAGAAAAGGCAGTAATGAAAGGGTCAGTCAGCTCAGGAACTTTGGAAAGGTCATAGAACACTTGCCCCTCCCAGAAGGGAGAGGCTCAATTACATTCCTCACACCACAGGGAGGTCCCTGCGGCTAAAGGAGGCCCAGAGTTATTCCTAGACCAGTGGCCACCTACCTCATCCCCTAATAACCACTTAGTTTAAAGGTAACACTGTTCTGCCAATCACATCGTGCCTAATGGCAGCTGTCCTGAGAACTGTATAAAGGCCCAATCAGTTTGGGTGTGGTAATTCTCTTCCCATGTGCAGGGTGACCCCAGCGTGCTGGAGTAAATAAAATTCCTCTTGCTTTTTGCATCAATTAGAAAGAAAGAAAGAAGAAAGAAAGAAAGAAAGAAAGAAAGAAAGAAAGAAAGAAAAGAGAGCAGAGAGAGAAAGAAAGAAAGAAAGAAAAGAGAAGAGAGAGAGAGAGAGAAAGAAAGAAAGAAAGAAAGAAAGAAAGGAAGGAAGGAAGGAAGGAAGGAAGGAAGGAAGGAAGGAAGGAAGAAACCCCACCCAGATTCTTGTTTGAGTCATGAGCCTTGAGAATATGAGAATATCAAGGACAATTTTGCTAAAATTGTTCACCCTCCTAGATTCTAAAAAAGGAGGCCAAAGTCAGGTGGTCTGCAGGGATCTTTGCCACCGGGTCTTTACCCTGTTTGAGTGTACCCTGTGTCTCTTGCCTGTCTTATGTTACCCCATTCTTTCTCAACCTTATTGCCTACCATTTAATGCCTCAGGACAAAAAGGCAGACTGACCCCTCAGAGATCTGGCTCACTCATCTCCTTTATAGCCTCTTCCTTAGTGTTCCCGAGCCCTTGCTGCTCATTTCTCCAGCTGTCTCTCTGGAAATGGCCACTGTCATCCCCACCAGTGTGACCACAGTAGCTTTTCATCTCCTCCCATCTGCTCTCATCCCACTATGACAGCCAAGTAGATATGATGGTATCGGTGCTATGGTTCTTCTGGGGCCTATTACAACTTCTTCATTCCTCAGGGGAGTGGGGAAAATCCATCAGACAGAAGGAATTGGAGTCTTATGGAATACTAGAAATACATTCTAGTATTCTGACTCTACTGACCACTTTGTGAGAATCTGGACCAGGCTTCTAATCTCTGCCTTCCTTAGGCCTCCATATATGGTATTCATTGTTATTTGCAGTAAACACTCATGAAATGCCCATAAAATCTCCTAACACAGCCATGGTACAAAATAAGAACTCAGGAAACTGAAGTTGTTTTTAATCTTGGCAGTACTTATTCTTTTAGCCACAAAGCAATCTGTTTGTGTTTCAAGATTGAACTTCCCAGTTGTACGTTATTCTTGGGGTGAACATCAATTTCTCCTGACTCGTCCTTATTAAAACTCCAGGAATGGAAAGGTGTATTGTTCCCAAGCATAGGAGGCAAAATACATTTAGTCAGGGGTGTTGAGAAGACAGTGGGAATTAGAGAATTTTATCTAATCTATTAATGGTAATTGTAAAATGTAGTCTGAGTAATTATCAAAACGTTAAAGGATAGCTGCATTATCGATGGCATGCTTATTAACTCAGTGGGAATGACACTTAATTAAAAACCAGTGGGGATGCCTTTGGGTTAGATGTAGAAGATGTTGCTGCATTGCAGAAGTGTAATGGATACTCCCCTTTAATCCAGGGGTTCCAGAGCTCCAGTGTTTACTTAGATAATAAACAATTACCATGATCCTTTGTAAGTTATTACTGCTAGTTAAAAGAGAGCCAGGTCTGATGATTGAAAGGGTATGAAGAAAAGAAATATGAATTTTTTTTGCTCACTAATTACTGGTTACTGGATACTGTCTCTACAAAACTCTGACACTATTCCAATTATTTTCCTTTTTGTTTTTTGGATAAACCGCAATCGAGAGACATGGTTCTGTTCTATTGTCAGACACATGCTAAAATTTAGGGATACATATAGGAGAATCCCAGAGAGCATTAAGGCATTATAAGCATATATAAGCATATATAAGCAGAAGGCATTAAGGAAGCAGAGAGCCTGAGGTACATTTTTTGTGTGGAAAATTAGTAATAACTGATATTACAATTGGTTGTGATTATGCTCATATAAGAATCCAATGAACAGAAAACAGACATACAGAATTAATTTCAGATTTGCACTGGCACTTCACCTGTAAAAGCAAGTATACTCCCCTCCATGTGATAATGGAATGGAAGTAAGAAATACATTTTCCTCTCTTGTTACCAGGTGCCTATGGTCAGCATTTGAGTAATCTCAATGTTAAGTAATCAACAGACATCTAGAAATGTCTATTGGCATTTTCTTCTGAAATCTCACCCATGGAGTCTTTGCAGGGCTGTCACACATGTCCCTGCATTTCTGGATTTAACCTCCCTACTTTGTCATGCTGTGCCCAGACCCTAGAGGAGAGGCTGTCCTTCTTATCCTCTATGTCACACATGAGCCGGCTCTTCCTGCCACCATAGTCTAGCCGTTCTTCCATGGGGTGTGTGGCAAACACGGGACTTTCCTTCCTTCTACCCAAAGAAAAAAATGCCTTTTCTATACATAATGCTCATTTGTATGGTATGTGTGTGTGTGTGTGTGTGTGTGTGTGTGTGTGTCTGTGTGTCTGTGTGTTTATGTGAGTGTTCATAAATGTGAATGTGGATCTACATGTGTCACAGCACGTGTGTGAAGGTCAGATGACAACCTGGATTGTTTCCATGACTTCCACCTTGTTTTGTTTGAAACATTTTGTTGTTGATGTTGTTGTTGTTGTTGTTGTTGTTGTTGTTGTTGTTGGGTTTCCACTGCAAACTCTAGACTAACTGGCCCACAATCTTCTGGACGTTATCTACCATTCCTAGATTTATAGACGCTTGGTTCTGTTCTGGTACTCTCCTAAAAAACTGGATCCAGTCTTTTCAGGACTAGGGTCCTCTCCTTCCTTGTTCTTGGGAATCTTTTCATTTGCTAATTATGCCTTGAGTATTCAGAGCTTCTGGGCTCATTAATATCCACTTATCACTGATTGCATTTCATGTGTATTCTTTTGTGATTGGGTTAACTCACTTAGGATGATATTTTCCAGATCAACCATTTGCCTACAAATTGCATGAATTCATTATTTTTAACTGCTGAGTAGTATTCCATTGTATAAATATACCACATTTTCTGTATCCATTCCTCCTTTGAGGGACATCTGGGCTCCTTCCAACTTCTGGCTATTATAAATAAGGCTGCTATCAACATAGTGGAGCATGTGTCTTTATTGTATGCAGGGGAATCCTCTGGGATTCCCAGAGTGGTATGACAGGGTCCTCTGGAAGTGTCATGCCCAATTTTCTGAGGAACCGCCAGACTGATTTCCAGAGTGGTTGTACCATCTTGCAATCCCACCAACAGTGTAGGAGTGTTTCTCTTTCTCCGCATCCTCACCAGCACCTGTTGTCTCTTGAGTTTTTAATCTTAACCATTCTGACTGGTGTGAGGTGGAATCTCAGGGTTGTTTTGATTTGCATTTCCCTGATGACTAAGGATGTTGAACATCTCTTAAGGTGCTTCTCAGCCATCTGAATTTCTTCTGGTGAAAATTCTTTATTTAGCTCTGTACCCCATTTTTTGATAGGGTTATTTGGTTCTTTGGGGTCTAACTTTTTGAGTTCTTTGTATATATTGGATATTAGCCCTCTGTCGGATGTAGGGTTGGTGAAGATCTTTTCCCAATTCGTTGATGGCTGTTTCGTTCTTCTGACAGTGTCCTTTGCCTTACAGAAACTTTGTAATTTTATGAGGTCTCGTTTGTCAATTCTTGATCTTAGAGCATAAGCTATTGGTGTTCTGTTTAGAAACTTTCCCCCTGTGCCCATGTCCTCCAGGGTCTTCCCCAGTTTCTTTTCTATTAGTTTCAGTGTGTCTGGTTTTATGTGGAGGTCCTTGATCCTCTTGGAGTTGATCTTAGTACAAGGAGATAAGAGTGGGTCAATTCTCATTCTTCTGCATGTTGACCTTCAGTTGAACGAGCACCATTTGTTGAAAAGGCTATCTTTTTTCCATTGGATGGTTGCAGCTCCTTTATCAAAGATCAAGTGACCATAAGTCGGTGGGTTCATTTCTGGGTCTTCAATTCTATTCCATTGATCTACTTGCCTGTCGCTGTACCAATACCATGCAGTTTTTAGCACAATTGCTCTGTAGTATTGCTTGAAGTCAGGGATATTGATTCCCCCAGAAGTCCTTTTATTGTTGAGAATAGTTTTAGCTATCCTGAGTTTTTTGTTACTCCAGATGAATTTGAGACTTGCTCATTCTAGATCCATGAAGAATTGATTTGAGATTTTGATTGGGATTGCACTGAATCTGTAGATTGCTTTTGGCAAGATGGCCATTTTTACTATATTGACCCTGCCAATCCAAGAGCATGGAATATTTTTCCATCTCTTCGATTTCTTTCTTCAAGGACTTGAAGTGCCTGTCATACAGATCTTTCACTTGTTTGGTTAAAGTCACGCCAAGATACTTTATATTGTTTGTGGCTATTGTGAAGGGTGTTATTTCGCTAATTTCTTTCCCCGCCTGCTTGTCCTTTGAGTACAGGATGGCTACTGATTTTCTTGAGTTGATTTTATAACCAGCCACTTTGCTGAAGTTGTTTATCAGCTTTAGGAGTTCTCTGGTGGAGTTATTTGGGTCACTTATGTATACTGCATATTATCTGCAAATAGTGATAGTTTGACTTCTTCCTTTCCAATTTGTATCCCTTTGACTTCCTTATGTTGTCTAATTGTTCTCGCTAGAACTTCAAGTACTATATTGAAAAGATATGGAGAGAGAGGGCAGCCTTGTCTAGTCACTGATTTTAATGGGATTGCTTCAAGTTTCTCTCCATTTATTTTGATGTTGGCTACTGGTTTGCTGTATATTGCTTTTACTATATTTAGGTATGGGCCTTGAATTCCTGTTCTTTCCAGGACTTTTAACATGAAAGGATGCTGAATTTTGTCAAATGCTTTTTTCAGCATCTAATAAGATGACCATGTGTTTTTTCTTTTAGTTTTTTATGTAATGGATTACATTGATGGATTTCTGTATATTGAGCCATCCCTGCATCCCTGGGATGAAGCCTACTTGATCATGGTGAATGATCGTTTTGTGTTCTTGGATTTGGTTGGCAAGAATTTTATTTAGTATTTTTGCATCCATATTCATAAGGGAAATTGGCCTATAGTTCTCTTTCTTTGTAGGAGAAATTTTCTCTGCATAATAGAAGTGAAACAGTTCTCAGAAGAAAAACTGAGGAGAAGAGAGGAGTTAGGAGGCAGAACACCGACGAGAAGTTTATGGTATAAAGGCAATTCTAAACAATGAAAGCCTTCGGCACCTAGAAACATCAGTGTTTTTAATTTAAGAACAAAAAAACTTGTTGCATTATGAGGTAATTTTAGACTTACATGCAATTTTGAGCAAGAAAATTGAAAGTCCACATAACCTTCAGTTTCACCTAGTGACAACTTCCTGACCAAGTGTGGTTCAGTATCATACTGCCAGTGATGCAGTGACAACTTCCTGGCCAAGAATACCTGGTTCAAGACAGTACCAGGTATTATAAGTGACACAACCCACTGACTTTGTCCATATTTCACCAGATTTGACACCCACTCCTGTGCACATGTGCACACAAGGATCTACATGTCCCTGTACATGTGCACTTAGTATTACACAGGTGTATCCTGCGGTTGGAGGGCACTTTGACTCTATGTGGTTGGATGCAAGTTCTTGTGAACAGACAGAAGTTTTTGTGGGAGCTTTGACCTTCAAAGACCACAGAGTTTATCCCTTCCAAGCTTTTCACCCTCCTGAACACAGTCCTGTCTGGTATAGTCACCATCTCCTCATCCTTGTCCTCGCCCTCCTCCCTCTTCTGTTTTTTTATTTTTGTTTTGTTTCATTTTTGAAAAAATATCTCCCTGAACCTGGAACTCAGTGATTGGCAGGGCTCTGACCAGGGAGCTCCAGGGATCCTCTTCCTTCCGTCCTCAGGACTAGAGTTACAAATGGCATGACCACGCCTTGCCTTTTTATGTGGGTGCTGGGTGTTATGAAATATAATTTGGCTGTGGATATACGTGGATATACAGCAGGCCAATGGCAAGGTGTCCCTTTAATAAATCATGGCATGTGACAGACCTAGTATAAAGGTGGGTTATTGTGGCCGAAGGGGGAAGATTGGGGACCTGCAGAAGGGGTAGAGGCAGACAGAGCCTTAAGGACAGAGAAAGGAGGGATAGAGAAAGACAGAAAGAGAGGGAGAGAAGCCAACTGGGAACAAGTGGGAAGGGGGGAAGAGAGAGGGAGAGGAGGGGAGGGGAGAGAAGGGAAAGGAAGAGGGAGAGAGAGAGGGAGAGGGAGAGAGGGAGAGGAATGGAGAAAGGTGCTGTGGTAGCAAGCAGACCTCTTTATATGCTGCCACTTGCACCTGACAGGGAATGGAAGCAGGTGGTAACACAAGGGTGCTAGGTTCCAGTAGCTAGGTTCATGAGGGGGGCCTATTGGAACTGTGTGTAAGCCAACAGAGGGCATCTCGACTCAAGTCTTCATGTGCAGCAAACACTTTCACCACGGATCCATCTCCCCAACCCCCAGGAGAGTAATTTACTTTCATTTCTCATACTTTGCATCAAAACTATTTCTAAGACGGACAGTGGTGGTGCACACCTTTAATCCCAGCACTTGGAAGGCAGTGGCAGGTGGATAAAAAACAAACAAACAAAAAACTATTTCTAGGTTTTCCAAGGGCAGGATGGATACAGGCGACATTATATAGGATAACAGCTGTGGGATCAGAGCTGTGAGTGCCTCCTGGCCACACCGCTGGGGAGAGGTGCACCCTTTAAACTCTCATCTGAAGCGGGATGTCAGACTTCTGGGTGGAGGTGAGGATGAAGTGAGACACTCGTGCACCTTGCCTTGAACCACAGTCGCTCCATGGACTTAGATTTATTTCACCGTCACCTGCTCTAGGCAGAGAAGATCCAGGGTCAAATAGAAAGGGTCAAAGATGGCAAATCAATCCTTGGAACACCAATTTCAATGAGCGCAGTCTGAGTGCAGAGGCAGACAGGGGCAAAACTGTAGTAGTTGAGACTGCATGGAAACAGGTATTATATATGTACATATATATACACATATATATGTATATTTCCTTTGTTATGAGTTAACTGTCTTTTCCATTTTGCTCAATAGCAAGGACTGCAATCCTGTCTCTTGTAGCACTGGAGAGAAGGCAAAGACATCCACCTTTGGCAGCAGCATCTGCTTCAAGGGCAATTGTTATAGAAGCTCAGCAACACTTAATTAACTGGATGGTAATTCTTGTCTTTGTTTATAAGTTCTTAGGGAAAATAAAATTTAGACTAATGATGGGAGATATTTGCAAACTTAATAAGGATTATCATAATAAATGCTAGTTAGTGCCTTTCTCATTTAAAAATTTAAATACCATCAATCCTTGCTTAATCTCTTCTATTTTGCTAACTGAAGTAGTAGGCAGGCTCCATTCAGAGGATCAAAGTCGTTAATTATCACCTACCTTTTAGAAGAAGAGTGTTAATTACTTCTTTGAACCTTAGCGGCTTCATCTGTAAAACAGAACTGAAATCTAACCCTCTTACCCCTCCAGGATACTTCTGGGGGAAACGCTTGGAGGAAAAGGCAAACAGCACAGGTCCACACTTGTGGGATACAGGGCTGTGGGGTGGACTGGCGGGATGCGTACACACTTGGGGGCAGAGGTCCTGAGTTCATGTCCTTGTGTTGGTTCTGTACCTGAAAGGAGCAGTGACTGTTATGCCTGCTGTCTGCTCATTGGTGGTTCTACCTTGTCCCTCCATGCCAGCCCTCATCTCTTCCCTGTTTTCTCTGTGGTCCAAGTGTGTCTGCACTCTGTAAATGCATCACAGAAGCTCTCTGGTCAGTTGGCTACTAGTGGACATTGGCTAAAGTCGGCACTGAAGACCAAAAGGCAATGGGAAAGGGATGCTGGGTCTTTGCCTTCTTTCTGCTGCGATAGCTAGGTTCTGGCAAGAGTTGTGACTTCAGCATTCAGTGCACACATTTCCTAAGAGCTGAGAGGTGCTCCCTCAGACTGCCAGGCCCTAGCCCCCTCTCCACACCCCTGTGCTCCTCCTAAGGCCTTTTCTTGGAAGGAGCTGTGCTGGTTATTATTCTTGCTCTGATCTTAACTGGAGAAGGTGGGAAGGGATTAATTTAAATATAAAGATACATTATTTGCTACTGGATCTGGAAAACAGTAGTAATAAATGGGAGTCTCTGGCTCTCATTGAGTCTACATGGCTTTGCTTTCTTTTTGTGGATAGGGAAGGCACCTTTCTTTTATTACCCACTCTCCACACCAAGCCCACTCCTACTCCCACAGAAGCAAGGCAGGGTTCTGTTGTGGCAACCTTCCAGTCAGCATATAAACCTACTCCTCCCTTTGCAAACTTTATGTGTATGTATATATATATATATATATATATATACACATATATGTGTGTGTGTGTGTGTGTGTATACACACACATATATATATGTATAATAATGTAATATATATATTACTTAAATACTGAATATATATATATTACTTAAATACTGAAGATCTTGTACTAATTAGCAGAATTCCTCCTAAAATTTTTATAGCCTGGTTTTCAATGGAGAAAATTCTGCTGTTGTTCTTAAGACTTTGGACTGTAGCTGGAGGTTATCTTGGGGTAGTGTTCTTTAGCTTCTCTGTAAGTATTAATTTATGCATGGAAACCTTATATGTTCCTGTCAGCTCCTAAATAACAGACACAAAGACCTATTAAGTTTACTAATAAGTTGCAAGCCTAGGATGGAAAGATGTTCATATATCTAGGCCTCTAAGTTTGCCATTCCTCAGCCATGTGGTCCTTTACACTTCAAGCCGAGTCTCACCCTGGTTTGCTCTACTCCATGTATGTCCTCATGGAGAATCCCTTGGCAATCCGCACATAATGGCTACTCTTGAGCCCTCTTCCTCATAGCCACCTCTTGGTCTCTCCACTTGGTCTTTTTAACGTCTTTCCTCTTTTGCTTGTGGTACTTCTACTTCCCTCTACCTAGGACTCTTGGATGGGATTGAAGACCAGCCTTCCTATCTCCTCTGCCCAGTCCTAGGCTGATCAGCTCTTTATTAACAGATCAGAGGTAATTGGGGAGCATTCTCATCAATACTAAATTTAGCCCTTTCAAGCTCTAGGCAATCGTGGGATGTGATTTGGGGACTGGGGACATTCAATTCAAGCAATACATAATGGGCTTGTGGTAAGGAATGCCTGAAATCTTAGAAGTGGAGATTGGAGGGTCAGAGTGTAAGGTCATCCCTGGCACCATGATGAGTTCTAGAGCATCTTGAGATACAGGAGACAGTGTTGTCAAAACATAACAAAACAAAACAAAACAAGTATGCTCATGATATCTATGCATAGTTAAGATGTTGTCATCTGAAGACCTTTCAGGTTAGGTTTTTCTTCTTACAAATGCCAAAGAGCATAATTTTACATCTGCTTTGACATTCGTAAGTTATTTTATTGCATAATTTCCATGAGAAAGGTCACCATAATGAAGTCACTTGATGAGAGACAAGCAACATGATTGCTAGTACTCTAAATCTAGTCCAAGTCTGCTCCCTGGACATAGATACAGGGACTCCAAGGATTTCAGAGATGGGTAGAGCTTCATTGATCACCTATTCATCAGTCTTAATATCAAAGCCTCAAAGCTAAACACTGATTTGATTGTTTGGAAGATTGCCTGCTCTTTGGCTTTCAGGCATAAGAAATTCAAAACCGTAATCTCAGAATTGCTACTGACCTGGGGAGAGTGAGAAAGAGATGTCTATAGACTCTTCTGGAAAGAGAAACAAGACTAAGAAGAGCAGTCCTCTATGCTCCTTAGTTTGGAATTAAGAAAATCCCAGGGTCACTATTTTTCAAGGCAAAACAGTAAATAACCCTTGTGTGTGTGTGTGTGTGTGTGTGTGTGTGTGTGTGTGTGTGTGTTCTTAGATTTTGCTTTCAGTTACACAGACTTTAGTTTCAGTCTTCTCTAGCACTCTTTTGCCTTTCTTTAATCATGTGGCTATCTTTGACCTATATATGACATTTACTTGTTTGGACAATCATCAACTCAGTAAGAAAGGAAAGGAAGCATGCAAACAGAAAACAGGCAGGCCTCTTTTATTATCATATGTTCTTGGCACAGAGCCCAGGACACATGAGTCTCTCAGGAGAAAACGGAGCAGATTGAAGCCTGAATCAGAAATCATTGCTTCCAAAATTCTTATGGAATTCTTCAGAAAAGATATTAATAAATATTTAATTAAGCATCTCCTAAACTAACAATATGCCAGCTTCATTAATTGTTCAATTTAGTATTTATG
Source organism: Apodemus agrarius (assembly GCA_964023405.1). Lineage (NCBI taxonomy): Eukaryota > Metazoa > Chordata > Mammalia > Rodentia > Muridae > Apodemus > Apodemus agrarius. The sequence goes on along the minus strand of OZ030007.1, from coordinate 100,858,043 downwards.
AAAATTTCATGATCTTGGAAAGCATTTGAAGGTTAGAGGCCCCTCTTTCGCAAATTTCTAACTACCATGATAATTGCCAAGAAATCTTTGACATTCTTAGTTAAACTGTGTTTTAGGCCAACTAATTTCCAAGGCAATGCTGTAAATAACTTTTCTCCTTTTACTTTTCCTGCAGAGAAACTTATATTTAATAAGCGATACGAAAACAAGTGATGGCCACCATCTTGAATGAAATGAGGTCTCTAAAAGCAAACTACATGCAATCTTTGAAAGACTTTAAATCTGTCCAGGTGTTAGGGCTGCAACTCATTTGTAGAGCAGATGCACCCTACATGCAAAGATCCACATGCAGTACCAAAAAATAAAAGAAGTAAAGCCAGCACAGAGTATGGCTAAGAAGCCGGCTTAGTCAGTGCATAAGTATGAAAACCTAATTCAATCTCAGCACTGACAGAATACCTCCGTATGGTAGCACTGAGAAGCTGGAGACAGGAAAACCAAAGGAGCTTATTATCTAGCCAGGCTATCTGAAACAGTGAGCTTCAGGCTCAGTGAGAGGATCTCAAAAGCTGAGGAGGAGAGTGGATGGCTTAGTGGATAAAGATGCTCGCCTAACGGTCTTAATAAAATCACCAAGTCCCATGTGGTGAAAGGAGAAAACCAGTTCCAGCAAGTTGTCCTCTAACTTTTAGAAGCATGCACATGCAGGCGTGTACACACACACACACACACACACACACACACACACACACGAATGAAGCTATATAGAGCATGTCAGCAGTGAAAGTGCTAGAAATATTTCATAACTTGCTTGAATGTTTTTCAATACTAGCGCCATACTCATGCCCCAAGAGGAACATTACAAGGGCAGTATTAGCCGAGTGGGAGGCAGTGGTGGTCAGGGATGCTATGAGAAATCGTATTAGTTGTCTGTTGCTGTATAACAAATTATCACTTATGTAGAGGCTTCGAACAACAAATTTACTATCCTTGGACTTTATGAGTGAGAAAAGACAGTGCTTAAACGAGCTCTGTGCATAGGATCTTCCTGATTGTAAACACGGTGCCTACTAAGCTGAAATCCCATCTGCAGCCTCAAGTGGAGGAAAATTAGCTTATGAGTGCCTTTGGGTTGTGGACAGAACAAACTTGTTTGTGGACTAAGGGCCTCAACTCACTCTCTGGCTCATTCACACTAGAGACTGTCCTCGGCTCTCAGGCTACTGTGCTTCCTTGTCTGTAATTCCCTGTCTGTCTGTCTTGTTGTCTGTCCTTCCAATTATGAATGTTTTTGGCATTGAGTCAGTAAGGAGAGGGTCTAGAGTATCCTGTTAGTTTGACAGTCATAGACACCCAAACACTGTAATCTATAAGTTTGCAGAAGCAAGTCAGATCTCTTCCATGCTCAAGGAAATATTGCTACACAGCAACATGAACACTAAGAGGTGGGTATTCACAGTAAACCCACCTGCATGTCCTGCACTCAGAGAATTCCAGGGGCCTGGAATTTGCTGGATCTATTCAGCTTTGATCTGAATTATTGCTCAGGAGTCGTGAAACAAAGCCGAGTGAATAGAAAATACAAGCACACACACACAAAAAGAGCAGATGTGACTTCCTTCTAGTGACCTTTTCTGCTCTTCTAGGACCTTCAACAGATGGCTTACTAACACTCCGAAGGGTAGCATTTCTCCCAGAACTGACATATTCAAGCTGCCTTCCTCAGAAGCTTTCCACGCAGCATCCAGACCTTTCCATCATCAAAATTTACCTATGTCCTTGAGCTCATCTAAGTAGTGGGATACTGTTCTTGTAAGGCAGTGCTCACTCATTCAGGGTTCCAGGATGCAAGATGACTATATTTGAACCCAGTGCAAAATGCACGGGGGGCACAATGCTTGAGGTTGTGAGAAATGTAGAGATTTTGTTCAGTTAGACAAAACTGCCTAGAAAGATGTTTGGGCACTTTATACTAAATGCAAGACCTAGAATATATCCAAAGGCTTAGAAAAGTACCCATTAGGACAGTTTCTGTGCCAACGGGAAGGGGAATGCTTATGAACAAAAGGAATTTGTTTTCAAGAAGTGATTTGGAGCAGCTGGACTAGTGTATCCCTGTTCTCCAGGCAGCTGTGCTGACAGCAGCCATCTTTCAGGTCAATTCCTCTAAGAGTCTTGTGTTTATGATTTAAATTTGACACTTCCTGGGAGGCTTACTTGCACCTGCCTTTGGCTGACCTACCACTCTGATTTCCTTCCTGGAGGTCTTTTCAGTATCACCATACCCTTCTGGTATCTAACCTCAGCTCTACCCAACTGGCACTAACTATACCTCCACAATAGCATACAGTCCCAATGCTGAATTTTAGAATGTGTGATTAAGGTGAATTACTAGCTGCTTTTATGAAAGCATAGCTCACCATATGATTAATTTCTTTCCTAATGACACAACAGGCCAGGGCAGAGGCTCAGGTCAAGGTGCTCCCTTTCCCATAGATAAAGTAAATTGACACCCAATTTTCATCCTCTAACACGTGATTCCTCAGTTGCTATGTTTATCAGTATTGAAGTGTTGGGAAAGAAGGATTCTGAAAGACTGCATTAAGATATTGTGGACTAACCTTGGCATGGTACAATCATTTCTCACCTTTGCTGGACATGCTTGAGTACTATGGGATACATAGTCTATGTGGCCATGAAGAAGGGCAAACAATACCCATCCATTTCTGCCACACAGAACCTTTGACAACCATGAAGCTCTGTTCTGTGCATTTCCACAGTGAGACAGCATATTGAGTAACAACTCTGGGTGGGGGAGGAAGACCAATGTCTCACTAAATATTGATGTATAACTGTGCATTCCAGATTTTGTCACAAATTGTTGTTAAAATAGTTCCATTAAAGATATGTAGCCTAAAGGAGTAGGTGCCGTTATCTGCATTTACAGATCAAAAACTAAGGCATAGAGCAGTTGAGAAAATTTCTCAAGATAACAGGATAGTGGGTGGCAGGAGAGAGGATTTGAACACAGACATCCTGAGTTAAGAGTCAGTATTTTGTGACAATGCTATACAACTCCTTAACTCCATGGGAATTGTGACATATAAAAGATATTCTTATTGATAAGAGAATTTCTTGTCTTCGTAAGCTTCACCTTACTGAAAGATATCTTACTAAAAAAAGATACCTCATTCTCTGTGTGGGGCAAGGGGTTAAATAAAAATCCCACGGATGCTATACACCAGTCCTATCATTGAGTTGTACCTTTAGCCAAGATATTACTATTCCTCCTTTGTAGAGTACACAGTGCCATCCACAGATGTTGTGAAATATTTCACAGTCACAGGCAGTCAGTCTCTATGCCCACTCACGTGGGAAGATTTATGCATGTTTTGAATTAAACTCAGAGCCCCTCATAGACTGATATGGGTTTTGTTGGGAACTTTGAGTGGACTCCCAACAGAATACTATTTTGATGTTACTGTATACACAAAAATCAGAATGCTCTATCTGAGGCTGAAGACTTGCTTGCATTTTAGTCAACCTGAGCTATTGTAACAAAGCATTACAGACCATGCAATTATTTTTTAAAAAACAAAAACAAACAAACAAACAAACAAACAAAAACCCTTCTAGAGGCAGGGAGAGATTCATTGTATGCTCAGCATCTATTGCCCAGATGGCTATTTTCTTCCTCTGTCCTCATGTGACACATGAGTGAAAGTTCTCTAGGCTCTCTTTTGTAAGGACACAAACCACTCAGGACAGCTTCACCTTCTAATCATCTCCTACATCCTCAGAGTATTGCTTTACCTGTCCGGACATCCATACATCAATTTTGTAGGAACAACGTTAAACTCTAAGATGGTAGTTGCTTACTTACTCCAAGAAGGGTAGGGCAGGGCTATGAATGACTCACAGATGCTTTTACCTCGGACCTCCAGCTGCCATGGGGCTTTTAGAGGGGCATGGATTGGCTGCACAGGTTTAAAGAGCATTTCTGTGTCAGGTGAAGCCAACAGCCACCGGTATCAAGAATCTCAGTGAGCTTTAGAAAACCCTTCACACAATTCAAGTTTGCTTATTGTTGAAAAAGAATCCCTAGCCCTATTGACGTGGCCTTCACACTTCTTTATGAAGGGAGCCACAAAGACTATTAAAGGATGTTTCCCAACCGGTGCACTGACCTTTGTGCTTCTTGGCGCAGTCTAGGAAAAAAATGTCTATGGATCAGTCTTTAAAGCTTTTTTCTCTTGGATTTTCAAGCCCTTGTCTGATTTATCATAGAGCAACGGTAATTATATTCATCAAACAATTCTGCAACTTCAACTCTTCTTTATTTCCAGACTGATTTAAACTCAATGACCATTGCTTGATTACTGTGGATTAAGTCATACACTGACTAGTGCCCATTTATGAGTGACGTGAGTCTTAACACCAGTAACAAATGGCCCTGCCTTAAGTAATCTATTTCATTTCAATCTCTAATGCTCTAAGTAAACAGTATAAAATAAATCTCTAAAATCAAACAAGGATTTGTTAAACTTAAAATGTTTTTTGACAACTCATAAGGAAAGCAAATGAACATAATATTTAAAAAAAAATCATCCCAGCATAACACTTTATCTTGTTGTATGGCCCCCTTTGGTCTTTGATGTATGATAAAAAAAATCATGTATAATTAAAAAAGGAAAACCACACACACACATTAGAGTACTGCAGGATTTAGTGATTAATTCCATAAACAGCTCTGGGTGGTGACAATTCTGAGCATGGCCAGTTATTTCCTAAGCTCAGGGCTGAGTGGCATGCTAGTGTGACTGACACAAGACTCACAGGGTAGCTTGAGGCCCAGGCTTCTTCCAAGAACCTCCCTGCCTCCTCCGCTAGCCGAAGGTGAATATGACAATTCCCACAGAGGTAGTCAGGTTCAGCGGATGACAAGGGCGCTTTCACGAGCTCCCAGAAAATCTGTTCAACATTGGTTCCTCCTCATAGAAAAAAAACAAAATATTTTCTTTCTCCTAATAATTCATGTCAGTATCTTTTTGGGTGGAAAAGTATAAAATTTAGAAAGATTAGGATGTTTCCTAAAGGTTAGTTGGTAGTCCCAAGAATGGAATTCAAATATGGGTTAAAATCCTGTGCTTTTCCTGTTTCTTTCAAACTAAAACGTCCGTTTTGAATGTTCTCTGTGTAGCTAATCCATTGGTTATCTAAAGTACTGGTTTGGGTTAAAAAAGGCGAATCTTATATAAACACTGTATTATTTGTTTTCTCCTTGCTGTGACCAAATTCTTGACAAGAATCAACTTAAGGGAGAAGGGGTTTGTTTTGGTTTATGGTTTGAGAAGGGATCTCATTTATTGCGGGAAGGAAGACATGGTGGTAGGAACATGAGTTAGCTGGTTACATCACTTTCCCAGTCAGGAAGCAGAGAAAAATGAGTGCCAGTACTCAGCTCACTGTCTCCCCTTTGGGTCCACAGTGTACAGGATGATTCTTGCAGCATTCAAGATGGTCCTTCTTGCTATAGTTGAACTTTTCTGCAAACATAGTCGTAAGTACTCCCACCTATGTGTTTATGTGGTCATTTTAGATCCAGTAACAGTAATGATGAGGACTAAATACTGCAGACTCTGGATTGGACCTGTACTTTGAAGAGGTACGCTTGACCTCTCGTGTGGTGGCATTACTTCCGTGTGATGGGTGGGGATGATGTATTTAGCTTGAATTCTGTTCTTTCTTGCCTGACATCTGCACTCACCTGGAAGGCATGCTCCAGCACCTTCCTATGATTCCTTTCTTTTGCATATGGGACTCCTCCTTTCAGCTTGAAACTCCGTATCTAGTTCTGTCTACAGATTGTAGAACTTCTTGGTAAGAACCAACTTTAGGATTGTGCTTCAAATTGGCTTTTGAAAAGCAGTCTCTTGGATCCACTTAGTAGGATCCCGGAGAGAAGATTTATGACTGGTTTTCCCTTGCCCTAGATAAGAACGATTATATTTCCATTGATGCTTTGAAGCAGATGGCTTTCTGTCCTTAAGAAGCCAAAACAATAGCTAAGTGACAATGCACATTCAGGTCCACATCTCCATAAAGTGTAATTTTTCTGAAGAAGAAAATGATGTGCCATAAGAAATGTTTTCTTCCTTGGTTTCGCATAGTGAGGATGCTGGACTTTTATTTACCTCTGTCTGCTGACATATTGGTGGGAAAATGGACACTAAGCTACTCCTGCAAACACTGGTCCTGATGTAAAAGAAGAAAAGGAAAAGAATTCACTACGTTTGTGTTTATTTCCTTTCCCGTAGAACTATATCTGCAAACACGCTTACATTTAAAAGCACCCCCATTTGTGTGGGGCCATGGAAGAGTCCCGACTCACATGGTGTCCTGGATGCTTTCTTTCTCCTGGTATGATTTACACGTATCTTTACAGTCAAGTGGCCAAATGGTCGGCTTTCGTGTCTGGTGCACCGCTCTTTCCCTGGGACTGAACTCCACTGCCTGGCTGGACTGCCAGTGCCCATCTGCTGGGAAATAGCACTTTTCATCTTTGCGGCTGTCGCTATGAAGAGCTGGAGGAACAGCATTCCCAGAGTTCGTGGAGGAGCTTGGAAACCACTCTCCTCGCAAGCAGTGGACTGGACTCCCTGCTTGGAAGCTTCGCCAGGAGAGTCTTCTCACTACGCCCCCTGCTGGAAGCACCTGACACTGAGACCAGCCTTACACAAAGGTGTACTCGAAAACTAGTCTTGTCTCTTTCATTGTTGGTCTAGAATTGTATCACACGTTGAGGGATGATTGGATATAATTTTTTAGAGACAATATATTTTGATCTTGTTTTTTTTTAACCCTTCTCCAACTCTTCCCAGGTCCTTTCCAGCTTCCTGCCACCAGACCTTATGTTCTTTCTCTCCCTCTCTGGCTTTCAAAACAGAACAAAGCCTCACAAAACATAAAAATGGATATAAAACCAAGACTAATAAGACAAAAGAATGCCAAAGCTACATTTTCTTCCTAACCATCACTGTAAGCATTCACTGGGCACAGTGGTGGGTTCTGCTAGAATCGCCTCCGCGCACTAACTTTAATTGCAGTAAGCCACAAATTTAGCCCCTATTAGGAAGCAAAGCTCTGTGTGCGAGCATATTAAACCATGCTCTATGATCCTTTCTCTGCTGCCCGTGAAGCTGAATCGGCGCCATGGATACATAGCCTTTGTAGCTAAAGGAAATAAACATAAAAACCAGTGTTCTCCAGTGGGTTTGACAATGTAGGCACAGAAAGATTGCTTTCCTTACATCTTCGCCGCATCCTCATGGGTTCTGGCTCTGGGATAATTACATCATTGCTTAGTTGTTTCACTTGAACCTCAGCTCTCACAGGTCCCAGGCAGGGCCGGGGCGGGGCCAGGGCAGGGCGGGGGCGGGGGCGGGGCGCTGTCTTTTATTTTGAAAAAAAAAAGTGGTTGTCTTTTATTTTTTACTTTACAGTCGCTGTTAAAAACCTGTCTGGTCCCATGTCCTGCACTGGTCATGTTTAACTCATTTCCTGAGGGTTCAGACTGAACTGAGGTAAACGTGCTCGTTGCTCGTGTCCCATGAGGATTTGGGGGTCTTGTGCTCATCAAAGCAGGCGTGCGGGCCTTGTGGGCCATCAAGTTGTGTTGTTGCCAGTGATGTAGGCAATTGGGTGTCATTTAAAGGCCATGTGCTAAGACAGATGGGTCTTTTATTTAGAGGAATGTATTGTCAAACAATGGCCCGAATCTTCAGTTTCTACTTTTGTTTGCTCTGCTTTTTCTCCTACACTTAGATTATTAATAATTGTCATTACTCTCAGAGAAGCACAAGAGAAGCTGAATGACCACTGGGAGGTCTCTACAGGTTGGAGAAAGGAGACCAGGTGTGAAGCGCCACATCAATAATTTTTTCCAAAATCAGTTGTAAAGATGATTGACTTCAAAATGCTGACCAGCTCATTTTTAACAAAACAATCAAGAATGGGTGACTTACAAAGAAAGAGTTGCTTGTTGCACTTCTGGAAGCTGGGGTTACAGATTAAAATAAATTAAAGTAAGGGCTGGTCAGAATTGCTTTCTAGGTTGTCATCTCCACAAGGCTGAAGGCGATGTCCCCAGCAGGTGAAGAGGGAACACAAACTCAAGAAGCAGTGTGGTGTGCTCGAGCCCTTTACTTAGGGACTAGTAATTCCACTCACGACAGCTCTGCCCCATGACTTAATCATTTCCCCAAAGGCCTCGTGCTTGGTTACAAATCTACTGGGAGTTTTCAGTACACCTTTCAGAGGAGACGCAAGGGCTGAACACAAGCAAAGCACCACGGAACCCAGAGAGGAAAGTGACGTCAGAGCAGGTGAGGTGACGTCACAAGTCGTTCACTCGCAGGTCTAGGATTGAAACTAAGCCTCTTGACTTCCCCCTGTAGCTCACCATCCTTTCCCTCCAGTTTTCTAAAGGCAGCTCTGTGAGCGCACTAGGCTTGGTTTGTGTAAAGGTGCAGAACTGTTCGCATATCTCAGTGTTTAAAGAATCACCGAGATTTCTGCTATTGACCCTAAACATAACAGAGATATGGGTGATAGTTTTGTTTCCTCTCACCCAACAATCCTGTGAGACAGCTTCACTGACATGATTATCCTGTCTTAATAGTGGAGCATACAGTATCAGTGATGTAAGATGCAGATTTGTGGAGTGACCTGTTTCAAGTCACATTTCTCTGTAAACAGTTGAACTACAGCTAATTCCTAGATCTGCTGACTTCTCAATCCTCTCTCTCTCTCTCTCTCTCTCTCTCTCTCTCTCTCTCTCTCTCATGCACACCACACACACACACACACACTCGTGCATGCATTCCACTTCTTATTACACTTAATAATCACCCTAGCGGAATGGGTCAGATGTTGTAAGGTCTTGCTCCTTTGGGTGAGGAAGTCAACCTTGGTAACTTCAGAATTAAATAGATGAACTCATTTCAAATAAAGAAGCTGTGTGCTCTTTTTCTTTGCTTAAATGATTTCCACATTGCTTCAGGGATGCTTAAAAGTTTCCTTGCAAGAAGATTGAATATCTCTCTTTCTCACTCTCCCCACCCAGACCCCGCCCCGCCCCACTCCGCCCCCGCTGTGGGCCTGTAAGGATGATGATGTCATCTTCTGCTTCCTTTCCTTGGTGCTGTTAGGGTAGCAGGAAATTCTGCCTCCTTCATCTCTCAGGAGCTTCAGTCCTTTGCTTTCTTTTGAAATCTGACCCCTGAACAAGACTGGGTCATGCAGAAAGCAAGGGCTGAATTGATTTATTTCAGATGGTTGCTATGGTGATCCTCTACCAATATAGAAAGAAAATGAACACGGGGAAGGTGCCTGGTGGGAATGGTGGAGAAGGAGTCAGAACAGGGGAAGGGCCTCCCTCGGGCCGTGGAAGGCATTCTTGGCCACACGGTCTGTGAGTGGAGCCAACCATCCCCTGGACTTCTAGGGGCTCCTCTGTGGCAAACACAAACAATCCACTTCAATTTTTAGCAAATAGTGTTTTCCTTATACGACTATCAAAACATACTATCAATGGCTTTAACATTTCCAAATATTTCTTTTATTGAGATTAGTGAAAATTAATTCTCAAAGATTTTTTCGTGACCAGAGCATTTTGATTCTTGAACTAGTTTTCTTGATGATGCTTTATTAAAACGTTTTCTGGAATACAAGGAAAAGAATTTGTCTGGAGGGGAATTGCATAGTCAATTCGTGTTCATGTCCGCTGTCATTCTTTATCTGTTCCATCAGTTGTAGATTTCTCTGATTTTTCTACTCATCCTTTTCTTCAGCAAAATTCACTGGCTCTAGATATATAAGATTAAATTTAATAACTATTAATAGAGTTAGCAAATGCTTATTGAGGCTTCCATGCATGCAGGATAACAGCGTGTGTCTCTGAGAACTATGAACAGGTAAAAAGCTCAGACCCAGAAGCAGTTTCTGTGTCAGAGATGACTACACAAAGAAGACGTGGGGTCGCAAAGTGGTTTGAGTAGGGTTTTGACCTTGACACTAAAGTGGTTCATGAGGAAGAGAATTTATAGCGAAAGCACAGAATCACGATTGGGTTCTTTTATAACTCAGAGATTGGTGGCATTTGTAGAAATGTCAGCTGGTTAACTCCAGTTGAAGGCATGCCAAGCAGACACCATTGGCTCAGGAGGAGGGAAAGGTGAGAAGGAGTTTTTATAAATTCTTGTTGCTGCTTGAAATTCAAAGGTGAGAACAGGAGAAGGCAGTGACGCATGACAGAACAGAGTGCCACACAAGGGACAGTCATGGAGACTATGTTTTAGATCTTCTCTGTCCATGGCCTCTAAAGATGTCTTTCACATAAAAAGAATTAGGAGAGAGGTTGTTCAACACCTAACTTTCTGACACAGCCTCCCCTTCACCCTTCCTTCCAAAAGACTATTACCTTGGATGGCTAGGGACAAGAATTAGAGGCACCTTTATTTCTCAAGTCTGATCTTGACTTTATTCTGTATTTAATCTTTGACAAAGCATTTAGCTTGCAGGACCTTTGTGTTGGGAGGTAGTTTTGAGCACTGTGTGTTCAGGTGCTGATTTCTATACCCAGACATCTGGTTGAGGTCTGGACAATTGCATGTTCAAGCATCTCTGATATCTATGTTATATAACAATTGTTTCCCAACACTTCTGATGGCTTAATAAGGAGAGAATCAGTCAATTACCCGGGCAGAAGAGACTAAGGTAGGACTTCTGATCCATGTCAAGGGTTCCTAGAGAGAGATAAGTGTAGAGAAGAACCAGGAGAAGAAGGGGGAGAGACCATGTGGAGAGACCAGGAGGAGTCGTCATGAGGTCACCATGAGAGAGCAGCCATGATGGCACACATGGACCAGAGTGAACCAGGGCAAGACTCAGTGGCAAGTAATGGGGCATTTGGCTGGATGCCAGCAACCAAGATGGGTTAGAGTAGACCACAAACAGCCCAACTACCAGTGCTTGCAGTCTGTTAATAAAAATACCAGGTCTCAAAAAAAAAAATACCAGGTCTCTGCGTCTTTATCCAGGAGCTAAAATGGGCTAGAGCAGGTGCAGAAACTCCCTGCAGTTATTTGGGAGCAAAAGGGGGGTGTAGCAAACCCCTAAATTCCATTTATACCTTAGAGCTCTCACCTGCCAGGATACAGCATACTCAAAGCCCTAGCGTCCATAAAAGCATGATGGTGTATCTGAGACAGACTGTAATGGTTTAAAATTTGTTTTCAAGTATGTAAATAAGAGCCCCAGGCATAAAGTAATTACATAGAATGATTTGAACCTTCCTAGCTCATGAGATGGGACATTCTTGCTGAGAACACTGTGATTCCATCGTGTTTTCCAGCCAAGATTAAGTCACCAAGGGCTCTCTAGTGGGCTTAACTTCCACAGCCTTCATTCATGTTAAAAATAGACTTTGAGTGATTACCATAAGTAATTAAAATCAATGTCAGTTATTAAAATAAATGAAAGGCTATATTCTTGTTTTTCATATGGTGTTTCTGACATCTATAAATTAACACTCCATTTAACTTCAGAATTTTGCCTCAAGAACATTAGATTCATTTTTTTCACAATTGTGTAATTTCTCTTTACTATTCCAGTGTGGAATTTATGCTAATTTTGGTGAAGTCAAGCCTTCATATCAAAACGAGCCTCTCTTTGAACTCCTTAAAGAAGGACAGCGAAAGAGACACTTGTTTACTGCAAAGGGAAGAGCTGTTTGAAATTTTCTCCTGGAGTGTGGACTGAGCTTAGAATCCTGAGTAGAATCCTGTAATGGCTTACATTGCACCAGGCTGTAAGAAACTGACTAGCACATGGCTTTCTCATCCTAGTCTTTGCCCCTACTCTTCCTCAAGCAGTGCATCATGGGACAGAATAACGGCTGCACATCAAGTTAGGAAATATGACTCCGAGAGACAGAGTACAAACCTCTCTGGACCATTTTCCACAGCCTCCTGCTGTTAACTGGGGACTGACTTTGACCCAGATCCTGAACCATCCAGCAAACTGACTATGGCCTAACACCTCCATCCCTTCTTCATTTATGGGTGAAGGTCTGATTGGAGGAAATCTGAAATGAGGGAGTAGGGAGAGTAGCAGAAAAACCACCATTATGAAATAAAGACCTTTGTTCAATTGTTAACAATTGTCTCAATTTATAGTCACATACCTACTATAGGCAGTCTTCCTGGTTGGCTTGTCTACATAATTTTTATATCTGAACTGGTCCCAGAAATGCATGGCTGATGGCATGGTATCATTTCTAAGGCTGCTTACCACGGTGGGATTATCAACTGTGGAACTGTGAACTGTTTGGTAGATATTTTTGCTAAATCCATTTATGCCAGTAGTTTTCAAAGCCCATCCATCAGACCGGGAGTAGTAATAGTATCTGAGATGCAGAAAATGCAAATTAGGGCCAGTGAGATGGTTCAGCTGATAAAGGCAATTGCACAAGCTCAGCAACCTGAGTTTGATCCTTGGAGCTCACGTAAAGGTGGAAGGAGAGATGGACCCCCACAAAGTTGTCCTCTGACCGCCATGGGGTGTGCCATCATAGGCACATCATGTGCTTGTGTGCTCATAGACACACAGACAAATAATGATAATAAATACTACCGTTAAATAAATGAATGAATAAAAAGACACAGACAGAACAATCAATCAATCAATCAATCAATCAAGGTAGGGGTAAGAGAGAGAGTTCAACAGTGAAGCACACATATTGCTCTCTCAGAGGAGCTGAATTCAATTTCCATCATCCATGTGGGGTGGCTCTCCTGTAACTCTGGGATAAAACATCCTCTTCTTGATTGTTGGAATACGGCTCACATATCTCTCTCTCTCTCTCTCTCTCTCTCTCTCTCTCTCTCACACACACACACACACACACACACACACACACACACTTTTAAAGTTTTCATGAAATAAAGGAAACAAAAAATGCTAGGCCCCAATCCAAATCCATTGAATCAGACTTGAATTAGAGTGAGGGGGAGATCTAAGTGGCCATGCTTTTCCAAGTATGTTAATGCAAGCTATGGCCCGGGAAGCACTGATTTGTGGCATTTATGAACATTAGCTGTGCTCAGTTGTTGAATCAGCATTAACACCCAGCTCTAGGAAAAGAGCTACCATGCATCTTTGTTCATTGTTCATGAGCCCGGTGGAGACTGTGGATCTTTTCCTCTTTATTTTTCTCTTCTGTCAGTCACAAACTTGAAGCTTTGCTCCTTGTCTTTCAGCCCTCCTACTTTCCTGGGTCTCTCCCCCCACCCTTATTTTCCCTTTGCTTCACTATCTTCCATACAATTATTGTGCCGTGGAAAGGTGTATCAAATAAACAAATGTGTTCTTAGCATGGGAAATAAAATAAAATCCCAGTACTATTTCCTGGCATTAGTTCTTAGCTTGTGGGTAAAGCCAAAATTTTACTTGAAACAAGATGCTCTTGAGAGAGCCTGTAAGGCATAGGTTTAAATAACAGAGCTCTGTGGTCTGAAGACACTCACATACTGGCATCTTCCTAGTACAAAGAGATCCATTAGTTTAAATGCATTAGATCCAAGAAGTCTTTCTGCCTCTCACCGGCAGCATCTTTCCCTAATTGCAGTGACATTTTCCTTAAGGATTCCCTTGCCCCGAAAGCTTCCCTCTATGCTTGGCTGAACCAAAACCACCTAGCTTCATCAACACCCTGGGTGCAGGATGCGATTGCCAATGAAGGATTTTTCTTACAAGTGTCTTTGTTTAGGGAGAGTGACGCCAGAGGTTGCAAGCAATTTCAGGGGAAGGCTAGCTCCTAACAGCCACCCTCTTAGAGGGCTCCGGTCTGATTCACCTTTGCAGATATCTTAATGAACAAAGGCAGGATGTAGCTTCCTGCCAGCCACATAGGCAGGGTGGCTGACAAGGCTCTCTGAGTTACCTTTTAGATGACACCTTTACCATTGCTTCATCGGTCACATCCGTGAACATTTAGCACACACATTTAGTAAGTCACATGTCCCTATGTGTTTTGTAATGAAGCTTGGGAAGTCCACTAAATAATTGAACAAATGAAGACTAATTTTCTCACTTTTAATTTTTACCCAGCCCACAATGGTTAATAATGTACAAGATACAAATGACTTAGACCTCCATATGCCTTCTCTGCCTGTTCTCACGTGGGTGTGATCCTGAGCAGATCCCGTCTTATTGACTGCTCATTTGTACCAGAAGTGACCCCAGAGAAAACAGTGCTCACTGTGAGCTGAGCTTTAATAAAAGGAGCGGCAGACTCTGGAGGGTTTTTTATATTTCCATATAATCCCAGGATCATTTGTCTGAAGCTGTTTCTGAATTATTCATACCGACCGCAGCTCTCTCAGATATTGGATGGGAGCAGCTTCTATGCCAGGGTCTTTTTTTTTATGGTGTTTTAAAAATAGAACTTTTTTTTTCTATTCCAGATAGCTCTTAGGTAGTTCCGGGTGAGGTGTATTAGCAAAACATTAAACATTAAGAAGCTGTTTGGGGGCTCAGACTGAGGCTTCTCTAGGTAAAAGAGAAGAGATGGAGAGTTAGGACGGGAGGGTGTTGGGTTGGCTCAGCTTGTGAAAATCTGGACCCTCTCCCAGTGTGTTTAAGAGAGGGGAGTCAACATTCATTTTCATTCACTGCAATCTTAACACCCGTAAATTGGATTTAAGGGATTTACTCCGCAGATGCTATTGTTCTGATGCACCATTTGACACTGAGTCTTAGAGCCCTACATCTGTGTTTTCAATTTCCAAGAGAAACGCAAAGCTCTGTGGGGAGGCCTCCAAGAGTAGGAGACCAGTCCCCTCCCCTCACACCCTCCCCACAACCTGCTGCATCCACTCCCATCCCCCAGTGCCTGGGTCCTTAATATTCTCTCCTGCACCAGGGGGAGCCTTTCTTGCTTTTCCTGACATGGATCCATTTGCCCAACATGCCCAACATGTCTAACCTAACCACACCCCTTCTTCCTGCTTTTCCTCCATTTCAATCCTTCAAATCAGCAGTTCTCAACCTTAACCCAAGTGTATTAAAGGGTCAGAGCATTAGGATTGTTGAAAACGACTGCTTCATATGAAGGTGAGTTCTCATTCCCACTCTCCAGTGGTTATGTGTTACTTTGGAGTACCACTCTGTCATGCAACACCCACCAGCCTGAATGCTAGCCAGTCTGTTCTTTGGGGGCCTGAGCTTCCTGCCAGGGCTCCCTGAATCAAGCTAACTTGGCTTGAGTCTACTGTTTTGTCTTGATGGGCTTGGCACTATCCTGAGTATCCTTAAAACCCCACTTCCATTGTCTCCAACCATAGTTCCCGTTCCCCACCACTGCATGCAGCCTGCTTCGTCCCTCATCCTTCTTCTATCTTATCTATCTATCTATCTATCTATCTATCTATCTATCTATCTATCTATCTATCTATATGTATGTATCTATCTATCTATCTATCTATCTATCTATCTATCTATCTATCTATCTATGTATCTATCTATCTATCTATCTATCTATCTATGTATCTATCTATCTATCTATCTATCTATCTATCTATCTATCTATCTATCCTCCAAAGCATCATGTCTCTCATGGTTCAGGTTCTGGAAGAACTCAGTTAAGTCATTTAATTGTTCTGGTCTCACTCTATGAAAACAAAATAAAACAGAAGAAACTTAAACAAAATGGTTGCTAAAATTCTGTCCACCTTTTGCTTTCAAACTCTGTGACCTGAGGTTGTTCCCACCAGCATGGAACTCATTTCTAGGTATGTCAACCACCATAAATGTGCAAAACTTCAAGT
Organism: Apodemus agrarius; assembly: GCA_964023405.1. Taxonomy (NCBI): domain Eukaryota; kingdom Metazoa; phylum Chordata; class Mammalia; order Rodentia; family Muridae; genus Apodemus; species Apodemus agrarius. The sequence goes on along the minus strand of OZ030007.1, from coordinate 100,842,156 downwards.
GGCACAAAATTCTTCCCAGGGCACAAGGTGGGCAGCAATGACACACACCCTGAGGACCTGTCATGCTATATTCATGAGTGTTCTGCAATGACACCTTTGAATCAGGTCGTGTTTACCGGAGTGGAGTTTTTGTTGTGCTCAGGAATAAGTGCTGAACTGAAGAGTGGAAGAGTTGTAGAAAGGACTGAAGGAGCTGAAGGGTTTGCAACCCCATAGGAAGAACAACAATATCAACCAACTAAAAACTGCCCCCCCCAGAGCTCCCAGGGATTAAACCACCAACCAAAGAGTACACATGGAGGGACCCATGGCTCCAGCTGCATGTGTAGCAGAGGATGGATGGCCTTATAGGACATCAATGGGAGAAGAGGCCCTTGGTCCTGTGAAGGCTTGATGCCCCATTGTAGGGGAATGCCAGGGCAAGAAGGTGTGAGTAGGTGGGTGGGTGGGTGAGCACCCTCATAGAAGCAGAGGGAGGGAGGATGGGATGGGGGCTTCTAGGTGGGGGGAGAGGACTCGGAAAGGGGATAACATTTGAAATGTAAATAAATAAAATGTAAATAAAATAAATAAATCAATAGAAAAATTATATAAAACAAAAAAAAGTAGCCTACTTCATGACTAAGTGCAACAAGCCATCTTGGAACAGAAAATGGGGAGTAGTGGGGAAATGATAAAAAGTAAACTTTGCAGTTTGGGTAATATAGTCTTAGTTTTGACAAGTATAACAGGATTGGGTGAAGGGTGTGTGGGTAATTTATTTCTGCAATAAATGAATGAAAGAATAAATAAATAAATAAATAAATAAATAAATAAATAAATAAATAGTTTTGTAAAAGATACTTAAAATTAAATATAATTTTATAATGCCTGACATAGTTGTGAGAACGTAGAATCATATCTAAACTTATTTTAAGGAAAACATGAGGCTAAAAATCCTTACAAATCTGGGCTGGGATATAATTCTGAGGCAGAGTGATTAGTGAGCATGTATGGACCTCTCGTTTCAATCCTCTGAACAGCACACACATACACACACACACATACACACAATCTTTACAAACCATCTTTTAAGGACTTAGTATTAACTAACTTTCCCTTAATCAAATGACCCAAAAATTTCACTATGAAAGAACATGGTGGATGTCCACGTCACCATGAAGACTCAAAGCTATTACATTCATGGAGGCCAACCACGGCTGGCCAAGCTGTGTGCTCGGAGAGAACACTGGTCGCTGGATATATTTCTTCTTCACTCCTTTGTTCAACAAGTAGGTTTTGATCCTCTAATCTATGGTAACCATTGCTTTGGGTGCAAAAGATGGGACAGTGACCAACGCACATTGCATTTACTTCGTCATTATGTAATTTAGATAATTTACCCAACAACTTAGTAATAAAAATGTATGTAAAGGGGGAATTGCTGATATTTATGAATATTAAGTGAAAAGTTGTAGTAGATTTGTGACCACTAGGGTGTCTATTTCCCAGGTCCACAACAGGCTGTACAATCTCATGTGCCTGTGACAGCATCTGTGACTCCGTATGTGGCATCCGTTTTGTTAGCTAAGTGGTGTCAGGACAAGTCTAGAGCAGTGACTCTAGTGACAGCTGTAGTCGGAGTTTCCTCAGGACACTGGTTCCTTGGTTACATGACAATGACTTAGAACGTTTTTGATTAGCCTTGGATCCTCTTTGGAAGGTAGTTTTAAGCAGTGCCATGGCATCCTAGAGGGACCCCGGACTGCCAGGACTGATGGGTGTCGCTTAAAGAGGCGCCTGAAGTCACTGAGGTGAAATTAAGGCAGAATGAACCTACTTTCTATGTTTTGACTTAGAATTACATAGAATGTTCATGAATTACTCCCTCTGGTTATTATCTTAATCATTAGCCAGTCTGCATCAGCACCTTTTCCAGGTGAAGGTTATTCCCTCTCTCCCTCTCTCCCTCCTTCCTTCCTTTCTCCCTTCCTCCCCCTCCTTTCCTCTTTTTTGTCCTTTCTGTGACTCTTTTTCCGTCATATTTGTATCCCTCTTCCATCTCGGCTTTCTATCCCTCCAGTGTGCCTGAGACTTTGTAGGAAATGAAGTAGAAATTGCCTTTACTGAGTATGAGGGGCCAGTTTCTCTAGTGCTTCGTGTGAGTGACATTTCTGGATAGTTTCCAGGGAAGGACAATATCCCTTGGTCATTTATTCTTGCCAAACCTGTGGGTGATGAGTATCCCAGCCATCAATTTTAAGATCTTTACAGAAGATGACATATTATGTTTCTAGTTATTATTAACAAGGTTTCATCTGGTCTTTTCTAGGCCAAGATAATGAAAGATTTGATTACAGGAAGTTGTGAGGAAGATGCTTCTTTGTGGGATGTGTGTGTATGCAATACTCATTTAATATAAAGCCATTTTCATATAATGTACTTTGAGCATATTCTCTCATATCCTGTCCTTTCCCCCATCCCCTTGGGGCAAGTTTACCCTAACTAAATTTTCAATCATTCAAAATAGCTTGTGAACTCAATACCAGAAACCTTAAATAGCAATTTTAATTCTAGAACACAGATACTATTTTACAAGAATGAAATAATTCTGAAATCTTCAAAAAATATTCAATATTCATATACCCCAAACAGCACAAACAACAGATGGATGTCAACAAACATTTAGTTGGTGATTTGCAGATAATTTCTGGAGTTGTGAAATTTGGCTCTTTGGTTTAGTGTTAAAATTGACTACACTATTTTGAAAGTTGAATTGTTGTTATAGACATCTGGAAAGGATGCTGGAGAGTGAGCACACGCCCTCGCCTTTCTAAACATGTTCAATGCATGAACCACTGTACACGTTCTCACAGCCTCCTGGTGTCATCTAAGTTCTACTGTGTGGTAGACCATAGAAATGAAAGGAATCAGCAAACTAAGTCCTTTTTTGAAGGATTTCCAATTTTATTAGAAAACTGATACAGTTGTTTGTTGTTTGTTGTTGTTGTTGTTGTTGTTGTTGTTGTTTTTAATGAGTAGAATGGGGTGTAGCCAAGGAAGAACTAATTCGGGTGGAAGACTTCCAGAGGGAGGTGGGCCTTGAAGGACTGGGCTAGACCAAGAGGCTTTGAGAGATTCATGGAAAAGGGAGGGAAAGGTCTTTATCTAGGCAGACAGGGGGCGTGGCATAAAGTCCTTCCAGAGCAAGGAACAGTGCAGATTCACTTCATGGTTCATGGCAGAGTCTGGTGAAGTGAGCAAGTGAGAGACTGTTTCTGCAGTCTTGAGCACCAGGCAAAGCAGCCCAAACTTGATCAATATTTTTAAACAAACAAGAAAGAGAAGAGAGAGAGAGAGAGAGAGAGAGAGAGAGAGAGAGAAAGAAAGAAAGAAAGAAATCACTTCTGAGAAGCCCAGAGCCTTTGTGCAGAAGCTGTTGGCCTGCATTTTTTATGCACTCTTCAGTTTCTTTAGGAAGGTGCCTCGCGCTAAAATAAATACGGAGACCAGTGCCACACCCAATAGAAGGGCAAAGGTTTGACCACACCCAGGGCTTAGTTACTAAAGACTTGCCTCTCAAATTGGATACCAGAAAGAAGCCACGCAGGCCTTACTAGAAGATGGTCTTCAGGCTCTCAAGTCCTTGTTGCACACAGCCGATGTGTTGCCTGATGTGTTACCAGATGCATTACCCGGATGCGTCACTTGGTGCTTCAGAACAATGGATAATCTCAAAGCCAGTTATGTTGGACGTTGGGTGGCACTGCCTGATCCATCCACTGCCAAGTTTACCTTTTGATTGTCTTTTGCTTAATCTAACCTTGAGATTAGTTTGCATTCCAGCAGCACAAGGCTGGACAGTAGAAGGAGTGGGAGAGAGAGAAAGTAGGAGAAAGGAAGAGGGAGGTGTTGTCCTGGGAGCTGGCTCAGGACATGGTATTAGACACACTGTAATTTGCTCTGTGACTATCGCCCCAACGGGTAATTACAATCAAGCAGGGTCTAGAAAACTGACTGTTCCTTTGACAAGCTATGGTCGATCTGCTTCACATAAATGTATTTACAAGTAGCTGCCTTTATGAGTGTAGGATTGTATTTCTCAGTGATGTGTGGCTGTAACCTTTTTCTGGCTTTATTGATGGAAAACAAATAAACAAACAAACAAAACAATTAATCAAAAGTCAAAAGAAGCCTTAGGCAATGTGGCTTGGTAAGTAGCCCTTTGTCTTTACATAATGTAAGTAATGAACTTATGCTAGCCTATTAGTGGGTTTGAGGTACAACTCTGAAAGCATTCTAACAAAATTGTCCTGGCTAAGGCATTACGTCACATGGTCTTGGCAGAAATGTGAATCTAAGGTAGAGACAGACCTAGAGCAGCATAAAAATGAAGAATTCCCTTCCTTTCTATCTGCAGAATTCCTAGTGCTACACATTCAAATCTCCAATGCTGTTAACTTCTTAGGTCTCCCTCTCCCTGTCTCCCTCTCCCTCCCCTTTCTCCTCCCTCTCCCCCTCCCTCTCTACTCCCCTTTCTCCCTCCCTGTCCCTCCCCTCCCCCTCTCTTTCTTCCTCATCCCCACCCACACACACACATATGCACACATTCCCTTCTCCTTTCGTGTCCACATGAGCTGGGAGCACACTGTGCACAGCACAGTACATGTGGCACATGTTGGTCTTCACTAACATATTTTGATGATGTTTCTACTTCAGTACATAAAGCCTTCTTATTTTTCTGAAAAGAATCCAAAGAGTATGCATGAATGAACTAGTTTTGTTTTGTTTTGAAACCAGCTTCCTACAGATAGACATCTGGGCTGTTTTCAGCTCTTTCCATTATAGACAGTACAAAATGGAATATTTCTGTACTAGGGTAAGAAGTCACTGTTTCCTAGAACATGTTAGAATACAGAAGAATGTTTGTTTTAATACAATGTGTTAGTTCTCATAAGGTTTTCTTTTATATCAAAGTTTCTTTTATCTATTATATTATATGTAAGAGATAATGATATATGCACATAATGTGTAATATAAATTGACTTTTCTGCTTCAAAATATTTATAAGGCACCGTTCTGTGACCAAACACCTGTGTTTTTGACTTGAGTCTCAACTTCTCTTTCTGAGCCATAGCTGCAACATCCTAGTGAACTATGGGACTGCATCTAGAGTGTGAGTGCTGCATTAGAGTGAGTGCTGCATTAGAGTAGTGAGTGCTGCATTAGAGTGGTGAGTGCTGCATTAGAGTGGTGAGTGCTGCATTAGAGTGGTGAGTGCTGCATTAGAGTGAGTGCTGCATTAGAGTGGTGAGTGCTGCATTAGAGTGGTGAGTACTGCATTAGAGTGGTGAGTGCTGCATTAGAGTGGTGAGTGCTGCATTAGAGTGGTGAGTGCTGCATTAGAGTGGTGAGTGCTGCATTAGAGTGGTGAGTGCTGCATTAGAGTGAGTGCTGCATTAGAGTGGTGAGTGCTGCATTAGAGTGAGTGCTGCATTAGAGTGGTGAGTGCTGCATTAGAGTGGTGAGTGCTGCATTAGAGTGGTGAGTGCTGCATTAGAGTGAGTGCTGCATTAGAGTGAGTGCTGCATTAGAGTGGTGAGTACTGCATTAGAGTGAGTGCTGCATTAGAGTGGTGAGTGCTGCATTAGAGTGGTGAGTGCTGCATTAGAGTGGTGAGTGCTGCATTAGAGTGAGTGCTGCATTAGAGTGGTGAGTGCTGCATTAGAGTGGTGAGAGCTGCATTAGAGTGATGAGTGCTGCATTAGAGTGATGAGTGCTGCATTAGAGTGATGAGTGCTGCATTAGAGTGGTGAGTGCTGCATTAGAGTGATGAGTGCTGCATTAGAGTGATGAGTGCTGCATTAGAGTGGTTAGTGCTGCATTAGAGTGATGAGTGCTACATTAGAGTTGTTAGTGCTGCATTAGAGTGATGAGTGCTGCATTAGAGTGATGAGTGCTGCATTAGAGTGGTGAGAGCTGCATTAGAGTGATGAGTGCTGCATTAGAGTGATGAGTGCTGCATTAGAGTGATGAGTGCTGCATTAGAGTGATGAGTGCTGCATTAGAGTGATGAGTGCTGCATAGAGTGGTGAGAGCTGCATTAGAGTGGTGAGTGCTGCATAGAGTGGTGAGTGCTGCATTAGAGTGAGTGCTGCATTAGAGTGATGAGTGCTGCATTAGAGTGATGAATACTGCATTAGAGTGAGTGCTGCATTAGAGTGATGAGTGCTGCATTAGAGTGATGAATACTGCATTAGAGTGAGTGCTGCATTAGAGTGGTGAGTGCTGCATTAGAGTGATGAGTGCTGCATTAGAGTGGTGAGTGCTGCATTAGAGTGATGAGTGCTGCATTAGAGTGATGAATACTGCATTAGAGTGAGTGCTGCATTAGAGTGGTGAGTGCTGCATTAGAGTGGTGAGAGCTGCATTAGAGTGATGAGTGCTGCATTAGAGTGGTGAGTGCTGCATTAGAGTGGTGAGTGCTGCATTAGAGTGGTGAGTGCTGCATTAGAGTGGTGAGTGCTGCATTAGAGTGAGTGCTGCATTAGAGTGGTGAGTGCTGCATTAGAGTGATGAATACTGCATTTCTGCATTAGAGTCAGAGACTTCTGTGGAAGGAAGGAAATTCTGGGAGGTGCACCAACGCTCTCTGAGGCAGAAGAATGTCTCCCTTGGGACTCACATCAGTGGTCAGAGGTCACTTGGTGAGGTTTCTTGTTTACATCACTGGCTGTCCTTAGTGTCTGGAAGACACGCTTCAGAACTGGAACCGGAAAGGAACTTTACAAAGTTGGTAGTTTTGCCCTCACTGTAAAATCTGCTCCTTCTGTTCAAGGAATTCTTAACTTGGGGTCCTCAAAGTGTGTAGTTCAAGGATCAGTGAATTTGCATAGGAGGGAAAAACAGTTTTATTCTCATCACTGTCTGAATTGATACATTGTTTTCAATTATCAATATACCACAGCCAAATTAGGAACAGCTAACTTGCTCACTGAAAGGAATTACACAGACAGCATGTCACACTGTGGTGACTGCATATCTTTTAGGGGTGCTCACACCCATCATGAGATAAAAGACTGAGGACAGTATCAGACACACTGCCACCATTCCACAGAGTGGACTCTTGTTTAGTTGGGAATGGAGAGATGTGTAAGTTACTCAGGGCCCTGGCTATCCAAAAGGAGAGGTTTCTACTCACTTTGTCTTAGGGTTTTACTGCTGTGAACAGACACCATGACCAAGACAACTCCTATAAGGACAACATTTAATTGGGACTGGCTTGCAGGTTCAGAGGTTCAGTCCATTATCATCATCAAGGCAGGGGCATGGCAGGATCCAAGCAGGCATGGTGCATAAAGAGCTGAGGATTTTATATCTTCATCTGAAGCCTGCTAGGAGGAGACTGGCTTCTAGAAAGCTAGGATGAGGATCTTAAGGCCCACACCCGCAGTGACACACCTACTTCAACAAGGCTACACCTTCTAATAGTGCCACTCCCTTGGGTAAGTATATACAAGCCATTGCAGGCCTCTAGCAGCAAGAGCTGGCGAACTGTGAGGGGCTGCGTGAGCTTAGGCCTGTATAGTTTGATGCATTGTAAGCTACAGAGACCATCTCCAGTTGTGCCTGATCTTGACTGGCTTGGTAAATAAGTCTTATGGAGGGAATGGTTAGGGCTCAGAGGATCAGGCTGTCAGGGGTCAACACCTCAGATGCTAAGAAAGAAACAGAGATGTGATCACAGCTGGGGTTTTAAGATATTCAAATAACCATACTTCAATCTCATCAGCTTCTTGGCTGATTTTGCACATTTACTTTGTCTTGAGATAGAAAGTGTGGTATTCACCATGTTCATCAATGATAGGTTCTGAAGAGAGAGAGTCTTTTTCACTAAATTTGGGTTATTGATCAATGTTCAACAAACATAAGACAGAAAGGAAGATACTGTACACCGTACTGCCACCCAGTACCTCCATCAGCATTCCCACGCGACCTGTCACTTGTGTTGGCTGAAGACACTCACCATTTTGTGATATATCAAGCACTTCTTACATGCCCCAAATATGCTTTTCATGCACCATCTCATCTGTTCCTTATGAAAAACTAATAAAACATGTGTTGTTCTTACCCTCATTTCATAGGCGAGAAAACAAAGTCCAGAATGGTCACCACCTGACCAAGGCCACACACCAGTGGCAGAGCCAGGCTGGAGTTGGGGTAGTCTATATGCAGCATGCCTAGGTTATGAACAGATTAGTCCATCTTCGAATGCTGTTGGTTGAAGGGCTTCTTGGGTGATTGGCAGCGTATGTGTGTGTAGAAGTTTAAAAGCCAGTCTGAGTCGAAGGGGATTTAGGGAAGGCAACTGTGGAAATGAATTGATGGTAATAGTGAGGTTGTATTTGTTGATAAATTATTTGCCAAGTTAAAGCATACCTGTGTGTAACCTCTTGAAGTTCACTGCAGGTGACTTGATCAGGGACCATAAAACCCAGCAAGAACTGACTGACATCACGAGCCTTCTCTGCGACAGAGCCGGGATCACTGGTTAACGCCTGCCGCAGAAGGCTGGCTAAGTCTCAGGGAACACTGATTGCTTCTTCAGTCCTCTTCCACATGCAGTGTCAGATGGGTGTGAGACAGGTGTTCATATCGTGGGGGGATGGCTATGTTGTTTTCTTTGCTACCAATACTCAGACATAATATTCTGTATATGTATGTTCTGTACTATTGTCTGTTGGTTTGTGTTTGAGACAGCCTTCCTATGCAACCCCGTGTGGCATGTATTCACTCTGTAGCTTAGGTTGATCACTAACTCATGGTCATCCCCCTGCCTCAGCCTACTGAGTGCTAGAATTGCAGGTGTACACCACCAGGGTTTTACTAAGATGGCCAGGATGGCCTTGAACCTGAAATCTTCTTGACGCATTTCCTGAGTAGATGGAATTAGAAATTTGTACCATGAGGCTTGACTTCATTATCATTTTAAAATGTTACAAAAATATTTTCATTAACTTTCCTGTTAAGCTTTTTGTATTAGCCTAATTCAGTTGGGATTAGATTTAGCTGCATGTGAGAGCAAACCCCCAATAACATTTGATTATATTACATACCATACACAGGTTTTCCTATACATCTTCCAGAGCCATTTTAGAAGGTGCACAATAAGGCACCTCACAGATGGTCATTCCATTATCCTTATATTCGGCCCTTGACTGGACGATATAAAGTGGAAACTCAGCACTGACAATTGTGCCCTACCTCAGCATGATAAAGAGGAGAAAGGCACACACAAGAAGTCAAGTCGAGTGCAAAGAACTCTTCCTGGCACAACACACTTAACATTTGATCCTGCATTTTAATTGGTCCAACGCCAGTCTGCATAAGGGATGCTGAATGTACCAAACTAAAAACTACTTGATACCCTGCTATGCAGTAGGACAAAGTAGATGTCAGTATTCACTCACAGCCTTAGCCACACACACTACTCGGGCATCTTAATGATGCCTAACAATACCAGCGGGGTGGCCTATCCGAAGCTCAATTGCTTTCCAAGGCAAATAAATGCCTTGAACATTATAGCTGCACATCCAAATATGTGGTATAATGCTGCCATATACTACAGGGTATTAGGGCACCACCCCTCCTTGACTGCATGCTGGTATAGTGATGGCCAGTTCATGTAAAGCCTCTATTCAGATGCCACCCAAAGGGTGGTAACACTCTGTATCCCTGGGAGATGTGTGGATGGAAGGCTTTGCTTAACCTCTTGAGTTCTATCACTCAGGCAACTGCACACGCTGCTTGAACAGAAGGCTCTTTCCGTGTTTTTAATTACAACAGAAACTCTCCTGAAATAAGCATCATTTAGGAAAGCCTGGGCCATTGTCAAAATTTGTTAAGGTGCATTTTTAAAAATATTAGCATCTTTTAGGAAAGTTAGCACACATATGTCTTCGGGTGTCTGGAATCCAGTGAGCACGCCTTGTATTCATTTGAGCCAGTGGCTCATTTTCCTACATTTTTGATTGGCAAAGAAATAATTTTATTGATGCTTTTCTCTAGCAGGTGGGAATCATAACAGAATCATGCAAGGCAGGAAAGAGTTGCTAGGCAACTATTTTCAGTATTAAAATAATTTCTAAACCATCCTTTCAAATATCAGAACAATTAGTTATTTTGAATCAGACACTGAGTGAACCTCTCCTGTGTGCAGAAGTTGTGCCGCCGTTGTCCTCTGTCCCAGTCTGTAACAGCCTTCACCAGGGACTGCAAATTCTTCAAAGACAGCTTAAGACCTGGGTCGTGCTAGCTGCGGAATGCAGCAAACAGAGTTAAAATGCCTGATCCTCTTTCAATTATAGCTTGTTTAAGTTTGAGATCTATTGACAAGAGGATTCTGACGTGCTGTTTGCAATGTCCTTGGAGTTTAAATTATGCCTATGCAAGTCTTGGCTACTTCAGAAGAGCGAATTCACCTAAGGAGGCTGGATTGTAATTAAGCTTTGATGTAAACTCCCTCAACTTCCTACCCTGCAAAAAAATAAAGTCAGTTGATTTGCCATGAATGAGTTCAAGAATTTGAATACACTGCTGGTCATTGCACCCAGGGCAGACATGTGGGGCTAGGGGCATTTACATGTATTTATCAGTCCAGGTGCTGCTTGGAGCCTTGAGGGTGGTTGCCTATGGTTACTGTCAAGTTTTTATGCAAATGGAAAGTTGAATGACCTCCTAACATCAGCCTGTAGCTGACCATAATATCCATAGAGGCCCCAAAGAAGACATCCCGAATGGACTCCCATCATCATGGCTTCCCACAGGCCATTGGAAATGACACCTGGCACGCTGAGATAGACCTGCTGCTTCGGGGGCATGCATTAAATGCATGGCCAGATGCTGGGGATGCGGGAGTCATTACCCTCCTCATACGGTGTCATTGAATTCTGAAAGGGAGAGTAATGGTCTTTCTAATTTGGCTGGTGGTCCTGAACAAAGTGAGTTTTGACAAAGTTTGCCTTTAAACCATGATGATTTCTCCCGTCCTCTTCCATTCAGAGTCCTCTGCTGACATTACAACTGCCGAGAAAGCCCAGCACAGTTTTCTCCTGCCATTTGAATGTACAGAACTGGGCCCATCTCCTGTGAGAGTCTGTGCCTTCAGAAAGCTTTATGTCATGAGTTTTCACATTTGCTTCCATAGCAACCATTTCGGGGCAGAGAGGGACTTATTCTCAGTTTCTGATAAGGAAGACAGGTCACCTGCAGATGCAGTTCAGTTTGGATATAAGACCTTTCTACCTTCAGCAGAGCTGGTCTAGTATCTATCCAGAGATCTATATCTCTGTGTTGTCTTAGAATCAGTGGATTCTAAGAGATTGGTTACTTCACATTGTAGACTGAAAACATCTGAGGCAGAACCTGTGTTTAACTTGCCAAAGCTCCTGAACTTCTTACCCATATAGTCCTGAGGAGACTGAATTCTTTGCTCTTGTAATAAGTAGCAAGTAGGACGTGTGGCTGCCTTGCCATCCCCAGTGTTAGGAGCAATTCTACTGCAGACCACTAGAAAGTAGATCAAAATGCAAAACTCGCAGTATAATTCCATTGAAATGCATATTCTGTTTGGATAATCATAAAGTTCCAATCAATATGAGTGAGAGACATCAAAATAAGCATTTCAATTCTCATTGACTTGCCTTTGGTTAAAATCTCATTTATGGGTAACATTTGAATCTCAGCTGTGAATTCAATGATATATTTAAAAGCAGCCAGGAGATGGACTTCCAGCTAAGATGAACACTCACATAAATAAGTAAATAGACTAAGTGGGATAGTTCTAAAGACTCTGAGAGGTGTTGAGATTCAGGTTGGACCACTTTGTTATTTTGAAATGAAGATTGTAGCCAGCATGCCCTTTGAGAAGGTCTTGTGAGGTGGACCACAGAGACTATGAGCCTAGGCTCTCATTGTTTCTAGTCACACGCATCTAGCTGCAAAGCCTCAGCTGTGGGTTCTTCTCTCGAAGCCTAATTTAAAAGGAGAGCAGTGAAGTCATCCATCATTTTTGTCCCATCTAATATTAGCTCTCCAGTCCCAGCTAATTAAGGTGCAGTGTTTTCTTTAGTCATTCTCTGAGGCATGATTATATTTAAATACCTTTTCTGGTCTCTCCTTATGCTTGTGGAAAGTTTTGTCTCCTTTATGTTGGCCTTTATAAGCTAGTAATTTAATACCGAGACAGATCATTATAATATATTTGTATCAATCAAAACCTCAAACTTTATTTTTAAAGATCTTGTTCTTGGAAATCAGTAGGTATATAAATATGGACCATGTTTACTTGAATTAGAAATTGAAGAAATACAATAATCCAGGAGCAAGGTACTACTAAACACCAACCCCTCCAACCCCTCATGAAATTAGCCAACATCTCCCTAGATATTCTGTACATATGTTCACCTGCTTCTTTTTGTTACATATATGATACACACACACACACACACACACACACACAAGCACAAGCAGAAACAGGTGAGTTCGAGGCCAGTCTGGTCTACAGAGTAATTTCCAAGATAGCCGGGGCTACACAAAGAAACCTTGTCTTAAAAAAAAAAAAAAAAAAAAAAAAAAAAAAAAAAAAAAAACCAAAAAAAACAAAACAACAACAAATAGTTCAAGTCAGCCTCTACTATATAGCAAGTTCAAAGCCAGCCTGCAATACACGACATCCTGACCAAAATAAATAAATAAATAAATAAATAAAAATAAAGATTTTTTTTCAGAATTTGAACATAGGTTACAGTTTCTGCTGAGCTAAAGGTGAGCATCTGTGGGTATTTGTATCCCAGATGTTCTAAAAGCAGCCCCCTATGGACACTGACTGATAATGATAAAGATAGGTGATTGGAAGGAAGGAAAGAAGGAAGGAAGGAAGGAAGGAAGGAAGGAAGGAGGAAAGAAAGGAAGAAAGAGAGAGAAAGAGAAAAAGAAGGAAGGAAGGAAGGAAGGAAGGAAGGAAGGAAGGGAGGGAGGAAGGAAGGAAGGAAGGAAGGAAGGAAGGAAGGAAGGAAAATAGAAAAAATATAGACAGGTAGGCAGGCAGACAGTAGATAGAACATTCTAGACGGTTCCTCACAGGGTACTGTTCTGAACTCATATTCCTCAGTTGGAGGTGCTATTTTAGGATTGGAGAACTAGGAGGCTCCAGGTCCAGTGCTCTGATGTGAGGCATCTTCCCACATGTTCCCACGACTGTGAACTCCATATCCTCCTCACTGTGACTGGCTAAACCTTCTGGCACTGAGAGCCAAAGCAAATCACTCCTCACTTAAATGTTCCCATCAGACATTTTGATACAGTCAAGAAGAGAATACAGGTGGAGGTGTTACTGTTGCACAGACACTGTCAGACACAGACACTGTCAGACACAGATATACACACACATACACACACACACAGACACAGATACTGTCAGGCACAGACACTGTCAGACACACACACACAGACACACACACAGACACAGACACACACACAGACACAGAAACACACAAACACTGTCAGACATAGACACTGTCAGACACAGACACACAGACACACACACAAACTCAGACACACACACAGAAAGACACACACAGACACTGTCAGACATAGACTGTCAGACTCAGACACACACACACACAGACACAGACACACACAGACACTGTCAGACATACACACACAGACACAGACACACACAGAGAGACACACACAGACAGACTCAGACATACACACACACAGACACAGACACACACAGACACTGTCAGACACAGACACTGTCAAACATAGACGCTGTCAGACTCAGACACACACATACACAGAGACACAGACACAGACACACACAGACACTGTCAGACAAACACACACAGACACACACAGAGACACAGACACACACACACAGACAGACTCAGACACAGACAGACACAGATACTGTCAGACATAGACACACATACACACACAGACACAGACACTGTCGGACATAGACACTATCAGACACAGACACTGCTGGACACAGACACAGGCAGACACAGACACAGATACAGACACAGACACACACACAGACAGACACACAGACAGACACACAGACAGACACACAGACAGACACACATACAGTCTATATCTAAATACTCCATCAGACAGATGAGCTGGTCTTGAACTTTGACATCTATCAGTTTATTAAACAAAGGGGATTGTGAGATCTACCCCCATCCCCAAGATTGTGTGTAGGTGTCAGATTCTGTGTGTAGTATCGCAGGGTCCTAGGTGCTTGGTGCTACAGATACCCGAATCACAAGCAAACACCAGTACTTGAGACTGGTGGGTCTTAGCCCTGGATGTAGGCTAACGTCCCCAGAGAGGAACTGATGCTTGTGTCCTTTAGAGACTCAAATCTGAACTCTTGGGACTCTGCCTCTGACTGCGGGTGGCTTTTAGAACCCTAAAAGTTATTCTGTGCAGGTGAGTCACAGCCAATGCTGTCAGATCAATATTCTTCAGAACTGGGTCAGCTTCCAAACCTCCTGAAGGGCTTGTCACAGGCAGATTTCTGTGTCCAGCACAGGGGTCTGACTCACCACCCTTGATGCTGAACAGAGAACTTGGAAGTCTAGGAACAACACACCAATCCTGAGAGACCGCTGGGGCCTTTAGAGTGACTGCCCTGACAGAGGCAGCACAGGCTCAGCCAGAGCCCCCGCACTCCACTGCTATTACACCTTCTTTTGAAAATATTGTTGCAATACATGTTAAGGTTCATGAATACTTCTGTTGCTGTTGATCTTGTAATTCCATTTAGAAAAATCAATCTGAAGAAATAAGCTAGACCTGGAAAATAGCTATAAGCTTGATGTTTCTGAAACTGGTTCTTATAATGGCCAAAATATGATATAGCTAAAAATGCCCGTGAGTAGGTATTTGGTTTCATAAATGATGGAGTAGCATAATGAACAAGCTGTGGAAGTTAGCAGCACGGAAAAATGTTTGTCATCTGATTTAAAAATACACAAATGCTATGTTCTGTCCATGACACAAGTATACATACTAAAAACACCACAAGGAAATAAACCAAAACAATAAATGTCACATTTCCAAAATAGGATTACATATTGTGTCTTTTTCCATTTTTTGAGTTTTCTGCAACTGTTTAAATGCACAGTGTGTGTGTGTGTGTGTGTGTGTGTGTGTGTGTGTGTGTGTTTAGCATCAAATCAACTTATTCTCTCATTTCTTTCAGGTACTATAGCATTCCCTTCATTCGAAGTCAAATCTGTAGAATTTCACATTTGCTGCAGTTCCTAATTACAGCTTTTCTTGAACGACAGCAGGTGTCCTCTGTACTGCAGGGGCTGCTCAGGTGTTTTCTGAGTGATCCTAATTACCTCACAAATGACACAGAGAGAGCTTAAAGGTGCCATTGAGGCAGGGACAGCCAAAGGAGAGTAGCAGGATGGTTCTTTATTATTATTATTATTATTATTATTATTATTATTATTATGAACGATGGGCATACCAATGAACCGCATCTCTATTCACCATGCCTGAATAGCTAAAGAACTCACAAGAGATGCCAGTTATGATCTGTTTTCTGAACTGGGATCCCCAAGATATTAGGATTTAGTTCACTATGTTACTCTGTAAGACAATGTAGCAGAACAGCTTCCATGACTGGGACTTTTTTTTTCTTCATGAGACTGCTCACTATTATTACAATAGATCCAAGACTCCATTCTTGCTTTGAAGAGTTTGTTCAGACTGGACTACCTGCTCTAACACCTCCTCCAGCGTTGACTGCTCCATCCTCTGGGCTAGAAGGAGGGCAGCCCTTGAGGAACACACAGAACCCGAGCAAATGTGTTACTATTGTCCTCTGTGCTCATTAAGCATCCCTGAGGACCAGATAGTAACAGGAGTTTTTGAAAGAACTGTAGCAACTAGGGCTGGAGAGGTGTCTTAGGGGTTAGGAGCACTCACAGCTCTTTCAGAGGATCCAGCTCAGTACCTGTACCCAAATGAGAGCTCACAGCCTTCTATAACTCCAGATCCAGAGATGGCAAGATCATTTTCCGGCCCCTTTGGGTACAGTGTACACATGGCACATTTTACACACACACACACACACACACACACACACACACACACGCGCGCGCGCAGGAAAAGCACTCACTCATATGCCTAAAATAAAAATAAATAAAAAGTTATACCAAGCATTTTTATAATTTTTGTCAATGCTATTTGCATTAAAAGTATTCAGAAACCAGTAGTCTTTAGAACTCAAAATGGGGATTTTATTTTTTTATTTATTTTTTAAAGTTTTTATTGGTTATTTTATTTATTTATACTTCAAATGTTATCCCCCTTTCCTGTTTCCCCTCCACAAACCCCCATACCATCCTCCTCCCCCTGCCTCTATGAGGGTGCTCCCCCCCACCCCTCTCCTGCCTCACCACCCTATTATTCCCCTATGCTGGGGCATTGAGCCTTCACAGAACCAATGGCTTCCTCTCCCACTGATGCCAGGTATGTTTGGTGGGGGTTCGGTTCCTGGGAGCTCTGGGGGTCTGGTTGGTTGATATTGTTGCTCTTCCTATGGGGTTGCAAACCTCTAAAGCTCCTTCAGTCCTTTCTCTAACTCCTCCATTGGGATCCCCATGCTTAGTCTGATGGCTGGCTGCAAGCATGCACATATGTATTGGTATGGCCGTGGCGGGGCCTCTCAGGAGACATTCATATCAGGCACCTGTCAGCAAGCCCTTCTTGGCATCAGCAATAGTGTCTGGTTTTGGTGGCTGCATGTGGGATGGATCCCAGGTGGGGCAGTCTCTGGGTGGTGTTTCTTTCATTTCTGTTCCACTTATTGTCCCTGTATTTCCCTTAGACAGGAGCAATTCTGGGTTAATATTTTTGAGATGAGTGGGTCACCCCATTCCTCAACCGGGAGCCATGCCTAACCTCTAGATATGGTCTCTTCAGGTTCTCTCTCCCCTACATTGGGTATTGACCTTCAGCTAATCTCATCCTCATTGGGTTCTGGGAGCCTCTTGCTTTCCTAGCATCTGGGACTTTCTGGTGTCTACCTCCAGTTCCCCATCCCCCATTTCTACACACCTCTGTTCTATTTCCTGACCCTCTGTACATCTCCCCCGTCTTCCCACGCCTGAGCCTGCCACCCATTTCCCCCTTCCTCTTCTCCCTCTACGCTTCCATGATTATTTTGTTCCACCTTCCAAGTAGGACTGGAACATCCACACTTTGGTCTTTCTTCATGAACTTCATGTAGACTGTGAGTTGTATCAGGTATTGTGAGCTTTTTATCCTAATATCCACTTATCAGTGAGTGCATACCATGTGTGTTCTTTTGTGATTGGATTACCTCACTCAGGATGATATTTTCAAGTTCCATCCATTTGCCTGCGAATTTCATGAAGTCATTGTTTTTAACAGCTGAGTAGTTCTCCATTTTGTAAATGTACCACATTTTCTGTATCCATTCCTCTGCTGAGGGACACCTGGGCTGTTTCCAGCTTCTAGCTATTCTAAATAAGGATTATATGAACATAGTAGAGCATGTGTCCTTATTATATGTTGGAGCGTCTTTTGGGTATATGCCTAGGAGTGGTATAGCTGGGTCTTCAAGGAGTACTATGTCCAATTTTCCGAGGAACTGCCAGCCTGGTTTCCAGCTTGCAATCCCACCAACAACGTAGGAGTGTTCCTCTTTATCCACATCCTCTGTACATATCTGCTTCACCTGAGCTTTTGATCTTAACCATTCTGAATGTTGGGAGGTGGAATCTCAGGGTTGTTTTGATTTGGATTTTTCTGATGACTAAGGATGTTGAATATATCTTTAGGTGCTTCTTGGCCCTTCTATGTTCCTCAGCTGAGAATACTTTGTTTAGCTCTGTACCCCATTTTTGATAGGGTTATTTGGTTGCGTGGAGTAACTTATTGAGTTCTTTGTACATATTGGATATTAGACATCTTTCATATATATGATTGGTAGAGATATTTTCCTATTCTGTAGGTTACCGTTTTGTCCTAATGACAGTGTCCTTTGTCTTACAGAAGCTTTTCAATTTTATGGTTTCCACAAAATAGGGATTTTAAGCCCCCATCAGGTTGCTACTTGGATTATTAGCTTGCTTGTATAATAATATACAAGACTTCTCTGTATTTGTACTGGCTGGTTTTGTGTGTCAACTTGACACAGGCTGGAGTTATCACAGAGAAAGGAGTTTCAGTTGGGGACATGCCTCCATGAGATCCAACTGTGGGACATTTTCTCACTTAGTCATCAAGGAGGGAGGACCCCTTATGGGTGGTACTATCTCTGGGATGGTATTCTTGGATTCTATAAGAGAGCAGGCAGGGGAAGCAAGCCAGGGGATGCAAGCCAGTAAGAAACATCCCTCCATGGCTTCTGCATCAGCTCCTGTTTCCTGACCTGCTTGAATTCCAGTCCTAACTTCCTTTGGTGATGAACTGCTGTGAGGAAGTGTAAGCGGAATAAACCCTTTCCTCCCCATCTTGCTTCTTGGTCATGATGTTTGTGCAGGACTAGAAACCCTAAGATAGTATTATTTTCTATTATCAGTGCTTATACTAAAAACACATATAATCAAACACATTTGGACCCTGGCAGTCACTAGTCTGATAAGGGTTTCCTTTTCCTAGAATTTTGTTCAGAATCATGATTTTGACATTCACTCAGGTTGCTACTTGGATTATTAGCTTGCTTGCTTCCAGTTATTGCCAAGTGGTAGCATTTAATTGTATGCACATTCTACAACATGCTTACCTAACACCTCAGGGAAATAGAGGTTGGGTTCAGTTTTCACTGTCATGACTGGAGTTATCATTCTCTTACAAGTCTCTTTTAATGGATTAGCAAGGGACTTTGGCTAGAATTGCTGAGTAGTGTAAGATCCACATGTCCAATGCACACTGAGCAGTCATGGTTCTTTCTAATGGGCTTTACCATTTTGTCACCCTATCATCAGCATGCAAGGGCTGCAGTTGTCCCATGTGTTCACCTGTGCTTCGATGACCAGGTTTCTTGATTCTGTTCATTTCCAGTGCTGTATACATTTCCCTGATGACCCACTAATCACGCTGAACATCATTTGCTCATGTACTTATTTTGTCATTCCTATAAGACCCTTAGTGACACTGCTGTTCAAATATTTGACCACTTTTAACTAACTTCCTTATCTTCTTAATTTTCAGTTGTAGGAGTTCCTTATATATCCGGTCTTAAAGAAACCAATGATTTATTATTAAATATCAAGCTCAAATGACAACTTTTAGTAGTAGTATACAGTTATTTAAAAGGAACAGTAGATTTTGAATGACCAATGAATCTTAGAAATATAAGTCAAATTTTACTTTTTTAATAACAGTCT
The DNA here is from genome assembly GCA_964023405.1 of Apodemus agrarius. Taxonomy (NCBI): domain Eukaryota; kingdom Metazoa; phylum Chordata; class Mammalia; order Rodentia; family Muridae; genus Apodemus; species Apodemus agrarius. Next base: position 100,822,735 of record OZ030007.1, on the reverse strand, counting down.
TAATTTCTACTGTAGGGCATACACATAACTACAATGCAATTGCTAGTCTAGTATTCACACACAAATGAGACTTGTAAGCTCCTCTAGAAATAAGTAAAGGCTTGTGCCTCTATAGAACAGAAACATTTCTTTGTTTAAATCAACCTAGCTCTAGTGTAGGCCTCAGTGCTCACCTAAGAATGCAATTGCTTGAGACTTGAGACCCATCCTTAATGAGTTTGAGGTCATCCTAAATAGAGAAGAAATTTCCATCAACATCATTCCAACATAAGCACTATAGTATGGTGCAAATTTCATTTATGATGGGCTTCACAGGGTAATAATGAGCATATGTCTTGAATGCTGGAAACTAACTCTGGTCAGATCCTAACACTACTGTGCCCAACCTAGCTTGCGAATGGAGCCTCTGAAACCAAACTACCACCAGGGAAACATGCCAGCACACTATCTGAGACTCCTCTGCCAGCAAGTGTCTTAGTCTATAAGTCCACCGCAGCAGGAGGCCCCTTCCAGTGGGTTAATTGACTCTGTCACAGGAGCTTGAAGTCTGATTTTCCTAAATGGGTAGGCAACAGTAGGGCCTGCAGAGGTCTACTGAGGGATTATGAGCAAGATAACATTTTAGCATATTTGAGTTTATATTGCATCTACCTCCATAGATACCTTAAACTTAGGGTCTGATTCTTGCTCATGTGTATGTTAACTACTCAGGGAATGCTCATTTACAACTGGTAATATCTTTTCTGCTCCAAGGTTGACATGGTAGTCAACTGCTTATTAATTAGCAGCTTTACCTCTTATTCTTGACCACCATTCTGACATCTAGAATTTTCTAGTCACCATCCAAAACTTGAATAAGGAATCAAATCACCAATCCAACTTCTTCTTATTAGACTTGAAGCCCTGATTTCCTGTGATTCCCCCTAGACTCTGGGGATAGCAAGTCTGATCAATAAATACCTTGTGAGAAGAGATGAAACTGTCACAACCCCACTCCAGGCCTCAGCTATCTATTTCTCTCACTGACAAGACTCCGTATCTGATCCACAGACCATAGCCAGCCACACTGTGACCTGGCGAGGGTACAAGCTGTGCAAGCCCCTGACCATTACCTTTGCTCTTCAGTCTTGTTGCCAGACAGACAGTCAAAACACTGCTGACTTTATCCTCAGTGTGGCTGCACTACAGTCTTTCTCCCAACTCAATGCTACTTTTCCTATCCAGTCTTTATGGGTAGGAGGTCAGACCCGGTCTGTTGGGGCCTCCGAGGTCCTCTGCCCTAGGACATAGAATCCTGGGTCTATCTCATTCATACTGACTTTACCAGGTAAAATTCTATAGTGCCTGATCACAGTATGTGAATTGGTAAAATGCCTTTTTGGTCTGCCCTGTTCCAGAGAGAGGCTTGAGGGGGCAGGCTATTTCCAGGTACCTATGATTTTTATCTGAATGGCATACCAGCAGAATATTTGGGACAAACATGGTTTACTGTTTGCCATATTTGATTTTTTTCAATGAAAAGTTGGGAGAGGGTGGAGATGTATTTCAGTGATAGAACACTACTACCCTTGCACCATGAAGCCCTCATTCGATCCCCAGTATCAGAAAAGAAATGTTTAGAGAGAACATGGTATATTAATCAGGGTTCTTTAGACTCTCGGAACTTATGGAATGTCTCTATATTGAGGGAATTTATTGTGATGACTTACAGTCTGTAGTCCAACTAACCCAACAAAGAGTCAGTTGTGAACCAGACGTCCAAGAATCTAGCAGTTGCACAAGGTTAGTTGTTTGAGCTGGTCTTCTGTAGAAGTGGTTCCAACAGATGTGCTGGCAAGTTAAGTGCAAGCAGGCAAAGAAGAGTGAGTCTTCCTTCTTCCAATGTCCTTATGTAGGTCTCCAGCAGAAGGTGTCAATTAGATTAATGCTGCATACCATCATGCCTGGATCTGGGACAGGTCAGCCTGGGACACATTGGAATGAGGTGTGTGTGTGTGTGTGTGTGTGTGTGTGTGTGTGTGTGTGTGAGAGAGAGAGAGAGAGAGAGAGAGAGAGAGAGAGAGAGAGAGAGAGAGGTGCGCCATCTATGATCTTCCAACACTAATGTAGATACATTAATGAATTCTAACATTAGATGCGATGCATTTTTACAGTCTTTGTGTATGTGTGTTGTTTTGTTTCAAGGACTAGAGACTGAACATATCCTACACAAGCACTCTATCACTAAGATACATATCCAGATACATATCTTGACTGATGCTAGAGAACTCACATAAAAAAGACACATCCATGACCATTTACATATGACCACCATTCCTTACCATGTAAGTTATTCCACAAAGCTCCGTGACTGTCCTTAGGTTGTGGTAAGTGATTGCCCCAAGAGTAGGAGTTCCAAGAGAAGAAACCAGACACTCTCTCCCACTTCTGCAGTGAGATGAAAGCCAGTAAGTGCAATCTATTCTCAAAGGGAGAAAACTGTAGACTCCCCCTTTTAAGGGGAGGCGTACCAGAGAACTTGTACACATCTTAAAAAATCACCAGTTGGATTAATCTATCCAGGGCTGACATAGAAGGGAGTTGAAGGGAGTTAGCCAGTATTGAAGAACTCTGCAGTAAATGGCAATGCTGGCCAGGGTAGTTTCCCCCTCCGGACAGCCCCTATCCCATCCTCCCTCCGCCTATCTCTATGAGGGTGTTCCACCTCCCTGACCTCAATTTCCCTACATTGGGGCATCTATTGAGCATTCATAGGACCAAAGACCTCTCCTCCTATCGATGCCTAGCAAGGCAACACTCCACTACATTTGCAGCTGGAGCCATGTGTACCCATTGGTTGATCCCTGGCTTGCTCCCTGGGAGCTCTGGGGGCGGGGGAGTCTGGTTGGTTGATATTGTTGTTCTTCCTACGGAGTTGCAAACCCTTGCAGCTCCTTCAGTCCTTTCTCTAATTTCTCCACTGGGGACCCTGCCCTCAGTTCAATGGTTCACTGTGAGCATCTGCCTCTGTGTTGGTCAGGCTCTGGCATGGCCTCTCAGGGGACAGCTGTATCAGGCTCCTTTCATCAAACACTTCTTAACATCCACAATAGTGTTGGGGTTTGGTGACTGTATATGGGATGAATCCCCAGGTAGTACAGGCACTGGACGGCTTTTCCTTCACTTTATCTACACTTTATCTACATATTTGTTCCTGTGAGTATTTTGTTACCCTTTTCAGAAGAACCGAAGCACCCACACTTTGGTCTTCCTTGTTCTTGAGCTTCATGTGGTCTGTGAATTGTATCTTGGATATTCTGAGCTTTGGGGCTAATATGCACTTATCAGCGAGTGCATACCATGTGTGTTCTTTTGTGACTGGGTTACCTCACTCAGGATGATATTTGCTAGTTCCATCCATTTGCCTAAGAATTTCATGAATTCGTCATTCTTAATAGTACTTCATTGTGTAAATATACCACATTTTCTGTATTCATTCCTCTGTTGAAGAACGTCTGGGTTCTTTCCAGCTTCTGGCTATTATAAATAAGGCTGGATAGCCAGACTTAAAACTATCCCAATTTTAATGCATTTAATTTTTTTTTTTAGTATAGAATGGAGTTTATTTAGGACATGGGGAGGGGAGTTAAGTGGGTAGTAGAGGCAGAGAAAGGCAAGGAGAGGGAGAGAGTAGAGAAATAGAGGCCGGCCATGACACGTAGAGAGAGGAGCAGGGGAATGGAAGGGGGAAAGGAAGAGCCCAAGAGGGCAAGAGAGAACAAGAAAGCAAGAGAGTAAGAGTAATGCATTTAATTTTAATACCACAATGAAATGCACTTAAATTTTATTTTAAAAAAATAATAGTGTTTCATGTGGTGAGTCTGCATACTTGGGAGTCAGTGAGTAGCTTGTTTAACCAGAAGATAAGCGTGGGGGGGGGGGCGCTCAAACACTGTGGAAAGCAGTTTGAGGTTTTCCTGCATCCCTGTCATTCAGTATTTGCAAGCAGCAAACAGATGCTCTAATCGAGAGCAGGCCACCAGCCTCTCACGCTGATGTCAGGAGAGAACGAGGCTTTTCTCTGGAGCATTAGGGTGCATGCGCACCACCTTCAGGCTCAGCAGACTCGGATGGGAGGAAAGGTGACGTTAGCGTTCAATCTTAGCCTCCTTTTATTCCCAACGGGTTGAATTGCTGGTTGTTTTTGAAAAGCTGTTTCCTGTCTAGCAAGATGCATCTAATGAGAGAGCAGTAATTTCTCACTTGTCAATCTGAGCTAGCAGGTCTGAGCCGGCTGGGCATGGTTGAACACGCTGAGGGTGAGAGAGAACAGAATGTCAGACTGGGCATCTTCGGAAGGCTCCCTTCAGCCACGTGGCTAATTTTCCGAGAAAAGCAAGCCTTGGGGCGAGGCCATGCGGGTGTGCACACAGGTTCTGAGAAACCCTGCGTGCCCTGCCTTCGGACGCTGCTGTTGGGCATTTATTCCTCTGACTTGCCTTGGAGTCTCTGCTCTGAAAACACCGAATGAGACTTGCAATTCTCGCCGTTTGTTTTATTTAAATAATGTATTCTACAGTTAAAGGTATTTTGCATTTATTTTATTCAACACATATTTACAGAGTTCTGATTAAACATGTGCAGGAATGCTGAGCCTGGAGTAAAAGGGGAACAGAAGCAAGTGGCCTTTTCTTCTTCCACAGCTCTTAGGTCCAGCTGATTAGTCCCGACTAGAAACTCAATATGGAATCAAATAAACCTCCGACCTTTGCTGCTCCAAGCCCAGAAAGGAAGACAGTATGCCTTAGGCAGACTTCCCAGAGTGAAAACACAGGGCTCTGACGCCTCATTGCTTCAAACGACAAAACAACCACCGTAAAGGTCACGACAATTGCATCCCTTTCGGTGACCTTGTCTTTGTCGCAAGGAGGGTGTCTCATCATGGTGGAGCCTTCTCTTCCTGCATGCTCTGGTCAGCTTGGCCAAGTGGCCCCAAGCCAGCCTTGAAGCCAGCCTCCAAATAGGTCAGAAAGTTTAGCTGAAACATCCCATGCCTGTCTCTGGTAGCACCGTCCTCGGGACACGAGCTCTCAGGCAGTCTCAAAGGATGACCCCGAAGGTCGCTTTCTTCTCCATCTTGCTTCTTCAGGGTGTGTGTGGTCTCGTGGTGTCTAGTCCTCTTGTTTTCTCTCTCTCTCTTTTTGCTGTATTATAGAACTTTGAGATTATAAGACGATTAATTTCCTCTTCCCTGTGCTCCCTCCCACTACATACCCTTTCTTGCTCTCCTTATGGTTACTGGGAAGCCAAAGCGCTGGGCACCTGGTGTCCTGACACTCAGTGCTGGCTGAAGAGAGGAAAGGCTTTGAGCAGCAGCAGCAGTGAGGCCTCTTTGAATCCTGCTGCTCTGGCTTACCACAGGCCTTTGGTTTTGTGCGTTTGGTTGGTTGGTTGGTTTGGTTTGGGGTACCAGAGGTTGAACCTGATGCCTCTGTACATGCCTACATACGTGTTTTGATGTAACACACACCCCTATCCTCTTTTATGCTCTTTAGTTTGATTAAGTTCAGTCTCATTAAGTTTCCTGGGCTGGCCTTGACCCCACTCTAGAGTCAGGCCAACTTTGGACTAGTAGTCCTCCTGCCTGAGCATGTACAGTAACTGAGATTATAAGCCGGTGCCACCGGACCTGGCACATGCAGATTTTTAAGCCAGTTGTCTGGGCGGGGTGGGTGGGTTATGCTGACGGCTAAAGCCATTGAGAGCGGTTTACCAAAAGCTCCTGACAGGCTAAGTAAGGGACAAGTTCATACAGGAACTTCAGATACTCTTAGGGAAAGGGGGGGAGGGGTGTGTGCTGCATGTCTTGTCCTTCTTTTGGTGTTCCGGCCCTTCTCCTGACTTTATAAAATAGGCTTTTAAAAGAACATTTTTTAGATCTACAGAAAAAATAATAAAAGATTACAGAGGGAATTCCTACCAGCCATGGGCCTAAGTTCCCTCTTAATCTTTTACGTTACACGGTACCTTTAATACACTTAATGGAGGGTCACTGAGGCCTTCTTAAGTAGGGCCATACCTTCCTGTGTTATCTACTTGTACTAGCTGACCCATTTTTGTCCCAAGAGTCCAATCGGAGTTCTACCCCACCCATAGTCATCATGACATCTCAGATGCTCTTTACTCTGACAGCCTCCCCAGCCCCCCACTTTCTATCTTCTTGCTATCCTCTTCTTGTGACTTAAACCAAAGGTCACCTTTTCAAAGTGGATGCATCCAGCTCATAATAGGAGTAGAAATATTTGTTGAATAGTTGAATTATTAAAAGGCAATTTAAACATTCTGTTTATTTAGTGGTAGGGCTTTCTTTTTTTTCCCTCCAGGTTAATTTGTATCATAAACTAGAATGTGATCAAAGACAGCATAAAATTACAAGTTCATAGAGGCAATGGAGTTAGAAGAAGGAATATTTTATTCATCCATTAGAAACTCAATGGTACATCTAATTCACACTGTATGTTGGGACAAGGCTATGCAAGGTTCCATGCCGCAGGGAAGAACTCTAACCTGATGGAGTCAGAGAATAACACATGCGGCGGAGTAAGAGAGTACCTTACCTTATCCTATGAAGGGAAGGGAGGTTTGAGAGTCAAGGGTAGACTCAATGCATTACACATGGCATGTTTGCTACTGAGTACACCTGTGAGGCTGGGGACTTGGACTGATCATTATTTTTTTATTAGATATTTGCTTTATTTACATTTCAAATACTATCCCCTTTCCTCGTTACCCCTCTAAAAACCCCCTATCTCATCCCCCTGCCCCTCCTTACCACCCACTCCCATTTTTCTGACCTGGCATTCCCCTACACAGGGACGTCAAGCCTTCACAGAACCAAGGGCCTCTTCTCCCATTGCTGTCCAACAAGACCATCCTCTGCTACATATGTATCTGGAGCCCTGGGTCCCTCCATGTGTACTCTTTGGTTGGTGGTTTAGTCCCTGGGAGCTCTGGGGGTACTGGTTGGCACATATTATTGTTCCTCCTATGGGGCTGCAAACCCCTTCAGCTCCTTGGGTCATTTCTCTAGCTCTTCCCAACCCCTCAAATCCTATTTTAAAGGAAAGGTCTAACTAACCTATTTGTATTTAGATAAGAATACATTAAAAACTCTCAACTTTTGTCAACGTTTGAACTCTTTTTTTTCCTTTTTTTTATTGGATATATTCTATATTTACATTTCATTTCCCTTTTTTTGTTTCCCCACCCCCCTAAGGTCCCACATACCCTTTTCCCTCCCCCTGCTCCCTCATCCACCCCTTCCCACTTCCCTGTTCTGGTATTCCCCTACACTGATGCTTTGAGCCTTTCCAGCATTAGTGTCCATTCCTTTCTTCTTGTCAGACATCATTTGGTATGTGAATTGTGTCTTTTGTGTCCTGATTCTAGGCTAATATCCACTTATCAGTGAGTGCATACCATGGGTGTTCTTTTGAGACTGGGTTACCTCACTTAGAATGATGTTCTCCAGCTCCATCCATTTCTCTAAGAATTTCATGAATTCATTGTTTCTAATGGCTGAATAGTACTCCATTGTGTATATATACCACATTTTTTGTATCCATTCCTCCGTTGAGGGACATCTGGGTTCTTTCCAGCTTCTGGCTATTATAAATAAGGCTGCTATGAACACCGTGGAGCATGTATCCTTATTGCATGCTGGGGAGTCTTCTGGGTATGTTCCCAGGAGTGGTATGGCTGGATCCTCCGGAAGTATCATGTCTAGTTTTCTGAGGATCCGCCAGACTGATTTCCAGAGTGGTTGTACCAGCTTGCAGTCCCACCAGCAGTGGAGGACATTATAGAACCTGTGGTCAGGGTATGAAGGGTAGACATTGTTTTACATAGAATCACTTGCATCCTAGTGCAACTGAAGTGGATGCCCTGAACATCCATACCTGTACAAGTCTAGAGATAGGAATGGAGATTAGCACTCTACTCAGGCGCAAGGACAAGAGACTCCTGTTGCCAAAAAACTCTTGTGTTTGTGGCACCTTCTGACCCAGTGGTCCCAAAGTTCCCCTGGCAGATTGTGAAGGATACGGCTGCTTGCTTAGTGCTGTGCATTCATGTGCGAGTATTTTATTTAATAAACAATTTGTGGGATCTGCTTCTGCCAAGTGATGTATGCAGATCTGTAAAGGCGAGGCAGTGCTGGCTTCTTATGCTTGCATCTTCGTCTGGGAAGCCAACCCTGAGCAAGTCATTCTGTTGGAAAGACTATGTATTCTTCCCCAGTGATGGACAGATGCCTAAAGGTTGGAGTGGCGTCAAGGAGGGGATGATCTGGACCAGGAAGGAGTTCTTGAGCTGTAGCTGGAAACATCCATGCCTTGTTGAATTTGATAGGTTTCAGTCAGTGTTTCAGTGTGAATATGAAGTCTCTCCCACAGACCCAGGAGGGTTTCAGTGATGGGTTAAAACCATCTGATGTTGCTGTTCTGGGAGACTGTGAAGAGCTTTAAGACTTGGGGCCCAGCTGATAGAATTAGATAATCAAGGGAAGGCTTTTGAAGATGATACCTGGCCCTTGGTTTCATGCTGTGGTCTCTACTTCCTGATGTGTGTGACTGCTGTGTGCTCCTTTTCCTGAGCTGCTCCTCACACTTTCCTAGACCCCTGGGAACTGTGAGGCAAAGGGAGTTAAAATAAACCTTCTTTCCCATACGTTGTTACTGCCAGATATTGTGTTATAGTGATGCAAAAGTCACCACTACAGACAGTAAGTTACCCACAGGTGAGCAATCTGGTGAGACTGTGGCCTTTGAACCAAGAAATTAAAGGATGAAAGGAGGGAGCTAAATGGACACAGTAACCTCAGGCCAAGGAATACTTAACACTGAGCTCAGAGAGACCTGGGCTCCACTCTGGTCTTACTGCCTATGTGCACTGGAGCTTGAGCATTTTGCTGAGTTGTTCTGCACCTCATTTTCTTAGCTATGTAATGAGGATAATTATAGTAGCTGCCTTGCAGGCTAATGTCAGGATTAAAAGTACAATGGGTCTCATTGCTTGGAAAAGTATCTGCTATATTTCAATAGTTCAAGAAGTATTCTTATGTAATTTCAGGCAATGCTAAATATTTGACCAAGTAAATTCCAGTGTTAATACAGTTAGAAGGCTGTATTTTGTTTTTGTTTTTTTTCTCATGTAACACCTTCTACAAATCTTTTATTTCTGAAACATCTTTCAATTCATGAGCCACTGGAATCACAGAGAGCTTGATATTTAGTTAGAGGGGAACGGTTGGAAAAAAATCAGTTCCTCTCAGCATTCACCCAGGCCTAAGCGCAATAATTATTTGGTGAGAACAAGTCCCATGGCCATACCTTGATTGGTGAGGAATGAGGAGCCCTGTGCCTGCCTCTGCTCAGTGAAGAGTAGCATTGGAGTGCTTAGCCGTCCTTGCCTCTATGGAGAAGAGGAAGAAGCCAGGACTGGATGGCGGAAGTCTTACTTCCCAGGCTGGCCATCTAAAATGACTGTGCCCCAGAATGTTGGAGGACAGCAGGGCCATGTCTATTACACACCTTGTAGTATTCACTGTCCAGTTTCTCTTGCTCCCTCGAGTGAAATGGTGACATTTTCCTGGGTCTTCAGAGAAATCAGTCATCTTGTTTTCCCTGTCACCACTGAAATGAAGTAGGCGATGGGGCTGATGGCTTCTGTAGGCAAGCGAGTTGGTTTATTAGAGTGAGTTCATGCAGAGGGCTAGCCAAATGGCCCCCCTCCCCATTGAAAAATGATAACACTGCAGCTTTATCTCTGCTTTGATCCGAGGAACCACAAAGTACTTCACGAAGCCTGACAGCATCCCCCTGAGGTGACTAATATTATAGCTATTTTAACAGGGAGATTTTATCTCTATTACAAGCTAGTATAAAGCCATCTTAAAAACACTCTGACCAAGGTTAAAAATTCTCTTCAGGAAACAGCGGCAGTTGGACTCAAGTTCTATATCCCATTGCCCAGATTAGGGAGTGCATTGAGTCCTGTATTTTATCATTATGATGATTTTCTTGTCAGCATCTCCAGTACATATTTCAGAATATAGGAGACCAGTGAGGCCACTGGATTCCTTTCTCACATTTCAATGGGAAATTATTTCCCTTAGGAAGCTCTGTCTGCTTTCCCAAAGGAGTGACCCTGTGTCTTCTAAGTGGAAGAAGGCAAGAAGAAGGTTTTTCCTTTTGGTTAAATATCCACATTAGTTCATGCTCAGAGATTTAGAGGCGATTAATTACTGTTGAAGGTATCTTTGCATAGAATCTTGTGTTTGGATAAATCAGAATTCTGATCTCTTTAGACATACTCTGTTATCCATTTCTGTGCATCTGTTCAGTGCTCAGATTAAAGCCAGACCTGCTGCAGGTTAAGTACATGTTCTACAAATTCGCTATACTCCTGTCTCCCCTTTAACAGTAGCATGATTAGCAGGCAGACAAACCTTCAACTACCTTCAAGAGTGAAATTGGGCTAGAAGAAATGTCTTCTTATCTTATACATCCCCACTCCTTGATTGTGATGCTATGGGTATATAAATACCCCAGACTTAAGATGGATATTTGCAGACATAGTACTTATAATGGTGTTCTCTTGTAAGACAGGTACCCACAAGTAAGAAAAAGCATTGCACAGAGGTACAAGTTGAACTGTGAAGCTCTTGTGACCAGTCCCACTGGGAACTCTTGAGCAGGAAAGGGCCTTTGTAGTTGTTTGGACTTGGGCCATGGGATTTTCTAAAGAAAAAAATCATTTGTAATAGACTGGTAATTGGGTGTTGACTGCCTAGGAAAGGTGTTATAAACTTGGACAAGGAAGTCTTCTTCAGCAAAGAACAAATTCTAGAATGGATAAATATATATAATCAGTGGCCATCAAGCTGCTTTGGAGTAGTGAGTACTTTGATCCTGAATTAAAAATTACACTACAATATATATACATACATATTATATATATATATACACCATATATATGTATATATATATATATATATATATATATATATATATCCTAGATATGATGTCCTCAAATATTAAGTTTATCCAACTTTAAAATAACTGGAGCAGAAGCTATCCTAAAAGCTGTTGCCTCTACATGGCATATGTTCTTCTATCTATGCTGCCTTGTCTGGCTTCACTGGAAGAGAATGCACCTAGCCTCACAGAGACTTGTGCCAGGGTGGGGAGAAACCAAGGGGAGCCCCACCTGCTCAGAGGAGAAGGGGGAGGGGTTTGGAAGGGAGTGACTGGGAGGGAAGCAATGAGCAGGATGTAAAGTGAATAATTAAAAAAAGTTGTATTTAGGAAATAATACTGTTGATGCTTGGGAAGTAACTACCCCATACATTTTAAAATTTTCAATTAAATCCAATGTATACAAAGAACTCAAGATATTAGACCCTAAAGAACCAAAGAACCCTATTAAAAGTGGGGGTACAAAGCTAAACAAAGAATTTTCACCTGAAGAAATTCGGATGGCTGAGAAACACCTCAAGAGATGTTCAACATCATTAGTCATCAGGGAAATACAAATCAAAACAACCCTGAGATTCCACCTCACACCAGTTAGAATGGCTAAGATTAAAAACTCAAGAGACAACAGGTGCTGGCAAGGATGTGGAGAAAGAGGAACACTCCTCCACTATAGGTGGGATTGCAAGATGATGATACAACTGCTCTGGAAATCAGTCTGGCGGTTCCTCAGAAAATTGGGCATGACACTTCCAGAGGACCCTGTCATACCACTCCTGGGCATATACCCAGAGGATTCCCCTGCATGCAATAAAGACACATGCTCCACTATGTTCATAGCAGCCTTATTTATAATAGCCAGAAGCTGGAAGGAGCCCTCAAAGGAAGAATGGATACAGAAAATGTGGTATATTTATACAATGGAATACTACTCAGCAAGTAAAAATAATGAATTCATGCAATTTGTAAGAAAATGGTTGGATCTGGAAAATATCATCCTAAGTGAGCTAACCCAATCACAAAAGAACACACATGAAATGCAATCACTGATAAGTGGATATTAATGAGCCCAGAAGCTCTGCATACTCAAGGCACAATTAGCAAATCAATAGATTCCCAAGAAGAAGGAAGGAGAGGACCCTGGTCCAGAAAAGACTGGATCCGGTTTTGTAGGAGAGTACCAGAACAGAGAAATGGGTGGTGATTGGGAAATGGGTGTGGGGAAGAGGACTTATGGGACATATGGTGAGGGGGGAACTGGGAAAGGGGAAAGCCTTTGGAATGTAAACAAAAAATATAGAAAATAAAAAAAATGAAAAAATTTCAATTAAATTTTAAAATATTTAAAAAATGAATTCTGGCTCTAGGAGAATCTCATCAGCTGGAGTTTTGAAAATGGATCCTAATCTCTATACTCTAGCTCTTCTCTCAGATACAAAGCCTGTCTAATTACCCCTAGCTACTCATCTATTCCTGAGCTTCCTGGTAATCTATCCTTAATTTCTGTGTTTTATATGGACTATGAAATACAATGGTTGATTTTTGGCACATCAAAGATGCCCTTATGTTATGAGACATACCAGGCTCTCATCCCTGACGGGTCTAAATCCTGGATCACCAACTTTTCTATTTGTGGCAGCCATATTTACCTCTCAAACATGGGTAGGAGAGAACCACAGCTCAAGCTAAAGGAAAGTACTAGCTCTCTTCATATGGAAACTTGAAGACCTAAAAGGCCCAAAGTAATGAGAATGAAGCACAGTTTCCCCAAGTTAGTCTTTAGGAATGAGGTCAGTGAACCATTCCCATCCATTGGTTACAGATCCTATCATGTTTCACATTGTTCTGAAGGATGTCATATCTAAACTGTTACTTCCAAGATCCAGATGATGTTTAACTGAGACCTGAAGATTCTAGCCTATTCAGTATATGACTGATGCATGTTTCTTTCTGTAGAGTGGGTTCCATTGTTCAGTGTGAGAGTAACTATGTGGTTTCATGCTATAGGATCAAACATTGTATGAGCTTTTATATACTAGAAGCAGAAGATAATTCTGTACTCAGAACACATGTCAATTTCAATTGTAATGAATCACTAGTCCCTTTTAATTAGAAGGGGTTCAGTGCAATAAAGTTGCCACCAAGTGAATGTTTATTCTTCTCAAGGGACCATGCCATATGGAGGATTATTGGTCTTTTCGTTTTAACTGGCATGTGGGACATTTGTCAGTGGCAAGAGCCCTATAAAACTTAGTAGAGAGCACCCCTGCTGTTGAGCTCATATGTAACCTCTATTCTCACCACTATGGCCATTAGTGTATATGACTATTCTGCTGAAATCAGTGTAGCCAGTGACAGAGGGCTCCATACATAAGTGCTGATGTACTTCAAATTCTCTGACATTTGTTTTCTTCTGCATCTGGATACATAAAAATGGTCTTGAGGAAAGAAGGCCTTTGGAGGATGAACTGAGCAAACTAACCTACGTACTTGCTGTGATGTATCAGCATCCTTTCTCCTAGCTCGGACTCTCTTTCAGTCAATGTGGTATAGCTCTAAGAACTTGTTCAAAAATGAAAATTGTGCAAGAAAGGCACACCACACACGTGTGTACACACACACACACACACACACACACACACACCCTTGGCATGAATCTCCTGGTAATCTGTCCTCAATGTTTTTGTGTTCTATGGACCTGAAGTGCATGGCTGACTGCCCACTTGTCTGGTCTCTGGAGATGTATGCTGTGCTAACCATATCCATAGTTCTCTGTGTTAAAGGCTTTGTGAAGCCTTTCTGATCTCACCATTGTTTCTGGTGCTTAAGTGTCACCACTCAGTGTCTATCATATTGGGTTAGATATTAGATCCATTAGCACTATCAAATCCACTGTTATTGGGAGTCCAGTTTTATAAACTTCTTCCTCTACATTAGCTCTAAGTGATCTAAGTGATAAAGGTTTGACATCATTGTGCCTCTTAATGATGCTTATACTCCCATAAGCTGCACAGCAATATAAAGGACATGCTGGGTGTTCTGAGTTAAATCTTTTGAATGTAGTAATTGAACGATGGGAGTTCTACCTTACATAGTCTCCCATTTTAGCCTACTATAACACTCAGTACTTAATATTTTTCTTCAGTTTTGTGCCATTGGGGTCATCATTTTATCAGCATATGAACACATCTTCCAGAGTCATCAGTATGACTTCAATCTTATGTTACTAGTGAATAATCCCTTACCTAAGTTATTACTTACCTATCCTGAACCAATACCTATAGAACACAGTTCTGCACATCCACTGCTAAGAGTCCTTTAGCTCGACCCAGAAACTCCATTATTTCTGGGCTCTAGATGTTATCCTTGTAGCCAAGAGGACATAGAGAGATAACAAACCCAAGAAACAAATGTTTTCTTTCAAGTTCAAGTTCTCTGTCACACTATGATAAAGCCTGTGACAAGTAGGTATGGGCATCTTCTATTTACTCATTGGTTCACTGGAGTTTGGAGTTACAAGATTTTTAAGTGCTTTAAACCAGATGTCCCTATTCCAAACATCAGGGTCTTGTTTCTTTTCCAACAAGGCCTTAGTGGCAGACTTACAGGGTAGCGAACTCAAGTCTTCTTGAAATTTCACTTCCCTTATGATTAAGTTCTTTTCTTCAGGCTTTTTCTGACTTTCCCACACTTCATTCCTTCTTTGTCCAGGAAAAATAATTCTAAATTTTACATTTTTCCTGGCATGTCTGGCCCTGAATTCAATTCCTAGTCCTGACCTGTTCCCCCGCCTCAAAAAATAGTAGTATCAATGAAAACACTTCTTTAGTAGCCAATCACACTAGTCTACTAATGCACTGATCATACATACACAGCCAACATAATTGTTCTTATTAATGACTCTTTTCCCAGCATCTGCTAGGCCATTCCCTTCCCCACATCCCTTTTCAACTCACAACTGTTGAACGCTCAAACAACTGTACTAGGAAAGCTCTACAGGGAATGCTCATTCTTTTCATTCTACTGGAGACAGAATTATAATATCATGTGACTGCAGATGGACCATCTGAAAAAAATCCCATTTAAGAGTCTCCTTGGTTGGGTCACTCATAACACTAGCTGGTCAGACTCCAGGGAATTGAATTTGAGATGAAGAGTCTAATGCAGAAATTGTATTTGAGTATACTTTTGGGAATGGTTTCCCTCAGAGAAAGAGAGAATAGTATTAACCCAAAGCCAGAAATGATGGATCAGCTGTCCCACAGTGCAAGTTCCAGAGTCCTATTGTTCCTCAAACATGCCTTAACTTTAGATAGATAATTAGACTGCTGTATTCCTACAGTTATCAGTCATTGGATGGTCCCAAGAAAGGGGTGTTGACTTGTCTGAAAAACAGTTCTTTTTAACCCAATAGTAGTTCACGGGGAGGATGACAGCCACGATCTCTCAGCAGAAGCAACATCCATAGCATCAGGGAAATGAGTGACTTGGTGTCCTGAAAGAGCCCCCTTGGTAACACACTACATCACCCACTACATTTAGCTGGGCTGGAGATACAAAGGCAAACACTCACACTGTGTACGTATGAGACTTATTGCACAAGGATCCTATCAGACTCTCTTAAGAAGGAAAGAGAAAATTAATATATTTTTATTGATGGGTCTGTGGTAGGAGAATGATAAGACTCCAGTTGACATGTCAGCTAAACTTCCTGTGGCTTATAAGGACATAGTACAGTAGTGTCTAGAAGAGAATAGATACTCACTAATGATATCAAAGATATCAATGGCGAATCTTTAAGAGGTATTTGCTCAGTACCAATGCATAGTTCTGAGTTCTCACATATTGATGTCCATCACCTTTTGGATAGATAGTAATTTCTGATCTCATTTTACAGATCAGAAATGTAAAACACAAGGAGACAAGTGACTTCCTCAGATCCACTTAGTAAGAGCTAGAGCTGTTATTTTAACCAAATTCAGAGTCCATGTTCATTGCTACTGCATTATTTTTCTATAATTGCTAGTGAATGGTAGCTATTATTTTTATTATCTTCCAACAAGTCTTTGATGTATGGCAATTTAATAAGAGAGAACACAGTAGTGTTTACATTTAGATGTACATTGTGATGAGCAATCTCATTTAACATGGCAGTCCTAAAGCTGCTGTGTGTGGCCTTCCAAATGGGCTGCATGTTAGAATCACCTGAGTAACTTTTAAAACTCTCCAGACTCAGCCACATGCCAGAACGCTTCAGTCACCATCTCTGGGACCAAGAGACCCGGGCGTCAGTAGTTTGGAACTGCACCAGGTGATTGCAATACTCGGTCGTGTTTGGAAAGTGCTGTTCTGGGGCCATCTGCCAGTCCCACCTCACCACAGGGCTTTACAATTGGCTTTCTTCCCTCTACAGAATGGGGTATATTTTCCCAAGGGTCCATATTCATTATTCTTGTCTTCCTCAAGGCCCAGACTCATTCCTGCACTGCTTGATGAAACAGGCACAAATTATTAATTGTCATCTCTCCAAGGAAACAAAGACACTGAAAGGTTAAGTGACCCATCAGATGTCACACAGCCGAGGAGGAGGAGAGGTAGGAGTCAAACCACAGCATTCCAATTCCAATGTGATCAGTCTATGTAACTGTTACGCTAAACCATTGACTGCATCAATGGCTTTATTCCCATTTGCTAAACTAAACGTGATTTTTCCACATCCAGCCTTCTTCCATGGCCCAGGCTGTTAACAAGAAAGAAAAATCTTTATTTATTTTTCAACATTCTTTTTTGCTTTTTCTCATTAAAGGTAGTAGGTTCATCTTCCCACTTGAAATGTAAGTTTTATCTTTGATCCATTTGCTATGTAAGCAAACCATGAGTTAGAGAGAAAAATATGAGCTGTGGAGCTGATTGAAATGGGAGGGAGAGTGGGGGAAGTCTGGCCATCTCTTCCTGGAGGCAGGGGCAATCAATTAAAGGTTGGAATTGAGATCCCCCAGATACCGCAACCCATTGATTCTGCCCTCTCGACATGTCTTATGCTGTGATTTTTCATGGCTATTACCCCTTCCCTAGCTCCACTCCACCCACATTTCTTGTTTTCTTTTCTTTTTTATTTTCTTTTTTCATTTTTATTAGATATTTTTAAATTTACACTTCAAATGTTATCCCCTTTCCCTGTTTCCCTGCTGAAAACCCCCTATCCCATATCCCCTCCCCCTGCTCACTAACCCACCCACTCCTGCTTTCCTATCCTGGCATTCCCCTACATTGGGGCATCGAGCCTTCACAGGACCAAGGACCTCTCCTCTCATTGTTGTCTGACAAGGTCATCCTCTGCTACATATGCGGCTGGAGCCATGGGTCCCTCCCTGTGTACTCTTTGGTTGGTGGTTTTGTCCCTGGGAGCTCTGGGAATACTGATTGGTTCATTTCTTGTCTTCTAAACCATTGCTCTTTTGATTATTTGCTCCTTCTTTAAAATTATCTTTAATCCAGATAAACCTGGCTAAAACATGAGCATCTGAGCCTATCTTCGGTCAGTGGGAAAAAGACTCATTCTCAACTCTGAGCATAATTTGGAAAACATCATTAGAGAGCTTCGGAAATGATGTGAGTGCATTCAACATGAACCAGAACATAAGAGTAAGCACTTAAAGGGCATGGGATCTGGAACAAAAGACAAAAGCTGTTACATTCAGGCAGGAAAGGTGGATGTTGTGTGGGTGTACAAGAGTGCAGTGTACAAGACTATATTATTGTTTGGTAGCACTGGGGGCCCCCAGGTCAGCTTTTCTGCCTCTCCCCAGGCCAAGTCAGAAATTGCAATGCAGTGTTTGATCTTTAAGTGTTGGAATCCCATTGCTATTTTTCAGTATCATAACTTAGGTAAACAAACCATACTGTGGGTCATTGTGTTCTGTGCACTCTGGTTTGTAACCAATGGTCCAGGAAAGGTTGTTTTCTCCTCTTTGCACCCTGACTCTCTGGCTGAGTTGTAAATGCCCTAAGACCATGGATTTCGCAAGAAGGTCTTGTAAATTCTAATGGAAAGTGCTCTCCAGCAAGCTCTGAAATGAGTATTATCCTATTAAACAAAGACCGGGTGGCAGAAACAGAGATGTTCTCTCGGTGGTTATGAGCTAACTAGATGGACTGTGAAATTTTAATCAAGTAGAAAAGCATGCATACCATGCTCTACTCTGCACCAACATTTCCCCATAAAAACGAGATTCTCTGAGTCTCATCAACTGGAAAGAGGGAAGGAGAAAATAGCAGCATCTAACACTACTGGGTATCCAGTGCTTGCAAGTCATGCGATAGATACTATAAGCAGTCCATTCCTGTTGGCATAGCAGAAGGTCCAGTGATGGCCAATCTACTTCCTATGAGTGTGTTTGCAGATAAGCAACAGACTGACATGGCCAGGGACTGTTAGTTTTAGCCAGTCAGACATTAGTGATTAGTTCTGAGGTAAATGTCTCAAAAAATTTCCTTGGGAACATTTCTAATTAAGATTAGGGGTGTGGATCAATTAATAGAGGGTAGGCTTTGTGTAGCTTATCCATCAGGCCCTAGGTTCATTCAGTAGTGAAGAGGTAGGAATAAAATAACTCAATAGAGACTGTGAAGATAATAATTATAACTAGAAATAAGGTTCAAGTACAACAGTGTGGAATGCTCGCGTCTGTGTTTTTTCTATTGTATTTCTCTTTCTAATGAATGAGGTGGGACATTGAGTAATGCTAAAATAATTTCAATGATCCAGAGACAATGAAAAAGAAGTCATAGATTGTAGAGTCTACAAGTAGAGCCCTAGGTCTAGAAACCTCAGACCTGTCACACAATAGAGCACGTGGTACAGGCAGCTCAGGCTTCTGACTGTGCCAAGCACAGCGGCACATCAGCAGCCAGACTCTGATTTTCTTCAGAAACAAAACTAGACCGCATTTCTCTGCCTTCCTCGCAGATCTGTATGATGACATGACTACATTAACTGTATGTAAGCTGAACCAAAAAGAGTAGGGGAACCCATTGTAGGAGGTAAAAAAAAAACAAAAAAAAAAAACTTAAGATATGGATATCTGGATATAAATGGAAAATGATAGTATGTCCACAAGATAGAAAGAGAGCCCAGGCACTGAATCACTGCATGAAAGAAAGTCACTCCCTGACGTGAAATGACTACATTGGCTTGTAGCATCACAATGTAAATGTCAGTCACACAGATGATATCAGACTACTGTCACCCAACGGTTACTCTAATTGAGCAAAAGTTAATGGGACAGCCATGCATGACCATCATAAACATTCATTTTTTAGGGGAATAAACATTCCTCTAAATCTAAATTCACAGCCTGCAGCCAGGTGGAAAGGAAATCGGGATTTCAGACTGACAGGCTGGAGACTCAGGAGTAGAGCATTTGGAAAAGACGTTCCATGTAAGACAGAAGGTGGGCCATGGGCTTGAGGAAATGGTGCTGAGAGGACCCTGGGCCTGAAAAGATTGGATCCAGTTTTGTAGACCCAGAACAGAGAAATCATGCGGGGAGGGGGGCGATGATTGGGGAATGGTTGGGGGGAGAGGAATTATGGGACATATGGTGGGGGGGAACTGGGAAAGGGGAAAGCCTTTGGAATGTAAACATAGAATATAGAAAATAAAAATTAAAAAAAAAAAGAAGCTAAGTGATGCTGTGCATTTGACATTCTGTTCTGTTGTACGCAATGACCTCATGTTCAACCAAAAGTCAATTTGAGATTTAAAATAGAAATTTGGAGAAAAAAATGTGTTTTTAATTGGGCTAGAAACACTGTTATTTTCTGGGATTATGTAATAAAATACATAACAAAGAATCGATTGAACAATAAGTGAATTACAAAGACTTCCAATTTGTAATTTCTATCTTATTCCAGATTCCTGTCTATTTACAGAGGGGAATTAGACTTTTTATGAAGGTCTAATTAACTTATGGGCTAGAAAATTGGGTAGACTTGTTCTGCAGGCTTGAGGACCACAGTTGGAATTCTTAGCACCCACAGAGATGCTAGGTGAGTATGGCACTCTGGCTGTGCCCTGGGGAGACTTGGGACCCTTGGAAGAAGCCAAGTAACTAGACTAGGTGAACCAGAAGCTCTAGGCTCAGGAAAGACAGACTGTGGCTGAATCCATGAGGTGGAGAGCCACTGAGGAAGACATCTGAAGTCGACTTTGAGACTCCACTTACATGTGTATACATGTGCCCCTGAGCACACATAGGAGTGCATAAATATATGTAAAGACTCACACACACATACACACACACAAGAAAAAATCAAAAAGAGGGAAATATTAACTTGGAATATTCTAAGTGTGACAGTGGGTCAGGCTTGAGCATCTGAGACCTTAAAGCCCACCCCCCAGTGACATACTTCCTTGAACAAAGCCACACTTACTTCAAGAAGGCCACACCTCCTAATAGTGTCACTCACTATGAGCCTATGGGGTCATTTTCAGTCAAACCACTACAGGGACAATTTTATCTATGAAGAGAGTGACTTCAAGAAGTAGCTGATGGAAGAGAAACCATTAATAATACAGCATGTTGGATTATTTAAAATAAAAAATTTAAAATAGCATCATTAAAATATGGTATATGGTATTTTAAAATCACTTGCTTTGTAATAAAAAGAATAGCATTACTCAATGTCCCACCTCATTCATTAGAAAGAGAAATACAATTGAAAAGACACAGACGCGAGCATTCCACACTGTTGTACTTGAACCTTATTTCTAGTTATAATTATCTTCACAGTCTCTATTGAGTTATTTTATTCCTACCTCTTCACTACTGAATGAACCTAGGGCCTGATGGATAGGCTACACGAAGCCTACCCTCTATTAATTGATCCACATCCCTAACCTTAATTAGAAACTTTCCCAAGGAAAGTTTTTTGAGACATTTACCTCAGAACTAGTCACTAATGTCTGATTGGCAAAACTAACAGTCCCTGGCCATGTCAGTCTGTTGCTTATATGGAAACACACTCATAGGAAGTAAATTGAGCAAATTTCTCTCACTCCTCAGCACACCTAGAGCAGCCAGGAGTCTCTGCATTTACCACTGCCCATTACAAAGAGAAGCATCAGGGATTCTGCCAGAGGTTCCTTCATTGTTGAGAATAGTTTTCACTACCCTGGGTGTTTTGTTATTCCAGATAAATTTGGAAATTGCTCTTTCTAACTCTATAAAGAATTGAGCTGGAATTTTGATGGCGATTGCATTGAATCTGTAGATTGCTTTAGGCAAGATGGCCATTTTTACTATAGTAACCCTGCTTTAAGTTTCTTTCCAACACATTTGGAATATTCCAAGAGAAGAGTAGAACAGTCTGGATGCTGAGGCAGGGGTAGAAGTTATTTGGCAGGTTGATATCATATTCTAAACATGAAAATTAAAAGGCCAGATGTCTTATCAAAACAGAAACAAGTGGATAGAAAAGTGTGATCTAAGAGCAAATTCCTCCATTTCTGATTCCTGGGGGAGTTTGTTTTCCATGTATCTCTTATGGATGAGTCCTCTTCCTCCTCCTCCTCCTCCTCCTCCTCCTCCTCCTCCTCCTCCTCCTCCTCCTTCTCCTCCTTAGGGCACAAGTTGGTTCTCTCTTTAGATGAGGTGGCCATTCCTTCACGGTTGCTCTTGCTCTTCTAGGTGCTCCCCAATCCACACCTTCACGGACAGCGTAGGAGGCTATGCTGTGGCAAACTGAGCAACCGATAAAAGTCCAATCACTGTTTGTTCTGGGGCTAAGCGGCAGCTGAGCACAATTGTGCAGATTGCTGTGCGCAGCTTCTAGTAGAGGAGAGAGCTGCCTCCCTCAGCTTTCCTTTCAGCCCAGTGAGCACAGCTGAGCCCAGACAAGTAACAGATTCTTTTCTTTTTCCTTATATAAGGTACAATGGATTTTTAATTGACTCTTGCATTGCTAACTGCTTTTCAACCCACATTTGCTAACTGTTGGTGCATCTAGCGTTCTGAGAATTGTCATTAGCTAAACCTCATTCTATTGGCAGTTTATTCTTACAAATGAGTTGAATGTCTTACAAATGACATCTGTTAGCTTACGTGGACTTTCCCTCTTTTATTCAGAGGGTAAGGCTTCAGCATCACTGCTCAAGTTGGCATGCGTATTCTCTCTTTGTACAAGTCAATCAATTTAGGTGTGTTTCCTGAGAGGACTTGAGGCAGGAGTTTGAGCATGTCAGCAACAGGTAAGGAGAGGATGGTCTCCAGGGTGACCATGCCTGCCTGAAATGACAAAAGTGGGAGCTACTCTTAAGTGGTGGTGACAAGAACTCAATGTTACATCAATGGTGAAGAATGGGTCGTCTAACTCTTAGGTTTTCTGGCTTAGTTTGTGTCCTGCTGCCACAGTGTGATCCTAAACATCACAGTAAATCTTATTCATTTGTCTAGAAGCCTAATCCATCCCCACCCTCCCCTAAGAGCTCTAAAATGTCTGTCATTTGTGCATGGAGAACATTGTTAAGTATAGAAGGTGTCTGAAGAAAAAGACTTGTTCTCTCCCTTCCCAAGTGTGTGTCTGTGTGTGTGCTTCCATGACAATCTTTTTCTGTGTCTACCAAGGTGAATCTCCTTGAGTGAGAAAGAGGATTCACAAGGTGACAGAATTCTTATGTATAAGAGTCAGCTGTGTGTGGATTTTAGAGGGCAGAGGGTCATGGCTCTGTGTCTAAGTACAAGCTCTAATAGGGGAGAGGAGGCAGCTGTCCATGGGTGTAAAACATCTGGATCTCCCTGTGTGAATGTCTACTTATGAGAGAGTGCTACAGCTATACTTTATAAGTAACTTCCTAAAGCTTAAAATTTAACTTCACAACATATAACCATTCATTGTATCTCATGGTTCGGGGAATTGATATAAGTGAAGGACATAGAGGAATGGCTGCTTTCTGCTCCCTCTTTACCGTATCCTCAATTAAAGTGGTTTGAATGACCACAAATATGTTGGTATAGCTCCAACATGGTTTTCTGGTTCATGATGCTCCTCTCCTCAATTCACCTCTAGATTTAAGGTGATTTCAGACATGTAAGAAGCCCATTTTCTCACTCTGGTACCTGTGTATGAATGTTTGGTTTGAAGTTGGCCAGCCATGTTTTTTTCAAGTGTTCAACTTGAACCTATTTGGTGGCTGGGCAATCTTGGACCTGGTGCTCCAAGATGCAAGAAATGGACTCTATTCATGACCAGAGCTTTGAGCCCCCCAGAATGCAGAGCTGTTTCCACTAAATTCAGTCAGTTCAAAGTCATTAGAATCTGCCCAGATCCAAATGGAGGTAACATATATTGAATTTATCAACAAAATAATTGCTGAAAAATTTGTGACCATCTTCAATTCTCCATAATGATTCATGGATCTATAAATAACAGCTGAGTCTTCAGGTATAGAGAAAGCAAGATTTGTGAGGGTGGAAACATGCCCTTCATCATTCCTGTTCTTGCAAGGCAGACTTCAGAGATAGAGGACCTGTGTGGACTTGTGACTGGAGGTTGGAGGGTGACAGAACATGAAGGGCTCTGGGTAGGGCTGAATGAATAATGTGTTTTGGTGTCCTGTCAGTTTGATTTTGTTCCTGTCCCTTTCTAGGTCTGAAGGATCAACAGATGTTATAAGGGGTAGCAGAAACTAAGGGAAAGGACTTCCGTTGCTTCCACTCTGAGATTGTCCTAGTGGCCTCACATGTTTGTGTCAAATTGACAAGCAGCAACACATTCTGTATCATCCAGGGTTTCTCTGGGATAAATTTGGCCAACTTCAAAGACACACTGAGTGGTCTTCAAGAGTGCCTTCACCACTTAAATCAACCACAAGTTCGAAGACCATCATAAACTCTCAGTTTCAATAATTTTCCAAAAGGTGTCCTAAAACTCCACAGAAGCTCTTATGGTATGGGAGGAAAAACAGGTTAAAATGACCAAGAAAGAAAACACACAGGGCAGAGTTGGGAAAGTACCATTGCATGGTGTTTGTGCCTTTCCATGGAGACTATTTTTCATTGAAAGCAAAGCACAGAATATATCCAGGGAAGAAAACTTACCCAAACACCCATGTTTAGAGGATCCACTGAGATTCTACTATGTTGGAAACTTTGATTGCAGGTTAACTTATGTGTGATCTAAAGCCCTCACCCAAGTCCCAATCTCTATAATTTGTCAGTCTCCACTTTCAGGATGCTGAGTAATTTGACCAGCTCAAGGATTCAGGCAAGCAAAACACTCCTCAGGAGATGAGTAGAAAGTTGGAAGACTTTCTTTTCAGGGGAATGAAATTATTTGTTACTCAGTCTCACAAAGAGACAGATCCTGTGAATATTCTTTGTGACATCCTAGAACAAGGATGTCATGTTTGTCAGTATCATACAAATTCTGACAACTTAAATCTGTCTGCTTCCAAATGATCAGCTCTTCAGCTTCTCCCCCATGCCCACCTCCTCCATGGTGTTATCTGCAGCCCCAACCCACCCAGGTACCCACCTCTCTAGAATCATTGTCCAAAGCCTCTACCCCATAATCTGGGTTTCATATACTATTCTAAAAGAAGGAATTTTCATGGTGCACAATGTGTGTTTAGTATTTTTCTTTCCCATTGCTGTAATAAACATCATGACTAAAAGCAACTTGAGGAATATTATGGTTGGTTTTAATGTCAACTTGTTATAAATTTGAACACCTCAGCAAGGGGCCTCAACTAAAAAAAAAACTGTCTTGATTGCCTCATGTGATGTAGGATGACCCACCTCAGGTGTGGGTAGCAGCTTCTGGCAGCAGTGTAAATAACCAGGGCAGGGCAGAGGAAGACCCACCCTTGCTTCCCCAATCTTCCCTCTTGCTTTACCCTGTTGCTGTGACTGTTCTTTCATTGATACTAGAAGCAACATTTCCAGGCTCCCGTTGTATACGAGCAATCAGTGGCCCTCCAGGAACCTTGCGAGTTTCAGGAACAGATTGGGACAGCTAAGGGCCCCAAGTGTGGACTGAGCAACTACTGCTTTGTTGCCCTTCCCAGAGGCGTGGTCTCCAGTCTCAAACACAGAACAATGACAGTTCTCAGCATTATGGAGCAAATCTGCTGTTGTTGATGTTTTAATGTAAATAGATCGAATTCATTCATATATATCCCATTGGTTTTATTCTTCAAGAGAAGCCTGGCTAATTGAAGGAGGAAAGAATTTAATTGCCTTGGACTTTTAGGTCATAAAACATCACTTGAGGGAAGAACCTTAAGTGAGAACTGAAGCAGAAACCATGGAAGAATCTTGCCCAGTGGCTTGCTCCCCAATCTCATGCTAAGCTAGCTTCCTTATAGAGTCCAGGTCCATTTGCCTGGGGGTGGCACTACCCATTGCTGAATTTATTATCCCACGTCAATCATCAACCAAAACATTTTCTCACAGGCATGACACCACAGGTCATTCTGACACCGACAATTCTTTGACTGAGGGTCTTTCTTCCCCAGTTGAGTCTAGTCTCCTCAAGTAACAAACAAATAAAACAATAAAACAAATCAGTACCTAAATAGATACATGCTCTTTTTATTGACAATAAAACAAACCAGTACCTAAATATAAATGCTCTTTTTATTGACAATAAAACAAACCAGTACCTAAATATACATGCTCTTTTTATTTTTGTACTATAAAGTGAAGTAGTTAACCTCATAGTTAATAGCCTGCATTTGTTGCCTGCCTCAGAAATGCACTTATAAAACCCTAGTGGTTTAAGCCTCCATCTGTGTGTAGTCGAGAAAAAAATATAGAAACTATAGCTCCACTGTTTTATTTTTCTCTCAGCATCTTCTTCTCAATAAAATATGAAAGTTAAAAGCGATGACATTTTAAAATGAAGATCTGTGGGTAATTGAGATACCGAAAAATGATCAGAAACAAAAATAAATGTCTAGTGTATCACTTTGATTAAAAAAAAAGAGATAACTTTGAAAATCACTAGACTGTTTGCAATTTATGGTTTTCAGAGCTGTTTCTGTTTAGGTGTCATGGGACGCAGACATCATCTTCTCACTCATGGAAGCTGTAAATAAGATTTCAGATCATTCATCAAACACTGATAAGGGAAGTTCATGTTTGGGGAATGTAGTAAAGCCTGCCTAGGAAGATGTTTCTACAAAGATCCATTTGGGGGTGGGGAACATTTGTGGGAGTTATTAGGACTCCGGCTCCATCTAGTTGGCGTTGGGAGCACTGATAACTAATTTCATCTTGAACCTTTGAGGCGCTTGAAAACTGTACTATTTTTTTCCCTAGGAAGCATCCTCAGCTGAACAAGCTGAAAATAAATGCTGCCAAATCGCAGTTCATTTGTACACTTGCTAAGAAAGCAAATATACAGTAGTTTGGAGGCAATTAGGGTTATGGTGCACTGCACCATTATTTTAAAAATTATCCTTTAGCACAGTTTTGACAAGATAATGAATGCGCATTTGCCAGTGTGGGAGTGGAACAATTTAGAAGGGAGGAAAAATGAACTCATTGAATCTTCATGGACCATCAAGTCCGGAGACCTTTCAGAGTGAAAGTGCCCTGTGCGGATGCTTCTGGGGAATTCCTGACAGATGATAGAAAAGGGCCCAGGCTATTTCTCAAAGACATCACCAAAGTGGTTGTACTATGCTCAGCCTAAATAGTCCTACTGATGCCTCAGGCTTCTAAGCGGTTCTACCCTCTCTTTCTTGTCAGAAGGGGCCTCGGCTCATGTGCCTGACAATTCCCAAAGTGTCCTGTGCACCCTCTGCCTGATGAAAAGTTCTCTGTGGTATTCTTGGCTCCATTGTTCTCCTCTGAGATAAGATTAGATGGAATTTTTCCTTGACACATCTGCATTTCTTATTTTTTTAACCCTTTCACAGGACACTCAATCCCTCACACAGAACATTGCTTCTGGACAATGGTCTTCAATTTACAATGAAAAAATTTATTTTCTCCACATATCTATTCATGAGAAGTTCTTGAATTAGCTCAAGTAGGCTGAATAATAAATGACCCTCCCAATGATATATCCATGTCCCAAATCCTGGAAAAAATAAATTTAATATATTTGGAAAATT
This sequence comes from Apodemus agrarius, assembly GCA_964023405.1. Lineage (NCBI taxonomy): Eukaryota > Metazoa > Chordata > Mammalia > Rodentia > Muridae > Apodemus > Apodemus agrarius. The sequence continues at coordinate 100,795,600 of OZ030007.1, read as the reverse complement.
AACTGTTCAGATATCTATAGATCTCTGGCTGTAAGACTAATTTCATTAGATAATGTCTTATATCCATTGGCAAGTTGTCTTATAAACAAGACTAACATAAGGAAGAGAAGCAGGAAAAGGGACAAAGAAAGATGGTGGAAGGATTTGGAGTTCTGTAGAGAAGGCAAAGAATACTTGGAGCCATCATAAATGCAAGCAAAGATTCTCCAATGGAGCATTTGGGAGAATGTGACTCGGCTGACACTAATCTGAGGCCAAGAGGTGACAATTTGCCTCCTCTTTTGAGGATCCTAGGTTCTAGCTATTACATTTTAAACGACATAGCAGAACATAAGTAAATCATAAGGGCACAATGTATACCAAAAAACACTGACAAAGACAAGGAGAAATAAGGCTGTGAACCTCTGAAATGAACAGGCTGTGTGCTAGAAAGGATACCATGGCCTCATAGAGGCTGAGTCCAAGCAAGAGTGGATCAAGGGGAGCAGTCGTGGTAGACAATGTGGCCATCTTGTTTATACAAAATTCACTAAATTTTTTAATGTCATTTATTAAAATCAGTTTTTAAAAGCTTATCACAGATCAGCAATTTAAATGATATCAGTGTCAAAATAGCCCCCTCAATAGTTTGCTAATAATACTTTGCAATTTCTACAAAACTGCTGAGTTTAAATGCCATGCATGTAAATCAAAAATTAGCACATTTTTGTCACTTTGCCTTTGTACATAAAATATTCTGCACAGGATTGAATTTGAATTGTGCATGGGTACTGATGTGTACAAACTCAGCTATACATGTTTGTTTTAAGAATATATAATCTTCAGAAATTATCTGGTCACTTTGGGAGCTTTTCATGACTATTTATTATGTTCATATCAGTGTATGTATACAACAGGCTCATATGAAGTATAGATTCTTATATTTTTGGTTATGAGTCTATCCTTCAACAGCTTCTAGCCCTGAAGTAAGGATTATTTAAGCTAAGCAATTTAAGTTATTTAATTTCTGTCACTCTGTGTGGCCCCTTGAGGTTTGTATTTATGACTTTATAATTCAATCACATACAGCAAAATTACAAGGTAAACTATTTATATTTCATATATAAAATATTTTTCTGAGCCTGAATATCTTTAAAAATGGAAAGAAAATACATTTAAGTTGTTTAAAGACTAAGAATCAAGTTTTCAAGAATAAGCATTACATGAAAACAATATGAGAATGACAAATTTTCAAATAGTTCCTACAACAAATTATGTTACTGTGTGAAGGGGGCCTGTTAAAAATAATGCCCTGTGGGTTTTAACTCTGTAGGACCCACCACTGTTGAGGGTAAGGAAAAGCAGGAAATTGAAGTTGAAGGGTGGTGGGTGGTAGGTTTGTTTCCCCAAACTTAAATACTTTGCTTAATGTTAGCTTGGTCAACTTAAAGATTATCTTACCAGAAACTTCCAGAGAAAGTAAGGTTATTACCCAGTGTCTCAATTAGAGAAGTCCCACTCACTCTCAAAAGTGACCCTTTAGGTGAAAGGCAAATTAAAGCCACATACAACAAAATTTATAATATAAAATAGTGTTTTAGTTCAAAATATATAAGCACTGAAGATCATGTATTAAGAATGGCAGCTACCTATTTACAGTCAATTTTGAGTTGTTATAATAATGAGTAACAAGTAAAGAGATATAGTGAATTATGACTCTGTTTGAAAAGCAATAAATTGCAAATCGTTCCATTGACTGGACTTGCCGGTGAGTAGTTTAGAAAGAAAATGTGGAGCATTGAGCTTCTATTTCTTTGCGCTATCATTTCAGAAGAATGACAGAGATGGCACACAAGAGAGGGAAGGGGGGGTGGGGAATGAAATTTGAGAATTATTAAAGTCTGAGCTGGATTAGAAAGACTTAAAAGGGAGACCATGTAAGGTACTGGGGGAGGCAGTTCATGTGGAGGAGGTGTTTATAATGGCTACAGAAGTTCTCTACACAAGAGACTGTTGATAAAATAAATCACAACCCAAATTTAAATATAACATCTTAATATCAGTATCAAAAAAAAGATCTAGATATATTGCCTGCAGCTTCCCGCCCAGCTGGTGGTGGGGAAGCCGGAGGGTCACCCAGCGTGCCAGGTGCTCAGAACCATCCGGCGGCGGCGGCAGAACCAGGTACCCGACACAGCCCGAGCTTAAGACCTTCGGGGACTCAGGCCTGGAGTGGGAATTGGGCACAGAATAGCGGGTGCACTCTGCACTCGCGCGCGGGGCGGACCCCGAGCTCCCTGCAGGCAGCTGCCATATTGCCTGCAGCTTCCCGCCCAGCTGGCGGTGGGGAAGCCGGAGGGTCACCCAGCGTCCCAGGTGCTCAGAACCATCCGGCGGCGGCGGCAGAACCAGGTACCCGACACAGCCCGAGCTTAAGACCTTCGGGGACTCAGGCCTGGAGTGGGAGTTGGGCACAGAATAGAGGGTGCACTCTGCACTCGCGCGGCGGACCCCGAGCTCCCTGCAGGCAGCTGCCATATTGCCTGCAGCTTCCCGCCCAGCTGGTGGTGGGGAAGCCGGAGGGTCACCCAGCGTGCCAGGTGCTCAGAACCATCCGGCGGCGGCGGCAGAACCAGGTACCCGACACAGCCCGAGCTTAAGACCTTCGGGGACTCAGGCCTGGAGTGGGAATTGGGCACAGAATAGCGGGTGCACTCTGCACTCGCACGCGGGGCGGACCCCGAGCTCCCTGCAGGCAGCTGCCATATTGCCTGCAGCTTCCCGCCCAGCTGGCGGTGGGGAAGCCGGAGGGTCACCCAGCGTCCCAGGTGCTCAGAACCATCCGGCGGCGGCGGCAGAACCAGGTACCCGACACAGCCCGAGCTTAAGACCTTCGGGGACTCAGGCCTGGAGTGGGAATTGGGCACAGAATAGCGGGTGCACTCTGCACTCGCGCGCGGGGCGGACCCCGAGCTCCCTGCAGGCAGCTGCCATATTGTCTGCAGCTTCCCGTCCAGCTGGTGGTGAGGAAGCCAGAGTCAGCCAGTGTGCCAGGTACCCAGACCCAGCCGGAGGCCGAACCAGCCTCCCATCCAGCCAGTGGCAGGGAAGCTGGAAACCGGACCCAGCCAGCTTCCCAGCAGCTTGGGACCAGCAGGCGGAACCAGATAACTGAGATATCCCAACTTTAAGACCCCTGGGGAAACAGGATATCAGACAGCGAACCCTGAGCAGGAGCAGTGCAGAGCAGCCGCCCAACAGGCGGAACCAAATACCTGGGATATCCTGAGGTTAAGACCTCGGGGGACTCAGGCCACCTGTCAGCAATCTGTGAGCAAGAGCCCCGCAGGACAGTGATTCAGGTATCCCAGTCACTGGGAAATAGCCTTACAACCCCACAGGAGGGTCAAGCACCAGCTAGTATCTACTGGACCAACTAACACCAGAGTTAACCAGATGGCAAAAGGCAAACGTAAGATCGCTACTAACAAAAATCAAGGCAATATGGCGGCATCCGAACCCAGTTCCCCAACAGCAATAAATATTGGATACCCCGAAACACCAGAAAAACAAGACTCAGATCTAAAATCACTGGTCAGGATGCTGATAGAGGAACACTTAGATAAATCTCTTAAAGTAATACATGAGAAAATAGATCAAAAGCTAGAAGCCATTGCAAGACAAACACAATTAAATCCCAGATATCTCAACACACCAGAAAAACAAGACTCAGATCTAAAATCACTGGTAAAGATGCAGATTGAGGATCACTTAGATAAATTTCTTAAAGTAATAGAGGAGAAAATAGATCAAAAACTAGAAGCCCATACAAGGCAGACACAAAAATCACTTAAAGAAATCCAGGAGAATATAGAGCAAAAAGTGAATCCCAATAAGGGGGAGAAACAAAAATCACCCAAAGAAATACAAGAGAACATGGGTCAACGAGTAGAAGTCATAAAGGAGGAAACACAAAAATCCCTTAAAGAATTACAGGAAAACACAAACAAGCAACTGAAAGATCTGAGCAAAACCATACAAAATCTAAAAACAGAAGTAGAAACAACTAAGCAATCGCAAAGGGAGACAATGTTGGAAATAGAAAACCTTGGGAAGAAATCAGGAGTCATAGATGCAAATATCAACAATAGAATACAAGAGATAGAAGACAGAATCTCAGATGCTGAAGATACCATAGGAACCATGGATTCAACAATTAAAGAAAATGCAAAATGCAAAAAGCTGGTAACCCAAAACATTCAGGAAATCCAGGACACAATGAGAAGACCAAACCTAAGGATTATAGGGATAGATGAGAATGAAGATCTACAACTTAAAGGGCCAGCAAATATCTTCTACAAAATTATGGAAGAAAATTTCCCCAACCTAAAGAGAGAGATGCCCATGAATATACAAGAAGCCTATAGAACCCCAAATAGACTGGACCAGAACAGAAATACTTCCCGTCACATAATAGTCAAAACCCCAAATGTACTAAACAAAGAAAGAATATTAAAGGCAGTAAGAGAAAAAGGACAAGTAACATATAAAGGAAGACCTATCAGAATTACACCAGACTTCTCACCTGAGACCATGAAAGCTAGAAGATCCTGGGCAGACCTTATGCAGACCCTAAGAGAACACAAACTTCAGCCAAGACTACTATACCCAGCGAAACTCTCAATTGCCATAGATGGGGAAACCAAGATATTCCACGACAAAACCAAATTTGCAAGATACTTATCTACAAACCCAGCCCTACAAAGGATAATAGGGGAAAAATACCAACACAAGGGGGGAAACAACACCCCAGAAGAAACAAGATAGAAACCCCATCTCATCCAACCCAAAAGAAGAGAACCACTCAAATACAAATAATAATAACAATTCCCAAAATGTCAGGAAGTAATAATTACTATTCCTTAATATCTCTTAATATCAATGGACTCAATTCCCCAATCAAAAGACACAGACTAACAGACTGGATACGGAAACAGGACCCTACATTTTGCTGCATACAGGAAACACATCTCAGTGTCAAAGACAAACACCTCCTTAGAGTAAAAGGCTGGAAGACAGTTCTACAAGCAAATGGTCCCAGGAAACAAGCTGGAGTAGCCATTCTAATATCAGATAAAATCGACTTTCAACCTAAAGTCATCAAAAGAGACACAGAAGGTCACTTCCTGCTTGTCAAAGGGAAAATCCACCAAGAAGAATTCTCAATACTGAACATCTATGCACCAAATGCAAGGGCACCCTCATTCGTAAAAGAAACTTTACTAAAGCTTAAAGCACACATCGCACCTAACACAATGATTGTAGGTGACTTCAACACTCCACTCTCCTCAATGGACCGATCAGGAAAGCAGAAACTAAACAGGGACACAGTGAAACTAATTGAAGCTTTGGACCAATTGGATTTAACAGATATATATAGAACATTCCATCCTAAAACAAAAGAGTATACCTTTTTCTCAGCACCGCACGGTACCTTCTCAAAAATTGATCATATAATTGGTCACAAGACAGACCTCAACAAATACAAGAAGACCGAACTAATCCCATGTCTCCTATCGGATCACTATGGAGTAAAAGTGGTCTTCAATAGCAAGAAGAACTACAGAAAGCCCACATACACATGGAAACTGAACAATACTCTACTCAATGACACCCTGGTCAAGGAAGAAATAAAGAAAGAAATCAAAGACTTTTTAGACTTCAATGAAAATGAAGGTACGACCTACCCAAATCTCTGGGATACAATGAAAGCAGTGCTAAGAGGAAAACTCATAGCCCTGAGTGCCTCCAAAAAGAAACTGGAAAGAGCATACACTAACAACTTAACAGCACACCTGAAGGCGCTGGAACAAAAAGAAGCTAACTCACCCAGGAGGAGTAGAAGAGAGGAAATCATCAAACTAAGGGCTGAAATCAATCAAGCAGAAACAAAGAGAACCATACAAAGAATCAACAAAACCAAGAGCTGGTTCTTCGAGAAAATCAACAAGATAGATAAGCCCTTAGCTAGACTAACCAAAGGGCACAGAGATAGTATCCAAATTAACAAAATTAAAAATGAAAAGGGGGATATAACAACAGAAACAGAGGAAATTCAAAAGATCATCAGATCCTACTACAAAGGCCTATACTCAAAACAACTGGACAATCTGGAGGAAATGGACAATTTCCTAGACAGATACCAAATACTAAAATTAAATCAGCATCAAGTAGACCAGCTAAACAGTCCCATAACCCTTAAAGAAATAGAAGGGGTTATAGAAAGCCTCCCAACCAAAAAAAGTACGGGACCAGATGGTTTTAGTGCAGAATTCTACCAGACCTTCAAAGAAGACTTAACACCAATACTCTTCAAACTATTCCACAAAATAGAGACAGAAGGGACACTGCCCAACTCATTCTTCGAAACCACAATTACGCTGATACCTAAACCACAAAAAGATCCAACAAAAAAAGAGAACTACAGGCCAATTTCTCTTATGAATATAGATGCAAAAATACTAAATAAAATCCTTGCCAACCGAATCCAAGAGCATATCAAAACGATCATTCACCATGATCAAGTAGGCTTCATTCCAGGAATGCAGGGATGGTTCAATATACGGAAATCCATCAATGTAATCCACTACATAAACAAACTAAAAGAAAAAAACCACATGGTCATCTCATTAGATGCTGAAAAAGCATTTGACAAAATTCAGCATCCTTTCATGCTAAAAGTCTTGGAAAGAGCAGGAATTCAAGGCCCATACCTAAACATAGTAAAAGCAATCTACAGCAAACCAGTAGCCAACATCAAAATAAATGGAGAGAAACTTGAAGCAATTCCACTAAAATCAGGGACTAGACAAGGCTGTCCTCTCTCTCCATATCTTTTCAATATAGTACTTGAAGTTCTAGCGAGAGCAATCAGACAACATAAGGAAGTCAAAGGGATACAAATTGGAAAGGAAGAAGTCAAAGTATCATTATTTGCAGATGATATGATAGTCTACTTAAGCGACCCAAAAAACTCCACCAGAGAACTTCTACAGCTGATAAACAACTTCAGCAACGTGGCTGGTTATAAAATTAACTCAAGCAAATCAGTAGCCTTCTTGTACTCAAAGGACAAGCAGGCTGAGAAAGAAGTTAGGGAAATAACACCCTTCACAATAGCCACAAACAACATAAAGTACCTTGTCGTAACTCTAACCAAACAAGTGAAAGATCTGTATGACAGGAACTTCAAGTCCCTGAAGAAAGAAATCGAAGAAGACCTCAGGAGATGGAAAAATATTTCTTGCTCCTGGATTGGCAGGATCAATATAGTAAAAATGGCCATCTTGCCAAAAGCAATCTACAGATTCAATGCAATCCCCATCAAAATCCCAAATCAATTCTTCATAGATCTAGAAAGAGCAATTCTCAAATTCATCTGGAGCAACAAAAAACCCAGGATAGCTAAAACTATTCTCAACAATAAAAGGACTTCTGGGGGAATCAATATCCCTGACCTCAAGCAGTACTACAGAGCAATTGTGTTAAAAACTGCATGGTATTGGTACAGCAACAGGCAGGTAGATCAATGGAATAGGATTGAAGACCCAGAAATTAACCCACAGACTTATGGTCACTTGATCTTTGATAAAGGAGCCACAACCATCCGGTGGAAAAAAGATAGCCTTTTCAACAAATGGTGCTGGTTCAACTGGAGGTCAACATGCAGAAGAATGCGAATTGACCCACTCTTATCTCCTTGTACTAAGATCAACTCCAAGTGGATCAAGGACCTCCACATAAAACCAGACACACTGAAACTATTAGAAAAGAAACTTGGGAAGACCCTGGAGGACTTGGGCACAGGGGAAAAGTTCCTGAACAGAACACCAATAGCTTATGCTCTAAGATCAAGAATCGACAAATGGGACCTCATAAAATTACAAAGTTTCTGCAAAGCAAAGGACACTGTCAGAAGGACAAAACGGCAACCAACAAAGTGGGAAAAGATCTTCACCAACCCCACATCCGACAGAGGGCTAATATCCAATATATACAAAGAACTCAAGAAGTTAGACCGCAAAGAACCAAATAACCCTATCAAAAAATGGGGCACAGAGCTAAACAAAGAATTCTCACCAGAAGAAATTCGGATGGCCGAGAAACACCTTAAAAGATGTTCAACATCATTAGTCATCAGGGAAATGCAAATCAAAACAACCCTGAGATTCCACCTCACACCAGTCAGAATGGCTAAGATTAAAAACTCAAGAGACAACAAGTGCTGGCGAGGATGTGGAGAAAGAGGAACACTCCTCCACTGTTGGTGGGATTGCAAAATGGTAAAACCGCTCTGGAAATCAGTTTGGCGGTTCCTCAGAAAATTGGGCATGTTACTTCCAGAGGACCCTGGCATACCACTCCTGGGCATATACCCAGAGGATTCCCCTGCATGCAATAAGGACACATGCTCCACTATGTTTATAGCAGCCTTGTTTATAATAGCCAGAAATTGGAAGCAGCCCAAATATCCCTCAAAGGAGGAATGGATACAGAAAATGTGGTATATTTATACAATGGAATACTACACAGCAATTAAAAATAATGAATTCATGCAATTTGTAGGTAAATGGTTAGACCTGGAAAATATCATCCTGAGTGAATTAACCCAATCACAAAAGAATGCACCTGAAATGCAATCACTGATAAGTGGATATTAATGAGCCCAGAAGCCCTAAATACTCAAGACACAAATAGCAAGTCAAATGATTCCCAAGAAGAAGAAAGGAGAGGACCCTGGGCCTGTAAAGATTGCTTCCAGTTTAGTAAAGAAACCGAGGGGGGAGGGGGAATTATTGGGGAACAGATGGGGGGGAGAGGAACTATGGGAACTATGGTGGGTGGGAACTGGGAAAGGGGAAAGCCTTTGGAATGTAAACATAGAATATAGAAAATAAAATTAAAAAAAAAAAAATGTAACAAATTTATTATCGGTCATGGTGCTCCAGTGCATTGGTTTCCTAAGGCTGCTAATAATAAACACTGTAGACTATGTGGATCAAAAAATAAACATTTTTTTCACAGTTAAAAAAAAAAAAAAAAAAAAAAAAAAAAAAAAAGATCTAGTCACAAGCAATCCCCAACCCCACCTTGGGAACTACAGATCAAACCCATCATATGGCCCATGTCTTCCATCTCCCGCCCCTTTTTCTGTCTTATCCTTTTCTGGGTAGGAAACACCTATCCTGCTCCTTTCATTGAACTTTTGAGCTGTCTTTTAAAAACATGGGACTATGGAGGTTTTAAGACGAACTGTGGAAACAAAGCACTTGTGTTCAGCTCCTAGAACTATTGTTTCTTATCTGGGTGATTGCAGACAAGTGAACTTCAGCAACTGTCTTGCCTTCTATAAGTCATGGTTACCCCTAGGGGTTGCTCCAGAGATGAAATTATTTAAATGTTCAATATAGCTACTTAGAATAAAATCTAGCACTGAAAAATGCCACGTTAATGCTAGCAGTTACTTAAGACTAAGTCAAGAAATCAATCCCTCTGGGAACATTTTCTGATCACATTTTCAAGCTTATCATAGGGCATCATCCACTAAGACCCTAGTTAAGTTTGCCCTGTGCTATATTATATACTTTCTATATGACTTAATCTCCTGTCACTAAAAGTCGTGATTCAGACTCATGTATGGGGGGAGTAGGGGGAGTGGGGAGAAAATTTTATATAGTAATGCACAATGGTGCACAGTGGTGGTCTCATAGGGACCATTACAGGTAAATAGTTGAAAATTATCTCTATTTTCAAGCCAAACTCCATTTTATAACATTTCTTAAAACTGAAAACAAGTCAAACTGAAGTTTTTAAATCAAACATTGAAACAATACTATCCAAAGACACACTTACTCGATTCATACCAAAAAATGACAATAGGAAAACATTAAGTTGTTTTCTTTAATGAAAACAATTTCTATAAGTGCACAAAACTTTGTGTAATAGAACATTGCAACTTATATATACAACTGTCTCTGGTTTGAGCCAAGATGTCTCAGACAGCATTCATTAATGTTGCATGATAAGATGGCATGCACAGTTCCATGTAATATGTTTAGAATCAAAAGTTGCAATGATGCCAGAACAACATTAACATGGAAAACATTGCCAGAAGATACATTTGGGATTCATTACATGCTTGGTTTTAAATTCATATTTAATGAATTAAAAAAACCTTTACTGTTACATTTTCTACAAAATTCACTTTCAGTTATTATTAGGATTCTGTCTAAGCTCCACCTCCACAATTACCTGGCAGGAGATGCCACATGGGGAAACTCACAGTTTAAGACACTATCATCTAAGCTCTTAAAAGAAGAAATAAATAGTAAATATTTGAACAGGTGCTCTACATCCTTAATCATCAGTAAAGGCTAAGTAAAACTATTTTAAGATTTTATCTTGCCTCAGTCAGAATAGCTAACATCAAACAACACAGCAAATGCTTCTAAAGACATGGGAGAAAAGGAGCCCATGTTCATTGGTGGTTTAAGTATAAACTGGTGAACTCACCATGGAAGCCTCACAGGAAACTGAAGAGAACTACCATATGCCGCAGCCATACCATTACTTGGTCAGCACATCAAAGACTCTAAGTCCTATCATAGACATTGCTGCCCATCTGTGCTTCTTGCCACAGTATTCACAATGGCTAGGAGATGATACTAGGTTGTGTCCATGCACAGATGAAGGGTAAGGAAGATGTGGTACAAACACACAATGCAATTTTATTCCGCTGCAAACAAAACTGAAATCATGATACTTCCAGGAGAATGGATAGACCTCGAAATTGTTGTCTTAGATGAAATATCTCAAGTTTAGAAAGACAAACTCTCATGTGTGGACCTTAGGGGTGTGTGTGTGTCTATGTGTATGCACGTGTGCGTGCATACATGTGACATGAAAGCAGGGGAATTAATGGATGAGTGGGCCAAGGGTTTTGGAGAGATCAGCAAAGAAAGAAACCCAATATAAGCAAAGTATGCATGAAAGTTCCACAATGAAGCTCAATACTTTGTGTGCTGATGTTTTTAAGCCTAATAATCAAAGAAAGAAGATACTATGTGGACTAGAGCAACTGGCCCTCAGAGAGTGTGCTCAATAAATACTGGCCTAATGGTAAATGGCTCATATCTCCAGGTCTCAGATACTGAGGTTCTTAAAGACATTTTCATTTTAGGGCAGAAGACTCTGAAAAAGGAATTGTGGCCCTTTCTTTTCCCTGTGTGCTTTTGGCCACCAGCCCAAAATGGCAATAGGAACAGAGTTAAAGAACAGGGTTTTGAATTACCCAAGGGTATGACAGAAATGACTGTTTCCCAATCAGTTTAAGAAAGGCAGCTCAATGTTAATTGGAGTGAATCAAGGGCTATATAGATTGGGGGAAGAGAGTAGGAACTTCTACGGTTCTTATTGTCTACAGCAAAGAGTACAGAATAATGCCTCATTTGTATGGAGAGGCATTCCAGCAATTCCAGGTGCTTACTGGATAGGTTCTTATCAGGAAAGAGGCAGCTGCCTCCTGTAACCTAATCAAGGCTCCCAGACACTCCTCAAGTAGAGCCTGTGGGTGTCTCTGAGCTTTCCAGACAAGGTCAGAGAAGGAGAAACCCCGATGGTAAAGGGAATCCTCTATTTTGGATCTAGCTCAAGAGAGCTATCTTGACAAGGGTTTCTCCACAAAGAATTTACTCAACCACAGAAATGTAGCTCTTGCCTCCTGTATGTGCCTAGATCAGAGGCTTAACTTTGTTATTGTAGTCTGCTCATTTGAATAGACCATGTTTTCAGCTTGGTGGTTTGGTGAAGGGAGTGGTGGTTCTGTTGCTAAGGACCTGTTCCCCAATTGGTTCTTGATCTGTCTGTAAATTAGCTAGGGGATAATTGCTGAGCGGAAGGTACAGGTGGTACTTCTGGGTCCCAGGAGGAAAAGGCAGATGCAGGGAAGGAGAGGAGGAGTTTTTTGCCATGCTTTGGAGGAAGAAGAAGCCAGAAGCCATGTGGGGTCTCTGGAGGAGCTGAGGCCTGTGGCTACTACTATAGGAGAGTGGTCATGGATGTTTGATATGGGCTTGGTGGGACCAGCCACTAAAGTTTAGGGCAGGTAGGAGGAGCGGAAAAAAAAATATTGTTAAGGGCATGCTTCTCCAGGCAGGAGACAGTAACACACAGCAATTGTGTTCTAAGGCAAGTTGAAAAGGAACAAACTGTGTGTGTGTCTTTTGTCCCAGGATTCAAGGGAAGCCAGGTGGGGTCTGGTAGTGTGGTGGAGCTAAAAGTGGTAGTATAAAACTACATGCAACAATTGGGACTTTCCTTCTGCATTCAGAGTGCTACTTTCGCTTTCCTTGGGGAATCTCACTCTTCCTGTCCCAGTCTTCTGCTTCCACAAGTCTGTGTCCTGAAAAGCTTTGAAAGTCTCTGAGTTGCAGGCCTCCCTGATGATTCAAATGCAAACCCAGGCCATTGCCACCCCTGCTGGAGGCTGTCCCATCTTTTTATTCTTTCTCTTCCTGTTGTTAATGACAGTCACTATTCCAGGATTAATGGAGTCAAATTCAAGCATCATAGATAGCTCCCCTTTTTCCTATTTCAATCTAAGCTAGCTTATTCTGGTCTTCCAAAGAGCTGCTGACTCCATCTTGCCTGCTTTGGAGCCCCCTGTCACAGCCTTCAGTCTGCCTTGCTTGAGCTCTTCAAACGCCTTCTCTTTAGAGTCACACAGAATTCATTCATTTATAGATTTTTTCCCATTTATTTTCCTGACTTGAGGTTTCCATCTAACTATTGTTTCAAATTCAAACTTCCAAAATACATAACCCAGTTTGTATGTCTTCAGCCTCCATTGATGACTTGATTTCTCTATGTGTCAAAGCAGACAGATGGAAGCCATTTTTTTTCCTCCACCCATTCACCGGCAGGAGAACTGCCTGCTGGTCTCCAGCCTGTGAAAGTAACCCTTCCCACCTAATTAGCAGGTTGGCCATCTGCACAGTGAAAGGTGTACCTTCTACTCCTTTGTGAATGTCTGAACTCCATTGATGGCTCATGCTGTGGTTCTTGGTTCTCTGTCTTTCTTCTCTGACACCTAGAGGTTATCCTTTCTTGGTTTAGAGTTTGGCTATGTGTCTGAAGTTTTTCTTTAAGTTCATCTCAAAGTCCCACATGTTTGGACTCAGAGGGTGTGTTGTTAACTCTCCTCTGCCTGCCATCCTGCTGGGAAATCTACTATTCTATACTCATTTCAAAAGAAAATGGGGGGTGGGGGTGGGGGGGACACAACAACTTTTTCCTCTATAATATTCTCATCTTAAATTCCTCCAGTACAAAATATTTACTGTGCTGTGGTGCATGACTGGGACTCCAGTAAAAAAGACAGTTGCAAAATAAAAGTACAACATTAAGTACGTTTACTTAATATAAATTTTGCATGGCACAGAGACCTTATGGAATGAAGCCTGAACGATGTGGCTAATCCTGGGAGGTGTTTTGCTCAGGTTTAATGAAATGTAGACCATGGACAAATTTGATCTGAGTTAAATGTAATAAACCATTAAGGGGTAGCAAGACTGCTTGAATTCCACCCTCTCCCTTCATCATCAGCAATAAAGCTGGTCCTTCTCTTGTATATTATGGTCTTTTCATAGAAAAGTCAGAAAGCCCATCCTCCACACTCATTCCTTAAACAAACCCTTCAACATATAATACTCAGCATGTCCCAGTGCCATTTAAGGGAGTAGCATGACCTGAACTGATCAATGACAACAAAACATCCAAATCTAAAATTGTAAAAAAAACCTAGCAAAAATACTAAAAATTCAAAGTAAAAAAAAAAAAAAAGAGTTAGAGAGAAGAAGGCATGGGGGATGGGGCAAGAAGGGTATTTAGTCAGAAATATTGAAGTGTGAGTCCAAGTGGAAGTAAAATTGCCTTCTTCCAAAGTGAGAGAGAAGTTAGCTGACCCTGCACTGGACAGGACAATGCATGTATCTATAGAGGATTATTCTGCAATGCTGTCAGTCTTCTATGATCTATGGAGTTGTAAACTACCTCAAAGATGATGAATGACCTGATATCCCAGAAAAAGCATGTGCTAAATATGTCTGCAGCACAGGTTTCTGGCTGAAGCACAGTTTTCCCCTCCTCTAAGCTATAATTGTGTCGTGGGTCTTGTCCCTATGTGACTGCCTTTCTGCAGGAACTGGATTGGTTCAAGTTATTAGAATCTCCAGAGCTTTGGGAGGCCTACAACTTACCTACATGGGTATGTCTTACTGTTTGTGTGAAACTGCACGAGTGCACCCACCTCTGGTGGGAACTGGTGGGATTTTTCCCCTCTCCTAATAAAAGGGAGAAGTTGCAAAAATAAATGGGTGTGTGTGTGTGTGTGTGTGTGTGTGTGTGTGTGTGATAGAAAAGAAACTTGGAAGTTATTCTATCCTCCACTGTTTCCTCCTGCTAACTCCAAACACATAGAGGCCTTGGCCCCTGGCCTTCTGTCATCAATCTGTCATACACTTGTTGATAAACAGCAAATGAAAGAAAAATCTTTCCTTTTCAACTGCCAGTCAGGTCTAATTTCTAAGCTACATTGGCTGAAATCTTCCTCTTTTAATAAATAATGCCACCTTCCCTTCCTGGAATCCAGGTAAAGAAAACTCTTAATTACTTTTTCCCCCAGATACTTCCATGTCTAAATTGCCTAATGGCTGCTGCCCCTTAGGTCCTGCTTTATCAGAGGCATCTTAGAGGCCTTGCCAGAAACACCATCAGTCAGGTAATTTGCATGAATGGTTCTTTAACAAGCATCCAGCTCCCCCTTCTCACCCCTCCCTGCAGGATCTTCATTAGTCAGTAACCCAATTCAAGCTTGAAAGATTTCCATTACAGTGCCCGTCGTTTCCTGACCATTGGCTAATTTTCTGTTCAGCAGGACATTTTTTTCTGCAGCCTGTGACTTGTCTCTTGACTGACACACATGCATTTCTTTCTTGAAAAGTAAATGACCTCACTGCACAGCACAGCACAGCACAGCACAGCACATTTTCCATCTTCTGTTAATGGTGTGTTCATTTTGTTGGTACAATAAAAGGTCACAGGCAAATTATCAAAACAATGCCTAAAGTTATCTTTAAAATCAAAATAATGTGACATAAACATAGAGGTCAATGACCCATGAAGGTAAGGAGACAGCCCAAATCTCAGGGTCAATTTAGTTGTTGACAGAGTACCTTCCATTTTACCAATTTAACAGCTTGATTATTTCTTCAAATTTACCCAACAAGTTTGGGTTGAAGCGTTCATCTGAGTTAGATCATTGAATAGAAAGTTGAGACTCTCCCAAGACTGTTAACATTTTATAGACATTAAGCTTGTAGTTTTCATTCCTAACTGTGTATCTCTGTCAATTTTGAACATACTCCATTCATACATGATCTCATTTAATAGGCTTAGGATAGGAGCCTGTGGTTTTCTACATGAGTGTCTACATGAGTTCAATGTACTGGGGTTGGAATTTTTCTAGAAATTTGTTTTTCAACCATTCTTATAAACATTTTGTTGTCATTTTCTTATTTTCAAATGACTAAGTTGTCTTTCAGATTTCAAAATAGTTCTTCAAGACATGTCTCTTTAGCGAAGCTAAACTCTGTCATGGGTCTGCTGGGCATTCTTTCAAGCTTAGTTGGCCTTATTCTGGAGTACGGATTTTGTCTTCCATATATTATCTAGAATAATGATCTTGAATTTGCATGTTGAACTAAAAACATGAGGCTTCAGTAAATCAAGAATAGTTGCTTCTTACCTAAGGCATCCTGCTTCCTTCAGTGGACACCCCACTTAAGTCTCCCCAATTAGAACATTCTTGTCCATTTTCCAGGCTGCCTCACAGCCCTTTTTTGACAACTCATTTCCTCTCTCATGTTAGTTACTTTTCTAGCCACTGTGACCAAATACTGACAAGCAGCAACTTAAGTGGGGGAAGCTTTCTTCTGATACATGGTTTGAAGCTGCAGCTCTTCACAGATGAGGATAGGAGCTCGAGGTGGTGTGGTCTTATCTAGACAAGTCAGGTAGCAGAGAAATGGGACAGAAAATGAAGCTAGGATATATGACAGCAAGGCCCACCCTCAATGATGCACTTCTCTCCACTGGGGCTTCCTGAAGGTCCTAGAGCCTCTGATAACAGTGGGCCAGCTGGACAACAAGTATTCAACAACATGAAGCCTGAGGGACATTTTATATCTAAACCATAACACCAACTAAGTCCTTCCTTCCCCCATGTTACAGCTGAAGCACCCTTGTGCAGGCTAACTGGCATGCAAGACTGTTCCCCCTCTCACCTCACTGCTTCTGTGTCCAAATACATGTTTGTAGGTCTTGCTCAGACATGGACATACTCACCAAGTCACTTTGGCTTCCTTGCCTTCCTGGATCTCCCATTAGAAGGAAGGTGACTTGAGGACATGGACTAAACTATCGTTGATGATGGCCACACAGCAGGGCAGCTGTGATTAACAACTACAATAAATAATGTGAAAATAAATACCTGGTGGCACTTACCACGAGAAAGTAGTTGTCATGGGCATTTTTAATTATTTGTTCATGAAAGCATCAAAACAACCCTATGTGTAATTATTGTTATTATTCCCTAAAGCATGATAAAATGAGTATTCACCTCTCCCTCCCCTAGTTCATTACATTAAATATTCTAGGCCACAGTGCTATCAATTAGAGTTGCTGAGATCTGAATCCAAGTATTGTGCTCAAAGCCCATGGGTTCTTAAGTACTGTTGAGCAAACACTGTATCTAAGAAAATGTAATCACCAGGCCTAGAATATGGCATATGGCTCTCACCAAGGGATGCCTCAGAGATTATGCTGAAATTTAATCACAATGGTAGATAGTTTTCCAATGGAGACTCACATGTGTTTAGTGGGCATTCCATTTGAGCACATGAGTAGACAGCAAGTTATTAGGGATATGCTTGTGATGGGCCTGAATGTCAGACAGGTAGCACTGTGATACTATGTCATAAATTTATGTGTTTTGTTATACATATAATAGGCAAGAACTAGTATCAGCATCCACTTGAGACTTAGTTGGTCTAATATGATGCTCTGTGGATAACCTGCATGGGGCAATTAGATCTGGGAACTATTAAGACTCGTTCATAATGCCAGTGGATGAGTATACTGCAGATAACCTTCTATATTTCAAGTCTTATCTGAAGGCTCTGTGGAGTGAATCTTTCTACTTGTTTTCCATTGCTTCTAGAACAAATAACTTCTAAGTAGCCTAAGCTAACACAAATGTATTAGACTATAGTTCTAAAAGTCAGAAGTATGAGATGAGTTTCACTGGACTAAAATCAAGATCTGTGTGGGATGTTCCTCTTTCTGGAGGCTCTGGGAGCCTATTTCTTAGGCTTTTTCAGCTTTTCTTGGTTTGTGGCTCCTTCTTCCATTCCTGAAGCCAGCAGCAGACCAAAAAGCAGACTTTTTGTTTTTATAGAAAACAAAAGCAAAATCCAAATCCTTTCTCCTAGCTTTGATCTGAATCAGAAAAGATGAGCTTAAATGTATTGCAGGATGGATAGAGGGTTTCTATCTCTGCCAAGGAAGAAATACTGTGTTTCAATTGCATAGCGTGTCTCTACATAAGAATAGAGAGTTGTCTATCATAATCACTGAGCGGTCAGCAGAGGGGACAGACAATCTCTTGACATTTAGAAGACATGAGACTCTTTGACACCCTGGAGAAAAGGTATAAATAAAGCATTTAGCTGTGAATTGCCAACGTTCGAAAGCCACGTCAAAGATCTTTCAAAAGGACCACCATGTTTTTAAAGTAAACTATGAATAATCTCTGTATTGCTAGAGAGTCTAACATTTTCCTTCTGAATGTTGGACCTGTTGTCCTGTCTTGATGATTTGGAAGGACTTGTCTTATTAGGACAGCGGTCTTAGGGGATTCATGTGTTCATAGCTGAGAAAGGACTTGTGAGCCAGGCTGAAATGACTCCCCACCGCTTCCACTTCACACCCGAAGCTCCAATTCTCCCTTGATGGCAATGGGCAGGACCCCTGGGTAGGTGAGGAGAAAAGCCCGCCGAAAGGGAAGGTTTCCTCATGCCCAGTGCTATCTCTCGGAAGACGTTTCACAGATTTCTCTTTGTCCTTTATGGTTTTGAAATTCCTCCCTGTGGAGGCATGAAAGGGCTGAGAGACGAGCGCCCAGGCAGTGCAGCCATTCTTCCCGAAGCCCAGATTTCTATGACATGTGCACCCTTAAGAGTCTTTGATGGTCCTTTTCACTCTCTCTTTGTCAGAGTTTAAAAGGAAGCTCCAGCCGCAGGCACAAAGAGAAGGGAGCTTATGGGACAGAGCTGAACGGTAAACTGTGCGCCTGGGTGTCTGCAAACCGAGCCTCGCCTGCCACTTCCTTGGTGTCGTGTGCTGCTGCCTCACCCCAGGATCTTAGAACGTATCTGGAGACTGAGGCTTTAAACACAGACTTTAACTGAGGCTGCAAAGATGTGGCTCTAATCCTGAAAGACTGGCATCCTAATAAGAAGAGGAAAGAGACAGAATGGAAGTGTGCACACAGCAGGAGGGTTGGCAGGACACAACCGCAGAGCAGTCATTTGCAAGTCAGGGGGGCCTCAGAAGAAACTAATCCTGCTGGCATACTGGGCTTTTAGCTTCTAGTACAATAAAATAAATGGCTGTATTTTGTTAGAGCAACCCAGGAAGCTAGTGTGGTTGCTTTTTTATTTGGTCTTGAGGAATGGAAACTCTGAGCGTGATGGATACTTCATTTCCACCATCAATGGGGGAAAACCCAGCACTCTAGATGGATCCATGGTGAACATGGATCACAAGCAGGCCGTATCGTTTTAAAACACCAAGACTTCCGCAGCTTAGCTTCTGGCTCTCTGGCTCTGTTTGTCTCTCTGTCTGTCTGTCTGTCTGTCTGTCTGTCTCTCTCTCTCTCTGTGTGTGTGTGTGTGTGTGTGTGTGTGTGTGTGTGTGTGTGTTATAGTGTTGCAGTTGAGATTAAAACAGTTTCAGAGACTATAAGGCCAGGCCAACTTGCTCTCTGAGCGAGTAGGAAAAGAAAGCAGCCATCAGCTGTAGCAAAGGGAATGCTACATAGGTCGTTCATGAACTTTGCCAGCAAGTGAAGCTTAATACAAAGCAAACTCATGTAGGTACACTCAGAAGTTAGACAAGGATGTCAAAATCTTATACCACTCCACATTTTACATCTTTCGAGACAACATCTCTGAAGCTGATGCTCACTGATTTCTGCTACAAGGGCTGACAGATAAATGCTTGGGATCAGCCTGGCCTAACTTGCAACACTAGAGTTAGAGGTTAGAAAGAGGCTGGTAATTCAGGGAACTTGTCTACCCATCCGGTTTTTAAGAAATAGTCTTCAGGCCGGGCATGGTGGCGCATGCCTGTAATCCCAGCACTTGGTAGGCAGAGGCAGGCGGATTTCTGAATTCCAGGCCAGCCTGGTCTACAGAGTGAGTTCCAGGACAGCCAGGACTACACAGAAAAACCCTGTCTCGAAAAAACCCAACCCAACCCAACCCAACCCAACCAAACCAAACCAAACCAAATCAAACCAAACAAAACAAAAAGAAACAAACAAACAAAAACCAAAAAACCAAAAAACAAATAGTCTTCAGGGACTAAAGTTTCTTTCGCAATGCCATGTCTTTTAAGTGCTTGGTTATTTTAGAATTTTATTTCAAGGAAGAAGCCTCATGATATAAGAAAGCCATATATGTTTCTCTTTTCTCTAAAAAAGAGAAACAGACACCAGCATGTTTGAAATGTAGAACACAGCAGCTGAGAGAAGTTGATCCGCTGAAGCTAAAATCAACACCTGCTTTTCTGTTTAGCTGTTTTCAGATTTTTGTATTTGTCAAACCAATACAGAAAAGCAAGTATGATATATATATACTAATAGAATAGCACCTAATGGTTTGGCACATTGTAAAATGTATAAATGAGGATTATCATGTTCATTTCCTTGTTTGTCATTTCTTTATGGTGAGTACTTTTAAGTCTTGCTTCCTAGCTTTCTACAGTGCAAAGTGCATTCTCTCTACCTACACCAGTGTCTCACGTCATTCTGTCTAATAGGGCACCAGGACTCATTTCTCCTTTGAATCTGTACCCTCATCAACCAGTCTTTCCCCATCCCTTCCCCCACTGCCTTCTGAAGTTTCTGATAAATATCATTCAACTCTTAATGTCTGTGAAGTCAACTCTTAGGTTCCTTGTATGAGGGACATCACATTATACTCCTGTGCCTGGCCTATTTCATTTAACCTACTGATCTTCAGTTCTACGCACATTGCCACTGTGAGAATAATTCATTCTTTTTATGAGTGGATAGTATTCCACTGTATATTTGTATGACAGTTCACATATTCCTCAGCAAGTGAACACTTAAGCTATTTCCATCTCGTGTCTTTTGTGAGGAGTTCATCGACTAACAGATTTCAATTATCCCTTCAAAACACTGATTTCAATGTCTTTGGCTACACTTCAAGAACTAATGTTACTGGGTCATATGATAATCACAGTTTTAATCTTTTGAAGAGCCGTCTTACTGTTTTCCATATCATATACTAATTTATATTCTCATCAGTAGTGTGAAGGGTCTGATCTCTCCCACATCCTCACCAGTACTTTGAGGTTAGTTATTATTACTGGAGCAATGGTGGGGATTTGACTAGCATTTTTACGATCATTAGTAAAATCAAGCATCATTTTTCATGGGCCTGCTGGACGGTCACCTGTATGTCCTAACTAGTTCTACTGGCCATTGTTAATTGGTTTGATTTTGCTATTGAGCTTTTAAGAGTTCCTTGTATATTTTGGATAATATAACTCTTTGCCACGTAATATTTGCAAATATCTTCCAACATTCTATAAATTATTTCTAAACTCTGTGGATGGTGTCTTCTGCTATATAAGAGCGTTTAGACTGATATGATCCCATTTGTCTATTTTCGACTGTCTTCCCTAACTTGGACTAATTTAACTTAACTAATTTTATACATGGTGGTCATGTATAAAATCACTATAAACTTGGATGTCCTAAAGCATTTCCTCTATGTTCTGTTTTGGTGGTTTTATAGTGCCGTGTTTTATATTAGGGTTTTTTTTTTATCATAACCAGTGAGAGATAAATGTCTTGGTTAATTCTTCTGCATGTGGCTGTCTTCCATCCCCATTTCTTGAACACACGTCCTTTATCAGTCACTATTCTTAGGGTCTGTGTAAAGGTCAGTTGGCTGCCTGGGTGTGGGCTGGATTCTAACTCTCTGCTCTGTCCTATCAGTCTATGTATTTTGATTTTTCCAAACTTCAAACAGAAGGTGATGGAATTTATGCTCATGGAGTTAGACCATGCCTGCATGCAAGAGCTGGGCTCTTTTGTGTGATCCCAGGTAAACTTCTCGGTGCTATAATTGCTTCTTTAAAGTGACCCTTGTTATGGTGTTCTTATACCTCAGAGCCAATTAATTAATATAACTATAGAAGCTTGACGTCAAGTGTTCCATATTCTGTAGGCTGCTTTCCCCAATACCACAGAGACCTGACAACAGACCTTCAAGGGTTAAGTAATACTTCTCTGAAAACCTGTTCTTAAATGGGCCTGCCATGGCCTTAGGATTCTGAAAGGAATGGCCAGCAGGTGACTGCTCCTGAGCGTTTTCCCACAGAGAGCAAAGTCATTATAAATTATAACAATTTTCTCTTAAGTAGAGAAAAACACCTGTGCTTTGAGAGGCCTTAAGGTCCTGCTCGTCATCTCAAAGGCTCCATGGAGACTTCAATAAAGACCGCCTGTCAGTTTGCACAAGTTTCCCACAGTCTGGAGTTTTCTAAGCTGCAGACACCTGAAGTCTCAGCTCCAAAGCAGACCAAAAAGGATTGTCTGAAGCAGTGTTTAAAAGCTATTTCAAGTTTATTTACTTTGTTTGGTCTTGGAGGGTTTGTATGAGTCCTCGTCTCTGCTGAAGAGGTGGCAGAAGCAAAAAAAAAAAACAACTTAAAATTCTAGAACTGAGAATTGTTACTAGAAGCATGGCCTGAACAAACACAAAGGTGATTTCATGAGTGAGAAAGAAAGAAAAAACGGAAAATGCTGAAAATCAAAATAAATTAAAGGATACAAGGGAACATAGACAGCATGCCAACTACTGAAAACACATCGGAAGATCCAAGGAATTCCCTCACCAAGGAAGACCACCAAAACAAAGGAAAAGAATGGTGGACTCACACTCAAATGTAATGTCTACTAAACCCGAATCTTTTTCCCAGTAGAAGGATCCAGTGCTTCTTGAGGAAAATTGGACAATTCTGGGTTTGTGGTAGGAAATGTGCAGATCCAGACAAGTTTGTTATGGCTAATAGTCAGGAAGTTGCCAGATATTACAAGTTGGTGGTAAAAAGACCCAAGGGCTAACTACTACCCCTAAGGGGAATCATTTCTGAGTTTTCTTGTTTGTTTGTTTTGAGGCAGAATCTCATGTAGCCCAGACTGTTCTGGAACTCACTATGTAGCCAAAGATGGCCTTGGACATCTGATCTTCCTTCCTCGACTTCCAAACCATTGGGACGGCAAGTATGAAACACCATGCTCAGTTCAGAGTGCTGGGAATCAAGCTCAGGGGTTTGGCTTAAGCCAGGAAAGCACCCTCGCAGCAGAGCTGCATCCCCAGGTCATAATCTGAGTCTTAATAGTAAGAAAATCAAGTTATTAGAAATATTCAGCATAGTAAGAAAAGAAAGATTGAACCTGTTCAAATTGTGAGGTCCCAGTGATATAAAAAAATAATTGGGCAAGCGGGCAAGATGGCAAAGAATCATATTATTCTGAAAGCTGAGAAAATAAAAATACCAGCATTCATTCTGCTACTATTATATAAAGCAAATGAGAAAAGAAAGGGGTTTTACAGACCTGTTTCACACAATACATAAAAATGTACGATGAATACATAACCTTCTCCACATCTCCAACACACAAATAAATAGATTTATGCACTGTGCTTCAAGGGCTGTCAGGAGATACAGAAGTCACCAGACCACTCTGAGCCTCGGATGAAAGAGCACACCTTGGAAACAGTCTGTATCTTTCTAGAGGGTCAGATTACATCTGATTTAGTCTCTGGATCCAGCTGCTAATTGATGTCCATATGAGCATCTACTCAGAAAAACCAGACTGGGAAACTCCATAGATGAACCTGCCTGGGATCTTCACAAACTAACAGGAAAGAAAAGAAAAATACTGCTGGGAAATGTATGAATTAGTGCAATAAAGTGGAAAGTGTAGAATACTAAAAAGGACCCAGACAAACGGGGGTCACTTCTGTATTACTGAGAGGAGTGTGAAATGATATAATTACTCCAGAAAATAGCTTAGCCTTTTTTCTTAAGAACAGAAACAAAAACCAGAAACATTGAGCATACAACCCAGAAACTGTGCTATTTGGTTATTATGGAGAAATAAAAGTTATGTACATATAAAAATCCATACATAAATGTTCATAGCAGCTTTATTAGAATAGCTAAAAATTGGACTCAACCTGCATGCTCTTCAATGAGTCCATCCTTACACTAACCAACATAACCATAAGATAGCTGGCTAATAAGGGAACACAGCCACGGCTATTGTTGGACAAAGTGAATGGGCCCAAAAGAAATGATGTTATGAAGCAAAGGACATCCCCAAAGGCATGTGCTATATTAATTCACTCTTGATATCCTTAAAGAAGTCATAAAGGTAGAAAATAGATGAATAATTTTCTTGTCAGGAAATTTAAGGTGAGAATGGGTGTTTGGAGCCATAAGAAGATACTGTGAGCAGCCTATGCTAATAGGATGGTTCTGTGTATTATGAAGGCTGTGGTTACCCAAGGCTACATTTGTAGTACCCTATGAATATACAGAGTATCTATATAATTGATGGAATTCAAACAAATTCTGTGAGTTATTAATGTAAAACCAAACCCATCTCTCTATAGTCACATTTCTGACATCAAATGTATATATGTTTTTTGTTTGATTGATTGATTGGTTTTAGTTAGGTTTTACACAGAATAATTTTCCATTTCTCTGTTGTCAGCAACTGTATATTTTGGTATTTTACTGTGATGCAATACAACTCTGATACTACCTACATGGAGTTAGCATGAAATCCCACCTAGGTTAAAAGGCCAAGAAATCCAGACTGTTCCCACTACTGTGGCTATTCACAAGTCCCAGGTTGCTTTCTATAGCTCCATCTTGAGAGAGTAGAAATTGAGAGATTCTGCAACCCCAATTCTGATACTTTTCATAGAGAGCTCAAGAAAGCACTTCAATGGTTTCTTATCAAGATCATATTTCATGCACAGGAAAATAGGAGTTATGAATAAAGCGAAGCATTTTGAGTACTTTGGAGCTTCCAAACCATCTTCAGATGATACGTCTCTCAGGATCTCCACATCATTGCCAGGTCTTTGAACCTCATTTGTTATAATTTTTATGGAGCTCCTATTACGTAAGCATGATTGATCAAACCATTTGTTAATGATCACTAGTTAAAAGAGCAGCTAGCTCCACCTGAAGCTGTCTAGGAATCCAGTCACCAGTTATCCCATTAACATTTAAAAGTTCTTATAACTGAAAGATGCCAAAACTCTTATAAATCCTTATATCAGGAATTGGGATTAAGGTCAGTTATTAAAATAAAAGGTCCTTCCCAGGAACAGTGGTAGCCTGTCTTCTTAGCACTTGGGAAGTGGAGACAGAAAAATTGTTACAAATTTAAAATGAGCCTAATTTACACAGTAATACTCTACTTTAAAAGAAAGAAGACCACCTCCACCACTACCAAAATAAATGTTCCTATTGAACATCTTTTTAGAATTTTCTTCCTATCTGTAATTACTTCAAAAAAATTAGTTGGTGTGCTGAGAATGTAGCTCAGTTGCTAAGTCTTGCCTTGTTTGCTCTAATAGCAAAATAGATTTGGTCTCTGTTGTTAGGATTCTGTATAAGCTCCACCCCACAATTACCTGGCAATAGCCAGGTATGCCCCTCCCCACAGTTGCCTGGCAACAGTCAGGTAGGCCTGGCCCACTATAAAAGGGGCTGCTTGCCCATTCTCTCTCTTATCTCTCTTACCTCTTACCCTCACCTCTCTGCCCCTCTTGGGCTCTCCTCCCCTCCCTCCTCTCTCCACGTGGTCATGGCCGGCCTCCACTTCTCTACTCTTACTCTCTCCCTCTCTCTGCCTTTCTCTGCCTCCACTACCCCATTGACTCCCATCCTCTGCCCTGAATCAACTCTACTCTATACTATGTGTGTGTGTGTGGTGCCTCAGAGGGAAGGGATGCCTGGGCATGGGCCCGCTGGGACATCCCCTTCCCCACACTGCCGTATACCACATTCTCTAAATCTCTTTCTCTTTTTTTTTCTTTTTTGTTTTTATTTTCTATATTCTATGTTTACATTCCAAAGGCTTTCCCCTTTCCCAGTTCCCCCCTCCCTATGTCCCATAGTTCCTCTCCCCCCTCTCTTTCTCTTTTTATGAACCCAACACCTGGTACTGCATAACTCTAGGCCTAGTAACCTGTAATATCAGCACTGAAGAGGTGGAAGCAAGATGATCAGAAGTTCAAAGTCATCCTCAGGTATATAAAGGCCATAAGAAATAAGAGGAGGAAACCATAATTGGGGTGGGATATGTTTAGCAAGGTTTTATTTCTTGCTTTGGATAACAGTTACAAAAATTTACCCAGTCATCCACGAGGTTATCCATGTGTTTTGTGAATACCATGTGCACTGGCAGGTACATCTACTCTGCCTGTGCTTTTGTGTGCAGAGTGGGGTATTCAGAGTGCCAGTGAAGCTCACATAGTAAATTGTATTCAGCTAATGTTCGGACAGCTGCTGGAATCAGAAGGTTTAATGAAGTAGTGTGATACTCTTAGGTTTATTGCTTTGTGTTAGGGGAAAACCTCCAAATGATCCAGGTTTAAGTAACAGCATTCATTCTAAACTAATAAAATCAGGCAGTTGTGGGAGCATTGAACACAGCGCATGCCGCACTTCACCTTGCAAATGTGTGCTTTTAAAGATACGAGGAAATCTGTAGGTTTGGCAGGGGTGAATTAGAGTCTAATGAATTGTCAATTATCATAAATTATTTAGCCACCATGAAATTGTAACTAATGGAATTCCAAGGTATATTAAAGCATATATGTCCTTTATTGATATCCTCAAAACCTTTAAATAAGCATCTTTATTATTCAATGTGTAGCATGGTGGGTGAAATATCAGATTCTTTTCCTTAAGGGAATGTTGCAGAATGTATTTCTTTGACTCTGCTCAACTTTCAACAGAACTAATGCTAAGTAATATAATAGATTCTAAATGTGGCATTATGGATTCAGTGGGTGTCTCTTTACTTCAGAGTTGTAGTCAGGACCAGAATGTATACCTCAACAGATGTTGGCTACCTTGGGAACACTCTGTATCAGAGTCTTCTTACTGACTCAGGCTAGAGCATTCCTTGGAGAGGATTCTGACAGATTTCCATAGAGCAAAGTAGACAGTTTCAGTGAAGACTTCACTGCAGCTGTTTCATGGAAAAAAATGGAAGGCAGTTCCTCCCCAACACTGTGAGAATGTGACGTCACTGCAAAGGCTTCAAGAAGCTTCAGTCACTGGAGAACTTAGTCATGAGGATTTCATACCTGTGTTAACTGTGACAATTTCATACTAAATACAGAATAAGAAAACACAGCCTGGAAGCCAGTTAATAAGAATTGAGAGGAGTAAGAAGTGTAGTAACCAACCTGGGAATGAGTGCTTTCTGGAATTCTAGTGGAGGATAGGGGCCACACTCAGGGACTTGGCCAGTGCTGCGTAATGGGAACAGCATTCCATGGTTTTGCTCCTGATCTTCTCTCTCCTGCTTGTTCTCCGTCTTTAGATGACTCACTTCACACACACACACACACACACACACACACACACATGCATACACACACACATACACACACACACACACACACACACACACACGCATACACACACACACACACACACACACACACACTTGGTTTTTTTTTAAGCAACAAATGTGTCATTCTTGTGTCGAACAATTGTATCAAGCACATATAATACCTAAATACATTGAAAGAAGCTGTAATAGTAAAGGACTCAACCAAGGCTTGATGTTTCTTGAGACTGAGATATTCTTTCCACACATTCTGCTATCATACTCTGAAGAGAAATTGTCACTTCTGACATAGCTTAGTTTTAAGATAAAATGCTTACCCGCACCAAAGTGTTTCACCCACTTGATGTGAGGCAGCTGGGGGAGGGACTAAGATCTAAAGGTGTACCGGGCATTGGGAAGAGGTTTCTCATGTGAACAGAATAAGATTCTTTTGCTGGAAACGCCTTGTCATTTTCAAATGTTGGTGTTCTGTTTCCATAAACCTAATACCATTTTGTTCTTGAGCGGATCTGTCTATTCAAGGAAATTACACCTGATTTAGATGTATAACTCTAAGGGTTTAGTCTTCTGCAGACTCTGCCAGGTGTTATTAGCCACGGCACGGTACTTGGCAGGTGCGAATAAATTAAAAATACGCTTGGAGAAAGTGGGCATTCTTATTGGCGGTGGTGCCAGGGTTCATGACAAAGTGCCCTCTGACATGTTATCTTTTGTTCTCTTGTATGGTTGACTTTTCTTGGTCATTAAATATACTCATCATTCTTAACTGTCATGTTGTCGGTTAATATTGGAACTCTGCGGCCATTTTCATTGCCTTTCCCACTTTCTACATGTTGGTATGCCATTCGGCTTAGCCAGTGAGGAGCAGCAGCACCCACGAGCTCAGGAGTCCACTTTCCTTAGCCTTCCCCAGAATAACGTCTTGAAACAAACAGGCTTAGATAATGGATTCACACTCTGCTCCCAGCCATGTTAAAAAAAATTTAATTTTTGAATATGAACATTTTCAATAATTCCTACCAGTCATCTTTCCTCCTTGGCTGATGCTGGACCCTGCAGGAGATCAGGGGCTGTGTCCACTGTCTTTCACTGCAGTGTCATGCAAAGGACAGCGCCTGACCTTTGACTGCTGCATTTGCTACATAATGACTGGAACAGCGATCGAATGGCTGAAGGGGACTTCACTGATTCATAACATCCTTTACTGTCCCTCTTAATTTTAATAATTATTTTCTAGGGAAAGATTTAAATGATGATTTCAAGTAAATGTAGGTGGGATTGGGACAGTAGCTGTCTCTGTGTGTCTTTTGTGCCTTTACATGCAGATTCAAAAGTGTGTTTCAATATATGGCACTTTCTGAAATGCTTCCAGATAACTGAAAGACAAGGAAAATTATGGGGACAAAGGGGAGTCACTTGATGGTGATCTGTGTGTTTAACTGCATATTGTAGTGTGTCCTGCTCTCTGGTTTCTCTTTTTAAGGATTTACTTTATCCTTGCTTGGTGATGATTTTTTTTTTTTTTAGTCTAGTCCCATTATGTAGCCTTAGCTCATATATAGCCTGAAACTCAAAGATCAGGATGGCCTCCAACTCACAGCAACCCCCCGTGCTCACTTCTACAGTTGTAGGATTAAAGGCATGCACCACCATACCTGGCTACCACATTCTATTAAATAATCCTAACACTGAGCCAGACTCATTCCAAGATTCTTAGAGTCTGACCTCTGACCCTCTGAAGCGCTAAGAGGTTTGTATGTGGTGAGGGTTGAAAGGTCAGGAGAAGGAGCTGAAGAGGCATCCATAGCAGGGTGTAAAGACTCTTCTCTGACTCTTCTCTGGGGTCCTGTGAGGCTTAACCGATTAGGATCTACCTGATAGTGATGGAGATATATAAAAAAAAGAGGTTTGAGGCAGGCAACTGCCTTAACGTTGCTTACCCTGGCCAGTGATAACTTCTCAACGGAGCAAAGTAAAAGCTGAATAACATCCAACAGCCAGGAAATAAAGAGGAAAGATCTGGGTTTAGCTTGATCCAGGAGAAGTTATCTGTGCACATGCCAGTATTTTAACCAAGTGTGAGAGAGATAATAGTAAAGAATACAAACAACAAAGTGAGTTCACTCTCCACTGCACGACAATAATTTGCATGATGTTAGAGCATCATACTTCTTACACAGCTCTCGAAATTTGGTACAAGTAATATCCCCATTTCCTAGAAGATACAACTTAGGCTCAGAGAGGTCACCCAAGCGAGAAGAGAGCAGTGCAGTGCACCACCGCAATAGTAAGTGAGATATACCTGGTATCTTCACTGTGAAACTCCAGGACTACCCCTAGGGATGGTTGGCACCAAAGGCTATACTCAACATTTTTAAATTTGTCACTATAATTAATGTATGGTATCCACCGATACCATCATTCTGTAAATGATGAAACTGAGACCTAGAGGGAAGAAAACAGGAGACAGCAAACAGGCAGGTAACATGAATGTGATGGACAGTAAACATGAGTATATCGCAAACCATTGTAATGTCGTCTTCATGAGCACCATTGGTGGAGTAATGCCAGCGATTACACTGCCTCCCGCCTCAGGATATTTGTGGCACTAGAATGGTAAGTGTAAGTTGAGATTCTGGAATAAGGCTGCTCAGATTACCTAACTGCATGCTTTTTGAACACATGGTTTTTAGTGTGTGTGGGGGGGGAATGCGTGAGTGTCCATATATGTGTAGGTATCTGTGTGTATACCCACAGACATGCATAGTGCATGCTTGTATCTGTGTTTTGGTGACCAGAAGCCAACACTGGGTGTCATTTCTTTAGGAGTTGCTCATCTTATTGTTTGAGACAGAATCAATTTTGGGGATCTGAGGCTTTCTGGTCAACCTAGGCTAGACACCCTGCAAGCCCCAGTGATCTCTCCATTTCAGGTCCTCAGTACTGATACTAGAAGTGTGCACCACCATGCTGAGCTTTCTTTCTTTCTTTCTTTTTTTTTTTGTAACTTTTTTTTATTGGATATATTCTATATTTACAATTCATTTCCCTTTTTCTGGTTCCCCACCCCCAAAGGTCCCACATGTCCTTTTCCCTCCCCCTGCTCTCTCATCCACCCCCTCCCACCTTACTGTTCTTGTACTCTCCCACAATGATGTTTTGGTCCATTCTAGCACCAGTGTCCACTCCTTTCTTCTTGTGGGTCATCACTTGATATGTGATTTATGTCTTTGGTGTTCCAAGCTTCTAGGCTAATATCCACTTATCAGTGACTGTATACCATGTGTATTCTTTTGAGACTGGGTCACCTCACTTAGTATGATGTTCTCCAGCTCCATCCATTTCTCTAAGAATTTCATAAATTCATTGTTTCTAATGGCTGAATAGTACTCCATTGTGTGTATATACCACATTTTTTTTTATCCATTCCTCTGTTGAGGGACATCTGGGTTCTTTCCAGCTTCTGGCTATTATATATAAGGCTGCTATGAACATAGTGGAGCATGTATCCTTATTGTATGCTGGTGAATCTTCTGGGTATATTTCCAGGAGTGGTATGGCTGGGTCCTCCGGAAGTATAACGTCCAGTTTTCTGAGGAACTGCCATACTGTTTTCCAGAGTGGTTGTACCAGCTTGCATTCCAACCAGCAGTGGAGGAGTGTTCCTCTTTCTCCACATCCTCGCCAACACCTGATGTCTTCTGAGTTTTTAATCTTAGCCATTCTGACTGGTGTGAGGTGAAATCTCAGGGTTGTTTTAATTTGCATTTCTCTAATGACTAATGATGTTGAACATTTTTTTAAGGTGTTTCTCAGCCATCCGAATTTTTTTAGGTGAAAAGTCTTTGTTTAGCTCTGTACCCCATTTTTGGATAGGGTTATTTGGTTTTCTGGGGTCTAACCTCTTGAGTTCTTTGTATACATTGGAGATTAGCCCTCTGTCGGATGTGGGGTTGGTGAAGATTTTTTCCCAATTTGTTGGTTGCCGATTTACCCTTTGGATAGTGTCTTTTGCGTTACAGAAACTTTGTAGTTTTATGAGGTCCCATTTGTCTATTCTTGCTCTTAGAGTATAAGCAATTGGTGTTCTGTTCAGGAATTTTTCCCCTGAGCCGATGTCTTCAAGGGTCTTCCCCAGTTTCTTTTCTATTAGTTTTAGTGTGTCTGGTTTTATGTGGAAGTCCTTGATCCACTTGGAGTTGAGTTTAGTGCAAGGAGATAAGAGTGGATCAATTCTCATTCTTCTGTATGTTGACCTCCAGTTGAGCCAGCACCATCTGTTGAAAAGGCTATCTTTTTTCCACTGGATGTTTTCAGCTCCTTTGTCGAAGATCAATTGGCCATAGATGTGTGGGTTCAATTCTGGGTCTTCGATCCTATTCCATTGATCTGCTTCCCTGTCACTGAACCAATACCATGCAGTTTTTAATACCACTGCTCTGTAATATTGCTTGAGGTCCAGGATATTGATTCCCCCAGAAGTTCTTTTGCTGTTGATGATAGTTTTAGCTATCCTGAGATTTTTGTTATTTCAGATGAATTTGAGAATTGCTCTTTCTAGCTCTATGAAGAACTGAGTTGGGATTTTGATGGGGATTGCATTGAATCTGTATATTGCTTTGGGCAAGATTGCCATTTTGACTATATTAGTCCTGCCAACCCACGAGCATGGAAGATTTTCCCATTTTCTGATGTCTTCTTCAATTTCCCTCTTCAGAGACCTGAAGTTTTTGTCATATAAATTTTTCACATGTTTGGTTAGCGTCACTCCAAGATACTTTATATCATTTGTGGCTATTGTGAAGGGTGTCATTTCCCTAATTTCTTTCTCGGCCTGCTTATCCTTCGCGTATAGGAAGGCTACTGATTTACTTGAGTTGATTTTATAGCCAGCCACTTTGCTGAAGTTGTTTATCAGTTGCAGGAGTTCTCTGGTGGAGGTTTTTGGGTCACTTAAGTATACTATCATATCATCTGCAAATAGTGATAGTTTGACTTCTTCCTTTCCGATTTGTATCCCTTTGACTTCCCTCTGTTGTCGAATTGCTCTAGCTAGAACCTCAAGTACTATATTGAAGAGATATGGCGAGAGGGGACAGCCTTGTCTAGTCCCTGATTTTAGAGGGATTGCTTCAAGTTTTTCTCCATTTACCTTGATGTTGGCTACTGGTCTGCTGTATGTTGCTTTTACTATGTTTAGATATGGGCCTTGAATTCCTGTTCTTTCTAAGACCTTTAGCATGAAAGGATGCTGAATTTTGTCAAATGCTTTTTCAGCATCCAATGAGATGACCATGTGGTTTTTTTCTTTGAGTTTGTTTATGTAGTGGATTACGTTGATGGATTTCTGTATATTGAACCATCCCTGCATCCCTGGAATGAAGCCAACTTGATCATGGTGAATGATCGTTTTGATGTGTTCTTGGATTCGGTTGGCAAGTATTTTGTTTAGTATTTTTGCATCGATATTCATAAGAGAAATTGGCCTGTAGTTCTCTTTCTTAGTTGGATCTTTGTGTGGTTTTGGTATCAGGGTAATTGTGGCTTCATAGAATGAGTTGGGTAGTGTTCCTTCTGTTTCTATTTTGTGGAATAATTTGAAGAGTATCGGTATCAGGACTTCTTTGAAGGTCTGATAGAATTCTGCACTAAAACCGTCTGGTCCTGTGCTCTTTTTGGTTGGAAGACTGTCTATGACCCCTTCTATTTCTTTGGGGGTTATGGGTCTGTTTAGACGATCTATTTGATCCTGGTTTAATTTTGGTATTTGGTAACTGTCGAGGAAACTGTCCATTTCCTCCAGATTCTCCAGTTGTGTTGAGTATAGGTTTTTGTAGTAGGATCTAATGATTTTTTGAATTTCCTCAGTTTCTGTTGTTATATCTCCCTTTTCATTTCTAATTTTGTTAATTTGAATACTGTCTCTGTGCCCTTTAGTAAGTCTGGCTAGGGGTTTATCTATCTTGTTGATCTTCTCAAAGAACCAGCTCCTGGTTTTGTTGATTCTTTGTATGGTTCTTTTTGTTTCAACTTGATTGATTTCAGCCCTGAGTCTGATGATTTCCTGTCTTCTACTCCTCCTGGGTGAAATTGCTTCTTTTTGTTCCAGAGCTTTCAAGTGCGCCATTAAGTTGCTAGTATATGCTCTCTCCTGTTTCTTTTTGAGACACTCAGGGCTATGAGTTTTCCTCTAAGCACTGCTTTCATTGTGTCCCATAGATTTGGGTATGTTGTGCCTTCATTTTCATTAAATTCTAAGAATTCTTTGATTTCTTTCTTTATTTCTTCCTGGACTAAGGTATAATTGAGTAGAATATTGTTCAGCCTCCAAGCGTATGGGGATTTTCTGTTGTTTTTGTTGCTATTGAAGAACACTCTTACTCCATGGTGATCTGATAAGAGGCATGGGATTAGTTCGATCTTTTTATATTTGTTGAGATCTGTCTTGTGTCCAATTATATGGTTGATTTTGGAGAAGGTACCATGAGGGCCTGAGAAAAAGCTATAGTCTTTTGCTTTAGGGTGAAATGTTCTATATATATATCTGTTAAATCCAATTGCTCCAAAGTTTCGATGAGTTTCTCTGTGTCTCTGTTTAGTTTCTGTTTTCCTGGTCGGTCTACTGTGGATAGTGGAGTATTGAGGTCCCCCACAATCATTGTGTTAGGTGCAATGTGTGCTTTGAGGTTTAGTAAGGTTTCTTTTACAAATGAGGGTGCCCTTACATTTGGAGCGTAGATGTTTAGAATTGTGAGTTCTTCTTGGTGGATTCTTCCTATGACTAGCAAGAAGTGACCTTCTGTGTCTCTTTTGATGACTTTGGGTTGAAAGTCAATTTTATCTGATATTAAAATGGCTACTCCAGCTTGCTTCCTGTGACCATTTGCTTGCAAAATTGTCTTCCATCCTTTTACTCTAAGGTAGTGTTTGTCTTTGACTCTGAGGTGTGTTTCCTGTAAGCAGCAAAATGTAGGGTCCTGTTTCCGTATCCAGTCTGTTAGTCTATGTCTTTTTATTGGGGAGTTTAGTCCATTGATGTTAAGAGATATTAAGGAATAGAGATTATTACTTCCTGACATTTTTGATGTTATTTTTGTTTTTGAGTAGTTATCTTCCTTTGAGTTTGATGGAAGAAATTTACTGTCTTGCTTTTTCTTGGGTGCCATTCCCTTCCTTGTATTGGAGTTTTCCTCCTATTATCCTTTGTAGAGCTGGGTTAGTGGAAAGATATTGTGTAAATTTGGTCCTGTCATGGAATATTTTGATTTCTCCATCTATGTTGATTGAGATTTTTGCTGGGTATAGTAGTCTTGGCTGACATTTGTTTTCTCTTAGGGTCTGCATGAGGTCTGCCCAGGATCTTCTAGCTTTCATGGTTTCTGGAGAGAAGTCTGGTGTGATTACGATAGGTCTTCCTTTATATATTACTTGGCCTTTTTCTCTTACTGCCTTTAATATTCTTTCTTTGTTTAGAACATTTTGGGTTTTGATTATTATGTGACGGGAGGTGTTTCTGTTCTGGTCCAGTCTGTTTGGAGTTCTGTAGGCTTCTTGTATATTCATGGGCATCTCTCTCTTTAAGTTAGGGAAGTTTTCTTCCATAATTTTGTTAAAGATATTTGCTGGCCCTTTAAGTTGTAGATCTTCACTCTCATCCATCCCTATAATCCTTAGGTTTGGTCTTCTCATTGTGTCCTGGATTTCCTGGATGTTTTGGGTTACAAGCCTTTTGGATTTTGTGTTTTCTTTGACTGTGGAGTCAATGGTTACTATGTTATCTTCAGTATCTGAGATTCTTATTTCTATCTTTTGTATTCTGTTGTTTATGTTTGCATCTACGACCCCTGATTTCTTACCAAGGTTTTCTATCTCCAAAGTTGCCTCCTTTTGTGATTTCTTAGTTGTTTCTACCTCTGTGTTCAGATCTTGGATGGTTTTGCTCAGTTCCATCATTTGTTTGTTTGTGTTTTCATGTAATTCTTTAATATATTTTTGTGCTCCCTCTTTCATGACTTCTGCCTGTTGTTTCAAGTTCTCCTGCATTTCTTTAACTGATTTTCTCACTTCCTCTTTATTGGTTTCTCTCTGATGGCCCATATTCTCCTGGAGTTCTTTAAGTGTTTTTTGTGTTTGGATTGTAAGAGCTTCTACCCTATTGATGTTCCCCTGCATTTCTTTAAGAGATTTGTTTATGTCTTTTTTGTGTTCCTCTAGGAGCATCATGACCTGTGCTTTTATATCTAACTCTTGTTTTTCTGGTGTGCTGGGGTATCCCGGACTTTCTGTGATTGGTGAATTGGGTTCAGATGGTGCCATATTGCCTTGATTTCTGTTAATAACGTTCCTACGTTTGCCTTTTGCCATCTCTTTATCTCTGGCGTTCGTTGGTCTTATTGTAGATGGCAGCCCCACTGAAAGCACAGCACGCCTGTCCCCAGGAGACAGATCCCTTCTGGCAGCGTTGTCTGTGCTGGACTATGCTAGCTCTGAGTCCAGACCCCTGACTCCAGCTGCTAGAATTCCGAGCTGTGCCCCGAGGTGGCAAGGTGGCCCCTCTCTGCTAGTCCACTCAGAGAGCCGGCCCTGCCGCGGTAGTCTGCACCCGTGGCTGAGCTTTCTGTGCCCGGATCTCCTGCAGAGCTAAGCTAAGCTATATCTCTGGCCACGCACCTGACTCCAGCCGCTCGCTGTGTCCGGTGTGCCCGCTGTTTGCGGGCGGTGTCCTGAGGCAAGATGGCTGCCCCGCTGAAAGCACAGAGTGACCTTGGCTCCATGCTGAGCTTTCTGGGTGACTGCTGGAGAATGGCCTCAGGGTCTCGAGCTTGCATGGCAAACACTTTACCCACTGAGTCTGCAGGGGGTGATAACCACCCCCTACAGATATGGTCTGAAAAGGTAGTTCATGAAAGTAATAAAATTCATCCCATGCTAGTAGCAATAACCATAGTTCCGAGAAATGATATGCAATTAGCTACAGAAAGAAATATTCAGATATATAGACCACATTTTGAAATGAATTTGGAAGGAGAGATAAAGGGACAAAACTGTGGGAGTTGAGAGTATTTTTAATCCTGATGGTCATTTTTATTTAGGCTAACAGTACGCTTTAAGAAAAGAGAATTAAACTACTGGAAACAAAGGTGACTTGGCCTCCCTATGATAGTTCTGGTGAGTCATCCAGATGTCTAATGATGAGGTCCAGAAGAAGGAAGGGAGGAAGAGTGGGTGGGTTGGAGGGCAGTGCTCTTCACTTCACTCCTGTCGTGGTGTCCACACTGTTGCTACTCAGTGAGTTTGCAAACTCACGTTCCAACTGGACCAAGGAAGGCCCGTCCTGGTGATGGTTTGTGGCAATGAGAAGCAGTCCTGATCCAGGTGCAGGCAGATGGGAGCCACATGCTGTGCTGGGCCAGTGCTTTGCTGTGGTCCCGCAGCCCAGGAACACTGGAGCTGGAGCACGGGCTCACTTCTCCACGTTTGCCATTCCATCCACAGCTACATGTGGATATTTACATGGGAGATTATGCGCTTTTGGTATTTGAGCTCTCAGTTTGAGGGATGTGTCTGGGATTCCTCCACCAGACTCTTCCCACCCCATCCCCTGTCTCTGGATGCAAAAATATATAAAGCGCAAAATATTTGTACCTAGTATTTTAGTACAGATGATTTTCTTTTATGTCTACCCTGCTGTTAAGCAGAATATATCTTTTGAAAAAATTGCATGTGTGTGTATGTGCATATATGCACACGTACTTGCTTCTATGCATGTGCATGAGTGTGAATCAAAGGACCACTAGTGGGCATCTGTTCTCTCCTTTACCCCGTGGGCTCTGTGGATGGAGCTCACAATGCTGGGCTTGGCAGTGAGTGCCGTCATTTCTCTGAGCCACCTCATCAGCCCCCTAAATAGTCCTTGAGTAAAGTGACAACTTTAAAATCATTATTAATAATGTGCAACTGCCTTACATTCTGGAGTTATTACAGTGTGTAAGATACTTTTCAGTAAATGTTTTCATTTTACAGGGATAGTGTTAGATTATCTGTGACCCGAAGTCAGCATACTCACTAGACCTCACGACAGCTTAGCAAAGGACAGAGAGGGCACTTCATCCTGAAAGATATTTTTCAAAATAATGTGAGGCTGACTCATCCCACCAGCGTATCTGGATGTGGGTTAAGGGCTGGCCTGAGTGATATCATTGTCAGTGGATCTTTCTAAAATGAACTTGTTCTCCAAGAGAATCCCAAGGACTGAGATCACCTCAGACCCAGGGACGTAGGATGATGGCTCAGGAGCGTTAATTGAATTTTATGTAAACCTTGGCATCTGTTCAGATGAGTTCAGGGGTTGGACGCTCATATTTTGCAGTTAAAGGCTAGGGTGTCCTGTGAGCGTGATACGGGTGGTCATTCAGAAATAAACAGTGAACGAGTATAATTCCTGATGTGTCTTATGTTAGTAAGTCTCTATGTTTACTGTGAGTAATAACTCTGCATCAAATAGGCACAAGAGTCCCCCCACTCACTCAGTCCCTCACCTGCAGATTACTGCCATAAAGTCACAGCCCCTCTGCAAGTAAAGGGACTCTCAAAATGTCCTTAGAGTGCCAGAAACAAGAAAATGTCTTTTAAAGTCTACTACCGTACCTATGTGCCCATAACTTACGCGAATGAGACCCTTCAATGAGCTGTTGATGTCATATTAGCCATTTTTTTCCCTCCAAGGAAATTCATGTTCAGCTTCTAGGTAAGTTCCCTGTGTGGAATTTACAGGTGTGCCAGCCATAAAGAACACAGATGCATAATACATAAACTGTTCTTTTTGCAGAAAATATAAAAAGAAAGAAAATGTCAAAAGAAAAAGGAAGAAAAAGAAAACTAGGCCTCCCTTTCTTCCACAGGGAGAAAGCATAAGTCTTGCGATTTTATTTTTGATGTCCTTTTGCCTTTAAATATATGGGACGACTATTAATGCCCATATTCACAGCAGGGGTAGGGGGAATGGCAGTAAATTGCGAGCACATTTACATTATAACAAGGCCCATGGAAGTGTTGTAATTCACACAGTTATTTCAACAGAGGTTGGAATCCCTCCAATTTAATTTTCTGAAGTTGAGCTGTGCAGTCGGGTCATCCCTGGTCTAATCTGGGAAATGCATCTCTTAGGGCTGTGGATCAGAACGCCTGCCTCCCAGCTGTCACCAGGGGCATCATTTACAGCCACAGGGGTCCAAGGGCAAAGCACCATACTCACTTTATGTGGACACAGCAGCCGAGCTTCATAAAGCAGGCTACAAAGAGCAATAATCAATATTTCATGTTTAATGATGCAGAGCTAAAATTAGTATAGATTTTATGTCTTCTACTTTTCGAAATTATGCAAACATTAGTAAGCCCCTTTTAGTGCCTTTATTATAGTTCCATTTAAAAAGGAATCTGGTGGGGGGATTGGTGAAGAGACATATTAATAT
This sequence comes from Apodemus agrarius, assembly GCA_964023405.1. Taxonomy (NCBI): domain Eukaryota; kingdom Metazoa; phylum Chordata; class Mammalia; order Rodentia; family Muridae; genus Apodemus; species Apodemus agrarius. Next base: position 100,757,050 of record OZ030007.1, on the reverse strand, counting down.
TTAATTGAATGATTAAATAGTCAAAAGCATCAAAAGTACATTTGGCTTTTAACTTTTGTTAAATAGTTACCCTAAGGTTAATATGAAATTATTCCCAACACACACACACACACACACACACACACACACACACACACACACTTTATGTGTTACAGATCACACATACGATTTATGTGAGTTTTACTGATTTTATCACCCATTGCTGTAGAATGAAGTAAAGTGTAGATTGTGGTCAAATATTAAGTTTCCCTAGATGCTCCGGAGCATGCTGGGAGTAGCATGGCCACTGTGCAGTTCAGACAAGCTAAAAGGTTCTACTTTGACATGAGTGCACTTTAGAGGAAAACCAATATTTAAAAAGATTCCTGGTTTTAAACCCGTCTAAACAGTACACCATACTTATTTAGAAAACAAATGGGTGAAAGACAAAGGGAAAACCAAACAAAGGAACAGAAGAAACTGCTTGAGCCTTGAGTAGGTCCCGTAGCTGAAGCCTGGGAGTGAACGTGCCGGTCTCTTAGCTGTATCCCACTGTGTTTGAAAGGTAGAAGCTGGACACAAAATACCCTATTGGCCATTCATTCTAATATTTCACAACCAAATTACTTCCAAAAAACTCTCTCAGCAGTGGGAAGCATGAGAAGGAGCTGGTCAATTATTCACCACGATGGGATAGCTTACATTCCCTCACCACTCGTAATAGATTTCATTTGGAAGAATTGCAGTGCTGTGTATATAGGTTGTGCCTAAATAATTCAACTTGTGTTTCGCCGAGGCACTGAGCTTAATTTTTTTCCCCAAAAAGACGGTAGCCAAATAGAGTCGGGTAGGAATTGCCCTATTATTTTTGAGTGAAACTGAGCCGTAAAGTAAGTTTGAACCTTTGGGTTGGGACAGCTTCTTCTACAAGGGATCAGCTCTGTGTAGATACGCTACCCTGTTATTCAAGATGACTGATTAGTTTTATTCCTCGAATTTGCTTGCCAGGTAGGGCAAACAAAAGCATCTTAGGATTCTTGTCATTTTAGCTGGTGTCCAGAGCTAAAATAGATAAGTCACTTAGGTGGATGGCTGACAGGGAAAGGAGGGAGGGTCGAGGAAACACCCCAAGCTTGGGGAAGAATCTTGAGCTATTGATAGTGTGAAGGAAGGGAAAGGAAGAAGAGGAGAGGAAGAAAAAGAAGTGAGGGAAAGTAAGGGAAGGGATAGAGAGAAGGGGAGGACTGGGAACAAGGGAAGAAGCGGGGATTACCAGGCTGTCCTGGGCTGGAAGGGCCACAGGAGAGGCCACTGGGCACTGTGGCCGCTACCTCCTACCAACCTGTATTTCAGCAAGAATGTCCGTCCCTGAAGAATTCAGCTTTTCTCACTCACCTTGGTGACTCCCTCCCAAGAGTCGTGAACAAAGGATCACGGATGATAAAAACCCAAACCGCAGCTCCTCAGGACACAGAGGAGAATGGAGAACAGTGAAAGGAAGAACAGTTGGAAGAGCTGAGACCACCCACAAATGCTTCGTTCTAGGGCGGGGGAGGTACATGAGGTAGATGAGCCAGCAGCCCTGACCTCCAGAAATTTAGTTGGGAGGGATTTGAAAGTAAATAAAAACTGGAATGATGGCATGATGCTAAGGACCTGGGGCAGAAGACACAACCCTTATTGAGGGTTGGGAAGATATTTGCAGATGGAAGGGGGAGTTAGAGGCATCCTCAAAGAAGAATGGGATGGGCTAATGGAAGAGTTGAGGAGACCTGGTTATTGAACATCATGGAGGAGAACTTGTGGTTTCTGGCATTCTGTATGTGAGCAGGCTTAGACAGGTGGGAAGAGGAGGGGAAGCAGAGAGAAGCAAGCTGGGTTCAACTGCGTTATGACCTCAGTCGTGGGCACAGAATTCATATCCACAGCATCAAGGAGCTACTTTCCAGTTTTAGGGAAAAACAAAAAACAAAAACAAAACAAACAAGCATTGTTAGATACAAAATAAAACACAGAGGGGACTAGTCAGAGAAACTAATGACAGAGTCTATGTATGTTTTTTAATGATATAACAGAACTTTGACAAAGATAAAACACCCAGTGGGGATTGTTGAGCAAGCCAATGTCCTGATTCATGTCTGAGAAAATGAGGACATGGTTTGAAACTTCCAGGCCAATTGAAGTGAGATGCTCTGTGTAGTTAGCATAAATAACCTAATGACACAATCCATCCTCCAAATAGTCAGTAGAGCAGCTGTTCGGAAAGCTCGGGGTAGTCATTGACCTTATGTTTGATATAATTTCCTAGAACATCAATGGTCAGGTTGAATGATTTGCTGCACCAAAGCCTGCCCCACCCAGGGCACTCCCACAGTTGAGGAAAGGAGGAAAGTGCCTGACACAGAGCACACAAATTGTTTCCTTCCTACTCTTTCTCTGAGTGCCCCCCTAAACGGAGAATAACAATGCACACATCACAGCACACAGTAGATGAGAAACTGCTAAGCCTACCAAGAGTTGGTGCTCTTTATTAACCATAGTGTGGAGGATAAAATGGAACATGCAAAGCTTAAAAGTTGAACTCTGGCTTTCAAAAGCAGTGAAGATAAAGATGCAATGTTATATAGCTATCAATTTTCCAAAAACAAACAAACAAAACAACAAAAAACTGAGTGATGGATATTCATCAAGGCGATATTTGTACAATAGAATTCATCTTCTTATCATATGTGATATCATCAACCCAGAACAATGGGTACTGTTGTTCTAAGATCACAGAAGCTCTTTCATGATTTACAGGCTCTACCCTGTAATTTATATAGTATATTCACATTCACAGCTTATATCTAACAGGAATCTGTTTCAAAAATCTTAATATTTTTGCATTGTCACAAAATAAAAATTCTAAACATACACAAAGATATTGTTCTTACAAATGGGTTCTATGTAAAAGCCAGTGTGAGCACTACCATGTGTATAGCTTGCATCTACTGATTGTGACATTAAAGGTGTGGTGAGATATGACAGAGTCAGTGGGAAGCTTTGGAGAAAAGAAGACACATGTAAAGAATGAGTGTATAGTACTGAAGATGGAATCTTACCTTAAGTGACGAATGCTAAGTTCTGCATTGAGAAGGAGGTTCTGGACTGCTTATTATCTATCTACCTACCTATCAATTTTCTATCTACCTATCTATCTAGACTGGGTTAAATTCCATAAGAATCAGGAGTAAACAGTACTAAGAATAACAGACAGGGTAAACAAAGCTCAGAATGGGTGACTGGCCTATTGCCAGAGAAACTGAGGCTATGTAAGGATATAGAAAATCAAGAAGACATAATCAGCAGTAAAGAGGGATCACCCTGTCTCTAGTCCATGTTGTGTGTAGTTCTCAAGAAGAAAATGGTTCTCAAGAGAGCATCAGGAAGTAGACATACTTTGGGTCTCAGCCAAGTTGGTCATTAGTAAAATCCTCTAAATGTTGAAACTGTTGTTGAAATAGTCTGTTGATCTTGCTCTCACAAGAACTTAGCTATTCCCAGAACAGTAAGGCATGGTTCAGCTAAAACAGGATAATTTAGGGAATGTTCGAAGGAATTGAAGGAAGAGGCTTTTGCTGACCATGGACTGAAGTTGCACACCCAATGGTAAGGTCAAAGGGACTGGAGAGAGGTGAGGGTAGGGTCAAATTATAGAATGCACAAAGCAAAGCAGGCATGATTTCAACTGTGTGCCAAGAGGTTCGTAGGGTATATACAAAGATATGTCAACATTGAGACCTGGGCACCTAAGTGCTTAGAAATCCTAGGTCAATGCCCCTCATACACTGAGGGATCCCCTTAGTTCTGATTGTGCCTTTCTTTTGGGACTATCCCTTCAGCATTTTCAGGGAGCAGGCTTCATAGTATGGCCCTAGGAAAGATCTTCCCAGGAATGGAATACTATACACCTTCTTTACATTTCCTCTTCTGTGATCATTAAGACTGAGGATCTCTTGGTAGTCTCAAGTACCCACATCAACTTCTGTTATATCTCTATAGCTGTAGAAATGAGACCACAGTGACTACAGATATTCAAAATTCAGAAGTGTAAGTGTGTGTGTGTGTGTGTGTGTGTGTGTGTGTGTGTGTGTGTATGTGTGTGTGTGTGTAAGTGCACATGTGGATTACATAGAAAAGCTTACCATGACATAAGAGAAAATGTTTGTTGCATGATCAAACCCAGCACACATTCATTAGAGTCACAGTCAGACAAACTAACATTTACATCCTTTGCCAACTGTGAACTCATAAATTTGGAAAAAGTGGGCTCATAAAAACATACCTACCCTGGAAAAAATAGTAGGAAGCATTCTTCTTAGTGATGAAAAAAATCAATTCGTTTACGTGACAATATTGTATTCTAGTTAAAGCACGGATTAAACTGTATTGAATGTTTAAAGACCTAACTATTGTCACTTCCCCAGAATCCAACTATTATTATCTCAATGTTGATAACAACGAATCCCAAATATTGCCAAAAATAGAAGGTATTAATTTATGATTTTAATATTTTTTACAGGAAGAACTGAAAAGATTACAGAATCCTTTAGAACAAGTTGATGATGGAAAATATTTGCTTGAGAAGTAAGTAAAATGTTCAAAGTAAGTTACATTATTTGCTAGCTTGGAAAGATGAAAAACAAATTCTGAGAAGGCCAAAATGAATAAATAAATTTGACAATTGCTCATGGTATCTTTGGGATAAGAAATGTGCTCCAGTTGAGATACAGGTAGATAGGTAAGGGCTAGTTCTACTGATTAAACCAATCAATTAAATGTATAGATCGCTGCTGTGTAGGTCCTAGAACTTGAAACTTAACCCTCTTTTGTCTCTGGTTTTAATCCCAGAAGGCATGCATAATTTTTGACACAAGACCAGGACAAACTGGGATAATTGAGTATGCATAGTCCATCATGAAATAAACTTATAAATTTGCTCTACAAAAAGCAAAACAGAAAAATAAATTATTTTACACTTACACTTAAAATAAAATGAATACTATTTAGAATACATGTGAATTCTGTCCTGACTTCAACTTGAGTTCGAAGGCTTCAAAGGTTTATTTAACTTTAGCTCCCAGTTTTGTAAGGATTCTAAAACATTAGTATGTTCAGCTGTTAAACAAACATGTGTTGTCAAGACAAAGGAAGAGAAAGGAGCCACTCTTTTACTGAGAGCTTACAATGTTGTCTATATTGCTAAGGCTTATTAGACAATTCCTCATCCAACTCTGATTATGACCTTTAACATAGGTAGGATTATGACCTTTGGAGTTTTCAGTAATTTATCTAAGTTACACATCCTCATCTGGTGTGTGAAGATGACAGGGAAGTCTGGGTCTGGAGGCCTCCAGAGCCCTCATGTCAACAGCCATCAGCTGAGTCCTCATGTACTGCCAACATGCATGGGTGTCTTGCATGGTTCTGGGCACGAGGAAAGAATGTTAGCATTCCTGAGAATACAAAAGTAGGTAAGTGACAACCTCCAGAGCTCTCAAGTCACACACACTACTACAAAGAACTAAGCCCGAGTTGCTTGGGAAGAAGTAAACGAGTCTCAGAAGGAAGACAATGGCTGGCTGGCGTTAGACGCTCCGAGGGAGCATGGTCACTAAGGAGCAGCTAAGCTACTCCTCCTCTGTTCTGGAAAGCAGAACATGGATTAGCGAACAGGGTTTGCAGAAGCAGCCGTGTTATTAAAACGAATGACAACCATTTTGAAATGCCAGCCTGCACCACACCAGGGCAGACATTTTGTTAAGAAATGAGGTGACAGGTACAAGGAGCACCCTAGGAGAGAAGAGGTGAAAACACACAGGATGTGGAAAATGTCCCTGTAAGTGGAACACTTTAGGTGCGAGTTCTCTCTCTGTTTTTCCCTTGCCTTGTGAATCAGAACTCATCACTTAACCACCCAAGTCCCAGGTTCCTGACGATATCAAAATAACCCAGGAGAGATGACACCCTCAGGGCCAGCCCCTTCCCTTCTCATCTGCTGGGTCTTTGGACAGGGCATCTCAGGCTTGTCCATGTTTGTTGTGTATGGCTTTGCCATGTCATCTACTGAAGGACAGTTCCTCACTGTTGATGAATGAAGTTTCTGGGTTACAAGCACATTTGATTTAGGGCATTATTGTTATGCCTTGTCTCATAATATGAGTAAACGAGAATGCAGAAACGTATTCATTATGAAAAATATTATGGAGTTTCCTAAAAAATTAAAAAGTAGAACTTCCCTATGACCTAAAATTCCCATTACAAGATATATATTCAAGGGAAATGGAAACAGTCTATCAAGAGATGCTGTATCCTCATGTCGCCTGCAGCATGACTCAGAATCACAAAGACATGGAGACAGCCTCAGGGGCAGTGACCAGATTTAAAAAACTGTGGCACACAGACAGAATGGAATATTATGCATCTACAGAAGAATAAAATCCTATTGTTAGTTTTAATACAAATATGTTTGGAGACATTGTATTGAATAAGCAACCTGGATACTGAAGAAAGTCTTTAGACCACTCATTTGTGTAATTTAAAATATGTGATCTCATGAGAGTGGAGAAATAGAATGGAAATTTCCAGGGGCTGGGAAGGGAAGGTTGTGGGACCGAGAAAGATAGGGGAGTAGGAACTGTGTTGGTTACTGTTGGATGGGAACAAGAGCTTCCTATCTGTCCACTCCTCTGGAATAGGGTTTCTCCTGAGACCTGGGGCCCATGTTTTCTTGGCTGGAATGGAAGTCTTAGGGCCCAGAGCTCTTGCTTTCTCTAGTACATCGCAGCTGAGGTTATAGGCATGCCTCAGCCTCTAGGTTTGTCACATGAGTGCTGGGATCTGATTTCTAGGCTCCACAGTAGCACGTCAAGCATTTTTAACAGCTAGGCCACCTGTCAACCCCAAAATGTCCAAGTTTCCTTTATTAGTTGAAAATAAACTTATATCAAAAAATATTTTTTTTATCAACACTTTCACTGGCTACATGTAACCAATAAAGATTTTTTGCTCATCCTATAAAGATATTTCTTCTAAGGATGTTGTAATGACATTAAGGCTACATCATACTTCTTTTGCCTATATATATATATATATATATATATATATATATATATATATATAGAGAGAGAGAGAGAGAGAGAGAGAGAGAGAGAGAGAGAGAGAGAGAGAGAGAGAGAGAGAGAGAGAGAGAATTACTAAAAATGTCCTGGCTCAAGCCCCACTGCAGACAAATTGAATCTGGATCCCTGGAAGCAGCATCTAACAGCTCCCTTCAAATGGTCCTGAGAGTGAGCTGGAGTGGGGACCAGTGCGTAGGAACATCCCAGTCTTTGCGGCTTCTCAGCAAACTGCCCAGGCAGCAGTAGTCTCAGGAGGCAGTGCCTCTGTGATGTTTGGCCCATACGCTTAGTCAACTTTGCTACCTACATTTTTCATTATTGATTTAAATGTAGGAAATGAACTCCAGAAGTTTTTTTTTTCTCCCTTCCTAATTGACCACAGCTCCATATCAGATCTCTCCCTACCACTAACATGCTAATTCCTCAGCTCTCGGCTCTCAGGGAGACATGAGCCCCAGTGAAGTATGCATGGCCTTGTTCCCCCAGCTCCAACAGCAGTTTACTGTTTCCCTTGTGCCATCCAGAGACCCAGAACAGCTAAAAGCGGCTGGGAGCGATCTGTCTGCCTTGCAGTTTGATGTGTTCTCCTGTGAGGGTGGAATACTCCAGGGATGGCAATTGACTCCTTTCAAAGCACATAGACAGACACAAGTCCTCCCAGGCAAGGAAGAGTTTCAAATGAAACCATCTCTTTCCTGGTTGTCAGTGACAGACAGAAGCAAATGCTATGGGTGCCAGACTCAACATTTAAATGGATTTCCTCGTACATTTGCATAGATTGCTGGAAATTTTTCCTGCTTTGCTCCCAGGCAGGACTCTGTCCTTGAAAGCTGTCAGAGTTGATTGAAAAACCTGGGGTGCTTCCAGTGAGCAGAAGAGGCATTTCTTTACAGCTGTAGCTGACAGAGGCGCTGATGCAAATCACCTCCGCAGCTCACAATGACCATAAGTTAAGTGATCATCGTGTCACAGCAGCTGATTGGTTATTCCCCTTTGGAACATTACATTTCTCCCAAACACTCAACGGAGTTTTGTGGTAGACAGTCAGTATGAAGGGCAGGGAAGCGACAACTCCATGCTGTGTAAAGCCAGTTAAGGGCACTTATATACACGTGTATATATGCACACATGTGCACACATGCACGCGTGTGCACACGTGTGTGCACGCGCGCAAACACACACACACACACACACACACACACACACACACACAGAGTCACAATAGAGCTTGGCAAGGGTCCAAAACCAGAGACAAGTAGTTAGTAATGCTATTAATTAGAAGGCTTCTTGGGAGTCTATTATTTATGATAATTACATATTAACTTAAGTGAGACCTTAGTCTAGGTGCCTTTCTTAGTTGTAATTATTGAACTAGTCTCTCTCTGTCTCTGGTAGGAGACTTGGCATTCTACGTCCCACCACTGTGCTGATATATAATGGCCTGATGAAGCACAGGAAATTATTGATGAGATGCTCTAGCACTAGCCAGTTTAAGTCAATAAATGCTCGTCATTCATAGGTTTGGTGGTAATGTATAAGCTATATGGCCAAATTAGGTCATGTACGTATTTTCTTTATTAAAATATTGCTGTTGTTGTCTTTGATTGTTGAAGTGATATCGCCTGCATTGCAGGTGCTCTTTGCCAGTTTTCTAATTTGTAATTAATGGTATGCTTAATAGACTTAAACTTTAAAACACCCTTATTATAAGACTGCTGTGCTATAAGACTGCGTGATCATGAAGTGAGTGTTTGTATGCTCACATACTCTGGGTTGGGTCCATTTGTGTTTCTTCTTTAATAATCAATCACACTTACACGCACAATTATATACATGCACACTCATAACACGCACAGTCTAGATTGAAAGAACGGGGGCTGTGGTTGGTGTTCTCACCATTTTAACCACATGCTTTGAATCGTTTATTTCTGGCCCTCACATGGCTGAATAATAAAGAATTGACAGCAAATTCTGAATACCATTGGCACAGAAAAAGAGCAAGAGAGAGAGAGAGAGAGAGAGAGAGAGAGAGAGAAGGAAGGAAAGAATGAATGGATGAAGGAAGGAAGGAAGGAAGGAAGGAAGGAAGGAAGGAAGGAAGGAAGAAGGGAAAATGTTTTTTTACCCATCAACAATTAGGCTGAACAACGGCAGAGCTACTTTGGGCTCATGGCACCACCTAGTGGCCATATCTGCCCTGTCCTGTTTTCTCACTGGCTCTGAAGGAAAGCAATGTGTGACCCTAGTGGGGCAGCCCCAGGGCACTTTCCTCCTAGTCCTGTGTCTCTGTTCTTTCCTGCTCTCTCAGTCATGGTTCACATAAATTTGGGTTTCCACCTCACATTCCCTGCCCATCCTCTGCCTCAGTCCTAAACATCTCTCTGAACTGCCTGCTTTAAATCCTTTGCTTCCCTGAAGTGTTGTCTTTCATACTGGAGGTCCCCATACGCTGGTGGCTCGCTACAGCTTGATAGGTTACCACCGGCCCTTAGCAAAACCAAGACGCGCAAAAATATCAAAGTATGACATACATTTTTGGTCCAACCAATCAACCACACACACACACACACACACACACACACACACACACACACACCACTTCCCTTGTATATACTCTATGACTGATGTCCTAGTTTGATTTTCTATTGCTATGATAAAGCAGTGAGTAAAACCAACTTGGGGGTTGGGGGGAGAAGGGTTCCTTTCAACTCACAGTTAACCAAGCATCGTTGAGGGAAATCAGGCAGGAACTTAAGGCAAAAACCTAGAAGGAGGGACTGAAGCAGAGACCCTAGGCATAGAGGAATGCTGTTTACTGATTTATTTCTAGGCTCATGGTCAGGTATCTTCCTTATATCTCCTGCCCAGGGGTGGTGCTGTCTGCAGTGGGCTGGACCCTTCCACATCAATTATTAATCAAGACTATGCCCCCACAATCTTGCCCACGGGCCAATGGGATGGAAGCGTTTTCTCTTCGGAGGTTCCCTCCTCTCATATGACTCTAGTTTTATGTCCGGTTGACATACAGCCAGTCAGGATCCCAGACAGTGTTATAAAAGACCTGACCTCTAAACTGCTCTGAACTGGAGTCTCTCAAGCCTGATAGCCGATCTTCCAGACAGTGAGTGTCTTGCAGGGAGCGAGTAGCAGTTGTCAGCACTGTGAAATGGACTCCGCCTGGCTTTCGATTTCCCAGCTATGTTATGACCACAAAATTGTTTCATTTCCTGTTTATTCCAAATCATTTCTTTATAGACCTCCCTTTTATCATCCACTTCTGCTAAATTGCCCTTTATCTCTGAAAAAAAAAATAGCCTTTGATATTTTCTACCTCTATTTTTGCTTTGTGCTTCACTCTCATTTCTTATTCACTCTTCAAAACCCAGCCAAGGAGAGGGTTCATATGGACCAGTAAACAGAGGGACCATGTCTGCAAGAAGCTGTGGCCCTGGGGACTGTGAGCTCAGGAACAGCTTACAGGGTGAAAGGGGAAAGGCTCTTGGCAGTGGTATCTTTGAGGATGAATAAGGGGTAGAGATAAGAAGGAAAAGAAAGAAAGGGGTTAAAATGAGTCCTCTGGAACTGCGAAGTCATTGCAAGGTGTGTACTGTTTCCCGTGGGTCTAACCCTCCAGAGAGGACCCACATTTCCTCTTTATTTATCCAAAAGGATCAGTTTTCAAGCCTTAGGACCTGAATAGCAGAGATGAGTAGAAAACACAGCAGAGAAGGCAAAGGTTTGTTTGCAGAGAGAGAGGTCCTTTACAGACCATTTTTAGGATTTTGTTAATAATAAATCAGCATCACCTTTTCCAAAACTTGGTAGGTTAAAAATATTATCACTGTGAACGACGCTTTCCGGACGGAACTACATGGATTCATTCTTTCTCTCTCTAGCCACCAGCTGTCCATGGATGTGGAGAATAACATTGAGGACTATCCCCTCAGCCTACAGCCCTTGGAATCAAAGGTGAAAATGTAAGTTGCCACGAAGTTCCAGGAAGCAGTTAGTTGTACAGGTGTGTGCCTGGGTACTTGTGAACAGACATTGGAGCAGCGTGGCAGGACAGAATCATACATTTCTTTAGTTCACATGTGTGTGCCACTGGTTCAGCCAGGGCCTAAACAGCAACAAAGGTACCTTGGGCCCACACCCACCATTACTGGCCACAGTAGGATGGATTTTATGGAATTCCAGATTACAGTTTCTGTCTTTCCCTTCAAGGCTGGCACAGGTCTTCGTATCAACCTTCATTCTTTCATCTCGCTGTGGAGATGTCGCCTTCTCGCATGCACGCTGTTTTCATAAAGCCCTTCTTTCTTCTTATTTCTATTCCACCTCCAGTATTGGGGGAAATGACCCTTATCTTTCCTGCTCCCAGGAAGTGAGTGATGCGTCTGCGTAGCCCCGCCCAAGAAAGACCCACATGACCCACACTTCCCGTTATACACGACTGTCGTAATGTAGTGCTAACTACACTGCAACGTTAATAAAACGAAGTGGGTGAGCCCCAGAGTGAAGCAAAGCCTGTTGGCAAGCAACTCCAATGGAGGGGAATACCAGGGCACTGAGGTGGGAATAGGTGTGGGGGGGAGCACCCTCATACAAGCAGCGGGAGGAGGCAGGGGATGGGGGGTTCTGGAGGGGAAACCCAGGAAAGGGGATAACATTTGAAATGTAAATAAATAAAATATCCAAATACAAAAGTACTTTTAAGTAGAGAAAGGAGCTTTCAGATCTTCCTGGCTAGTGCCCAGAGAGGTCCGTTCATAACTAATTCTGGGATTCTTCCCCATTCCGAGTCTCCCTCGGAGGCACAAATAAGAATTGCCAATGCTGGTGTGCACAGTTCTTCTTCCCCAATCCCATTAAAACTCTAAGATGTTTTAACACCTGCAGAGTTTAAATATGTTTGAACTTGAGAACCACAGATAATTTGTAGAGAAGCTCAAGGAAGTCATTCTGAAGAAGGGTGCCTGGCGGGGGGCGGCCTCTTAAGGAATTTAAACAGGAATGAAATGACAGGTTTATAATGTCCTGCTGAGGGAAGAAAATGGCTGCCCACAGCACTACAAATCCGTGCCCGCCATCCACATCCATAAGAAGATTGCCGCAGTGTGAGTATCCAGCCTCCTCTTCATGATAAGCCCAGACACAGTTTCTAAACTGACCAGGTACCCTACTAGGAAGTTCTGTGCCTCACTTCCTGGCTGAAATGGCTCTGCCTGTTGAACTGCTTCCTACAGAGCATGCAGGAGCGCAGGCACAGTTGCTGGCTTATTAGGAATCTTATTAGGATGTTACATGAAAAGGCACTGCATAGGATGCTGCTGTGTGGGGAAACTGAGGTGCTTTATGGTAGAATTAAGTTAGGAAAATGCCTGGTCCTATTTTTTTTATCATCTCCAATATATCAAAACAGAGGAATTGGGTGCTAAGAGGAATAATTGGAGAAAAATCAACTCTCTGGGTTTGTGAGTCCAGTCAGCAGGGAGAGCTGCAGCTTTATGACTTCGTGTTTGCTGGTTTGATGGAGGGGTCTCAGCTCAGTGAAGTATAAATGAATGCTTTTTATCTCTCATAATAGCTCTGAACCCCATTTCCACTCACTGGAGGGAGGTGGGTGAGAGAACTTCATCTTACCCAATAATGGAATTTGAGTCCTATCAGAGAGTTCACTCCAGCTCAGTGAGTCCTGTCTAATCTGGTTATTAAATTCTTAACTCCCTGGGCAGGTTGCTCATCTCCCTTACACATACATACACACACACACACACACACACACACACACACACAGAGAGAGAGAGAGAGAGAGAGAGAGAGAGAGAGAGACAGAGACAGAGAGAGAGAGAGAGAGAGAGACACAGAGAGAGAGACAGAGAGACAGAGAGAGACAGAGACAGAGACAGAGAGACAGAGAGAGACAGAGACAGAGAGAGACAGAGAGACAGAGAGAGACAGAGACAGAGAGAGCTCACAATAGCCTGCACCGCCACCCTGTCTATTCCCACCTTCCTCCCCTCCCCCTTCCTCCTGTCCTCCTTCCTGCGGCAGGCTGTCCTACCTCCCCTGTGCTAACCTCTCCGAGGTTGCCCAAGTCTCCTGCCAATGATGGGCACTCGGGCTTCCAGACCTCTGCCTCCTTTACGGTAGCTGCAAGGCTTGGAATCTTGAAGGATGGGACCACGGGATCTACCACAAGCCCTCACCAGTGATGTAGACGTCACCTCCTCACTGGCTGGGCCTCTTGCTCTTTTACAGATGTCTTTTATGACAACCTTCCTGCAAGACCTTGGTATCTTCCCAGGAGAGGGCACATCCATTCCTGCTTCCCAAGGGACACTGCTCTGACATAAAAAGAACTCATATAAACGTGGCCTCTGACTGAGCAGTTAGGGTTACCCCTCCAATGCCATGGGCTTTGTCATAGATCCTCTGACCTCTGTTGGTGGTGACATCGTAAACATCTGCTGATGAAAGAGAAAAGGAATGCTCATCTTATCATAAAACCTACCCTTCTGGGGGCTTCTCTCTCCTCCCTGGTGGAGAAGAACTGTAGGCTCCAGTGCAAGGGGTCACATGGCTTATAATGAGCCCCAAAATGCTGAGGCGGAGAGAGACCTTGATAGACAGAACTCCAAGTGTAAAAGGCAAACTAGAAGAGAACTTCTCCTGGTGCAGGCAACCTGTCCTGTGTTGTCGAGGGAGTGTGAGCCCCAGCACAGGGTGTGGGGCAGCACAAGGTCCCTTCAGTTGGCTTCTCACACTCCGCACATTGTGAGAAGGAAAACATTTGAAAGAAATAGAGAAAGAGACCACAGTGCAGTGCCAGAAGCAGAGGCATGAACAGGTGATAAAACTCGCGAGTATGCATGTGTGTGTGTGAGCGTGTGTGTGTGAGCGTGTGTGTGTGTGTGTGTGTGTGAGTGTGTGTGTGTGTGTGTGTGTGTGTGTGTGTGTGTGTGTGAAGTGTCATTAGGATTATGTGACCTGGCTCACAAACACACCTGGTAAGAAGTCATTCTGAGTTTTAGACTTGAATGATCAATGGACTGTGTCAAGAGGGGAAGAAAATCAGAACCACAGAGAATTTATGGCAGGCATTTGGAGAAAATGAAAGGCAGGTTCCCCACACATCAGGAGCAGGTAAGCCTCCATCACAGTTGAAGGAAAGCACCCAGATGAAGGATGCCAGCCCAGCTTGGGGAGGAAGGCTGAGTGCGTTCCGACTACAGGCTGGAATGATCTGTGGGCAACAAACGAGTGTCGGTGCCCTGCGGGAAAACGAGCCACCTCGCAGCCCCCCAGTGCCATTCTTCACGTCTGGGCCAGTTAGCAGGTTATAAGTGAATACCAAAAAATTCTCCCAACTTAAACCATTACTTAGGCTTTGACAATATTTTCTGATAGAACAACATCTGGACATATTGAACATCAATCATTTTTCATTTAAAAATATATTTGACAAAATTGGATGACTTGCAGGAGAAGAAGACACCTGTTAAGCTTTCAGAATTTGTGAAAACATTTCATGAAAAGCTTTGCCGAATCACATTGTCAAATGATAGTATCTGCCTAGTTGTTCTAACTCGTTTATACCAACTGACACAGCTAGAGTCACTGAGAAGAGGGGATGGCCCATCCAAGGGACCTGTGGGAGCATTTCTTGACTAATGGTTTATGTCAGAAGACCCGGTTCATTGTGAGCGGCGCCACACCTTGGCAGGTGGTTTTGACTTATAAAAACCAAACAGAAGAAGCCCAGAGAAACAAATCAGTACACAGTATCCACCATGTTCTCTGCTTCAGTTCTCACTTCCAGGTTCCTGCCTTGAGCTCCTATTCTGACTTCTTTCAAAGAGGGGTTCATAAGCTGAAATAAATCCCTGTCTGCCAAAGTTGCTTTGGGGCAATGTTTTATCATATCAACTAAAACGTGACTCCAGGCAAAAGTGTAGTTACAGGAGATATGTGGGAACGATGCTCCAGAGTACAGGCTTTGGAACCGAGCAATTTAGATTCAAATCCCAGCCCAGCTCTCAGCTACCATGTGGCCTTAGGAACCCTGGAAGCCTCTGTCCAGCCTTCCACTCTGTCCCCAACAGGGTCTTAATGACCTTTCCGGGAGAGCATCAGAGAAAAATGTTTAGCCTAGTGTCTTCCCTACACAAGTGTATCTTTTCCAAACATATGCCTACCTGGTCCTCACAGCAAAGCCTGTGGTATTTTCAGGAATCCAGAATATGTGATTTGCACATAACCTGAAAGTGTTTGCTATATCTTTTGTTTTCTTAAATAATAATAATAATAATAATAATAATAATAATAGCCTATCAAAACCTGCTCTGTTTGTCGAGTGCCAGGCTAAATGGTATGTGTGCATATCTTACCAGTCGACCTCTTGAAATAATTAGAAAGAATTTATTAGCGTGCTCCTATTGTAGAAGAGCAAAATGTAGGCCAGACTGCTTAGCATTTTGCTTAAGGCCACAGCTAATGAGAAGGAAAACCAGGCAAGAACATCTATCACGCCAAGCACACGTCCTTGTGAGATACAACTTTTTCTTTAAGCTATTTCTAGAACATGATATTAGGTAAATGCATTTGTGAATGAGCCACTCATCCTTATACTGGAGCTACCAGGACAGTGATGTAGCTATGTGGGTGATCATTGCTCCAGGATTTTTAGTCTTGTGGGAGGCAATTGGTCTTGCTGGGGAAATGACAGTCTGATGGGCTTGTTTCCGGCGCTTCCTACTGTCTTGAGGGAGCACTCCTCTGTGTTGGACTCCTGGCTTCCTGCGTACCACATATCAGAAGAACTCTGTCTTCCTGATGAAAGGAGCGTTACAGAATTAAGACCCAAATTGTCCAAACTATAACCTGCGAAGGAGCTGTCTTCACAGCCTGTTCGCTTCTCCACCTTCGCCGCCGTCTTCTGGCTGATATCTACCCTCCTGTCCATGTCTTTTCTGTCACCTCTAATCCACCCTCTGAGACCCAGTTCAGAGCCCCAAACTACCCAAAACCTTCTCTGAGCATCTCAGCCCTCCTCTGGAAGCTGCTTCTACTCCCAGGTATTAGGCAGTTGGTGGCAATGAGGTGGGTACCCACGGCCACCCCCTGCTCCAAAACAGACGGAAATAAACCGACCAAGGGCAGAAGCAGAAAATCCCAGGAGAAGGGAGAAATAAGAACTGAGAGCCAAAACACGGCTCCAAAGGATGTCAAGCTTCTGTGCAAATGATGTCGGAGTAAACAATGTACACTCCAATTTCAACCGATTTTAAATACATTATCTGACGTCACTGCTTAATTTTAAAAATAAAAATGTCAAGGCAGCCTATCTATACCATACTTTGCATCCATAAGGGAGACTCCCGAGTTGGGATTGCAGCAAAGTTAGCATGAGAACGTGGTAGCTGTGACTCGTGGTGGGAAGTGTCTAGGTTCTCTTCCAACCGCCTCTTCCAGCAATTGCAGATGGTATTAACAATGCCTAAGGTCAGGATGCACAACTGCTTAAAGGCCATGCTGGAGGAATAAAG
Source organism: Apodemus agrarius (assembly GCA_964023405.1). Lineage (NCBI taxonomy): Eukaryota > Metazoa > Chordata > Mammalia > Rodentia > Muridae > Apodemus > Apodemus agrarius. The sequence goes on along the minus strand of OZ030007.1, from coordinate 100,740,363 downwards.
TGAAAGAGTAGTGCTGGGCTAGAAACAGTCGCTCAGGCCCAGAGACCACTGCAAAAATAATGTCATAATTTAGTATAATGGTGCAATATGACATACATGGCTCGTTACTTTTAACCTCTGAAGTATGTTTCAAAGCGTTATCCAATCTGCAGTGTGGGCTTTAAAGCTTTAATGACTAAGATAAAGAATAATAGAATAATATGCTTTCAACTACATATAATCGTTTCTGATGTGCACAATACATCAGGTGTTCAAAAATAAAATCGTGTGTGTTAAGAAATTAAGAGGGCATAGAAATGTTTTAATGCACATTTAAAAATGAAATACTTGACTGTGTATATTCATATAATTCAAAAGACAGTCAGTGTTGCTGTAGTATTTTTCAATGAAAGAATATATCTGTCCACTTAAAAGTAATGAACTCTGCTTTCTTAATCTTTGATGTAAGAAAAATTAGTGTGTGGCTCTCTGGGTTGCATGAAACTAAGACGGAGGGGGCATGTTTAACCACGGTCCTTACTTTGTGTTTGCTCCACGTTGTTTGAGTCGCTAAAGAGTTGCACCGCCCCCTGGTGTTCAACATGTGTAATGAGCTTCAAACAGAACATTTTCTTTATTTTCATTTGAATGATAAAGGTAGTTTTTTTGTTTGTTTGCTTGCTTGCTTGGAACAAATGGTAGAGAAGAATTCCTTAGAGTCTATAAACTCTCATGTTTTTTTTTAAATAACATCTTTTGAGACCTAAATGGTTAGGTTTATCAGAGTGCTTCTGAAGTGTTAGTGGAGTCCTGGATATCCCCTACACCTGAACTTCGGATCTCGTGATTCACGACTATCCAAAAGTTTTCAGCTCTCTAATCCAGGATGCCCCAGAGGAAACAGCGAGACCAACTGCCATCTATAAGACTTTAAAAATTAGGTTTAAAACCTTAAACCCAAGGAAAAATCAATAAGGGTGCATTTTGTTCACGAAGCAGGCAATAGAGCAGTGATCGATCCTCATTAGGAAGGGTCAGCACCTGTGCAAGGACGGACCAAGCTGTACGCGGCCAGCCCTTGTCTCACAGCTTCTGTTGCTGGGAAGAGACACCACATACAGGACCTCTCATAAAGGAAAGCGTCTCAGTGGGGCGGGCTTACAGGTTCAGAGGTCCAGTCCGCTATCATCATGGAAGGAAGCGTGGCCGTGGGCAGGCAGACATGGTAATGGAGAAGGTACCAAGGATTCTTCTGGATTGGCAGGCAGCAGGGTGACAGGGAGAGAGAGGGACACTGAGCCTGGCTTGAACATTTAAAACCCCAAAGCCCACCCCTGATGACACACTTCTTCCAACAAGGCCACACCTCCTAATAGTGGTACTCTCTGGTAACGTGTGTGTGTGTGTGTGTGTGCGCGCGCGCGCGTGCGTGCGTGTGCGTGTCTGTGTCTGTGTCTCTGTGTGTGTCTGTCTGTCTGTGGGTGTCTGAGTGTGTGTGTGTTCTTGTGGTCTTATCCCCATATCAGGGCCACCAGACCACAGCATCTGGCTGTACAGACACACTGCCCAGTGTTGTGAATCCCACCCTTCCACCCACCACCCACCACCCACCACCCACTCCCCACCACCCACCACCCACTCCCCACCCCCACCAGACCCCCCTTGAGGTCTGTATGAGTGGAATCCCGGAACGTGCTCTGTGGTCTCTGTCCACAACCTACCTTCTAAAATCATGCATTAGATGAATAAATATGCAATCATCCACCTGTCCATTTTTCTCAAAGATAAGAAATCAAAACACACACAAAAAACCATTTAGTGTACTAGCCAGTCTAACTTTGACTGATGTGGGTTCTTTTTCTCCCCTGGCTAAATTTGTTTTCTAAGGCTGAGTTAGTTAAGTCTGAGAAAAGCAACCCAACTGGTTTTGTTGTTTTGCTCTGTTTTGTTTCATTTTAAAATCCAGTCTTGGTGGCCAAATTGGAGCTAAAGCCCAAGCGTTTCTTTTTTTGTTTTTTTTTTGTTTTTTTTTTTTTTATTCGAGCGCAATCTATCTTACAGTTTCTCTCTCTCTAAAACCAGTCCCCGCCCCCGTGCCCTTCCGAGTGTGTGGGTGATGGCTGGCTGTGACATATTGCTGGTTTTTTTTTTTTCTTCTGCAGCATCCAGCGAGCATGGCGAGAGTACTTGCAGAGGCAGGACCCCCTGGAGAAGAGGAGCCCATCCCCGCCTTCTGTCTCTTCAGAGAAACTGAGCAGCTCCGTCAGCATGAGCACCTTCTCCGACGGCAGCACACCCGTGAGTGTCTCCTGGCCGCTGGCTTGGACTGGCTTGCACTGCGTATTGATAGCCCGGGCTCTGGTTCCAAGAAAAGATCTTGAGATGGTTTGTGATGGTGTGTGTGTGTAGGGGGTTTGTGTTGCTACATGGGAGCCCACAGTGAGGCTCTTGACATGGTAGAACTAAGACAAGATTCATAAGCCAAAAAATGAGCTCACTGTGTCCACTGAGAGGGCATTTGGGGCGATGTTGCTTCTTTATCACTGAGGTGGGTGTGCCCCTCCCCCATTCTCATGGCGTGTTTTCTCCGGGATGTGCTTATGTGATGCTCGTCTGGTTTAAAAGTCAGCTTCCTTATTAGGATTAGAAAGAGAAGTTTTGGCAGGAAAAATTGAAGGTGATCCCAGACTGAAACTGCTGAAATGGATTGAGTGTGTCCACGGCTAAATGGGTCACACAGGCCCCTCCGGAAAGGGCTGCGTCATGGATGGGGGAGACCTGCCTGCTGCACCTGTAGATGCAGGACAGATGTTGACAAGTGCAACATCTGGACTTCCGAAGTCCAGAGTTTTAAGTGATGCGAACCGTTTTGAAGTTTTGAAAGGGAAACATATGGTTTTGTATGCGGAAATTGACCACCCGTTTAAGAATTCTCCGGAATAGGGTTATGAAATGAATGCATCTGCTACAAGTCTGTGTTTTATAAGCACTAAATGTGTGTGTGGTCGTGGGGGGGAGCTGTGGAGTCATCATTAGTCTCTGGTAAATCAGTGAGTTTTGCCATTGTGATCATTTTTTTTTTTTAAATAAATAGTCACTGAAATGATAAAAATTTGGGAAGAGGTAATTATGTAAAGCATGTTATTAAAAATATTCTCCCTATAATTTACTACCATCCTTGTTCAGTCATATAATGAGGTCAGGCAAAAGTTACTTTCTTTGAAATGTGTGCAGAAGACTGCATGGCTTGGCATTATTACCTAATAGTTTAATGTAGATACGAGTTGGGTTTTTGTTGTTGTTGTTGTTGTTGATGATGTTGTTGTTGTTAGGTTAGTTAGTTAGTTAGTTAGTTAGTTAGTTAGTTAGTTAGTTAGTTTTTAGAAGAAAGAATAAGCTGGTTTTACTGCTGTGAAAGTAGAAGAAACAGATCTGTTTTTAACCCAACACCTGGCCATTTGGAGAATCACGGGCCTCCCGGTCACTAGAGGGCGCCTGTGAACCACATTGGAAAATGCTGGGCCTCCGAGTCGGGCAGAGCTTGGTTTCTGCGTAAAAAAGAAAGTGAAAATTGAGCGCTTAGGATGCCTTTGCTGTGAATGACAATGGAAAATGAAATTAAATGATTGTAAAGAGCCTATGAAACTCGATTTCAGAAATCATTTTTTGTCTATGAGTCAGGGATTCAGATTCAAACTGCCCTTGTATTGTAGCATGCTTCTCAGCCTGTGGGTTGCGAGCCTTCCAGCAACCGTCTAGCTCCAAAAGATATTTACAGTAGCGAAATCACAGTTATGAAGTAACAATGAAAATGAGTTTATGATTGGGGGGGGGTCACCACAACATGAGGGACTGTATTAAAGGGTGGCAGCGTGTGGCAGTTGAGAACCGCTGCTGCTCTAAAGGTCCCAATTCAGGGCAAGTAGCTGCTGCGCTGAGTCTGGCGACCCCGCTGTGTGTGTGTGTGTGTGTGTGTGTGTGTGTGTGTGTGTGTGCGCGCGCGCGTGCTTCAGCCTTTGAGAGCTGTTGGAATCTTAGAAGGTATCCTAGCCTCTACCTCCCTGCTCCTTCAATCCCATCACCTCAAGTGTTTTGGGTAAGCACGTCAGTAAATGATTGTTCTCCTGAGCTTGTGGCTCGTCTGTCCGGCGCATTTGTGTCCGTTCCTGGTGCTGAGTCCTCTAAACCACCCAAAGTCCTGAGTTTCCCTGAACCTTTTCCTAACAGAGGAGCTTGCCTTGTCCAAACTTCTCCCCTGCCAATCGGCCTTTTCATAAGGTGAATCCGACCTGATAATCCCTCCATTGTCATCTCTTAGCTCTGTAGGTTAGGGACAAAGGAATCTCTAAACTTGTACAAAACATAAGAGTCAAACAAATTTTCCAAAAAATCATCGTTGCAATCTGCTATCAGAAAGCAAGCAGAAAGCAAGCCTGCTCAGAGTTCTAATAGAGGCCATCGATTATATTGACGGCTTTGATATTAGTGATGGCCGTCCGTCGTGTGACGCCAACTGCCCAAAATAAAACATAAAAGATACACACAAAATATAAGACATAAGCAACATTAGACATTGAACTGGTTCCAAAACTCCAGGCTGTCAGGAAGGCAGATATCCAAGACTTAATTGTATTCTCTCTGCGCTGGGCACCAGTCCTATGTAGGTCTACGAGTATTCTACCACTGAGCCATATTCCTATCCTACCAGGCATAATTTTAAAAAATAAATCTGTGCTTAGTGGCTTGAAGTCAATATAACTAGATAAATGTTCTTTTATATCCCATGATCATCACTGCAGCAGGGCCCCTTACAGAAACATTCTCTTTACATCCTTTGGGGCTTGCAGACCTCATGACAGCAACGTAGAACATTAGTCTGATTGACTTTGAGCAGCCTGCCACACACACGGCCCTCTGCCGTCCTTGGGAGGCCCACGTTAGGAGGCTTGGTTTCCCTGCCCGCTGTGAGTTGGGCTCAAGTTTATGCAGGGCACAGGATGGTCCCTGGTTTAGCATGAAGTAAGCCTGTTTTAAAGGGAGCGGGTTCCTCAAGTGGCCAACAAAATCATTGAGAGCTTTGGTGCGACAAACTGTCAGGGACATTGTGTCATCCTTTTTTTACCTTTTCAAACCCTCAGCAGAAGTCCAATGAGGTCGCCCTCCGGGAGAGTCCCTAGGCCCGACTTGTGCTTCTCTTGTGGTTTGCTGAACCTCTTGTTGTTACTGCCTAGACCATTGTCAGCTTTCGTGGCTGGCTTGTCTTGTCTCCGGAGCTGGATCTGGTGCTCTCCGTCCACCCACTGTCCCAGCCGTGCATCACACGGGAAACAGTTCCTCGATCCACACCGAATCCTCCCACTGACTGGAGAATGGCTCTTCTGAGTGCGTCTGCTCATTGTTTTGGCAGAACACAGCGGTTAATATAGATCCCAGAATGCGTCTGCTTTAAACGTGTAACAGCCGGCACGTCGGAGCATGAGCTCTCGACGTCTGCGTAAGAAGAACTGAAGATTTGCCACATGCCTGGCTCTTGGCTAGTGTTTCTCATGGGCCACCTCAGTCAGTCCTCTCGGGGTCCACGCGAAGGAGGCACAGTTATTATCTCCATTTTGCAGAGGGTGGAAATGAGACTTGAAAGATGAGTAGCCACCCTTGGGTTACGCACTGGACCGGAGTTTGCCCACTTCCATGTTCCATCACTTTACACCGCTTGAAAGCAAGCCTTCATTTAGGCACGGTCGAGCGGGAGGGGCAGCAATCCGCTCACGCATTTGCGAGACTACGATCTGATAGCTCTAAACAGTGAATGAAACAGTTGAAAAAAACCCCATTTGACTTTATAAATTGCCTTATTCCGTGCTCTTTGATTAAAATCTCAAGCCTCAGCTATTCAGCGCCAAATTAAAGAGCAACAGGAGGGGAGATAATATGAAGTTATGTTAGCAATTTGCATATTTAGTGCCCTCATACTGTAGTGTATCATGTGGTAACTGGAAAGTTTGGGTTTAGAAATAAGAAATTTGAAGAGTGGCTGTAATTGAGGAATGGAGATTGGGGGTGTCAAGGTGAGAAAAAGTTAATTTTTCTATCTTGAAAACATTCATTCTTTTGCAAGAACAACAGTGGAAATGCTATGCACTTTTTATTAGTCAGATTCCCATGTGAAAGTACCTGTGGGTCTCAGTTCTAAAGGGTTTGTGATTTGTCTAATAGGACACGGACTCCAAGACTGGTAACCTGTACAGAAGTTGATAGCATGGACTCACGTAGACAAAGGCAGAAAATGCTGAGGTTTCAGAAGTTTTAAATACCTTTTGGCTTGACTTGGTTGCCAAGACCCTTCCTGCCCTTCTAGCCATGGCCACTGCCTCTGGGTGGGTGTCATGTCATCTTCCTGCCTGTAAGAGGCAGTGTGGTACAGGGACTGAGACGTAGGTATGATAAAGCCATGTGACTAATATAGGGGTCCCCACTGTTTCCATGATCCTAAGACATCACTTAAGAAGTCCTTCTTCATCTGAGACTGGAAGTAACACCCACCTCATAGGTGGTTGGTATTGCATGAAGATTAAATGGCATGCTGTCTGTTAAATTCAGCACAGAGCCTGGGGCCCCGAGGCTCTCAAAGAAATGGTTGAATCTATTCTTCATAATATTCAATGCACTCTTCTCATTTCATTGTTGAGTATGAAATGAGACTACACTACAGGGGGGAGTTTTTGACTTAGCACTGATTGGCGCCCCATACTTGAGATTCTCCAGAATAACCCATCAGAATCAGCTTGTTCTAGAATGAACATGCGTATGTGTGTGGGTGCATATGTGTGTGTGTGTGATATCTGTATTAACAAATGTGCACATCATTAAGCATGTGTTTTAGTGTTGTTCTTACCAACGCCTTTGACTCTCTGAGAATAAAACAAAATTTTAGTCTTTGTGTCCGCATGAGTGGGTATCTCCTTAGACCATACTTCACACATAGTGGAGGAGTTGCAGATCATTCTCTTTCCAGAGAATTATGAGGACCTTGTGCATGTGGATGAGGGGTTATCTTCATCTCAGCAGCTGCAGAAAGCCCAGGTCCAAGGGCTAGCCTCAGTCCTAAGCAGGAGGATTACAGTTCTGAGCAAGTTAAAAAAAAGAAAAAGAAAAGAAAGAAAAGGCTTGGACCACCTGCAGGTCCTAGTGCCTCATTTGTCCTGGAGAAAACGGCCATCATCTCCTTTGATCACTGGCATTGCTCCTTTGATCACTGGCATTGTTCTAGTGGACCTAGCATTTAGCAAGAGTCTCTAGACATCCACGGATGGGGATGGGTTCAATAGATTTACCCAAGTTTCCCAAACACTCTAAAAGTCAACAATGCCCCTGAAGTCAGAGATACAGCTTGTCTTGAATCACGTGTACATTTTATTACTCGTTTAGGATCTCTAATATCCAGACCTTAAATACACCAGGAGAAATCTGGTGAGTAAAGGGATTTGCAGTCAAGCTATGCCCACTCGGAGAGAAACGCACACTGGGCATCAAAAGAGGCTTCCTGGTGACCCTTTCCGATGCTATTTCAAGTGCTGTAATTATAGAGAATGAAAGCCTTGTGTATGTTTAATAATTTAACAACTCAAATTTTCCAGGTCAGGGGCAAGTTAGAGTCTTGTATCCAGCTTTTACAGATTTAGGTCCCTTGAGTCTTAGTGTTTCACTATCCAAATTTCATCTTCTACCCTGTGCCTCAGACCCATAAATAGCACAGAGAGTAGAGCAACCATAAGGAAAACAAGGGGGGATTCTTATTTACACAGAGCAGACACAGTTTCCTCTTGAAACCTGAGTGACTGAAAATTTGCCAAGTTTCAGAAATTATTTTAATAATAATTAAGAATGTATCACAGTGTCCAATGGATATTTTGTATAAAAATGTCTTTACACATTTCCCTTTAAGTCTTTGAATATTCACTGATAATACAGATTCTTTTCCCCAAGATTCCTTAACTTTATTGTTTGAAGATATTTTTCCCCTGGCAGGTTTTAAAATATGAGCAAGCTGTTTTGGTTTGGGGTTTTAAAAATGTCAAGGCTCAGGGAACACTGTGTGGAAAAAGCAGGGGGAAAGACTGTAAGAGCCAAAGGATCAGAAATTCTGCTCTGGGATTTTGTCTCCTAACCATAACAAGGAAGCCATGATACTTCAACAATATGGCTACTTACACAAGACATGAACAACAACAACTCCAATAGACATGCGAATATGGAAGGCGAAATTCTCATGGGGCCTCATCCCTAGACCAAGAACTAACAGGAAAGTAAAGACAGCTGAAAGATAGAGAATTAGTCTCCCCTAGGGATGGGCCTCTAATTGGTTACCCAAGACCTAGTGTTCATCCCCAAATCATTTAAGTACAGGCATCACTAAACTGACTTAGCAGACTGCATTTGTATATTTATGAACACACACACACACACACACACACACACACACACACACCAATAATAAGAAAAAAGGAGGCCATGTTTGAGAGGGTATGGGGTGAGCCCTGGAGGGATGTGATGCCCTCTTGGCTTCCACAGGTACTAGGCATGGATGTGGTTCACATACATATATCCATGCAGCCAAAACCCCTTATAAATAAAATAAAATAATTATTGTTATTGTTAATAAAACAGTTTTAAACTTAAAACTGATATTTCAAAAACAAGAAATAAATAAAAATTTTAAAGTGCTAACCCTAAACACTGACTGATGCACAAAATTGTGACTTCATTGATCACGGACTCATTTATTGTCCTAATATGATGAAGACGCCTTTGGGATCTGAAAGCTAATATCAAGGCGTATGTGTGGGTGGCAGAGCACCAGGCACCAAGTACGGTGCCTTCGATAAACACAGTAAAAAGGAAATCTCATTTGGTCATAGACACTTGTCCTCACCATGGTCTTGTCCATGCTCTACAGCTTAAGTGACAGAAAATGGTGACTCTTTGTCTTACATGCACACTGAGCTCTCATTAATATTGTACCAGATCTCAGCAGATCACTATGTTCATTTCGTGAGCATGAAGAACAGAATGTGCAAGGGTCCAAAGAGAAGTGAGATGTGGGGGGACTGTATGTGTTCCACTCTCATAGCTACTTTCTTTGGAAATCTTTTGGTCCCTGGGTTCTCTAGGTTTGACTATTATACCTGAGATGTCTGTGGTGGAATAAGAAAGCAGAGTTACTATTAAAAACAATGAATTCATGAAATTCTTAGGCAGATGAGTGGATGGAACTAGAAAATGTCATTCTGAGTGAGGTAACCCAATCACAAAAGAACACACATAGTAAGTGCTCACTGATAAGTGGATATTAGTGGATATTAAAAGCTCAGAATAAACAAGATACAATCCACAGACCACATGAACTTCAAGAAGAAGGAAGACCAAAGTGTGGGTGCTTCCGTTTTTCCGAGGAAGGGAACAAAATACTCACAGGAACAATAATGGAGACAAAGTGTGGGGCAAAGACTGAGAGAAAGGTCATCCAGAGACTGTCCTACCTGGGGATTCATCCTATAAACAGTCTCCAAACCCCGACACTATCTTGGATGCCAAGAAATGATTGCTGAAAGGAGTCTGTTACGACTGTCTCCTGAGGGGGCAGGCCTTACAGACACAGAGACAGATGCTAGCAGCCAACTGTTGAACTGAGTGCGGGGTCCCCAGAGGAGGAGTTGGAGGGAGGACTGGAGGAGCTGAAAGGGTTTGCAGCCTCATGGGAAGAATGATGATGTTCAACCAGAACATCAGGTATACCAACCAGACACTCCACCCCAGGGCTCTCAGGGACTAAGCCAACAACCAAGGGATACACATGGCTCCAGCTGCAATTGTGGGAGAGAAATACCTTGTCGGGCATTGGTAGGAAAAGAGGTTCTTGGTCCTATGAAGGTTTGATAGATACCCCAGCGTGGGGAAATCAAGGAGGGTAGGTGGGAGTGGGTTGGGAGGAGGGGCATCTTCTTGGAGACAGGGGGAGGGAGGATGTGTTGGGGGTTTTCTGGGAAGGGGAGAAACTAGGAAAGAGTATAACATTTGAAATGTAAATGAAGGCCAAGCAGTGGTGGTGCACACCTTTAATCCCAGCACTTGGGAGGCAGAGGCAGGCATATTTCTGAGTTTGAGGCCAGCCTGGTCTACAGAGTGAGTTCCAGGACAGCCAAAGCTACACAGAGATACCCTGTCTCGAAAAACCAAGAAAAAAAAGTAAATGAAGAATATATTCAATAATAATAAAAAAGGCAGAGTTACTCACATCCCGTATTAAATTTACCTTGTTTTTTTTAATATCTAAACAATAGTGCTTTATTGAAAAAGGGTTAATTTAAATGGATACAAAGTTGAAGTGTGAAATGTTTTCAAAGTATATTTCTACAAGTACAAGTTACTTCTTAGTGAAAAAGAAAGTATTCCACACTTTTTCCGCAACTATCTGAGGGCCTATTGTGGGCCTTGCTACCACACTAGGACCCTGGGACACAGTGATCACCACTAAACCAAGCAACCCTTACAACTTGTATACCTGCACAGAATCTATATAATTCCCTAGGCATGATTGGCAGTTCTTATAACAAATATACTAGTAACTTAAGAGATATACTCAGGTTTTTTTAATTACTTGTGTAGAAACTTGAAATATTTTCTTATTAGTAAAATCTAACTGCCACGACATCTTCTAGAGTAGAATTTTCCAGAACCTGCCCCCAGAAATAATACTTTCTATAGATATTAGCAGATGTTACTTGGAAGGAAGATGAGGTAGTCAATGTATTCACCACAGGACTTTGTACATATCTGTTGTGTCATCGCAGACTTGAATATGAAAAGGGGCCACTTTCCCACATTTCCAAGCTTCTTTCTCCATAAAATACATTATTAATTTTATCTTATTAGAAAATTGATCCATGGAACTCAGTAGCTCAGTAGTAACATCAATATGAGTTGAATAGTGCATTGTGTAATAGTTCTAGTTAAGTCTTTACCATCCCGCTTTAGAGACCTATATAGAGCTATATTATACAAATGAAAGTTTTAGTTAGTTTGCACATAAACTTCTTACATTAACTGACTCATAGAATTTATATGAATATATATAAATGTAAAGCATATATATATATATATATATATATATATATATATATATATGCTTTAAACCAGACAAGTCTAGCCAACAAATCAATGCTATTGGAAGGTGGGGTTTCAGAAGTTAGTAGATTGCACCTTTCCCCCTCTTGATTTAGGAACTTCTTTCTAGGAAGTAAGAGTGGTAGGCAGAAGGGGCTCTACATCTGAGATTGACTTCTTACCAACATTGGGATCCCGGGTATAATTCAGACAGAGGCAAGGCCACGCTTCCCATCACTGGACTCTAGAATCAACTGTTCGCAGCCATGGGTAGCACTGAAAGCTGCTGGCCTCACCCACAAGCAAGGCCAAGGGAGTCCTGAGCACGGGGGCAAATCAGGACCAGAGAGGCCCTAGTTCCTAATCCATCATCCGGAGCCACTTCTCCAGCTCCCTGGAGAGGAGGATAGGAAGGACACCAGCGGGCATGGGGCTTTTAGAAAAGTGCTTCCTAGGGAAACTTGAGGTTGGAAAAAGACAATCCAGAACCTGCCCCCAGAAATAATACTTTCTATAGATATTAGCAGATGTTACTTGGAAGGAGGATGAGGTAGTCAATGTATTCACCACAGGACTTTGTACATATCTGTTGTGTCATCGCAGACTTGAATATGCAAAAAGAGCCACTTTCCCACAACAGAACAATATTTTGTTTCTGCATCCAGTTGCAAAGCATTCTTATTTTTTATTTGCTTTCACGTTTGTATGTTTATATACAATTTGATATGTTAATTACTTCAGTGTTGTATTAATACGAACTTTTGTGACAACTTTTTAATTGATAATTTTATAAGTGTGTTTCAAGTGTTTTGACCATATCCACCTCTGATCTTTCTGCAACTCTTCCCTTCCCCCCCCTGCCTTTTATTTACCCTTTCAAGCATGCGCTCCCCTCTTATAACCTACTGAGTCCACATAATGGAAGAGTTGTCAATCATGACTGAAAAAAATCTTTAATGAGGATACGTGACTAATTAGAAATAGAAAAGGGGCATGCTGTATAAAAATAGACGCTCTCATCCTAAGTCCCTTACCTGTCCCGTACCTGTATGTTATCTGTTATAGTGACTTATTCAGAATATATAGATAACATTTTAACTATTTCTTCATTCTGAATTTAAAACATTTGCAAATAATTAATGTTCTCTACCAACTTTTTGAAAATAAAAATCAAATCTTTTCAGAAGTAGTAAGTTTTTAACTCTTTTGAAATGTTCTATTCCATTAAATAGAATAGTGTTAGGAGTTGAAGGGAGTTGCTTTGGCTTTTATTTCGCTGTCATGGTGAGCTGACTTTTAAAAGACTACATTTTTTTTAATGTGCTAGACATTCTGAGTTGTTTTCTAAGTAGATTCTGTGTCTGGAGAAATATCATTTCTATGGCCGCGCCTGGGGAGCCGAGAAGGGGCTTCATACTCCTCAGGAGTTGATTGTAATTATTTCCTGAGGCTGCTCTAGAAGCTCACCCCGGCTCACCCAGAGACTGCTTCCCGTGTGAGGTGTGAGTCCGTCTCTTTGAGACATTCTGTTGATAGGGTTAGCCATCTTGGTGGAAGACCCAGTTATTTGATGCAAATAGATTTTCAAGAAAAATCATTATGCTAAACACTTAATAGAAGGATTTCGTCTACATACGGCCGCAACTGTGACCTGCTTTCAAGGTGACATCATTGGGTGTCATGTGGCTCTTTGTACATTCCCGCCTCAGAAAGAGGCACTCCACGAGAGGCAGAAGAGCCTGATCCTGGCTGTGAGAGTCTTCAGCAGACAGGAGCTGTGTCTAGAGGGAGGCAGAGCTGCCTGCACAGCGTGGGCCGTGGAATTCCACAATGGAGCCTTGTGAAATTCTCGGCTTTATTTTCATATTATTTTTTTAAGTTAAAGAAGATGAAGTGAATCAAGTGCTTCGGATTAGCAGGGGCTTATTCTCTTCATAAAGATCAAGAACTTCTCTGTTTGGACTTCTCTGTTCTCCACGGAGCCTGGTCATCTTCGTATGCCCCACTCCCCACCCACCACTTTGAGGAACAAGGACAAAACCCAGGAAGTTTCTGCTCTTGGGGAACTTATCTTTTTCTTTCAATTTTGAAGATTTCTGCTTCAAAATTTTCTTTAAGCTGCCTGGGTTGTTAACTAGAGAGGAGACACCCCACCTCGCAGCATGTGCTGTAGAAACTCTCCAGGTAACTTTACCTGCTAACAAAGTGGCTCTCTATGGATTCCTCTCCAAGCCAGTTACAGTGAACCGGATCTTCCTTCTCAAATGGACGAGGGCAGCTCTTCAGCACCATGGAGAGGTCTGAGCAGCGGTTAAGGGCCGCGTGGGATTGTGACCCGGGCAAGCGGTCTGACAGAGTGAGTTTTCCACATCCAATCTTGTCTACTCACCCATCACATTCTAGACATGTGGGGAGAAGCGTGATAAAGCCGACACTATAAAAGATAGGCTCTTCACTGCGTTTTAAAGTTTAGAAACAACCACGTAAATGTTATTTTACAGAGAGAGCTAATAAGCTAATTTAAAGAAAAGATTGCATTATTTGATGTGAATGTCTGTACTTTGAATTTTGAGGGCTTTGAAAGTTAAAAATCCAACACCAATTAATTATACTGCAAACAGAGAAACCAGATGTTTTGGGACTATCATTTTATAAGCATACATAGATAATTTAAATGTGCAGTTTGTTGCTCTTTGTAAACAGAAGATTGTGTTAACAGGGGGTTTCTGATTCGTCATTAACCTGAAGAACACTTAAACTCTTAGACCATAGGTCATAGTTTCCATTCCAAAAGAGCACTTAGCTGTTCTGATGTTCAACCACACAGGTGGTAGTCGTGACTTAAAGCACTGGCATTTATTTGCATCAAATACATACAGTGAAAACTGATGGAAGTTATAAGCAGCTTTTTAAAAAAGATGATTAAATATGGGCTATTAAATTTGCTATTTTAGTATCACTAGATATATTCATTTGGTTTCAAAACTTCCAACTTAACTGTTTAAATCAAAAATTCAAAAACAGCAAACTTATTCCCTCCCAAATCATTCTTTAGCCCCCTCCTAACATCCCTGTATATTATAATCTCATGTAACCAAGGAAGAAGATCCTCTGAATTACTACCAACAATGACCCCAGCAGATCTTCTGACTTGCTGTGCAGAACTGTGTAGGAGAACATAGGGCCATTTAAAATATAATTTAAGAAATATATTTTTTCAGGCCAGTTAAATATAGATTCAGAGACATATGCTGAACCCTTTACTTTAAAATATAATGAAGCTCTTTTAATGTTATTATGATATAAAAACTTACTTCTCTCAATGGGTCTTATATTTGAAAACATCAGGCATAAATATTTCTTTCTATTATTCATTATTTTCAGCTGAATTGCTATTCATCTTAACTCTTCAGTAACTTGGTACTTGATTTTTAGACAAATGGTACTTATTCTTGAGAGTATGTGAAATGTATAATTTTAAAAGACGCGACTTAATTTTGCGTTAAGGTGATATTGTTATGTGTGTTTTGTCAGCTTTGCTTACTGGATACACTAGAGCTTTCCTAAATTGATCTCACTATTTAAAAGAATTAAGTGTTTTGAAATGTGTGAAACCTAGCTTTATCACTCAGCTCATTTAGTTTGTTTGCTTGGATTTTATGTTTCTGCATGCATTTTAGGAGGAAGTGGTGTTTTTCCCCATAGTAAGTATACTGTGGGACTTTAAATTTTAATATCCTTTTCATCATGAGCTGTGTCTATTCCCTGGTGGTAGTGGACCCTGGACAAGTCTCTCTGAGTGGTGAGACTATCCTTCGATAATACAGACAATGTGAGGCTGGTGTCATAACCTGTGCCTGCCGTATGTTCCAACATTGGGCGTTTGAGGCTTTAGATTCGGGAATCTGTTATCTGTCAATCTTTTCCTCTCTCTAAGTCTCTCAAGGACATGATGCAGTATGATATTGTCAGGAGTGTAACATTTTACATTTGTTCCTCTTTGGAAAACATTTTGGTGATATATTTATAACCACAGCTACCTAGCTTAGACAGTTTGAGCTATGGTTGTTTATATATTTGCTTAACTAGAAATTGTTGCTACATGACAAACTACCCACAGATGTTAGCTTCGTGGTCTGATAGCCTTTCAATCATTATTGAAAGAGTGCAAATCATCCAAACAACGGAAGACACGCAGCGCTATTTAGACTGTGAGTGCCTCCCGTTTTGTCCTTTTTTCTTCCTCCCTTTTTTTTTTTTTTTACAGCATTCTGTTGGTAGCAGATGTGTGTGAACAAACTTAAATTTAGTTGACTGACATTTTGTTTTCCTTGCCAACGTAAAAATATGTTCACAGTTTTGTGGTCCACCCACCCTTGCAGGGCTCTATAACCTTTGGCTGAAAAAATGGGGGTGGGGCGTGTATCCGTTTAGCAAAATCCACTGTAGTTAAAATCCTTCGTAAGGATGCTGAACATAGATGGGGATGATAGATATGTTTTCCCCAGGGTTCTTAACACTTTTACTCCTTCAGAGAAGTTGGTCTATGAGATGGTTTTTGCAGCCTGGAAATGGTTCTTACTGTTCTCCATCAGAGCTTCTTCCAGATGTGACATATCCGGGAGTTACAGTGGCAGAGGAGTCCTCCTCATGAGGGGGGATGGGGGGAGCTTGAGAATAGGTTGGAATAAAGGAAATAGCTATTCACAAATGTGCTGAATTCCTGAGATTATTTATATTAGGATGTTGGTTGGTCCCAAATGATTTCTTGACTTAATTTAAAAACTTTCCGCCACTCTGAATGGCACTCAGTGAATGTCGGGGTCTGAAGACCAGAACCCAATTTTCCAAAGACTATCTCTGAACTTATGCATCGGTCTAGATTCACTTAGCTCTCACACGCTGAACATCCATTATCTGCAATTCCTGGCACTGCATATTTTGAACTTTGGACTCAATTCTAAACATGCAATTAGCTTATATAGTCCAAGGACAATCTAAATGTTTCAAACAACTTGTGCATTAAATAATTCCATGGCATGACATGATGCTACTACTCAAAACGTCTTGTATTTTGAAGAATCTAGGCCTGGGAATATTTCAACTGCAGGATCTCCATGAGTTTTATCTTGATTGCTAAATTTTAACGCTACTTTTTCAGTTCCCCAGTTATACACATAAGAAACATTCTAACTTCATCTTTCATGCTAGACCTACATAAATAAAAATATGCTCATGCAATATAAACTTGGGATTTTTATTAGTCATTATCAGAAATAACGGCATCATCTGAACTGTTTCAGAGAGTTGAACTCAAAAGAACTTAGAGACTTCCCATGGAGGTCATCTGTGCAGTTGAAAGATTAAAAATGAGACCTAAGTCTTGATATCACGTTTTTCTCATTTTAATTTGTATTTCACATACTGGATCCTGTAAGCAAACCTGATTCTTTTTCATAAAAACAAACAAACATCTAGTGATAATTCTGAATGCACAAGCCTAAACCTAAGCAGTTAGAGCTAGTCATTAAAATGTATACACACCATTTCCATCTTACATGATGTATTGCATGTTCTGAAGTCTCATCTGACTTGGATTGCTCTTATATATGATCTTATCCATACCTCTGCACTCAACACATCACCACACACAGTCTGGCTCTGTTAAGAACATCTTTTGAGTGGTATGCATTCGAATCCAGCACTCTACAGTGGCACCTGCTTTAGTCGTCTCCAGGATGTGTCTTGGAGCCTTCATCTCTGGAATTTATTTACCACAATGGCAGGGAAGAAACATTTCTCCACTTGGATTTGTTTTGGGTGGGTTGGAATTGATAAGACTGTAATAGGAAAAACAAAGTATTGATACAGGTAGCATGTCGACTCTCCATAATGTATCAATATGGCTCTCCAAGTTATCCATGATTGGTTGAGTCTAAAGATTTGAGAGTTAATTAGACAAGGACGAAAAGACTTCAATGTCTTAGAGAAAGCTACACAATTTTTCCATGCTTCATTTGTATTGGGATTATGAGGACTGTAGATACAGGCACTGCATATAAATTTACTTTGATTATTTGACATCTCTGTGAATGCAATCATAACTCTAATTGAATATAGTTTTGTTGGTTAAATAGCCTTACCAACGAAGTGTTAACTAAGAATCTGATGACATTGGGTCAAGTCTGTCAGTGCATGTTATGTGTGTATGGAAGTGTGTCCTTGCAATCACATATGTGCTCATGCTCCTATGTCTATGTATACAAGCGCATGTGATGGAGTAAATAACCCATAAGGTCCTCTCCAATTTGAACGTAAAGGGGAAGCCATATTGTCTTACTTAAAAGATAAAGAGCAGGGGAGGTGGCTCAGCAGTTAAGACCTCCTGTGCTCTTTCAGAGACCCAATTTGGTTCCCAGCACCCATGCTGGTGGCTCACAACTGCCTCTAACTGCAGCTCCTGGGAATCTGAGTTCATCTTCTGGCTTCCATAGGTACACAAGGCACACACACACACACACACACACACACACACACACACACACAGAGAGAGAGAGAGAGAGAGAGAGAGAGAGAGAGAGAGAGAGAATAAAAATTTAAAAATAGAAAACAAACCTTTATCCAGCTACCCTTTACTAGTTATGTTTTCTGATCACTGTGTCAAAGTAAGGACTAACATGACTAACTGACTATTCCTGAGCCCCGAAGAAACCAATCGCTTAAGAGGGAGTGAGAAAGAGGCGGACTGAGAAGTAGGTTAAAATAAGCCCGAGGGTCTGTTGTAAACCTCGGGAGCTGGAAAACGTCTAGGAAGCAGAGTGAGATGTATCACTCGGAGCTACTGGAAAAGGCAAACAATGGAATAAAAGGGAGTGAGCAGAGACAGAAATACAATTTATGTCTTTATCGTTTCCACCACAGAGGTGATGGGATATGCGGAAGAGAAACACAAACCTAAAACATCCCGATCTCTGACCACCTCAATGGTTGTACTCAAGGCAAACACAACCTCCTGGCATCTGTTTTCATCCTCTGCCTGCAGCTGACCACTCTGTGTGCCTAGAGCTAATGGTAGACACAGAGAGCTCCAGCTGCCCACACTTCCTTTTTATAATTAAGAAAAATTCCGAAGCCACATGCGGTCAATCCATAAGCTTTGCTCTAAATGTGAACCTCTGCTCGATTAACAGTTTATCTGTTTTTTAAATACATGGCATATTTTGGGCTCATTCACAAAAACTAGAACCCCCCAAAATATTAATTAATGTGTGCCTCTATAGAGTACAGAAGAGGAAGTCAAATTCCCTGGAGGTGCAGTTAGAGGCAGTTGTGAGCTACCAGCATGGGTGCTGGGAACCAAATTGGGTCTCTGAAAGAGCACAGGAGCTCTTAACTGCTGAGCCACCTCACCTGCTCTTTTTCTTTTAAGACAATATTGCTTCCCCTCTATGTTCAAATTGGAGAGGACCTTAGGGATTATTTACTCCATCCTATGCACATGCATACATGGCCATAGGAGCATGAGCACATACGTGATTGCATGGACACACTTGCATACACATAACATGCACGGAGAGACTTGACCCAATGTCATCAGATTCTTAGTTAACACTTCGTGGTAAGGCTATTTACCCAATGCCACTATATTCAATTAGAGTTATGATTGCATTCACGAGGACATCAAAAAACAAAAGTCTGCAATGCTCTAAGGATCATGAGGGTCAAAGGATAAATTTTGGGAGTCAGTGCTGACCTTCCATCCTGCTGAGGCAGGGTCTTTCTTGTTTCTGCTGCTGCTCTGTGCACTTCTGGATAGCTGGCCTGTGAGCTTCCTGCCAGTTCTCCTGGCTGCTCTTCTCATCTTGCTGTAGAAATGCTGCGATTACAGATTCACATTCACATCCATCTTTGGGCACATGTTTGGGGATGGAACTCAGGTCATCGGTCTTTTGTGGTTAATGTGTCTGTCTGCTGAGCCATAGCCTTGACCCAGAGGTTTCTTTTATAATGAGACATTAGCACTGGATTGATGAACAAGTCTGCAGAGCAGTATCCCCTCCTGCAGTTCTTCAGAAAACCCAATATAGCACGAGCTCTGCCTTCTCTAGCACAGTTCTCAAAGCCAACATGCAGTTACCTTCCTTCCAGAAAACCAGGAGTGGCAACACAGGACAGAGTGGTACATGTGGGAGGCCTGAGTGATCCTCTTTGGAAAGCAAGCATCCCACTGCCCTCACTTCTCTGATTGACCCCCAGACCCACAGCACAGCCAATTGTAGAGAAGACTCAGAAATGCATTTCTTATTTCCAGAGCAACACGAAGAGGAACAGAATTTTAGAGTACTTAATACTTTCTTCCACACCTTGAACTCTGTTCTGTGTCTGCATCAGTCAGTCAGGTTGCTAAATACAGAAGCTGACACTGGTTAATTGCAGGCAAAAAAAAAAGTGATACTTTTAAAACAGTAATTTTGGGAAATGAGCCTTAGGACTTAAATGGGGACTAAAGGATTTAATTACTCAGAACCCCAGGCAAGGGACAATATTGCAGAAGTACATTGGATCCAACGGCCATGGTATTCTAAAGTGTTACTTGTTTCTCTGAGAGACAATTCGTCCAGATCAAAGATTTTTGATCCCAACCATAGTATTACCTGGATTCGATTGCTGAAATGCAGGAAGACAAAGATGTTTCTGTGGGGCTCATCTTCCAAGTGTAATTTTCTTAATAGGCTCTGTAATCTCAAGAAAGGGGAACTCAGACACACCACACACACACACACACACACACACACACACACACACACACACCACTACTGTGCCTGGGGCTCTAAGAGTCCCTTGCTGCCTCATTAGATCTAGTGATGGCCCGTGCTGGTTCTCACCCATTCCAGTTGGCCATCCGCCCAAACTGCTTTATTGCTGTGCCTCAGCCTCAGCCTCATTGCCTCTCCCAGGATGTGTTTTGATCACTTTCACCACTTGATTACCCTAATCCATCTCACATCCTGTGCGGGAGTCCTGCTCTGGCCCTTTCTGATGCTAGCTGAGCTTTTCAGGCACTTTTCTACAACACTTGGCCTTGTTTGAGAACTTAATTCAGACCTGCGACCTGTGTGATAAGACTGCTTGGCTGTTGCCCAGACATTTGACCCATCTCCTGTGGGGTTTTCTCATCTGTAGAATGAAGAAGTCGGCTCCATTCCCATTAGTCTCAAAGGGACACCAGGCTTAACAAGATGGTGCTTCGAGATATTTGGAGCACAGAGTGGCATTATCACATTATTATTTCCACAAGCTGTTAACCTGAAGGGGGGTGGGTGGGGAGAGAAAGAGTGGAAATTTAATGCCAAAGAGGTTTTTGGCACTTTGTCAATTCGACATTAGCTTTGAGGGCTTTTGGAATCTTGCCTGAAGTTTTCAGCACCAAGGAGCTAAAAGCTGTGTTTTTCTGGGCTCCTGATGGTCCTGTCCCCAAGGGACACGGCATTCAGTGTTTGTGAGGGACGAGCTGTGCCAGGCCCAGTTCAGCACCCACCAACAGTCACAGAAAAGTCACACCCTGTAAATCGCTGCTGGCACCCACTGTTCACACTTGGAATAGCACCTCCGCCTTGTGCCAGGAGGCTATGGCTGGGGAAGCAGCCATCCATCCACACAGTCATGTGTCTGGAAGTTCCCTGTGCCCTGTGGGCTGTTTATGGTGGGTGGCTTCTGAGTGGTCATGTGAACCCTACCAACAGTCACAGAACTTTTGAGGCTTTTTGAGCGTCACCGCTGGCAACTCAACTACAGAGCGGGCTAATTAAAATATACAGCAGAGATGTCCATCCTTTTGGAACTTGGCTTTAATGATTTTGGAAAAGAGAAGGTAAGAAAACTTGCTGGACCCAGAAGAGCTGGTTCCAAATGGCTTCCTCTGTTTCGATGGGATTAATGTTCAATTCTTAGGTGTCCATATTTGTACTTGAACATGAACTAACTTAGATCTTAGAATACTGGTGTGTCAGAGAGTAAACTGTTAGGAAGACTCACTCAGACTCACGGCACTGTTTGAAACTGACTTGTTCTAGAAAGAACTCTGAGAATTTGACACGTGACAAATATATTTCAATCATGATCACGCCCCACTCCCACCCAACGTGACCCACGCCCAAATTCATTCTTATTTTTAATAAAATAACCCAACTGGAGCTGGCCATAGAGCATGGGTGTGGTGCCGTCCACAGCACGGTTAACTTACAGGGAACCACACCCCTAAGGAAAACTGATTCTCCCTCCCCTAGCATTCATCAATTGTCCATTGCCCCTCACTTAGTAGTGGAAGCGTGTGGATCTCCCGCATGGTATCTCTCCCACCCATGCTGGAATATCGACTGGCTTCATCCTGTGTAAGTCTTGGATAGGCAACCACAGCTTCTGGGAGTTCATGAGTTCAAGGCCCTTCTTACAGTCAGAAAACACTGTCTTGCCTCAGTCTTCCACAACCTTGGACCCTTACAGCACTCCCACCCCTCTCCTTCAGAATCCCATTTATTATTTTAAGTGAATTTCACATCTTCATTAAGACGGGCAGGTCTGAGATGCTGCTTACATTTCTCAGGAAAGAGCAGCGGCCACAGATTTACCTGAAGCTGTTTAGGAAGTGAGGCTTCTTCAGAACTGAAATATGTCAGTAGCGGAAGCTACTTTCCATCAGTGAACACACTGCTCAGATTTATTTTTTGACTTGGGGTCAATTCATTTTGAGAGTAGCTTCCATACTATAAAAATTCCTGTCCCATTTAAATCAATGTTTATTGATCTCCAGTTATACTATGTATCTATCTTCATTTCAGGAAATATAAACAAAGCTCAATAAACTATTTCAACTTTAATCAAACGTGGGCCCCGGTTTTAATATTTTGATAGATTTCCCTCGAATTAAATCTATGAATTTGGGAAGACTGAATCTCTATCTTTTTTTTTATTGGATATATTCTATATTTACATTTCATTTCCCTTTTTCTGGTTCCCTGCCCCCAGAATCTCTATCTTTTTATGGTCTGAAGGAAGTATTTGCAATATTTTGGACTGTACTTTTTACTCAATGGTGAAGCATTAAACAATGTATATAAAACAAAACATCACATGTAAACTTTCGTGAACCTGTTTCACTTTCATTTATCAGTTAATAAAGTAAACTTCATTTTAAAAAGAGTAAAAAATAAAGATCAATTTTTCATTTCTGTTTTCAAAAAATTTTTCAATCCTTTAGGCTATAGGAACAATAGTTACATGAACACACATGCTGTCTAAGCCATTGAACTAAGCATGTCATCGTTAATAATGTCTATACCACTGGGGATACTCCTAGATTTTATGTCTCCATTTTATTTTAAGATCCCATCACAAGTATCAGACTGTTTTTTTTAACCACATTTTCAAAACATTTGTAAATATTGTCACAATTCTAGTGCTACTCTACAGTTATTCTGTTTACATTTCATTCCAATTGGTAGTTACAAATACATATATGACTTTAAAAAATAAACATGAAATTGCACCCATTAGTCACCTCTTTGCAATATATATATATATATATATATATATACATATATATATATATATATATATATTTTTTTTTTTCCGAGACAGGGTTTCTCTGTGCAGCCCTGGCTGTCCTGAAACTCACTAAGTCTTCACTTATCTGAGGAAATCTATTGAGGTTTTGCACCTCACTACACAGTGGCCAATGCTAGAAGTCCGGTGGACTCCTCGGGGATGCTGTTCTGATTCCTGTTAATAATTTCCCTGTCTCATTAGCCCTTCTTTTACCTCTCAGACTTCATTAATAGATTGTCCCTATGTCATTAAGAACTATGTCAATTTGGCATTTGCAAGAACTATGCTTTGATATTTATATTCTGTTTCTAGAGACCACAATGACAAACTGGGTTTAAGATATATTATTTATTTTTTTTAAAATTCGTCTTTTTCTCTTTGAAAGTTTCATGCACATTTGTAATGAAGTTTAGCCTTTCTTACTGCCTACCAGCCTTTCTCCTGCTGCTTTGCCACTGTTTATACTACACTTTTATGATCCTTATTTCTATTTATGTTCTCCTCTAAAATACTCTAAAATTACTTGAATATGAATGTATTCTTTTTTTTAGTTTTTATGAATGAATTGTATCAGGGCTTGGTATAGGATTCTTGAGTCTGAATATTCTATAAAAAGTCTTTCACTGTCTTTGGTATTTTGTGCTCTTAATAGGAACTTTAAAGAAAAAGAGCACTTGATGCTTGGATAATTTTGACAAAAGGGTAGGGTAGAATCTCTTTTCAATTACTGTTTAGCACATGGCTATGGTAACAGCTATAGATGAGCCATATAGAGGATTGCCATGTTAAGGCCCGAGAATGTGATGTGCACTGACTCTTCACAGCTGTCCTGTGGAGTAGGTCCTGTAGACACTCTCCTCCTACAGGTGAAAACCGAAGTGTAGCTTTCCCTAGCTACATGGTTACTAAGAGACACGACCGAAAGGTAGACTGACTTAGAACTTTATTTCTTAACTTCTTTGCTTTTGTGCCTAGCACCCCCAAATGGACAAATAAGTAAATCTTCTAATTTAAAATGGGAAAGTAAATGACTAATATTCAATGGTTTTCTGTAGAGTTTAATGCAACATTTTATATACAAAAATCAATTTCTGAAGCACTGTCAGAATATCATGTAGTTGATGAAAGTGGAGCTTCCTGGGCAAAGGAAATGAAGAAAAAGGGGGGAAAGCTGCGACGTGTCACGGGTGATGGATGGAGTCTGATTTAATCTTCTCAATTTCACATTGAGATACATTACATGAACTGAAACTCTTTAAAGTCACGTCACAGGAGTTCCAGTCTGTTATTCCCTTTGCTCTGTGAGTCTAAAGTACAGGCTGTAGAGAAAAATGAAACAAAGCACAACTGTACTCAGTATGATTAATCACTAGTGATTATGCCATTTCTTAGACTAACTGATAGGACTCCAGTTAAAAATGCTGTTTGGGCTGTTATTATCTCCTTTGACTTCACTGATTTTTTATTTTAAAAAAAAGATCTGCAGAGCCACACTACTAGACTACAGTGCTCTCGACATTGCTAACAAAGACTAGCTGGAAAATACTTTACATGGTATTACAGGATATGCACCAACAATAGCTCCTGAGCTAAGGATCTTGGATAGCTGACTAGTTAATTGAGATAATTAACTTGTTGTAAGTGATATACATCTTCTTTGTCTTTTCCACCCATTTGTAATGGCAATGTTAGAACTATGATAATTTTTAAAGGAGGAGTTAAATAAATGTCATGTAAAGGAGGAATTGTATTACTGTAGCCTAAGAGAGTAGGAGAACCCAGAGTGCAGAACTAAGCAATGGCTTTGCATATTTCTAGTAGGGAAGCCACAAGGACTAACAAGTTAGTGTTCCAAGCTCATGGTAGTGTCTAGAACGTAAATAAACTTTAAATAACTAAGGTGATGTTCTGATGGTTCAGACTACTCCATTGTATGAATTTGAATTTTCATAGGTGTGTTCATCCAGCATGCAGACTTCTGAGCATTTGTGTCACTTTCTATTGAGAATTCTTAGGAAGTCACAGGATTTTATGTACATAAAATCATAAGATGATGAAAGAAGAGGGAACTGTGGAAAAGAGGGACAGGAAGGGTGTGAAGATCTTGAGAGCTGTTTGATCTGGTTAATGGATGCGTGAAGACTTACCAAAATATTCCCTCCCAACAAGCTAGAACAAACTTGGATCTCACTTTGGAAGTTACTTGTTTGAACATCGCTGTCTTCTGACATAAGGAATTGACTGCGCTTCCACGTGCTTCCAAATCCGAAGGGAAGAAAGACAGCTACAATGAAGCTGAAAGGATGTCCCCGAGGCTGCCAAATTTGCTTCAGCCCTTCATCTGGATGAGCACCCATGTTTACGAAGAGGCGAGAAGAGAAGGGATAAAGTGGGGGAGAAGATCCCGGTGTGACGGGTCAGCTTTGCTTCTGTTCTAACCTGGTCTGAAGCGTAACTGCAGTCCTGATGCATCACGGTTAACAATGCAAAGAAAGGCGCAGTCTGTCTGGAGGAATCAGAAATGATGCAAGGAGCGGCCGGTTAATGTCAGCAGCATCTCAGACAAAGTCAGAGGCAATAGTCTTTCTCTCCATCCCTCTCTCTGCTTATTGTCCTAATATCAAATTAGCTTCTGGAGATTGGGAGCCTGTCATACTCAGGATGCCTTTAGGCTAATTAATTCAATAGTTAAGATAGAGAGTACCCATCCCCTCTCAAATTGGAAAGGAAGAAATGGACAGAAAGCATGCAATGAAGAGAGATGTTCATTTTTTCTTCACGTAATTATTCTCTTTAGAGAAAAACAAAGCAACATGGGAGACTACCGAGAACTAAAGAGGACCAAGGATTAATGGGGGGAATGCATGCTTTAAAATTCACACTTTAGAAACCAGGGAACAGGCTGGGTCCTTTGCCAGAGCTCGTACTCTACAGGAGCATGCCTCTGAAAATGTGCGATTGTGACGTCGGAGCTGTGTGATCATCCATGTGGTGCTGAACAGTGTGGACCAAGTATTTACGCATTATAGGAATTGGTGTTGACACTGGTATGATGAGAAGTTTGGATTCCTTGCTTCTTATGACCTTTCAGAAGTGTTACTCTGATAGCTTTGTATCCTAAGTCAGGTGGTACATTTCCAGAAGCCACATGCGTTTGTTTAAATCAGTGAAGTTTCACCCTACCAGCATCCAATGTCCATGTATTTCCATCTTCTCATCAACAAGAAATAACAAATACTATTCTCACCATGTTGGTTTGGGTTTTTTCCATAAGCTCTTACAAGCAAAGTTTGCTAATGAGATACTTTAAAAATACCCCCACCCCCATGGGAAAAAAAACAGCTTCAGAAATTTTAACTTCAGAATATGTGGGCATTTATTTATAGCCCACCTTTTGGCTAAGATTTGAGACGACATTTTTCATCCGACCAAACTCTCGAGTGGCACACCATGATTTATAATTTTATTTGTCTGCTGTCTGCATACACTGCAGAAAGTTGAAAAATTATTCAAATCCTGCCAAGTATATTTACAGTTATTTTTCAGATTCTCCCTTCAAAACATTTTAAAATCTTCAGAGAGAATCAAGATCCAGCTTCTCAAAGAAGGAAAGACTGAATGGGGAAAAAAAACAGGCTTCTGTTTTTACCCACAAAAACTAGAAGTAGGTCTTGGGTTCAGAGGACTAGGCTAGCAATAAGCCTCCATTTGCAACCAAGACTCAAGTCTCTATGGATATTTTATGTATCATGTTGGTCTGGTCCATAGAGTTAGGAACACAGGGACTAAGAATCTTACAATAGATCCCAAACCATAACACTGCTAGAGGGAGGAAAGAATAGAGGGCGGGAGGTGGGAAAAGAGGGGGGAGAGGTGAGGAGAGGGGTGGACGAAGGAGAGAGGGAAGATTTCTGTGCAGGCACTGTGATTCAAACTCAGGTCCTTCTGTTTGTGCACAATGCTCTTGCTCCCAGAGCTGTCTGTCCAGTGTCATCGTCCTGGCTTTCCATTGCCACTGTCCTGAGTGAAATTGTACGTGTTCAGGCTCTTCCTTCTGGACTGGGACTCGATGGCAGATGTGGTGGGTGTTAGTCACTGTATTATCTCTCAGAAATCCCGCAGAGTAAATATTGCAGATATTTTAGTGGAATTCCCTTGCATTAGGTCAACCTTGATATGTAATAAATAATGTGCCTGTGTATTCTAGTTGCTGAAATACTCAAGCAAAAATGAAGGATAAATATGTGGGGGAAACAGAAAGACTAGCTACCTCAGAGATCACCAATATTTGGGTTGTGTGCCTGGTTGTGCAATTATATTTCAATGCACCAAATCTCAATTTTCAATAATAAAAAAGATTTTTCTGAGACCGGGAAAGGAGAAAAAAAACAAGATTTAGGGAGGCAGTTTTCATAATTTATAAGCAAGAACAGGTAAACCAAACTTAGTTCATATAGCAACAGATTATATATATATATATATATATATATATATATATGTGTGTGTGTGTGTGTGTGTGTGTGTGTGTGTGTGTATGTATGTATCCTTATGCATCTCCTTTTAGCTAGATCTGAGTTTTTACATAATCCAGATGCTGTAGAGAGTATTTATTTTAAAGGATTTATTTATTTCAAATTTTTTGCCTATGAATGTTTTACCGCATATATGTCCATGCACCACAAGTATGTAGCGCCAGTCAAAGTCAAAAGAAGGTGTCGGGCTGGAGAGATGGCTCAGCCGTTAAAGGTTAGGCTCACAACGAAAAGAGGGTGTCAGATCCTCTGTAGGCAGAGTTACAGACAGTTGTGAGCCACCATTGTGGTGGTGCTTGGAACCTTTGTAAAAGCCATAAATGCTTTTAACCATTGACCATTTTGCTTTAAAATATGTAATTGACAAAAAGTTGTATATATATATATATATATATATATATATATATACACATATATATACATATATATATATACATATATATATTATTCAGCATGAAGATTTGATGCACATAAATATTATATACTGCTTTCTACCATACAATTGGTTATCATTTCTTATTACCTATAATTATTGTTTTGTTTGTCTGGGTGGTTAGAATGCTTAAAGTCTGCCTTCTTACCACATTTCAAGCAAGCAATCACTATATCTTAGTTATTAATCACTATATCTTAGTTACCATGATATCCATTATTTTGTCCTCAGGACTTACAAAGGTAACTTTTACATTTTATACATTTCCCAATTTTCCTTACCCTTTAGGTCCTGGGAAGCACCCTTCCACTCCCAATGATTTTAGAGTCAGCATGTAAGGGAGATCCCACAGTATCTGTCTTTCCGCATCTTTGCCTTCACTCAGCATCCTTGTTCTCTATGTCCACTCATGGTGCCACAAACAGAAGGACGTCTGTTCTCTCAAGGCTGCGTTACCTCCCACAATACTGTGTTTTCTTCTCTGCTCTTTCATTCACTGACACTTAGCCTGCTTCTGTATCCTCGGTATTGCGACTGGTGCAGCAATGGACATGAGGCACAGATCTGCTTTAACATAATGGCTTCTTTTGCTTTAACTATAAACCCAGAAGGTTGATTATTGCCCCATATGCTGGTGATGTTTTTAATCATTTGGGAAACTGCCTTACTGATATCTGTAATGGTAGACCTATTGGCATTCCTGTCAACATTTGTACTTAAAATAGGTGTTGCCATTCTGGTTTTGAAGAGGGGCTTAAGTTACTAGTTGGACTTGTCATAGCTGATAGTGGCGGTTCCATCACATATGTGAACCTCCCAAGTATTGGTGAGTTTGGGATTTTTAAGAGGAAAAAAAGTCAGACATGTAGCAACATGCGCAGACCCCAGATTTTGTAAATTGCTTCCCTATTCTAGAGACTACAAATTCCCTATAAACACTAAAGACCATGCTGATCTTTTCTACTCAATGGTCTCCTCTAGGCAAGGGCTCTAGATAAAATCTGGACAAGTATAATAACTTTTAATTTGATTTTCTCTATTATTTAGGTTTAATTATTCCCACCCCAAAACAATGTTTTGCTCCACCGGGAGCAGTGGTTTGGAAGTACAATCTAATGTAATTTGGATGTGAACTCTCCCCTAGTGGTTAGAGTTGAAAGACTTGTTCTCTGTTAGTAGTGCTGTTTCGGAAAGTTCTGGGTGCTTTAGAACTGATAGTACTAGTCACTGAGGATGGATCCTGGAGGTTAACTCATCACTGCCTCCATTGTGAGTCTCACTCTGCTTCTACACTCCAACATGTAAATAATCTGGGCTCCGCACTCTTGCCGCCATGTTATTCTTCCCAAACCCATGGAGACAACAGACTGTGGGCCCCACACTCTGACATCATCTTAAGTTAAAATAATCTCCCACTCTCTCAAGTTGTTTATGTCAGGAGTTTTATAACAGAAGTAAGAAAATGGACCAACACATGACTTTTCAGATAATGATGCTAAGGTAACTGTCTTTTTGGTGAGCCCTTACCTATTGATTGGGATTAGCATCAAAAGAGAAAGTTGGATGCACAGATAGACTTGTGTATGGGAAAATTTCACATGGACAGGTGATGCTCTTATAAGCAAAAGAATGCCAAGGCTCACTAGAAAACCTCTAGAAGCAAGAGGAGAGCCAGGGACAGATTTTTCACTTGATGTCTCTCAGAAGGTCCAACCCTGCCCATTGGTCATTTAATGAATAGAATTCAGAATTACAACACAATTGTTCAAGGCATCTAGTCTGTAGGACTTTGTTATGGCTGTCTTCAGAAGCTAAATCATTTGTCTTCTCTCCTGCCGTCTTTGTCTCTTCCTGAATTTTCAAAACTTATACAAGAAACACAGTCTCCTTGTAAAAACTGGAAGAATGCAGTAGATACCATTTCTAAAAAGCTACTGTTCATCACGTGCCAGACACTAAGTGATTCAGATGGTATTTCATTTGGTCCTTGACTTGTTCTATTAGGAGTCCCATTTTATTTTATTTTATTTTATTTTATTTTATTTTATTTTATTTTATTTTATTTTATTTTATTTTATTTTATTTTATTTTTATTTTTATTTTTATTTTTATTTTCTATATTCTTTGTTTATATTTCAAATGCTTTCCCCTTTCCCAGTTCCCCCTCCCCATAAGTCCCATAAGTCTTTTTCCCTCTGCCCATTCCCCAATCACCCCCTCCCACTTCTCTGTCCTGGTACTCCCCTACAATGCTGCATCAAGCCTTTCCAGGACCAGGAACCTCTCCTTCCTTCTTCTTGGGAATCCCATTTTATAGAGGAGAAAATAGAAGAACGAGATTTTGAGTAACTTCTCTCTGGCTATATAGACACTATAAGACAGGTAGGGATTCAAAACCCCAGTGTGAATCCAGGGCCTGAGCTTTGATAAATCATGGAATCATAGTCTGGTTGACTCTCATCACCAAACCATGGAAATAACCACAGTCATGTTAACATGTTGTACTTTCCTGTATATATAAGTTCCTGTTACATGAGTTTACAGTTCCAATAATTTCTGTGGCCCTGAAAGAAGATGCCACTTAAATTTTTTCTGAAAGGATTTTACTTCGTTATAACTTGAATTTTTCTGCTTATCTTGAATATTTAAACATAATAGAAAGTTTTTTATATACCTCCTGCTTGTAGTTTGCAGTATGAAAATACATTTTAAAAATATGATATGCTATACCATGGATTCTTAGTCTGTCTTCTGAGAGGATGGAAATGGCTCTGCACATCCTTGTAATACCCTGTTAACGGTTGGTTGAACCAGAAAGCTCACACTAATGAGAGTGTGGCAGGAGATGGGATGGGGAAAGAAGAGGGAAAAAGAAATGATGTCACAGACTTAGATTCTGTGGCTTCTGGAGGTCATCACTACTGTCTTAATTAGAGAATGTCTGGAGATGAAGACCACAAACCCAGAAACCCAATATTTGACCTCCATATTTAGCTGGATTTCACTAGTTGTGAATGGGTTTGTTTTATTTAGAAATGTAGAAACAAGGAAAGATAATAATATTATCTTTCCTCAGCAGAGGATTTCTGGGTGGAAAAGATCAAATTAAATACAAAAATAGCTGCAAGCACAATTACTGTTGGAGTGTTTCTCACCTTCACACTTGTTCTGGTACTAGATATTGGAAATTACATTTTGTAGTGTCCTTGGGAGAAAAAACACTATAAGAGATTATTTTCTGAGCACTAAGAGAGGAGAAGGTCTAGAGGTCCGACGGCCCAGGCCTTGGTGGAATCTATATGCCTTTTGCTTCACGCAGTTCATGAGTGTTGCATGACCCAACTCCTTATTCAAAGTTCTGCATTTTCATAATACAAATTCTAGAAGATTATAAGTGAAAAGCTTGTCAAGCCTTCTAACAAAAACAGCACTAAATAATCCTTTAATTTTAACGCACACAGTTTACAGGCCTCAGGATTTAGGAAGCTTTGTGTGTGTGTGTGAGTGTGTGTGTGTGTGTGTGTGTGTGTGTGTGAGAGAGAGAGAGAGAGAGAGAGAGAGTGTGTATGTGATAAGAGTGTTCTCTTATACATGTTTGTATAAGAGAATATGTGTGTGAGAGTATTATGTGTGTGTATGTATGTGTATGTGTGTGCGAGAGAATGAATGCATGTGTGCACATGTGCAAATGCATGTGAGAAAGTGTGTGTGTATGTGTGTGTGAGAGAATGCATGTTTGTGTGAGAGTGTTTGAGCATGTATGTGTGTGTGAGATAGAATGCATATGCCTGGTGAGTGTGTGGATGTGTGCATTGTGAGAGAATGAATGTGTGAGTGTGTATGGGCACATGCGAGTGGGTAAGAGAGTGTGTGTGCATGTGTGTGAATGTGCGCATGCATATGTGCATATCTGTGTGCAGGTATGTGAGTACATGTTTTCATGTGTGTGTGTACATATGTTTTCACACCTTGCTACCTCAGAACTAGTCAGGGAAGCCTGCACAGGAAGCATGTCCTCTGAGCTTCGGTTAGCCCAGTGTCGCTAACCCTGAAGTCTAAGCTTCAGCAGAGAATGACTTCTCAGCCATGATCTGGAACAGGAATGCGCAGCTACTGCTTTGTGTGAGTTACAGCAGACTCAGGTGCCATTCTGTCACGTTAAAGACGCAGGTGGCTCTTTAAAGATACCATCAAAATGTACGGAGATGTGGAGAACTTGAAAAGTGGCTTCTAAAGCAAGGAGCTGCTTCCACAAAGACAGTCACTGTGCAGAGAAGATTCTCTGTGCTAGTCACCGAGACCCCAGAGAAAAGGGAATGTGTTTCCTATTCCTGGATCTCTGTAGCTGTCCAGTTGACATTACATCATTTTCATACAACACAGTATGAAAATGTGTGGTAGTACATAGTAAGATTCCATTTAAGCTGTCTGGACGGGTCATTTCTTATAGCAGAAAGGCTGTAACAGTGGTTGCACATGTCTGCAGGCCACTCCTGATGTTGCACAACACATTTGGAATGTCATGAATGGTCACAGGCTAGCCCATCTCTGATGCTGCTCTGACTCTTATATGGAGTAGTTACTTCACATTCATCGCACCTCAAAGATTTTCTTTGTTTTCTTTTGTTTTTCTGAGACAGCATTTTACTGTGTGGCCCTGCCTGACCTGAAATTTGCTCTGTAAACCAAGCAGGTATAAAACTCACATAGATCTGCCTGCTTCTTCCTCCCGGGGGGTTGGGATCTCAATGCATATATTCAAGGGAAGCCCTGATGATGTACATCTGTAGCGTACAGAGGTGAGGTATCCACACACTGCTAACTGCATTAATTACTTACTT
Source organism: Apodemus agrarius (assembly GCA_964023405.1). Lineage (NCBI taxonomy): Eukaryota > Metazoa > Chordata > Mammalia > Rodentia > Muridae > Apodemus > Apodemus agrarius. Next base: position 100,707,814 of record OZ030007.1, on the reverse strand, counting down.
CTTGGAATGAAGAGAAGAAAGAGGAAGCCAAAGGTAGGGTCTTTAGCAGGTCATCCTGAGTTCCTGCTCCTCCAAGTTTCTTCCTTTCCCACCCTGAAAATTTCATTTTCTTTTAATCTTAAAATCCCATCCTTCACTTAAGAAATATACATTTTGGCTAACATGTTAAAATGTTCTCAAGTCGATACCTTGAGAAGACCCTGCGACACACTGAGGAACACGCCTACATAGTAAAGTCCAGCTCCTCGGTATGGCGTCACTGGCATCTGTGGCTTCGTCCTCCCCTGCCCCACTGCCGTTCTCTGCATCTCCAGCCAACCTCAGAAGAGCCACAGTGTAGGGTGAAGCCCCTCCCTCCTGGTCCTCTGCATGCCCTCCGTCTTCTCCCTCCTCACAAGCCACTTGTCTATTCTTTCCGGTGAGTCGAGTACCTTTATCACTGTCCTCCACTGAAGCCTAACCCAACTCACCTCCTTTATGGGATTGCTTAATTTCCCAGCCTCTCTCAGCTAGCCATCGCATGGAATCTTAGCTAATCTTATGACATCCTTCACATTTTATCTTAAACTCAATGAGGGTGCACTCATCTACAGCACTTGATGTGCCTGGTATTATTCTAAGCAGCACTTTCTATAAATTAACTCACTCTGGCCTCATATCAACCTCTGGAACTAAGAGCTACTTTGACTCTTCACTTCAGTGATGAGTCAAAGGACTGAACATCAGGGGAGCTAAGGAGCATAGCCAGCCACTAGTGCTAAGGAGTAAGCCACACCCAGATGTGCTTCTCTACCCAGAGGCCATGCTTCTGCTCCTCTACATAGTTTCTTCATAGTTACTTGTAGGCTTGATGTGTGGTGTATCTCCTCTCTTGGAAGCCTGTGGCGCTTGGCACACACACGTGGCACACACCCATGGCACATGGCGCATGGCACAAGTGTTCCCCAAGTGCTGGAGGAGTGAAATAACCTATATGGATTATTTTAAGAGGGTTGTAACATTCTAAATTTGGAGGACCATTGTAGATAAGGCTTCCGGTCTTTCTGAGAAGGGAATTTCTGGTGGCAGAAAAGGGTGACACATAGATTCTTTTTGGAAGTAGGCATTTTCCCATAACTGTTCCCTCGTACCTAAGTGCTTTTCCTTTCCATTTGTTTTCTTAAGACATGTTCACACTTATATTTTAAACAGTGAGAATGAAAAGATCACTTGCAAATGCCAACTAGGAGGAATATTTATTTTAAACAATGCCATTCCGGTGTACCAGCTGCTGTTGCTATGCTTGCCCGATGGTTGCTAGGAGTACCACGGAGAGTTATGCTTGTGATGTCAGGATGATAAGTTGCTTCAACCCAGTATTCCATTGGTTCTTGTTTTTCTAGGATGAAGAATCGTTAACCCTTTGCCATGACAAGGAACTTGATTTTAATTTGCAGAAATAATTTGAACTACAAATTAATTAATTAAAATCTAGTTGTTTTCTAAGGCTGGAAGGAAATTTGTCAATTTACATGGCATCTCTGAGTTTAAGATTCAGAATTTAGGACAAACTTATTTTTTCTTTAATTTCCTCTCAAAGAATAATTAAGTAATTCTAGGAGGTTAATATCAATGTTTGATATTTACCATGGGTATATTCCACAATTCTCTCAGTATCATATTTTAGTGATACTTCTGAAAATTTCCTTTCAGAAAAGAAAGCAGACTGATATCTCCATGATTATATTTGCTCCCATAGGCTCACCAGTTCTCACATGGCTTTCATAAATTATTTTGACTGCAACATGCCCATGAAGGAACAAGACTTGGTCATCGCATAAATGCAAGAATAAGTTTGCTTTGCCTCTTGTGAAGTAACAAAAAGTATTTCATCAAAGAAATAATGATTTCAATGGAATTTTAATTACTTTGAATTTATGACTATTTCATTCTTTCTATTCCCCTCGGGCATATTTTTAGACATTCCATAAATGTATTCTCTATCATGTCCATAGTCTCCAATTTTGTTATTTTTGGTTGCATTACCTACTTTCTTAGAAGACTCAGCTCTGATTAACACTGGCTTGGTTCAGACCTCATTATGACACAAAAGACTGTCTGCTCAGAAATTCCTGGACTTATGGATTCTGTCTTATGTCCTGAAGTTCTTACAGCAGCTTGAACTCCCCACTTTTCTCTCTTGCACCCATGATCCCACCCTTCTTGAAGTAGCTACTTCAACTTATCCAGGCCCTTGCCTTACAAATACTGGTTCTCCAATCCATTGTACTCACCGCTTTCCTCTTCTATGCTAGTCTCAAGTTCTGCTGGCTTGGTAACAATGGGATACCTTACAAAGGTGGTCTCCAATTCAAGCTATATTCTCAGGGCTGCTGCTCTTCAATCCTTTCTTCTGGGATGCCCTCACTTTCCCATGTTCTTTGTTGGAGTACCCAATTAATCTCTTTTCTAATTGATCCAGCAGCTATGCCTTCCTCATTATCCACCCCAATGTTCTAGATTCCCAAATGAAAGACACACTCATGCAGCTTTATATTTTAACTCACCTCCAACAGCTCAATGGCTGGGCCACTCCCAAACCTCCACGTGGCTAATACCTCCCCTCCAATCTTCCTGGGTTATTACTTACTAAAATATATATTCCATTGTTGTTGCCCCTAGACCCAGTGTGTGTGTGTGTGTGTGTGTGTGTGTGTGTCTGTGTGTGTGTAGGGGGCGGCACTGGGAGTGCCCTTCTCCAGCTCTTACATATTAGCTGTCTGTCTGTCCCGCCTTCTCAGGCATGGCAGCTGCTCCTCTCCCATCATGGCAGCCATGTCTTCCCTCCCTCTCTCAATCTCTTGCCCAGGAATCCTAAAAGTCCTTGCTCAGCCATTGGCTGCCAGCAACTTTATTTACCAATCAAAACCAACTGGGGGCAGGGTCCCTCATCATCTTATGGGCAGACATGTGGATTCCCATGTAATTTGTGGGACCAAATTAACATAAGTAGCAAATCCACAACATTGCTTTACTCCCTATCTCCTTAGCTAATGGATCTTTAACCAGCAACATTGTGTTTACTATTAAAGAAAGGCAAAACAGGCCATTAGGTGTAAACTTATTGACCTTTGCAGTCTATATCTGTATATTTATCTATGTTTAAATTAACACTTACTTTTCCCCCTCTTTTCTCAGAGAAACTACTATACTTCTTGACCAAAGTTGAACCTTCCAGATTACCCTATAGTTGTATCAAGCATTTTGATATTAAGAGATGAAGTTGTCACTTACCAAGGTTATATTACAGAAGCACAGATGAATTACAAGAGTAAACATGCACACACACATGCACACATGCTTATATGGATTTAATTAAGTTTACAGTTCTGTGTTGGGCAGCATCCATAGCTATCCAGGGTGTATTCAGCATGTGGGACGTAGACTGGATTTATCTGGTCCCATCCATGCGATTCTTCTGAAATCATGTCTCATCAATAACAAACTCTCTGAGTTCTTTGTTATAACATGGATGTGTATGTAAGACTCTCTTGTCTTAAAAAACAAAGGAAGTTTGAATAGCATCAAAGTCCTTCCTTATATTGATCATTTGAGAATATATTGTCTTTTTTGCTTTGTTTTGTTTTTTTGGTTTTTCAAGACAGGGTTTCTCTGTGTAGTCCGGGCTGTCCTGGAACTCACTCTGTAGACCAGGCTGGCCTCGAACTCAGATATCCACCTGCCTCTGCCTCCCAAGTGCTGGGATTACAGGCGTGCGCCACCACGCCCGGCTTATATTGTCTTTTTTAATCTTCATAACAATTTATGTGTTAGTTATTTATTCGTTCTATTTTGGGTCAGATCAGAAAAATCAAAATGTAGGCAGATTTGTGGGATAAAGTTGCCAGTGTCAATGTCAGAATTGAAATTGGCATTTCTAGGGCAACAATCTGAATGATAGCTTTCATGAGTCCCCATTTCTCTTGGCTCCAATATTTCTAATCAAATTACTTACTCATATTCTACTTCAGCCTGTCTTGCTAAGTGAGTTATTTCTGTCAGTGCTGTTTACAGTATGCTTATATACTGAATGCAGTAGCTTCTTACCCAACCTACAGAACAATTGGTCAAGATGCAGTACAGAAGGGGTCCCCTGCTGATGATGGTGGCTTCAACTTCCTACATAACTAGCACAAATTGCCATACAGAGTAATGTTCCCCACAGGATGGATGAGAATGGCCCCTGTATAAGAAAAAGCAGTCAGTGGAAGTAATAGTGAATGCTTAGTAACAGCTAACTGAATGAAAGTTCCTGATGAGCACTGTTGGCTAATTTATGTGTTACAGATATTGTCCTCATAATATTTGGCCTGTCTAAGGACCTCCAGGACACTATTGAATCATCAGACCGGGATGGCTATCCTTGGTTATAAGCTTGGTTACATCTGGAATTAACCAAAACCAAAATGGCTAGGTACACCTGTAGGAATATCCACCTTTAATCTGGGTCACATCTTCTGTTGGCAGCCTATATAAAGGACATGGAACAGGGAAGCTCTTGCTCTTTGTCTGCTTGCTCTAGCTAGGAAGTCCATTCCTCCACTGGCATCAGAACCTATTTCTTTCTGACTCTGATATATACTGAAGACAAGCTGAGATATCAAGCTTCATGGGCTGAACAACTACTAGATTCCTTCCATTTGTAGATAGCTATTGCTGGATTAGCTGGCCCATAGCCGTAAGACATTGTGTGTGTGTGTGTGTGTGTGTGTGTGGGTGTGTGTGTGTGTGTGTGTGTAGTATTAAATATATTGGATATATGGATTTATATTCATATAAATTCAGTTCCTCTAGAGAACTCCAACAAATACACCATTATTGAGAACTTACCAAGTGTCACACATCATTCAAAATATTTGATTTTATTAATGCTATAACGCATTTCTACCTATTTCACAGAGGAGGAAACTGAGATTTAGTAAATAACCAAGGATGTATCCAAAGCATGGGAATATGCACAGTACTGGGCACATAAAGGTGCTAACTTCCTGGAAAATAAATAGAAAACCTGACTATTGTAACCTTTGGATTTCTAATAATTTAGAAGGATCTCTTTTGAGTTTTGTTATAATGTAATTCATGAAAAGTGTGAATCAATTAGCCAGCCTACAGTTACATTTCAAACTCTTCCATTAACCCTTCAATTAAAAATTTTGGCCCTGGGCCGGGCGTTGGTGGCACATGCCTTTAATCCCAGCACTCGGGAGGCAGAGGCAGGTGGATTTCTGAGTTTGAGGCCAGCCTGGTCTACAGAGTGAGTTCCAGGACAGCCAGGGCTACACAGAGAAACCCTGTCTTGAAAAACCAAAAAAATTTTTTTGGCCCATAATTCATTATGTCCAAATTGATGAATATTGTTTTAGGCACAGAAGCAAGCCTCATTATCTTATAGTCATGATTAAAAAAAAGAGCAGAGTTTATGTGTAGAATTTTCGCTTTCTTTCAACCATTGACAAATATTCTCTTGTTCTCCCCACATTTTGCTTCATAGTTTTCAATATTTGGTCCAACTTATGATTCTACATTTTATCACAATTCACAGGCAATGTTTATAAAATATGGCTTCTCCTTAGTTATATACATATGTGAGAAAAGAAGCCATAATTATTGCAATCATTTCATGTCACATCTTATCACACATACCTAACACATTGAATCCAATTAGAACAAATATAAAGCAAAGTGCAAGATCTTGAGAGGAGTTTGTTATGGTGTGTTGAATTCTTATTATCTTAATTTTATGGCATTGTCAATTTGGATATAATGCTTTTAATTCCTCCTTTCCTGTACATATCAGAACAACATTTTTTTTTATTTTTAAATAGTTTTTAACTTAATTTATTTGCATTATACTTTTAAACTCCACATTCCTTTCTATATAGTTGCATGTCAAAAAAATACTGAACAGTTTCACAATTTGCTGAAATACACATAGGAAAACAGATAAGTGACATAATAGCTTGCTTAAATTTCTCTGAAAGAAACATTATTAATTTAAAGAGTTCCAACAAAATTTTTAAAAAATTTTCAGCAATGATTATATATCTGAAATATATAAAATTTAAATACTTATAAAAAGGTTAAAAACCAAAATGACAAATTTTTGTTTTCCCTTATTAAAAATCCAGACAATGAATCATATCAAGAAAGTTCAAAAGGTTACTACAACACTGCTGCCTTAGTCATCCTCAGAATCACTGTCCCTCCTCATGGGGACAGGGCCCCGCACTGAGGACAGCAGCAGGTCTTGGATGGGCTTCTTGGGGTTCTCCTCCAGCTCTGTCTTGATTGCTCCCGACTCAGATAGTTTCCACTCCAACTCATCTATGGTCAGGTTCATGCCACCGAACACCAGAGGGCCGATGTACTGTGCCTTGATATCCCCTTCCCGGTAGACAAACACCGTGGGGAGATTCCTGTCGGGGTAATTGGGTATGCAGGTCGTTGAAATGGCTTTGATAAATTTCACATCGGGAAACTTCCTGGCGAGTTCACTCAAGTGATGGTTTATCAAGGAGCAGAGAGGAATCCCTTGTTTGTACAGGTGTAGGACCACCCACAGGCCCTCGCCAGCTTTCGTAACTTCTTGAACATAGTCCTTTCCTGAGATCTCTAAAACTTCTCCAAACCTGTTCTTCAGCTGAGCTGCTTTCCACTCAGCCAACCTCTGCTGCCGGTACATCTCGATGGCTCGTTCGTCCTCCTCACTGAACTCATCCTCGTTCTCCTCCAGCTCTTCCAGAGTCATGTCCTCATACGTTTTCACCACTGACTGCTGGAGGAGCTGCTGCTCCTTCTCCTCCTCTTCCTCCTCCAGCTCCTTCAGGCTCTCCTTAGGGGGGAGGATGCCCTTTTTCCGTAGGATGTCATTCCACTCGGTGTCTGCGTTGGGGTCCTGCATCTTGCTTCCAGTCACTCAGACCAGCCCTCTGCCCGGCTCCCCAGAACAACATTCTATTAACTAATATGATGGTATGATTTTTGAGTTTTAGACTTTTCAGTATTAATACTCAGGGCAAATTTAGTTGATTATATCCAAAAGCTAAATTTTCTATTTCATTGGAATATGAATATTTACATTCTTTAACTTCAGTGTAAGTATGTGTCTGAAAGGATAGACCTGATAATCCGCTGGGTTGGTTTGCATACCCAATATCCTATGTGTGTTCAGTATGCAACAGGAATATACTGGAAATGCTGAAATAATGTATGACAATTCTAACCCTTTTATAAAAAGACTTCTAAAACTTCCATAAGTTGTATGTGTGTGTGTATATATATATATATATTCAAACATATTTAATTATTTTAAATGCATATATATGATTTAATACATGCATATATTTATATAATATAATACATAAAAGCATATATATGCATTTAAATAATTAAATATTTTTGTTTATATATCTTGCCAAAACAAACATTACAATTCCTGAGAACTTATTCTTAGCAACTAATTATACACCAAGAAGAAGAAAAGCAGGAATATAAGAAAACATTCACCAGTGTGCTAAGTATATAGGACAAGCAAAGTGATGCACATAAATATCCTGAAAGACTGAAGCCATTAAGTTTAATATATTCTTTCAAGTGAGTTTTTGTCATCCAGTAATACAGATGAAAAGTTGATTTAGCAAGACAGAAAGGCAAAGGCAGGGTATAAAATGACCACACATGGCCATATCATACGAGACAAGAGCTGCATTCTAAAGTGGCCAATGGTATGAGGACATTATATTGAAACCAGTACTTGCTGACAGAAGCCTGGTATGGCTGTCCCCTGACAGATTCTACCAGCACCACAACAGTACAGATACAGAACTCACAGCCAACCATTGGAGTGAGCTCAGGGACCCTAATGGAAGAGCTAGGGGAAACACTGAAGGAGATGAAGAGGATTTCAACCCCACAGGAAGAACAACATAAACTAACCAGACCACTCAGAGCTCCCAGAGACTAAACCACCAGCCAAAGAGTAACATGGAGGGATCCATGGCTTCAGATACATTTGTAGCAGAGGATGGCCTTATCTGACATCAATGGGAGGGGAGGCCCTTGGTCCTGTGGAAGCTCGATGCTCCAGCATAGGGGGATGCTAGAGCAGTAAGGCAGGGGTGAGAGAGTAGGGGGAGGAGCTCCCTCATAGAGGAAGAGGATGGAAAGGTGGGATTGAAGGGCTTGTGGAGGGGTAACCTTGAAGGGAGATATCATTTGAAATGTAAACACAGTGATTAATTTTAAAAAAGGAAAGAAAAAACCCAAAAAACAAAAAACCCTCCAGAACTTTGTCTTAGGATCTTTTGATCTGTCAGACAACCTGTGTCAAATTGCTAAGCTTTCCTAGGGTTCCTCTTGTAAATGTGAACAATACTCTCAGGTTTTTGTGGAGATTAACTGAAGTACTCAGAGGGCCATGGACAAACACCGTGCATTGATTTGTTACATATACACAAAGCAGGGACTGACAGAAAGAACTGATAAGAAAAACATGAAGTTTTGTTATAGGGAAGCCTGTGGATTAATTTTCAAATGATTTTTGCATTATAGTGGAGAACAGCATTGAGCACATGGGCACAGGAAAATTTCCTGAACAGAACACCAATAGCTTATGCTCTAGGATCAAGAATTTCAAATGGGACCTCATAAAACTGCAAAGCTTCTGTAAGGCAAAGGACATTTTCAATAGGACAAAACTGTGACCAGCAGATTGAGAAAAGATCTTTGCCAATCTTACATCTGATAGAGGACTAATATCCAATATATACAAAGAACTCAAGAAATTAGACTCCATAGAACCAAATAACCCTGTTAAAAATGGGGTACAGAGCTAAACGTAGAATTCTCAGCTGAGGAACACTAAATGGCTGATAATCACCTAAAGAAATGTTCAACATCCTTAGTTATTAGGGAAATGCAAATCAAAACAACCCTGAGATTCCACCTCATACCCTTTGGAATGTAAACATAGAATATAGAAAATAAAATTAAAAAAAAAAAAAAAAAAAAAAAAAAAAACTCAGGTGACAGCAGATACTGGAGAGGATGTGGTGAAAGAGGAATATTCCTCCATTGCTGGTTGGATTGTAAGCTGGTTCAACCACTCTGAAAATCAGTTTGACAATCCCTCAGAAAATTTGACATAGTACTGCCTGAGGACCCTGCTATAACACTTCTGGGCATATACCCAGAAGATGCTCCAATGTGTAATAAGGACACATGCCTCACTATGTTCATAGCAGCCTTATTTATAATAGGCACAACCTGGAAAAAAGCCAGATGTCCCTCAACAGAGGAATGGATATAGAAAATGTGGTACATTTACACAATGGAGTACTACTCAGCTATTAAAAACAATGACTTCATGAAATTCTTAGGCAAATGGATGGAACTAGAAAATATCATCCTGACTAAGGTAACCCAATCACAAAAGAACATACATGGCATGCACTCAGTGATAAGTGGATATTAGCCCAGGAGCTAGGGATACCCAAGATATAATTAACAGACCACATGAAGCTCAAGAAGAAGGAAGACCAAAGTATGGATAGTTTGGGCCTTCTTAGAAGGAGGAACAAAATACCCATGAGAGGAGATAAAGAGACAAAAGTGTGTAGCAGAGACTGAAGGAAAGGTCATCCAGAGACTTTCCCACCTGGGGATCCCTCCCATATACAGTTACCAAACCCAGACACTATTGTGGATGCCAACAAGTACTTGATGACAGGAGCCTGATATAGCTGCCTCCTAAGAGGCTCTGCCAGTGCCTGACAAATACAGAGGGGGATGCTCTCAGCCAACCACTGCAACCACTGGACTGAGCACAGTATACCCAATGGGAGAGCTAGAGAAAGGACCCAAGGAGCTTCAGGGGTTTACAGTCCCATAGGAGGAACAACAATATGAACCAACCAGTATCCTCGGATCCCAGGGACTTAATCACCAACCAAAGTGTGCACATGGAGGGACCCATGACTCCAGCTGCATGTGTAGCAGAGGATGGCCTTGTTGGACTTCAGTGAGAGGAAAGGCACTTGGATCTGTGAAGGCTCATTGCCCTAGTGTAGGGGAATGCCAGGACAGGGAAGCAGGAGTGGGTGGGTTGGTAAGCAGGGGAGGGAGTTTGGGATAGGTGGTTTTCGGAAGGAAAATGAGGAAAGGGGATAAAATATGAAATGTAAATAAATAAAGTTTAAAAATAATAACACATAAATATTAGGTAGAAGCCAGCAGCAAGGGAAATCCCTCAAAGCACACTACACATTAGGCTGGCTTCTAATTTAGGTCTGTATCCATTTAAAAGAGATGTGATCACCCCAGTAGAGTACCACAATTCCAAGGGTAGCCACGGGCCACGCCGATGGCTTCTGATTCCAGCTGCTCTCACACTCTTGAAATTGCGCAGCCATTTGTTGGTTCATCCAACCCTCACCCCCAACCCCAGATGCGGATATGACTGAGGCGTCATGCTCTTCTGCTAATGGTGAAGGACCTTGGGATTCCCACTCCCATGAAGAGGGTGTCCTGGGCCTTCCAAGTTACCAGCTCATACACGGCTATTTCTCTTCCTCCTTTTCTAATCCCCTTCTATCAGACTGAAGTGAATACCGGTGAAGCAAAGGTACCCATGCTTCTATTCCTTAATCTAAAATCGACTAATCATGGTTTCAACACCTAACTCATAATCCCAATAACTTGATTTAGCTGAATACCATGCAAAGTCCACAGTGAGATGTTTGTGTCACAGTTTCACCCGAAAGCAACATCACTGGCTGCTTAATATACCTGATGTCATTATGACAGAGTTCCATGTAGCAAAAAATCAATAATTATTATCTTGGCATAAATTCTATTCATTCTGCAGGGCATTAAGACTCAGAGAAGTTTTTCTAAGTCTTTAACTCAAGAAGATATAAAATCGAGAGTTCAGGGTAAGCCCCCGGCTTGTCACCACCTGCTTACATGTAAGAGCTGGTGCTTCAGGCATGCCTCAGCCTGCCTAGCTTCCTCTTATTAGCGGGGACATTTAATTAAACCAAGATAGTCTGCACCTGACCGGGCCATCTACTGATGAGAATAGAATTGATGGGAGATGAACAGGTAACAGTGGGAGATACATGAGAATGAGAAATAAAAGAGCCATAGTCAAACCGAAGAATATTGCCATAGTATATTATATCTGACATTTACTATTGTATCTAATAATGCATCCCTGGCTCTCCAGCAGCCATGTTATTTCATTATTTTAGATTTTGGAAGCTTTCATGTTTGGAAAGTGACAGAAATCTCAGCCCTCCATTCCTTATTAGAGTGCATATTTAATTGTGTTCTTTTGTTCATTATATGTGGATGTTGCCATCCAACCAGAGGGACACTGACAAAATCATATAAATAGCCTTGCCTTTTCGAGGTATTTAAAATTCTATTGTTTCCATAAGCCACAGAGGGCGAGTTATTTTTCCTGGACAGACAGTGCATTCTTCTCTTGGGGTTTTTATGGACAGACTGTATAAAATGATAACACAATGAATGGAGGGCCAGCTCCACTATATCAAGGGCTTAAATCAGCTATTTCAGACAGAAACTCAATGCAGCAGGACACGTTTCAAATAGGTCCGCAGGTACAAGGTATAATGCAAAATTCCAGCATGTTTTGTGATTAATTCTCATGAATGGTTAGTGCCATTTTGACCCTAAGTTTGAGCTAAGGTGAGAGACATTTCAATGATGTTGGTGCAGGTGGTGACCTGAATAAAATCAATCTCATTTGCATGTCAGAATTAAAATAGATTGTGGTTCCTGTCCAGAATAGCAAGGTTTAGGACTACCGAGGACGTAGGGGAAAGGTGAATTTGCTACTTATGTCTTCATATCATTGAGGATAGTCACAATTCTATAATCACAAGGCCCACTCCCACTTCCACACTCTTCCTGCAAGGGAAGAGTCTTTATTGTAATTGTTTAAGAATAAGTCATTCTAAGGTTAATTTCTAATCAACCCTGACATCATCATTATAGCTAGAGCTTCCATTTTTATTGTTTCATTTTAAAACCTGTTTTGGAAAAAAATCCAAATTAAAGTGATTTCTTCAAACTGTCTCAAAGGGGAGTGAAGAAATGTCTATTTGCAATTAATGATGCAGAAAATAAGAATTACTCCCCGTTTGCCAATAAAGTATATTTTATCAGTTTGAAATTCATTTAAATGGAAAAGTTTCACATGGAATTAATCTTTACACATAGACTTGAATGCAAGCTAAAATCTATGGATGCACAGGTGACCCATTTCTCCTTCCCAGTTATAGTTCCCATGAGAACTCTAAGCTCATGAGTAGATTTTCTTCATCTCAAACCATTGTCATAGTTTTAAAATTATTATTACTTGATAACTGAATTGTAACCCCATGATAGTAATTATAATATACTATACAATATCCAGCAAAACAATTTTTAAGCCATTGAATGAATTCTAACATGATATTCTATGGGTTTCCCATTTAATCTTTTCCCAATCACTGTGACTGATATGCTCATAAAGAAATGATATGCATGTAATATCTTCAATAGAAAGCACATATTTTGGCTATCTAAAACAATAGAAGAAATATGTGATGTTTCATATACTCATAAAATCAGATATTCTTTGCGATAGATCTGTTTCAGTCACTCTTGAATTTATATTTCATACATTCCCAAGGAGGAGATGAAAAGATTGCTGAGGACGAGAGTAACCATATAATTCGATAAACAACATTTGAACATGGAAGTTTCATGCTAGTCATCATATTGGGGACACATGATTACCTTGTTTCTCAAAAGCTCAAGTACAATAAAGTGATAACAGACCAGAAGACAAAAGTTCAAAGAAGGGGCAGATGCTGGACAAACGTCCAAGCATGCCTCCCTGACTTCCTTCCATTGGGAGGCCACAAACAACACGGCAGGTTGAGGTACGGGGTACTCGTGGGTCACTGCTTCCTAAATCACGAAGGAAACTCTGTTATTAATGGCAGACTACCTGCTGTGATAAAAACAACTTCAGCAACATGAGACAAAAGTCTCTATTTTCATTCACACCATAGTCCATTACATTGATGAAGGAATGATGGTTAGAATGCCACAGTTTATAATTCTCTAGTGACAAGGACTCCTTTCTCTGTGACATGTGACAAGCAAGGAACTTTTGCGGAGAAGCATATGGCCAAAAAAAGAAGCAAAAGGCATAGAGAAGGCATGTCACATGTCATTCTGCAAATGACACATATGACTTCCTCAGATGTTCCATGGCCAGAACTGAATTCAAGACCCCTCCTGTCTGCAAGTGAAATCTGACTATTCACCCAGGAGGAAATAAAAACGGGGTGTAGGCAATGCCCAGGAGATCCGTCACCCCTCACTAGTTAGCTCACCAAGTGCTTGTTTCATCTCCCACCCACCCTTACCATAAGGAGATCTCAGCATCTGCCCTGCTTCACACGCGACCCTCTGTGAACTAGAAAGGCAAATTATCCATTCCTCAGCCCCCACTATACACTTCATGAAACAAGCGAAAACATCACGGTTGACATTTTCTGCCTGGACAGCAGACAATCAATAGTCGCGCGTGGGCTGCATGTTTCCTCCCGTGGCTTTACAGAATCTTGCGTATTCTTTAGCTTCCATCCCAAATGTCTTCTCTCCTTTTGCCCTTCCTCCTCCTGGGGAATTGCCAATGTACTTGTCTCATATTAAGAACCTAGTCAGTGTGTTTGCTCTCATGTAGCCCAGATTAGCAACCTTAAAGCTACTTAGTAAAATCAACAGTCCTTATTATTTAACGCACATAACAGAGTTAACAAAAAAAAGATGCTCTTTGTCAGTGATTATGAGGATTATGGGAGAAGAGATATGAGCCCAGAGTTGAGAAAATTATTTCTACAGTTAGATACACAGGGTAGAAGGGCACAGTACATGAACAAAGCTAATTTTTTTTCCTTTATGATATCTGAATTGTTGCTGAATCTTCCACAACTTAGATGCATTATGTATTTGTCGGTTAATATGTTGACTTCCTGGGTACCCTAGTGACATTCAGAAAGGCCATGTTGTAAATAACTAGAAAAATTTGTGAGTTTGATAACATCTACTGAATTTTCTGACCCAGAAATAGGATAAGGAGACTTTTTAGAATTGCTGTTTAGTATTGTAATTCAGAATAATTTTAGATTTAGAAGCACTGTAAGCATAGTAACAGAGAGCTCCTGTGCCCCGTGCTTGGATTTTTCCTTGCAACAAAACAATAGCTCTAGCAAAGAAAGAGGTTCAGTTTATGTAATGGCGCCAACAAGACTGTAGACTGTGGATCTCATCCTCTCTTCTGCTGCTGACTCTACTTCTGCACCCGACCCAGGAGCCTCCTTTTCATGACCCCTCCCCATTCCACAAACCTGAAACTGTTCTTTGTCACCCCTTTGTCTTCCAACACTTTATAGTCTTTGAAAAAGACTGTTTAGCATTTTTAAGGTGTCCTATAACTTTGATTCATTTGCTGTTTTATTGGAGTCACATTGAAGTTATGGGTTTGGGGAAAAAAAAAAAAAACCAAACAGCAGTATAACTCCTGTCTAGTTGTATCACATAAGGAGTCATCTGAGTCATCATGAAGATGGTCTCACTGACCCAGCGCCTACATCTTGATAGCCTGTCAGATGGGCCCTCGGACTTTCCTCTTTGAAATTAGCAGATACCGTAAGAGGGAAAGTTTGGTTCAGTGCTTGCGTCTTCTTTCTTTGTAGTTACCTGATCCTCCCTTCACTCTGGGTCATTGGTTGACTTTCCATTTTTAAGTAACAGAAAGCCTGTAAAGATGATTTTTCTCTATAATTTTGTTGTGTTTGAGACCAGTACTGTTTCCACTTCTCAGTAGGAGCCAGAAATTCGGTATTTGGCTTCCAAATCTATTCTATTTACATCGGCTGTTATAGTGAGTTATCCTGGTGGTCAGTGCTCCCTAACTGCAGTGTAGATGTTACTGTTGGCCAAATCCTATCATTCCATTTCTTTTGCCAGCAGCTTCCTTTGGAACAGGTCTGCCATTGAATTTTGGCTAACAAGATATGAGGTAAAGCCGTGTACTAGTATTGTCTAAAGGAAATGTTCTTGCCTAATAAGGAAAAATAATGAGACAACAATTTACTTTCATAACCTCCATAGCTGTACCTGCATATAATAGGAATCTGTAAGCACTATAGCTTGAAATACAAAAATAAAGAGAGCAGAATACAAGCTGGCCTTGATGCCGGAGAGCATTTCTAAGTTGCTGTTTAGGACAACCCTATGATCTAATTATAAACTGTTGTGTAAAAACACATAAAACAGTTAGTAAGCAGAAACAAATGTCTTTATGTTCTACTTAAAAGTGGTTAGAAAGAGCCAAACAGGAGACAACTATTTAAACCTTAAAACTTTTAGGACGGAAAAAAATCTGTGATGTGAACAATTTAAATGGCTATTATAAATCCCCACACATGTCTGCACACTTCCAGAAGGTGTGATTTTAAGACCGTGGACCGTAGCCAAAAAATGGGACCAGATCATTTACCCAGTCCGTTAAAGCCCCATTGAAATGTCAACAGTTAACACCTTTTTCTGAGCATAGATGTTGATATTTAATGTGTAGTGGAGTAAGCAGATACTTGCACTAACATTATGGTGTTATTTCTATTTGATTTACAAATTTGTGAGTCTTCTGTCTAAAAAAAAAAAAAAAAAAAAAAAAAAAGCACCCCTCCCCCACATGTCGTTTGCTACTTTCCAAGTATAATTAGCGATAAAAGCCTTTTCTCCAAGTCTTTTATAACCCTGCTTTACTTTCCATTTGAATCTGTCAAGCAGTATTTAATGTTGGCCAATTAAGCGTTGAAGTATTTCACAGGTTTGCTCTGTTGACACTCTCACAGCAACACCTTGTGGCACGCACAGAGATGTAAGTCGGCTTAGCTTCTGGTCTGATTGCTTATTGCCCCTTACATGTCTACAGAGAAGACTCACGAACAAAGTGAGGCTTATAGAGGTGAGTTGGTCAATAGAGTGCGGAGCCCTCATGAGTGCATTTAGTGTTTTTATAAAAGAAGACTCAGAAAGGCGGACTGGTCCCTTCCACCTTGAGGACACAGAAAGCGATTGGCAGAATATTCATAAAAAGGTCCTCTAAAAGGGAGCCAACCACACCACGGACACCTGGAGCTCAGACCTCCAACCTTCATCATTGTGAAAAATAAGTTTCCACTTTATAAGGTACCCAATATGTGGATTCTTTGTTTGTTTGCTTGTTTTTGTTTATTTTGTTTAAATTTTATGTATTTGAGTACACTGTCACTCTCTTCAGACACACCAGAAGAGGGCATCGGATCCCATTATAGATGGCTGTGAGCCACCATGTGGTTGCTGGGAATTGAACTCAGGACCTCTGGAAGAACAGTCAGTGTTCTTAACTGCTGAGTCATCTCTCCATCCCCAAGTTTGTGGTATTTTGTTACAGCATCCAGAACAGACTAGCTGTTGTGGCTACTTGGTTCTGGTGGTTCATCTCTGAACATCAATCAGATGCCAGCCCAGACCTTCATGGCATTTTATCTTTAAGAACTATTTATTTCAGACATATTTAATGAGTTACAGTGTTTCTGTTAAAAATAATACAATTGTGACTGGTGGAATAATGAAAAATTCTGCCCATAAAGTGCACTTTTGCTAATAGGCTGCTTTTTTAATTTCTATACTATCCAAAACATGCAAAGGGCAACAAGGAATGAGTTTGTGACATAGAACATCATAGTTGTGATTCCAATGGCAGCTCCTTTGTTACCAGCAGTGTGGTTCCTGGGATCTCCATGAATCTGCCTGGGAAGACATTGCAGATTTAGATGTAATCAATTTAAAGTGGAAACTCTATAGTCCATGGTTATTTAAATTTCAAGAAACATCCCTCTTGGTGCTGCATGTATTGGGTCTTTCTTCAATAATAAGACATTTCATGTTTCATGATATATGAAAATTTCTGTATTTAAGATGAAAAAAACACCTGGGAATCAGAGAAATAAAAGCTTCTACTGTTTCCAGACATGGTTGAGCATAAAGGTAGCATCTTCTTCTTTATATGAAGCATATTGTGTTAAAAAATTAAACAAAAGAAAATCATGACAGTAATTTATTTTTAAACATTTTCTTTGCATACATTTATTTATTGTGAATATATGTATGTGTGTAACTTTGTCAGGGCAGAAAAGACTGAGGTCTGAAGGAGTTAGAGGACAAGATTCAAGCTGGGGAGATGGCAAGTGAGAAGACCAGAGTTCAGAACCCCAGGACCCACGTAAATGCATGCTGGTTGTGGGAGCCTCAGAAGGCAGAGGTGGGACTCCAGAGTAAGCTTTCTGTCCAGATAAACATATTGTTGAGCTTTGATTTTTTTCACTGAAAGATAATAATAATAAGCTTAACATAAGGAGATGCTTGTCATCCACTTCAGGACTCCATATGTATACACACACACACACACACACACACACACTCACATACACACACACATCCATGCCCACACCCAGTGTGGGTTGCTGGGACTGCTGACCTATCTGGTTTGTGATGATCACCCACGGTGTGGCAGACACAAGTTGTTTCAGTGATGTTGGTCAAAAGGCTATATTGTGGAGTGCCTGAATTCTGGTGAAGGGTCTGTCATTTATATTGGTAGTGAAGCTCACATGAAGTCAAAATCATGGGTTGGGGGGAACGAACACTAACTTGACAGTCTGCTTCCAACTATGGAATCCACTGAAATCCATTGGACCAAACATGCAGTTTGCTGCCAGTCTTGCAGCCCATCTTCATTGTTAGACTCTGAGGACTCAGTCCCTCATGCCATTACCACCCAAAACACCCAGTGTCCCTGTTAAGTAAGATCCCCATGGGGGTGCCACTAAGTCTGTGCTCAAATGAAAATCTGTTATGATGCTCAACAGAACTCATGAGTCAGCCCATCAGAGATGGGAGGTCATGTTTAGTTAGGAGCTCCCTGGTGACTCAGTGTGCAGTGTGTGTTGGAGGAAGGTCCTCCTACATCCTGCATGAAAATTATCTGGAGTGCTTTTTAAGAAGGCTAAATGAGGCATGATTTATACTTTTGATACCTTCCTCCATTCTTCCCATGCCACATGATAAAGGATGCAGTAGGTATTTAAGTGACTTTGAGAAACATTTGAGCTCTGCTTTCTGGGTATGGAATGGAGAAAAGAGAGACAGTGTTGTTATATAATGATGTGGTTCTTACTGAATGGGTGGGATGCAATGGAGCTTTCCGTTTATTTATTGCGTATGTGTGCACACCTGTGAATCTGTACAGCACACATGTCATGTAGAGGTCATAGGACGACTTATAAGTCAGTTGGCTCTCTCCTTCCACTATTTGGGTTCAGTTGATTGAACTCATACCCTCAGGCTTCACAGCAGCACCTTTAACTACTGAGCTACTCTCCAGTTCTGTTGTATTTCTGCTGGTGCAAGTTATTGATTGACCTAAGGCTCTTAATGGGGAGATGGCTAGCCACTCTTTTGTTGCATCAGATATTGCAAAAGTTGTTAAAATGCCGTATGGCTCAGTGTGTAGAGCGCATGCCTGCCTCGTGGAAGCCTTGCTTTCAGTCTCTGCTTCTTCATGTACTAGGCCTGGTAGCACATTCCTGTAATTCTAGTGGTGGAGAGGTAGAGGCAGCAGGATCATCAAGTTCAAGGTCATCTTCAACTATACAGCTAGCAGAGGCTACATGAGACATTGTCTCAATAAAAGCACGTTTGCATCTCATC
The DNA here is from genome assembly GCA_964023405.1 of Apodemus agrarius. Lineage (NCBI taxonomy): Eukaryota > Metazoa > Chordata > Mammalia > Rodentia > Muridae > Apodemus > Apodemus agrarius. The sequence goes on along the minus strand of OZ030007.1, from coordinate 100,688,938 downwards.
CTCTTTCTTACTCTTCCCCAAACAAATATTCTCATCTGTTTCTTGTGAGTTGACTTAGAGATATTTAGGCTTGTATTGTTATGAACGACACATACTTCCTTGCACACATTGTAAAATTTGTTTACTAAATGACCTACCCTGGTGACTGTCCATGAACACACTCATTTCTCTCCCTCGTTCTTGTTAATATATGTACACAATGCAATTCGTGAAGGGACCACATTCATAAATAGAATTCTTCTGTGGATGGACATTGGGTTTTAGCCCTTTGATACATTAAGTAATGCTGGATTAAATATTCTTTTATATAGCCTTTGTTTGCTAGAGAAATAAATGAAGATTAACGGAGAAAAGCTAGCTCTACTCCAAGCTGGCCATTGCTATTTGTATTTGACAGATTGTCAAAAGTTGGCAGAGGAGAGGGAACACTTTGAAGTGGAGAAGAAGGCAGATCTCTCATGTAAAGTCACATTGGAGGCTGGGCATGGAGATGTGGGCTATCTAAGAGAGGTATTGATTGTTTGGGAGTGCATACTGAGCTTTCTCTCATTGGTGCCAAGTTAGAAGAGGGGATGGAATTAGGAAAACTATTAGATTGTAATCAACCAAAGGTCATTTGCTGATGATTGCTGAAGACAGTGCTGTTTAGCTTCCTGGACTGTTACCAGATAAAGCAATCTGGCTTCCTGGAATCCTGACTCATAGCAGTCTGTTTACTGAAGAAAACGGGTTTGTTTCCTGATTAGGTTAGAGGGAGTTAGAGCCCTATTTTTATATATGATCTAACTGCTATCTATTGACATTTTCAGCCTCTCTGAACATATGTGTGAGCATATTTATAACTCTTTGGAGTAAAATTATTAGCAAAAGTTACCTAACTATTTAATTTATATATATCATCTATCTATCTATCTATCTATCTATCTATCTATCTATCTATCTATTTGTCTACATATCTATTTATCTACAGAAAAGAGACAGAGAGAGAGAAATTGGTAAATTGCCTCTATAATGTTAGATGAGTGTATAGTGTCCTTATGCCTGCAGTGATGTAGGAGGTTGTATTGCTAGAACTTTCCACCTTTGTTCTTCTCATAGGTAAAAAGGATAATTTAATTTGTGATTGAGGTTGAGAAATTTTCTGTAAAATTGCTTATTTTTCTTTAAACATTATCTATTTGTATTCTTGATATAGACTGCCTGAATTCCACCTCCGCCCCAGATCAAGGAGCATATTGATAAAAGAATAACTCTCTGGCATTTGGTATTATTGCCTTTAAAATTCAACCTAAAACCAAGAAGGCACATGTCTGAAACATGAAAATTAAACCACAGGACTCCTTCTCTTACCCATTGTCAGCACCCATCTTAAGGGGTCTTTTTCTCTCACAGAAGATTGACCATAAAATGCCAAAACATGATTAAGATGAAGGTAGAGCTGAAATGTGGGATTGCAATAAAAAAAACATAGCTATTTAACAGAAAATAGAATCTCACTCATCTGGTTGGTCTGAAAATAATAACCTAAAAAGATATCTTAGACATTTCTTCTATTTTACATAATTTGGAAAATCCTGATCATGTGTGTGATTGGTTTTGGAGTAAGTTTATATATTTATAAGGTAGCTGTATTATAACTTGAAACAAGTGGTGACTGGATAGCTTCCAATACATACAATACAAACCAACTCCTCATGTTCCATGTAGAATGTAATTTGGCTACCACTGTACCAGTCTTTAGAGAATAATGAAATTCTGCTCCATCTTTTTAAACCATCTTAGTTATTGATATGAGTATTAGCGACATTTTACAGCAGTTTCATATATTTGTCCCAACTTAGTCTTGATAACTATGTAGATCTTCTCCCGCTCCAATTTTGGTTTCAATATTCTCAGTTTTATGGTTAAGGCTACACACTTGTTCTTGGGGAGCTGATCATAGATCATTTACCTTTTGTGCACACTACAGTGTTATCTGAGGAAAAATGAACAATACGAGTACATGAATTCTCTCAAACACATGCATGCTCAGATGTGTCTCCAGAATTCTCTTAAAATCTAGTTTCCCTAGTCTGGAAAGTAGGCTCATGGAGCATATTATGAGCAAATTATATATATATATATATATATATATATATATATATATATATATGTGTGTGTGTGTGTGTGTGTGTGTGTGTGTGTGTGTGTATGTATATGTATTTATATATATACATGTATGTATATATATATTTATAGTCATCATAATATATGACTATATCACTATATATGTCATCATCTATCTATCATGTTTCTCTCTCTCTCTATATATATATATATGTGTGTGTGTGTGTGTGTGTGTGTGTGTGTGTATAGTGTCTACTTGATTCAGAGAAGTGCCGATTCTAATGTGGATTGGATTTTTATTAATTATGTATTTATTCTTCAAGAATGTGGCCAGCCCATTGTAGGAATGTTAAATTACTTTCTTATTAAAATCAATACACACACACACACACACACACACACACACATACATACATGCATACATACACTCACAGGATGTATAATTTGTTTACATTTTTCCCTTTAACATTTTTAGTTTTGAAGAAAGGATCGCTACTCTCCTACAATGTTAACTGTATTATGGGCTTCATACTAGGAGACTAAAGTGACTATAGCTAGGGTTTTTGCATCTGAAATCTCCGTAGTAAGTCCCCTTTCATACTTACAGTGAGCTCTTATAGTGTACCAAGCATTGCTTGAAGAAGTGTACATGTACTACTTCGTTTACTCCTCATGGCAACCCTGTTTCATAGTTAGTGTATTGTTCTCACTGATCAGCAGTAGCACTAAAGCAAAGGGAAGCTGAGCCACTGTCCAAGGCCCCGAGGCGATGGTGGAACTGGTTCACAATGATCACTCTTGACTTATTCTACTTTGAATCTTTAGTTCACTATTCTTGTAAAAACACAGTTTAATTTGATTAATTTTCTACTGTATTCTCATGTAATGCATCCTGACTGCAGGTGCCCCATCCATCCTTCATTTCCCTTCAGAAAAGAGCAGGCCTCCCAGGGATATCAACCAAACATGGCATAATAAGATACAGTAAGACGAGGCACACACCCTCATATCAAGGCTGGGCAAGGCCACCCCATATGAGAAAAAGCTCATGAGAGCAGGCAAAAGAATCAGAGACACCCCCAACTCCTGCTGTTTGAAGCCACACAAAACTGAGACCATAACAACTGTAGCATATGCAGAGGATCTAGTGCAGACCCATGCAGCCTCCATGGCTGCTGATTTTGTCTCTGTGATCCTCTATGAGCCCTGCTTGATTCTATGGAAAATGTTCTCCTGGTGTCCATGACTCCTCTGACTCCTACAATTTTTCCTCCCTTTTGGATTCCCTGAGCTCCAAGGGGAAAGACCTGAAAGAGACCTCTAGTTGGCTCTCTTCTTGGTAATGTTTGTCTGTAGGTCTCTGCATCTGCTCCCATCGACTGGCAGAGGAAGCCTCTCTGATGAAAATTTGGCTAGGCACCAATCTATGAGTATAGCAGAATTTGATGAATATTATTGTCTAGATCTTTAAAAAAAAAGAATTAAACACTCATTTAATATTGATAAAGCTGATTCAATACAGATTCCAGTCTCAGTATTAGCCTATGTCTTACTATTTTGCAAATAAAATCATAATGTACTAAATGTATATTAAACTAATCTCAGCTCCATTCAAATGATACTCATTCTTTTCTTATGTATTTATTCATATATTTTACAATTATGGTTATGTCCAAACATTATATTATAGGGTGAGAGTTTTATTTGTCCATTCCTCTTCCCTACCCTTATCAAAATTCCCTCATTATTAAGTTTAAGTCTTTTACTAATTTAATAATACATGCTAATTATGTAAATTACACATATTAATGATAAAATGACATTAAGATTAGATTTGTTTGATGTAGCAGTTTTGTATGCATAGAATGCTAATTCATTTCTCATAAAGCTTACTGTATATCCCCTGTTGTTATTTTCATCACTTTATGAAATAAAGCAGTTAAGAATCAAAAGCAAAAGTAAGGATCTCAAGCTAATACTTGCCTAAGTTCAGCTTTGAACTCAGTATGTTTGCAGCCGGTTCTAGTTCCTTCCACAAAATGCTGCTTGAGTTCAGCAAAGAGGTAAGACCAGCTACCTCACACACCAAGCAAACCAAGATGGCATGAGCCTATCCCAGACCTCATCCTTAGATGACTAAGGTATTAGAAACATTTACAAAATAGGAAATTTAAAGAAAAGATCATACAATCAGGATATATTTATTTGATGATAAATAAATCAAAGATATCTTTAAAAGCATGATTTATGATAATGAAGCTTTTTATATAAGGAGGAAAATGATTTCAACTTAAATTATCTGCTCCAGAGTTTATTAACTGTTGGAAAGATATCTTGACACCTGAGAGGGGCCAAGAGGTTTAATAGAAAATATATAGTGTTTGGAGCTGGGCAACTCCTTCTGTCATGGGAAGTAGTAACTTTTCCTCTTCCTCCGACTCAAATGCAAATAGAAACCCCTCCTGGGAATACTCAGAAATTCCAGGATAGGGATAAAAGATTTTAATTTTTGGCACACTGCCTGAAATGTTGTCAGTATCAATAACTTAGCATCTTCATGGGTATTGATAGGATGTTTTATCTTCCTGAAAGTTTGTGAAATACCCAGATCATTAGCATAGATTTCAAGTCAAGACCCCACACAAGAGCCATGGACCCTCCAAACCTTCTAAATTGGCAGGATTTCTTTAATTAAAAAGTCTCAGTTATTCAATGGGCAGGAGGGTGGGAGCTACAGTGGATGGATGTGTGTGGCATAATTTTGTTGCAAATGCAAATTAGTTTTCCTGTCATTTACTAGCAAGCCCGCTGTTTACAGTAACTGTTCATAATGAATCAGGCTGATAATTTGTTCATACATTTCCCCTTGAGGCTTTAATAACTCTGCTTCCGTGTTTTATGGTTACACGTTGTGGAGGAAACTCTGGTGGAAATACAGTCCTGTTTTATAGCCCCTGTAGAAGTGTGGAGGAACAAGCAAAAGAAACAAATGTGTGGTTGGAAGAGGTTCTGAGACAGAGAAGGGTGCTCCACCAGCCTGGCCTGGAGGGTATGTGGGCAAAATGAAAGATGGTTCAGAAGCTTCCATCACTGAAGTGATTGAGAATTTAAAATGGAGCAAAGACTTGAGCTGGGCTAGAGAAAAAAAACCTAGGTGACCTAACAAAAGAAGCCTTGTCCATTTCAGTAAATATTATACCTGCTGTATTCCAGACCCTTGATAAGGCCATGAGCTGAACTATCCAGCATGGATAGTTACTTGTACTTACTGACTCTTGTACTTACTTGTACCCTAACCCTAACCCTAACCCTAACCCTAACCCTAACCCTAACCCTAACCCTAACCCTAACCCTAACTACATTAGTCACTTGTACTTACTGAGTTTACATGTTTTTAAAGAAAATTAATAGTTCATTTCCACTGGTACATATCTTAAGCCATGAACACATGGCAAATAACCATTGTATTGATGAGGTAGAAGAATATTTCCTTTATTTCAGACATCTTATTGGACAGCAGCACCCCAAGAATACATGGCAGCTGAGAGGTGGCTCCTAAATTTGAGTAATCTGCATTTTTATAAGTCTGAATGACGAGAGTTGGGTTATACAAGTTGGTCTGCTTACTATTATAGGGATATTAGGAATCAGGTGAGGAGGCTTATGCAAGATGGTGGTCAAATGCAGTAGCTGAAGGAAGGCTATAGCAGGAGTGGCTAGACACAGCCAGCAATTCAAGGTGCTGAAAATCGATGATGTGCATTGTGTGCTTTCTCCAGATTTTTAGAGTAGACTTATCAAAGAATTCACGGATCCAGTTATTTCCTTTTGCTATTTCAAGATGTTGCTTAAAATGAAATTGAAGAGATGATATCTTCAGAGACTGCACACTAGTTAGGAAAATATTTGTCATGACATACATAGGGGGGTTCTTTGATTTCCTATCATTTACTAAAAATACAATGGTGGAGAACCTTAAGAACTGTAAAAAAATAAATAAATAAAAGAGCTGTTGTAATCCCAGAATCACAAGGCTAACTTTTCTTCTAGTCAAATTAGATTTTTTTTCCTGTTTCTTTCTTGGGTATAGTTGAGATATTTTAATAAATATTTGACTTAGAACACTAGACTTAAAATTTTTAATCTTTGTAGATTTATAGTTTTGCAATTCCACTGCCAGAATGACAGATACTGATACGTATTTTAAGGTAATCTTATATAATTATTTTCAGTGCCCTGTATCAATCAATGCTCTGACAGGCCATAAAATGTTACAGCTCATAAAGAACCAGCAAATAGTCAATTTTCAAACTACAGCAGAACCATAAATTAGATTGATTATATAACTATAAAATAATTAGTTCAGTATTTCCACACAACTTTGAAAACTTTCCTGACACTGATTATTGTTGGAAAGCATGAGGAACCTCTGAAAGCTATTCGGTTCCCAAACTTGGCTGAAATTATTTTTCATTTACTGTATGTCACCATCACTCTCCCAGGCTCCTTCCCTCAAGGTGAACTCATTCCTTACACTGGCTCCAATCTCCTCTTATATCTGAGAATCTCTATGTTTATCTCTCCTTCTCAGACCTCTTCTAGTCCACAGACCTTGTGCCTCACGTCTGCTGTGAGTGTCGGGCTCGGTAGCTCTCTATAAGCAGACGCCCCTGCCAGGGCTTCAAGAAAAGCAGTTAGCGGAGGAAGGTGTCTCAGAGAGCTCCAGTGGCAGCCTGGGATGTGATGAAGATGTGTTGTGGAGGTGATTCCTGTGGTGGGTACCTGGGTTTGCTCCCAATAGGGAACTCTGGGAGACAGTATGGATGATGACTTAGATTTACTCTTGTTCCTCATTCATTAACCTCTGCAAAGTCTGCCCCCTATAACTTGTTTTAGCTCTGACTTGGGAACGTGATACAGTATGCATGCCCTTCCACAAGGGAGCTACTCTCCACACTCCATCACCAGTTTCCTGCAACCTCCACCCTGCATCACCAGCTTCCTGCAACCCTCCACCCTGCATCACCAGCTTTCTTTCATGTCTTCTCTATGCCCCCTCCTCCATAGCTCTAACTTGTACCACTTTTCTTCCATCAGCACCATTGACACGGTGTTACTTGACCCTAATTATTTTCTTCACACTTCCTGCATTCACCTCTTGGCTTGTCTCTCTGCCTCAAGTCCTGCCAATGATACAATCCTTCCTGCATCCAGAATGAGATTTCAAAAACAGGACATGACAACAACCTTTCTCCGATTAAAATCATCAGTAACAGCGCAGGGCACTGAACACGAGGCGCTTCCTGCCGTCCTCATTCCTATCTCAGGTCACTTTCTGGCCTCTCTCTCTGCCACGTGTGCAGCCCCTGGGTCTCTACATAGGCTATACTGGTCCTAGATCATCAGTGAGACTGTGACAGAGTTCACCCCCTCAAGTGGCTCCTCCTGACACCTCCTCTCTCCCTCCCAAGACAAAGCTCAGACTACTTAGCCAGCCTGGTGGCATTGTCTTCTTGGTTGTGCACATCCTCAACTTGGAACACAGTCCCTGCAGGCTGGTTCCATTAATCTCAAATTTTGAGTACTTGGCCAAGTATTTCTTCATAGTAGATTCCCATTAAATGTTTCCAGTTATGTTGCTTATGTTACCTTTCTTAAAATAGCCCTATGAGCCTGCCTTATCTCTGTGCCTTTCAAACACTTTGCCCAAAATCACAAATAATAAATTATCAAGTTGAGATTTGATATGAAGTTAGTCTCAAAAGTCTATATTCTTTCTTTTAAATCCTGTTAATATAAATATTTACGACACTAAATATTTCTTCCACTTGGTCTTTTGTAACTTTCAATTAAACAGCATGAATTGTTTTGTTCTTTCCTTTCTAAGATGCTTTTTAAAATGAAATACTACTAGAACTGCAAGCTTGGATGTGTACACCATGCTGTGAATGGCTTGTGACTTTGTAGTAGAATTCTTATGAACCAGTTAGCTAATGTGACATATCAGAACTCAGGAATTTAAAAAGTCTTGGTCCAATTGGACAGTGGAGAGGATTTATATGAGGTGGTGGGACCATGAGATTTGGGGATGAGCAGATTTGGGACACAGCAATAGATTTCCACACATCACTAATTGTGGAAGAGAGATGATTATCCATTGATTAGCCGTTGAGCTGTTGCATGGATGTTTCTAGAGATTTCTATACTAGTTACTGATTCGCGTCCCCTAGGAGAGTTGTCACCTGTTTCAGTCCTTGTTTGTTGGTCCTCATTGTCTTCAGAACATCTTGGCAGTAGAGAGTGGTCCCTGTGTTTAAGCCAATCGAGAGGTGCAGAAGAATAGGGGATGCAGAGGTGTGTTCATTCTGAAGCAAAGCCCATGCCTTGCAAAATATAAGGAAATAATTTCACAAGATGAAATTGTGTCAGCCTCAAAGGAGCTTTCTATTTTCTTTTCATGTTGTGCAACAAATTTCATCGGTTTCCTTATTTTTAAAAATAAGCAATATTTGCTGAATTGTTTGTAAAATTAAAATTGCAAGCATGTTTTCTTTACATCCATTTATGTACCAGGACAGTTAGATCCCCAAAGAGAAATATAAGGCTTAGAAATTCAAGCTCTGTGAAAATTTAGAGGAGGAATAATTGAAAATATGAGGTAAAATTCTTCTTACAGTATCTAAAATGAAAATGTTTGCTGTGGGTATCACTAGTATGGTCTTGTTCTTCTGTTATGTTTAAACCAATCACTATCTAGCCATTAGCAATAGACACACACACACACACAAACAATTGATGCTTTCTATGAGGATAAAATTAAATTTTACAATATATTCAGTGGTCATGGTTCCATCACAAGGGACATGAATGGAAATAGAAGATATCAAAAATTGTTGCTATAGACATGGGCTTTCTTGCAATAATTGTTTTAGACATGCTAGCTTGAAGCCAACCTTTAGGCCAAATTCTTGAATTAGCTTGTTGTCACTAAAATATAAGATCCCTTTGTATCGACTTTGGGGAAATTTCATATTATCTTTGAGCTGGGAGACACCTAAACTTATATTACATAGAATTTATGTATTTTCCTAAGGAAACTTTGGCATGTAGGAGGTGATGAGTTAGTATTTAGCAGCAATAGGCTAGAAATACATTCTAAATAGCTAATTCTGAATTCCAAGAATGAACTATATATATTTTGTTGAGCCAAAAAGATAACAGGACTGTGTCTAGGTGTTTAGGTCTTGCCCTTTTTTCGTAAATATGAAGCCCCCTGGTGTAGTTGAACACACTGCAGAAGATCATCATCTGCAGAGAAAAATGAAAACAAGATTGCATACCCTTAATAATGCTGCCAAGAATGTAACACGAGGGGATGAATATCATCCTGTGGAAATACTGTTTGATAACATCTGCCCCTCTGGTTGGCCTTCCAGGTCCCCTGGGAGTGTGGAAAACATCACAGGTGAGACTGTTCCGAATCTAATTGTGCCTGTGTCATGGGGAAGAGAGGTTTTGTATATGTAAGGATCATTCATCCACAAGCAACACTACTAGACCCAAGATGTGATATGCACTCCTTCAAAGTTGCCCAGAGCCTATGCCAGGGGATCATATTCTTTCTCTCCTGTTTTTCAATAACTGGCATTTACAAATTCTTTGATGAAATTCTTTTGATTTGATGAAAACACCTATGGACTTTGACATATATATTTGTTCAGGTCATCACCACTATGATAAGGATGAAAAAAATCATGTATACTTACTATGGTTTTCTTACGTTGATTCTTCAGTCAAATCTTCCTACATTCCACAAGTCTTAGGAATGCTAGCCTGCCCATCCCATGCCTTCTCTAAAATGGCATCCAAGTGGAGTTATCTCCTCTGTGTATGACTGACGGGTTTCTTCCATCTAGTCAATTGCATTTTAAACACATTCATGTTGTCACAAATAGTAGTAGTAGAGCCCATGGCATCATTGTAATCTTGTTGGCTTGTTCTCCCATTAAATATTTGAACTATTTTCAGTTTCTGTATAATGAGTTACAGTTTATGTATAATGCCATCATAAATATGCATATATAGATTTTTGTCTGAAGGTAGGTTTTTATTTCCCTTGAGTAAAAGAGGTAGGTGGATTGCTGGGATAAATTATTTATATATGACAAAATTCAACTGTTTTCCAGGCTCTACCATATTATAGTCATGTGAGCAGTGCCTGAGAGATTCTGTCCCCTAGACAGCCCTTGATAGGGTCAGTCACCTTTATTTTTAGTCATGGACTTTGACATATATATTTGTCATATGTTTTTGTCTTTGACATATGTCTTTGTCTCCTGTTATTGAAAAACAGGAGAGGATATGGTCAGTCACCTTTATTTTTAGTCATCCTAGCAAGGGCTAATATGACTTTTCAAGTACACATTGGACTTTAACAAATAATAAGTGGTACTTACTTAGTTCAGATGGACTAGCAACATGGATAATTGTTTCTATCCTTTGTACTATTAAGGGCCAAGTAACAACTTTGTGCCTAAATCATTCTGTCTACAAATCTTGAAAGGTTTTCTTTAGTTGGTATTATTGGTTTTGTTTTCATTCAGACAAGTGTCTAGTGGCAGGGGATGGACATGTATACCATCAAGCATTGTGAAACCATTGCTATAACCTTCCTATGGCATCTAAAATACTTCCTTATGTTGGTTGTAAACACACCCTGTTATTGTCTAGATGGTGTTCATCTACACTTATAGTATTGCCTTAGTCAGGGTTTCTATTCCTGCACAAACATCATGACCAAGAAGCAAGTTGGGGAGGAAAGGGTTTATTGAGCTTACACTTCCACGCTGCTGTTCATCACTAAAGGCTGTCAGGACTGGAACTAAAGCAGGTCAGGAAGCAGGAGCTGATGCAGAGGCCATGGAGGGATGTTCCTTACTGGCTTGCTTCCCCTAGCTCGCTCAGCCTGCTTTCTTATAGAACCCAAGAATACCAGCCCAGGGATGGCACCACCCACAATCGGCCCTCTCCCCTTGATCACTAATTGAGCAAATGACCACAGCTGGATCTCATGGAGGCACTTCCCTAACTGAAGCTCCTTTCTCTGTGATAACTCCAGCCTGTGTCAACTTGACACACAAAACCAGCCAGTACAAGTAGGTTTGGCTTAAATGTTGACAATGAAAAAATATCAGAGTGAGGCAGTAACTCAGCATGTAAAGTGCTCGTTAAACAAGAATCAGCACTTGCATGTGCTCCTCAGAACCCAAAAGAGAAAAATCCAGTGTGTTGCTTGGCACTTTCTTATAATCCCAGGCCTGTGAAGCGGAGATGGGTGGATCCCAAGGTTTGCTGGCAAGCTAGTCAAGCCAAGCTGGAGAGCCCCAGAACACAGTGAGAAATTTTGTCTCAAAGAAACAAGACAGATGTCTCCAAAGGAACAACACCCAGGATTACCATCTGTCCTCCACACCCATGCATACACACACACACACACACACACACACACACACACACACTTGCACACGGTAAAGAAGCAAAGTCAAGGAACAGTCAGTTAACTTTATGTGTTTCTTTTTTTCATTACCGCTTATGACGAAGCAGAAGTCTGGTTCTCCTTTCACAACCTTATGTCAATAAATATCTGTTGAGTTCTTTCTTTGGGCCAGAAATTTTGCTGGTTTTGGAAATACAACGGTGAGAAAAATAAATACAAATGCTTGCCTTCAGATGGAAAAATAGAAATAATAAAACAATAAAAAGATTTTAGAGAATTATTGTGCTCTGTAGTCTTAAGTGGGAGAGCCAGGGAAAGCTCCTGTGAAGGCGACGGTTGAGAGAGATGGTGGTAAACCTTGCAGCTAGCTCTGCTACTGAGAGTAGGCTGAGAAACAAGTGGGTGCACTGATACAGCAGCCGGCACAGCAGGGACAAGACATCAGCTAAGACTCGGGGTAGCTGGTACAGAGGAAAGTAAGAGTAGAGCAGAAGGTGAGAGAACAGAGGTCACGGTAGACCGTACTGAGCAGCACTCTAAAGCATCTAAAGTGACCACGAGTTTTATTCTTGGCCATTGCAAGCAGAACACAGTCTTATGTCCAGGAGTGAAAGTAGAAAAACCAACTTAGAGGCTATTGTTGTGACCCAGGTAAAATATTATAGTAGCTTGGATCAGGGTAATAACCAAGAGAAGCCCAAATCCACCCACACTTCTGTTTAGCTATCTGAATAGTCTAGTAGGATATTGGGTTCTATGGCTGATCCCTAAGACTTGTTTTCAGCCTATTGGAATATCATCAATACTTTTATTTTAGCAAATATAAAAGTCCGTACTTAAAGAACATATATTGAGTGTATTGTAATTCCCAGCCAAAGATCCTCCATTGAAAACCTCAATCCATAGGCTCTGGAGATAGCCTCTTTGAGGAAGAAACATGGCGCTTCATTTTGATAGCATGATGAATCTTTAGTATTGGAGCAATTTCCTGATACTGACAGCCAGCCACGTGAATATTCCTAGGCATCGATATCCACAGGCATCTTATGAAGCAGTCAAATGAAGCTAGCTCTGGGTCCTGTCTGTGGGATCCACACCCTTTACATCAAAGAATTGCCATCTTGAGCCATTTCAGAAAGTACAAAGGCTCCAGAAATCTTCAAAATGACACAGTCTTTGACAAATATAACATAATTAGAAGGAAAACCCCTTGGTGCTTTTTAGTAGGATGACAGCACAGCGATGTCTGATCACACATCTGTTTTCTTGCTATTTTGGTAAAGAAAGAAGCTCCCTGTTTCTGCATGAATGAGCAGTGCTGTTCATCTCCACCAATTGGCTTTTAAAAGTCCACCCAAGGTCACAAGCATCACCTTCCCCAGAACTACAGACTCTTTCAAGACCTGTCCTCTGGAGGCAAGAGAATTATGAATTGTTCCTCCATGGATGGAAACCATTGTGTTTTCTACAAAACACAAAGCTGTATCTGAGGCGGTGGTTCGGATATCTAAGAACAGCATTCTTCCCTGACATTTGATAGAAAGGCATTCCGTCTGTGCACTTACTTACCTAATGGATGTTTCAAGTCCATGGCACTCAAAGTGCAGCTACAAAAATACTTGCCATAGACTGCGAGGGCACGGGTGGAACTTAATGGACTAGAGTTCACAGAATCCTGCCTTTCTGTTAAGCGTTCTCCACAATGAATGCTTTGAGAGCATTCCTTCTCTGTCCATAGCTACCCTTCTACTTAAAAATATGTATCCTCCACCCATCCCAAACTGTGTGCTCATCATTTACCTGCATGTGAATATCACGATAGAGATGTTATTGATTTTAAGAAAAAGACTGAGTCTAATAACTAGGTGTACTGGCTAGTTTTATATCATCTTGACATAAGCTAGAAGCATCAGAGAAGGAAGACTCAAGTGAGAAAATGCTTACATAAGATTAGGCTGTAGGCAAGCCTGTGGGGCAATTTCTTAAGTGGTGATTGATGAGGGAGGGAGGGCCCTTTCATTGTGGGTAGTACCAATTCTGAGATGGCCATTCTGGGTTTTATAAGAAAGCAGGTTGAACACGCCATGAGAAGCAAACCAGTAAGTAGGGCTCCTCCATGGCCTCTGCATCAGCTCCTGCATCCAGACTCCTGTCCTGTTTGAGCTCCTGTCCTGACTTCCTGTGATGATGAGCTATGCTGTGGAAGTGTAAGCTGAATAAACTCTTTCCTCCCCAACTTGCTTTGTTCATAGTGTTTCATCACCTCAATAGTTACCCTAACTAAGGGGTAACAAATAGCTTTACAAATCATATGGTGCTTAATTATTTGTCTTCAATAAAATTAAAGATGACCTAATACAATCACCAATTGATTGATAATCAAACATTATTTGATGACAGATGCTGGGGTTGTAAGAGTCTAATTTTTAGTGACTTGCTCAACAAATGAATTCTTATCCACTCTCATATAGATTTTCAGGCTTATTAAAAATGATAAATAGAAAAGGAATCAATGCATAAACCTTGTCTTGTTCTGTTAAGAGGTAATTCTTACTCAATAATAGATGATCAAATGGAAAGGAATGATTTGACTCAGCTTATCAATGATATTATTCCGATAAAAATAATTTGACCTTTAATAGGTATCTTTCAAAATTTGTTGTTTTCATCAAATGTGTAGCGCCTGCACTAATGATGATAATTAAAATGGTAATAAGTGAAATATTTTAAATACTGGAATCTTTCAGTCAGGACCTAAATTTCAAAATGATTTACATTTCTACAGAGTTAGATGAAGGAGTCAATGGGAATTTTACAGTATAAAATTCATATTGTATGCAATCGGTGAATCAGTCTGTTGGATGGCTCACTCCCTCCTTCTGCTGTCTCCCCGTCCTCTAGTCCTTTCTACAATCTGCACTTTCACCTCATATAGAAAATCAGCACCTCTGGGACAGTTTGGAATCTACATTTGTTGATCCTTTCCTTTCTCTATCATGAGTCGTATTCTCTTACTATTTTTTTTCTGAACATTGTGATGTGTTTGTGTATGTGTCTGTGTGTCTGTCTGTGTGTGTGTGTGTGTGTGTGTGTGTGTGTGTGTCTATTTTATATAAGCGAACAGCAGACAGTGAAGCAAGGGAAACAGCCCTTTTCTGTGGAGCTCACACTGTGGCTCTGAGCTGTGTTTGATCACACGTGGGGCTCCATACACTTGTCTCCACGTGGTTCAACCCTGCCTGCAGAAGCCTAGAGGGCTCACCCAGGCTTTCCTTTCAACTGGGCATCCTGTCAAAGCCCTGGAACGATTCCAGAAGCCTTTCTATGCTTTAGAGTTCAGCTGCCAAATTCTGGAGCTACCGGAGATATCTCCCTGCTTACAGCCCCGCTGCAGTTGGCTTGTGTGTCCACTGGGAGCTATCTTCGTTATCTAGACTTGTCCCTTTCATTCTGCAGCAGGGGCGAGATCTTTATCCCACTTAGTCCACAGTAACACTGCAGACCTGGGCTTGGTGAGGACTTGGGATGGCCTGGAGGTCGCCCTTTAGTTCTTTCACTGCTGGCTGCCCTGTTTGGTGTTGAAAGCTCCAAGAACCTCTGAGGTATTCCTGTCAGAGGTCCTTCAGTGTCCCACAATCCTTTCCACCTTTTAGGGGAATTTGGCCTGGGACGATATTTATGTCCCTCAAAGGAAATTCACTCTCATCCTTCCTCCTTTGATTTCCGAGCTTTGGACATATTTCCCTTTATACTCCCGAAAGACCTGTGAGTGACTATGTGGCTAAATGAGTATTCTCAGGGTCGATGGGCCTCCTGGGGAAGCAATCGATCATGCCAGCCCACCTGCGGCTGCTCAATATTCACTTAATGGCGTCTGGCACCTTCCCTCGCTTCTTTGCGGCTCAGCTTTGAATATCTACTCTGTCATGAAGGACATGCCACTTTCTGGACCTTAATTTAGGCATGTTTATACCTATCAGGGTTTTGTTTTGGTAGCTTCTTCTGACATCCGTTTTAAAATTTCCCTTCTTAGGGTGAGAGTAATGATTGTCACTCTTGACATCCAGATCAAGAGCCTTTTCAAACATGTATTAAAACTGATAGTTGTAGGCATCATATCACTTGGTACTGGAGTCTATTAGTTCTACTTAAACATAATATTTCAAACTGATCTTTAAAATTAATATATACACTATAATATATGCACTATGTCAGAAATTATATCTTTTGGAACTATTAACTTTATGATAATAATTTTTAGAGTGGAGATAGAGAGATAGAGAGATGGCTTAGTGGTTTTAGAGCTCGTAATGTTCTTGCAGAGGACCCAAGTTCAATTCCCAGCTTCCCTATTAGGTGGTTCACAATTGCCTGAAACTCCAGCTCCAGAGGATCTAAAGCCTTATCTGACCTCTGTAGGCCCCTGAACAGGTATACATAAAACTCACAAGGAGACACGTAATTTTAAAAATAATAAAAACAGAACTTAGAGGGGAAAAAATGTTAAATGCCAGCTAGAGCAAAGAAAGGGATGCACAGCATTTCCGTAGAACACACCTGTGCTGTACTGGCAGAAAGTTCCACTGATGTGATGTGCTGACATAGCACTTTCTATGATCTTTTCCGGGGAAAGATGAACCCATATACCTGACCCATGTCCACCAAAATGAGGAACATGTGAGAAACGCTGCCATCCCTGCCCCGCCCACGCCAAGAGGAACACAGAAAGGATAAGTGAAGGTACAATATTGTCTTGATGGGACTCCAGCGGGAAAGGACCTGGGGTACTTTGGAAAATCTGATTTTAAAGAGAACCTTAAGCTAGCAATGTAGTGATTTTGGTTTGTTAACTTGGTACTCTCTCAGCATTTTTTTAATGTAAATGCAAAACTACTCTAAAATAGAAGTGTTTACTAAGAAAATTGAATTCTAGAAGGGACTAGAACACAAGAGCCGTAGTTCTCAACCTTCTAATGCTGCAAGCCCTTATTATAGTTTCTCAAGGTTTATGGTGACCCCTAACCATAAGACGATTTTCGTTGCCACTTTATAAGTTTAACTGTACTAGTGGTAGGGATTGTAATGGAAATATGTGTGTTTTCTAATGGTCGTCACTGACCCCTGTAAAAAGGTCGGTCATCCAACCCCCCAAAGGGTCGTCACCCACAGGTCGAGAAGCACTGGGCTAGCAAGCTGATGCAGTGTTTAAGAGCACGGACTGCAAGCCGGGCGTGGTGGCGCACGCCTGTAATCCCAGCACTTGGGAGGCAGAGGCAGGCGGATTTCTGAGTTCGAGGCCAGCCTGGTCGGGCTACACAGAGAAACCCTGTCTCGAAAAACCAAAAAAAAAAAAAAAAAAAAAAAAAAAAAAAAAAAAAAGAGCACTGACTGCTTTTACAGAGATCTGGAATTCAATTTCCAGTACTACATGGTGGCTCACAACCATCTGTAACGGATCTGATGCCCTCTTTGGGTGTGTCTTAAGACAGCGACATTGTACCCATAAACAGAAAATAAACTAGTAAATCTTAAAACTGCTTAAAGAGTACTAGCTGTTCTTCTAGCTGACCTAGGTTGCAGTACCCACAAGGTAGTGCACAACAGTGTATCTCTACAGTTGCTGGGGAGTGGGGACCCTCTGGTAGCCTCTTTGAGCACTGCATGCAGACAAAATACCTCTTAAAAAAATAAGAAGGTTTTATTTTCTAAACTAAGATATAGTGACCCCGAGGAGTCACTATAATGAAACAAACTGATAGATAAGGCGTTAGAAAAGCATTTTATTTTAAAGAAAGAAGACTGATCATATGTGGCAATTGAGAAAAATCAAAGTTCAAAACTGCATGACTATTGCTAAAATGTGTCTCATTGTGGCCACTGGTGTTTACACTTTGGTCATTTAGAGCTAATGTTGCAAGATATTTCCTATCCATTCACAGTGAGGCAGTGAGAGGCCTGTGATTGGAGGGGAGAGAGGAGGAGGAGCTAAGGGAAGTGAGGGGCGGGGAGAGAGAGAGAAGGAAAGAGGGAGGTCTATGCAAGCTGAGTGGAGAGGGAGAAGCGGCTATCCAGATGTCCTCAGATGTATTTCTGGTGGTTTTGAGAGGTTAGAAAAATTGGGATAAGACCTTTATCATTGTAAACTGGCATTTGGTTAACTATTTAAGTTTAAGAGTCATGTGTTACAGGGTATTTGCGCGCAGGGCTGGAGAGCGGGACCTCCGTGGTTTACAGAGTCTATGGAGGTTCTCAAAGGGAGCCCAAGGGGCTGCAGAGATAAAGCACTTAAGAAGAGCTAATTGTAGACCCAGAACAGAGAAATCGTGGGGGGGGGGAATGAGTGGGGAATAGCGGGGGGGAGAGGAATTATGGGACATATGGTGGGGGGTAACTGGGAAAGGGGAAAGCCTTTGGAATGTAAACATAGAATATAGAAAATTAAAATTAAAAAAAAAAGAAGAGCTAACTGAAGAGAGAATGTGCTTGCCATTCAAGCATAAGGACCCGAGTTCAGTCCCTAGAGCTGTGTAAAAAGCCACGGTGGCTTGCACTTGTTATCTTAGCACTGGGACGTCAGGAATGAGCAGGTCCCTAGGGCAACTTGGCCAGACGGGGTAGGTACTGGAATTGGCAAGCCCTAGGTCGTAGTGAGAAACCTGACTCAATACATACATACATACATACATACATACATACATACATACATACACAAATAAATAAATATTAAAAACAGTATAGATGGTTCCTGTTGAAAAACTGGAGAAATTGGTCTCTGGTTTCTATATTCACAGGTACATATGTATGTATGCATGCATGCACATGAGTGCACACTCATTCACGCACTCACATGCATGCACCCATACATACACACCCCAAGATGGACTGGGCAATAAAGATAGGTCTTGGAATTTCCAGGTCCACTCACTGGGCTGCTGAGAACTTTTGAATGCACTTTGTAAACCATTCATGGTGAGGGATGAATGAAAACCCCAATATTTGCACAAAATGTGTAGGAAACACCCTTTTACTGTTCTTTTTCAAAGCAATAAAACATTCCAGAAAATATTTGGTTGAATTCTGACATAGGCACAATGGCTCCCGGTAGCAAAGCTCACTTTCTCCGTGCTGTACATCATTGTCTCGAGAGGCAACATGACATCCCAGTCCTGGTTCATGTGTTTTTGAAAAAAAAATGTAAGCATATTGTCAGTCATGTAATTGATATACAGCACTTCCTGACATGTCTATTTTTAATTGAAACACATTTTAATTAAAAAAAGGAGAGAGCAATTTTAAGAAGAGACACTCTCTGCCAGATGGTGATTCCTAATTTACCTCCAATGTGTCGGCAGCCACATGATTCCCTTCACATTAGCTTTGGGTTTGCGTGCTGTCGAGAATAGTAATTTTATTATGAAGAATAATCACCCACAGCATCTCATCTCAGTGAGAGAAGTGGCTGTGGCCATTGGTGTGTGTGTGAGTGTCGTTGTGGTCATTGGCGTACGTGGCCGTACCGTACAGCAATTCACTCTAGAATTCTAATGGCATAAGCAAAAGCTTTGTGTAAAAGTTTAATGTCTGCACTCTCAGGGAAGAAGTAGATGCCTATTTCTTCACTGATAAATAAAATCCCTGGGATCTCAGTTTGGCGTTTGCAAATGCAGGGTGACTTTAAGTGCAAATTGTCAGAAGGAGAGCACAGGGCTGGGCAGGGGCTCCTTTATAGTGGTGGTCGGAACTTCTAATAAGGGGGCTGGAGAGATGGCTCAGTAGTTAAGAGCACCGACTGCTCTTCCGAAGGTCCTGAGTTCAAATCCCAGCAACCACATGGTGACTCACAACCATCCATAATGAGATCTGACACCCTCTTCTGGTGTGTCTGAAGACAGCTACAGTGTACTTTGATATGATAAAATAAATAAATCTTTAAAAAGAAATAAAAAGTATTTTTTAAAAAAAGAACTTCTAATAAGGCAGGCTGGATGAGTCTGCTCTTCCATTACTTTTCTTATGGCTTCACATTGAGCTGGCTGTATCTGAGTTCCTCACACACTTTGTCCTCCACAGAGATACCCCATTTAGTCCCCACGTAGGGCTGCAGAAGTATGTGACAGGACCACAGACTATACATAGACAGTGGTTCCGTGTCTGTGGGCTCTGGGGAAGGGAAGAGGGGGGGAAGCAGTGGGCGTTCTGACAAGCGCCTCCCACTGAGAGGGAGCAGATGAAAGTGATCGCGAGGAATCGTGAATTCCAGTCCTTGCACATAGTCATGTCAGACAGAAATTATCAGAGTCGAAGCACCATACAAGAAACCGCTCTCTACAGACACTTCCTGTCCATCAGCCTGCTCCCCAACGCTGCGGGGCTACACACCCGTCTGCGAAACTGGCGTTTCAGGAGTGGAACAATGACTGGTTCCAAAGGCAATGGGTTTCATTATCAGTGTAATATATTTGATTAATGGGGAGTTCGGCAATATCTCTCAGTCAGTTCTACTGGATTTCAATGTTCTGTTATCTGCAAAATTTCCAGTGGCATTGATGTGTGTGTTGCTCTTTAATATCTTTGAGGCCGGGGAAGATGGGACATGAGAAAATGCTCTAGAGTATATTTCGGCCTCGAAGTGAGCCAGAAATGGTCATTTTAATCAAGTTTTGGGGCTGATCATTTTAATCATTCACAAGAAAGATTTTTTTCTTACCCAGATTCAATCTCAGAGTCATAATTAGTGGTGAAATAGCTCAAAATGGAGAACATAAATTGAAATCATTGTCAAGAAGAATCACGCCTTTCAAAATCCAATGCTTTTCTTTTTTAATCGTTGAAGAAATATATCCCAATGTGCAAAGAGGAAATAGCTCCATGAACTCAGTGAGCAAGCTATGCATTCGAATATTATTTCACAGATCTGAGAGTTAAATGCCAGCTTCTGAGCACAGGCTTTAGTAATGACGGGCTTAGGATATGGTCGTGATTCTTACAAGTCATAAAGTGTGGCAGTATAACTCACTTGATAAGCTGTAGTGATCGGGTATTAGCACAAGATGATCTGTGATAAAAAGCAAGCTAATCCTCTCAAGATTCAAAGTCACTTGTGCATAGCTCAAACTTTCCATCAGGCTTGGATACAACAAATTGCTCAACCCCACATCTCAGATTTCTGCCAGATGAAGACAGGTTTGAGGAGGCAGAGTGGGATTGGACCTCAGAAGGCTCCATTCACATGTCATAAGATCTTAATATTAACCTGCCAAAACACAGCTCTACTTCTTTATTTTTTTAATTGGATATTTTATTTGTTTACATTTCAAATGTTATCCTGAGAACCCAGCTATACCACAGCTCTATTTCTAAATATCAAAGTGTATTTACATCACTGATACAAAGAATGGTTCGTTACTTTTACCAAAATCCAGTTGATCTGGCATGACTGTAATTTATCTATCCAAGTCCTTCTTTTTATATTAGTTTACTTTACATTGGCATGATTTTGAGAGTTTTCAGATCTTTTAAATTTGCATTTCAAAGTAGCTATAAAATATGTATTCCATTGCAAAACATTAGCATAAAGTGATTCGATATTATACATTCTGTCGGAAATGCCAGGAAGAATTCCACAACTATTGCATTTCCATCTGGCAGCATCTTCCTACACTGAATATTTGCATAAATATTTCAGCAATAAAGTAAAATTATGAAACATAAACTCTTTAGGTTATATTCCAAATTGATAACCTCTTCAAAATTTAATAAGCTAAAAAAGTATGCAATTGTGAGGAAATTGCTATATAGTGCTTCCACCCATTTTGAACTGTCCTGAGGAAACAGTTCCTTCTTCAATACACACTTTATCTTTTCTGTCTGTGAGGAATGAGTGGTTGAAAAAAATAAATCTCTACTCAATATATGTATGAATGTTTAATAGTCTGGCTGCCATTTCTAAAACACTACTCAGCCTGAATGAAAGTTATGTGCTGGGTTAATGACAGGTGCCTGTGGTGGAACTGGGTTATGATTGAGCAAGAACCTTCTATTTTATTTAAATGAATGCCATCTTTTTTTTTAGTGCAAAGATAACATTTGTCCTCAGAGCTACAATTTCCAGGATTGCTGGTGATTGGCATGCTCTCCGTGTTTCTAAGAGCTCATTTGGTTTTCCCCAGTGATATTGGACAACATCTACATCTGCACTTAAATTGAGAGGTGATGTTCATGGTCTCAGATGTCAGTGGAAATAGGGATAAGAGAGGGTCTTCATATGCTACGTTTCTTAATATTATTCTGCTATCATTATTATACTTTAGGAGATAGCTAAAGATCTGCTAGTGTCTTCAGACAGAACAGGCTTAGAATTTGACTCTACTACTTATTAATTCTGTGATGGTGGTCAAGTCCCTAACTCTTTAAACTCTTTAGTTCAAATCAAATGAGAGGAGGCAACCATTGGAGCTAAGCTGTGAGTACAGATAATAATGTGTGTCAAATGCACAGCTCATGGCTCAGTGACTGGAATGGGGAAAAGCCCAAGAAACACAACGTTTTGCTGCTAAAAACTATTCTCATTTTTATTATTGCTGCCATTTATACCTATGAGCCCAAACTTGGCTAAATATGTTCCATTATATACAACTAGTTTACATGGTCTAATTGAGGATGTGTTGTCCTGAGACTCAGCACCTGACTTCTCTTCCAGACTCGTTACCTCCTGGGGTCTTCCAGTAGGTATGTGTGTCCTGGAAATTCTCAAGGTGAGTCCTGAGAGTAATGGGAAAGATTCCTCCCAGGCCTACCTTTTTAGAAGGAATTTCTTCAGAAATAAGCAGTAATTTTGAAACCCTAGCCTTTAATCCTCTATCAAAGCACTCTGGCTTCCTTCTTGCCTTGACTATGTAAGGGAGAGAAGTATTTGATGAGCCTGAGTGAGTTCTACTTTTGTCATTGTGAAGATAAATAGTCCTAAAGAACAATATTCATTGTGTGGATATACATGGGTCTTTGTATTGTCAAACTGTCTCTGAAATGGTGGGTAATGTATAGTATAACACTGATTATTATAATTTTTTCTGCTTTATGATATGAAAGAAAATCACAATCTACAGACAGACCATTGGCCAGTCAGTTTGCCTGGAGAGTTTTCTTTTCATGTGTTTAGTTTTTCTTTAGTCACACAGACATTAAGAGAAAGCTAATTTTCTGATACTTCAACTAACTAGGCTAATGCTTTAAAGAATTTGATAATTTCACTTGTCTTTTGTCTACATTCAGTTGTCCAAGATCAGTGAAGACTAGGGTTGAGGGACATGGAGTTTGGCCTTATATGAGCCACAGGTTGTGTGGAAACTGTAGCATAAAACTCTAAGATAATTCGTGTGCGGAAAAGGGCTCTGTCTATGAACTGGAGGTGTACAATTGCCATTCACTTGGTAGCATTATTTTTATTGTCTGATTATGAAGTCAACTTGAGGCTGTGGTGTTGCCTCCACGGAGATACAGCATCACCACTCTTCTTCCACTCATTATTTTTAGAAAGTTTTGATCAAGGATTTGGTTAATTTTGTCAACTAGGGAGATGATATTCTTATTATTTAATGAACATCTACAATTTGTTATTACTATGCATGTAGGATAGAGGAGGTATTGCTCATTTGTTATTTCTAATAATATTTAAGGCTGAAAGTTCCATTTCCATAGCAATGCAAGTAGAACATTTTAAAGACTTACTTCACTTTTTATTTACGTGAATTTGGTGTGCCTGCATATGGGATATGAAGGTATATATGGAGGTACCTATAGAGGTCTGAAGAGAGGACTGTGAGTAATGTCAGAGAGATGCTGGGATCTACACTCTGATACTCTATCAGACCAGAAAGTATTCTTAACCACTGAGCATTCTCTCTAGCCCCCAAAGGGAACTTTTGGAAACTAAATTGAACTGTCTATCATAGTATACCTAAGAAGTATGAGACAAGTAGGACTCTCCAGAGTACTGTCCAGATTCAGGAATATAACTCAGAAATACTCACTCCCTCAACAGTCCACGTGTGTCACTGTATTCAATGACCGCATGCTTTAGCTTGTCAATAACTCTGCAGTTAGCAAGCCACGCTTCAGAGGAACAAGGAAAAGAGAACTTTATGCTCATCCTATTGATGCAGGTCCATATTTCTATCTATTTCGGAGACTGAGACAGGAGGATTCCAAGACAAATTATTGCATGGGCTTACAACACAGATTTCAAGACCTCATTTCAAATGGAGGGACAAGGTGGTGGTATAGCTTGGTGGTGGAGTGCCTGTTGAGCATGCCCAAGTCCCCAGGTTTTATAGTAGCGCACGCGCGCACACGCGCGCGCGCATACACACACACACACACACACACACACACACACACACTTTCTCATTCCTTTTGACGTCAGAGATGGCATTTAGTCCTGTCAGTTAACCATGTCTCTTTCCAATGCTATAAAAATCATGGTTTTCTCTTTATATTTTTCATCAAGATTTTTGAGGAGTTTTTTTTTAATGTGTGTGAAAATTAGTCATTATACAGTAAAAGGATTTGTAGATATTTATCCTAAAATATTAATTTAGAGTATTAAGCTTTATAATCTGAAAATCATTAGGAACTGTTTTTTCTTACTTTAAAATAGAAGTGGTGAATATAGAAACTGGAGAAGGCAAATGTTTTCTTTCAAATTAATCTGATATTTTTAACACTAACTCTCAAAGGAAACTAAGATACCAAGATTTCATTTGGAATTTCTTGGGAAAACATTAGTTATTTCGAGATTCTTTCCACTTAAAAATGGAACGTGGATAAACTAAATTACTCTGAAAATGATAAAGATCCATGACCTAAATATGAAGACATAAACAATTTAAGAATGATTGTGTCAGCCAGGCGTGGTGGTGCACACCTGTAATCCCAGCATTTGGGAGGCAGAAGCAGGTGGATTTCTGAGTTTGAAGCCAGCCTGGTCTACAGAGTGGGTTCCAGGACAGCCAGGGCTACACAGAGAAACCCTGTCTTGAAAAAAACCAAAAAGAAAGAGAGAGAGAGAGAGAGAGAGAGAGAGAGAGAGAGAGAGAGGGAGAGAGGGAGGGAGGGAAGTAGGGAGGGAGGGAGGAACGGAGGGAGGGAGGGAAAGAAAGAAAGAAAGAAAGAAAGAAAGAGAAAGAAAGAAAGAAAGAAAGAAAGAAAGAAAGAAAGAAAGATTGTGTCTATTACTTTAAAATTGCTTCTCTAGCAAGAATATCATGATTCCTTCTCTTGAGAGACCTGACAGAAATCTGTCACAGAATCTGATGGAGTGAATGATGTATTGATCTTGGCCTGAACAATTCCAGAGACTCCCCTGTTCACATAGCTGGAGGACTGAGGACAAGAGCAGGTTGGGAGGAGCCAGTCTCATGTGCTTTCCCAGACAGCACCGCATTTTCTAAGGGCATTAGACACGGGTATGTAAATACGCCCAATTTGCATAAGGAAGAAGTCAGTATTTGGAGAGGCTAAGGGTTCTTTTCAAATTCTCAAGGCTGGTAAGTGACAAAGGCTAAAATCACACCCTCAGTCTAAGAGCAGACTTTCCCTAAACCACACCACTTACCCTGGCAACCATTTCAAAGTGGCTTGTGGTTGTCTGTTTTCAGAGTCAGGAAAATAGCCAGCATCCTGTACAGCACATATTGCCACACCATAGCTACAGAAGCAAATGCATGCAGGCACAGATGCTGTTGTATTCTGTGGGGTGCAGTAGTGCGAGGGACATGGACTTGCAAGGTAACTTCTTAGACCAATTGTTTTCTATTGCCTTGCAGGTCATGCTACATGAGCACAGAACAAGATGGGGAGAGAAGGCATAAACCACTGGACCAAAGGAATGCTAGAATTTGTCAAGCTGATGTTACACAAAATGGGAGAGCTGATTTTTGGACAGGAAGAGACACATACATACACACACACATACATACACACAGCAACATACAGACATACACAATGCGCATACACACATATACATATATATTAATATATATTGTATTAGGAAGCTAACAAGGAGAATCTGCTAACTTTAAGTAATTTCAATAACTGAAAGAAAATAGAAAAGAAAAGGAAAGAAAGAAAACCCTTTGTGTTTAGTTCATTCATTTCATTTTTTTCTATTAGATATATTCTTTATTTACATTTCAAATGATTTCCCCTTTCCTGGTTCCCCCGCCCTCCACTGAAAGTCCCATAAGCCATCTCCCCTTCTCCTGTTCCCCAATCAAATCCCTCCCTCTTCCCTGTCCTGGTATTCCCCTATATTGCTACATGGAGAGACCAGGGGCCTCTCCTCCCTTTGATGTCCAACAAGGCCATCCTCTGCTGCCTATGTGTATGGAGCCATGGGTAACACATGTGCACTCTCTGGTTGATGTTTTTGTCCCTGGGAGCTCTGGGAGTACTGGGTGGCTCATATCATTGTTCCTCCTATGGTGCTGCAAACCCCTTCAACTCCTTGGGTCCTTTCTTTAGCTCCCCCATTGGGGATCCTGTGCTCAGTTCAATGGCTGGCTGAGAGTGTCCCCCTCTGTATTTGTCATGCACTAGCAGAGCCTCCCAAGTGACAGCTATATCCAGCTTCGGTCAGCAAGTACTTGTGGGCATCGATAATAGTGTCTGGGTTTGTAACTGTATATGGGATGGATAACTAGGTGGGGTAGTCTCTGGGTGGTCTTTCCCTCAGACTCTGCTCCACACTTTGTATCTCCTTCTGTGGGTATTTTGTTCCCCTTTCTAAGAAGGACTAGAGTATCCATACTTTGTTCTTCCTTTTTCTTGGGCATCATTTGATATGGAACTGGAAAATATCATCCTAAGTGAGCTAACCCAATCAGAAAAGAACACACATGGCATGCACTCACTGATAAGTGGATATTAGCCCAGAAGTTTGGAATACCCAAGACATGAATCGGTTTTATAACATGCAAATTATGTGGTCACCACAGTCAAGACAGAACCACCGTGAGGCACTGAACTGCTCTTTAGCGATGTGACCTTCTTCCTTGGAAGCCATAAATCTATTCATGTCTTTAATTCTGCTAAGAGATGAACATTTTAATGGCTGTCATTTCAACCTTAAGAGAAAATAAAATGCTTCATCAGAACTCTGATTTCAAAGACACTGCTTAGGATCAAAGTAACTTGGTTAGTTACAGTTTTTGAAAGCAGTCACTTTAAATGAACAAGGCAAGTGATAATTCAGGGGATGCATAGGCTGGAATAAAGCTGCAAAGGTCATGGGTAGGCAATGTGTTTGGGAGATGGTGAATACAAGGAGAATAGATCTATTTGAATGGGGCGTGGCCATCTGCTTGTTCACCCTAACTCTAGACATCACCCTGACCTGGCTGTGCACTGCAACCCACGGTGCAGGTTCCATTTTCAGGACTCAGTTTTAACTTAGCTGGTTGTCTCCCACTTGGGCAGACACAGGGTCTTAAGTCCAGAAGAGCCCATATGTCCTGCCTGATGGGCTAGTAGGGTAGAAAGTTACAGGATAACAGAGCCTCAGCAGTCAAAGATCTTGTGGAAAATTGATATGCTTTCCACTTTCAATTCATACGTGTCGAGGTGAAGAGGAAAATAGAGTATAACTTAAAATAGTGAGTGGATTTTTGTTTTACCAAAGGGCAAAGGACCTCTCTCTCTCTCTCTCTCTCTCTCTCTCTCTCTCTCTCTCTCTCTCTCTCTCTCATCTATCTATTGGGGTTTACATATGTCCACAAAATTCAACCCCTGTTGTAAGTGAAAGAGGAATTAGAATTAGAATTAGAATTAGAATTAGAGTACTTACGATTCCAAGTGTGAGCCATCCCTGCTGCTTCAGTCTCCTAGGGACATGGCAACAAAGAAAACATGGGGGTTTCTGTTTTTGTTTTTGTTTTTAAATTTAAGGACTGGCATTTAAATTCTTCTTGATTATTTTCTTCATTGTTTTTAAACAGAAATCTATAGTTTCCTTATGACAAAATGTCTGGCATCCTGGTATGAAGTTTACACTTAACAGACTTTTCACAGACGTCAGACACAGTGGAAAGATGCAGGCCCAAACGCAGGTCTCCAGGATGGGAGGCACTGACAGCTCCCATGACTCAAGGCAGCCATTTGGACAATGGGTCTTCTGGAGAGTCTGTGTTCTCAAGTGAGCCTCTACTCAAGCTATGAGAGTTCTTCTGAGACCAGGCTTGTGGAATTTTTCCACGCTTGAACTGACTCAGTGACATTTGTCCTTTCAATAACTGAACCCTGGCACTTACAGACTTGGGGTTCACGGTTGAAACAAAATTCCAAGACATTGCACCCTAGGAGTATAGATACTCTTCTCCCATCCCCTAATCTCTCCCAGCTGTAAACTGACATTTATAACTTTGCAATTGGAAAGGGTCCTTTATCCAGTTTTAGAAGTTGGCAACCAGGGCAGGATGCTCTGCCTGTATCTTCTCTTTGATAAAAAGGTTTTCTCTCTGCACAATGGCACCTTTGGTAACTCAGAATCCGGCTTTGTTGTCTACGTGCCGCGTTAAGCTCAGATTCAGGTAGGGAGCGCCTTGCCCATAGGCTTAGCATTCTCAGATTTTCAATAGTCTCACCGTCCTCAATACCATGCCAATGGAATTATTTTTTATGGTGAACCACAGTTGGCACAGAGAATCAAATCATCAGTTACCTGTTCTTCCCAGTCTTTCATCATTTCCCCAAGCATGCAACAAAGGTCAAACAGAGTGCCCACTCACCTGCCTTCTTCCCGGCCCCGCCCCTTCAACTTCCAGCCCCAAACAGAACACATGCTTCGGTCCAGAGGAAATGAGCACGCACGAAGTAAACCTCCAATAACTCTGTTGGCTACTTCTTGGATTTATGGTCATTCCAACTAATTGAACAGTGAAAAGTTATAAATTGCTTTATGTCCCAGCAAAATAGAAATTGTATTTGGCAGAAACTAAGCTCCGGACCCCAGAGTTATTTTAAATTTGTATCTGAGTTTTCATTTCCTATGATCTAAACAATAACAAGATTGAAAGAAAAACTCTGCTACGAGCTGACTTACAACACTACCAGTAAATCGGCTGTTTTAGTTAGAGTCACTCCATAATCCCATTACATTCTTAGCAAAAATTAGTCAGCTTTCACTGAAAATACATGATGGGGGAACGTGCCTGAGTGAGTGTCGTCTCTTACACGTTATTCTAATTCTGGCTGTTAATATGAAAGAACGACTTTGTGGATCCTGCTGCATCCTAATTAGAAAACAGCGTGTTACTATATACTGAGGGGCTATGTCTGCAGTATTTATCACTGCATTAATTCACAGGAATTTCCTTTGGGGTATTATGAGAGGTAGAACATTCTCTTTCAGAAAGATGTGTCTTGAGTTTCTCAATGGTTATTTTGGGAGAGAAGAAATCTTCATTTCATGTTCTGAATTTATGAAGTCATCTTGTATAACAATTTTCTTATTGGAACTTAGAAGCACATAAAGTGATTTTTCCCCATAGAAAGAGAATGGGTGGATATGGCTTCATGGTGACCTAAAATAATCTCAGTGAACAAAGTAATTCTGATTTCCACATCTAATAAGTTCAGAGATAGGGAGAGGAAAACTCTTTAAACAGGTCTCATAGGATCAGCATGAACAAACCACATGGTAAATAGATATGAAGATGAAACTAACATGTTCCATCTTTTCCCACACTCTGACTAGAACTGTTAGGTCATAAGATGCCAATAAGACTG
This sequence comes from Apodemus agrarius, assembly GCA_964023405.1. Taxonomy (NCBI): domain Eukaryota; kingdom Metazoa; phylum Chordata; class Mammalia; order Rodentia; family Muridae; genus Apodemus; species Apodemus agrarius. The sequence goes on along the minus strand of OZ030007.1, from coordinate 100,659,555 downwards.
TATTTCTATTTTTCATGGTGGAATTAAAAGGAGGAAAGTACATGGTGAGCTGTACCACCAGAAAGGTACTCTTGCTTTTCTTGTGACAATAAGATGCTACAGGAGAGGCCAGTGAGAGTTCAGGTTGGTAAAGTGCTTGCTGTGTGGTATGTCTTCGTGCTTCTATTGCTGCAAGGAAATACTATGACCAAAAGCAAGAGAGGGAAGAAGGAGTTCATTCAACTTAATTTCTACATTGTAATCCATCATCAGAGGAAGTTAGGACAGGAACTCAAGCAGGACAGGGACCTGGAAGTGGGGGCTGATGTCATGGAGGGGTGCTCCTTACTGGCTTGCTCCCCATGGCTTACTCACTTTACTTTCTCATAGAAGCCAGGAGCGCCAGCCCAGAGATGGCCCCACTCACAATAAGTTGTGACCTTCCTCATCTATCACTAATTTAAAAAATGCCTGATGTCTTGGTGGTGATGGCATACACCTTTAATCTCAGCCCTCTTCCTCGTAGGAGGGAGAGGCAAGCGGATCTCTGTGAGTCTGAGGTCAGCCTAGCCTACAGAGAGAGAGTTCCAGGACAGTCAAAGCTACACAGAGAAACCCTGTCTATATACATACATACATACATACATACATATATACATACATTCATACATACATACATACATACATACATATGAAAATGTTCTGTGCTGGATCTTATGGAGGTGTTTTCTCAATTGAGATTCTTTCTTTTTTAGATAAAAGTAGCTTGTGTCAAGTTGACATGAAACTATACAGCATACCATGCAAGCCCGAGGACCTGAGTTCAATCCTCAGAACCCATGTAAAAATAGAAAGCTAGGCACAGCCCTGTGGGCGTGTAATCCCAGCACTGGCGAGTCAGTGGCAGACAGACCCCAGATTGTCATACTAAGCAAACACCGGGTTAGCCAGAGATCTGTGTGAGGAAGAAAACAGCAAATCGCATAGTGCTGAGGAAGGCTGACATCTAAGGCTATTCACATACATGTGCAGTTACCTGTATGTTACCCTCACTTACACAAATATGCACACAGATACTTACACATATTTGCATATACATATATGTATACATATGTGTGTATACATATATATATGTATGTATACATATATATATATATATATATATATACACACACACACATCCATGCACACAAAAAATTTAAAATGAGCTATATTATGCGATTAAACTGGCCAGCTCCATTATATTCCCAGCATGGACTGAACATTTTGTGCTATCAACCGAGCATTTTCCTGGGCTGCTAGATGATCTCCCAGACTCGTGCCTAGCTTACAGGTAATGAGAGACTAAGTATTATCAGCAGTTCTCTGGAGTTCTATCCTGAGGGCGTTATAAAAATCCAGGCTAAGCTGTGTATATCAGATGAGTTTTAAATACACAGGCACAAATACATCCCTTTACACACACCCCAATCTATGGAAAAAGTGCTTTTAAAAACAGAGTAAATCTTGTAAAACCATGAAAAGGAACCTACTAATTTGCTCCCTGGAAGTCTGTCGGAGGGCACATATCATTGACACCCTTCTGAATACAACGTCTGCCTTGCACTGGACCTCCCAACACTATTACAGAACAAAAACAAGGAAATGACTAATCAAAAGAGCCAGGGCTGGGGACATTCATCTTAGCCATTAGAGCACAGGAAGGTGACATTATATAAAACCAGATAGCTGTGAACTCAGAATGTGCAAATCAATTTCCTGAGATGCATGAATAGAAACATGGTAAGAATCTATTGTGTGCCTGGTCCTCAGTATTTATCCTGAATTCAAAATTATATTCAGTTTCTTGGAGTTTTTTTTTTCCCCTTAATGATAATCCTGCTTCCTCTTGGCCCTTCCCTCAGGAATTCCCCAACCTGCCCTTTGTGCTCAGCCCATGATCTTACCTTATTATACTTTTCCTGATGAAAGTAAATTTGACCTGGACATATTAAATAAAATTTTGTTGAGGGTTGTTAAACCCTACTGAGTTGGAATAACTTTTTTTTCTTAAACTACTTCATGAAGTCATTTGTTCAAATGCACAACTTTGTTTTAGAATTTGAAAGGAATAATCTAATTCAACATTCTTTAATGAAAAATAATTATGTCCATAAGAACTATTCTCCCACTTGGGATTTATTGTGAATATGCTGTGTAGGCCAAGAAACAATCCGACGTGCCTTGTTCGTTATATGGTCCTGTTAGCCATGCCCACCTCTCCCGATGCACACAGAGCTTGGTTCCTTGGCCTGGTTGGCCATGTGCAGACTTTGCTGAGGATTCTTGTTGGGGTTTCAAAAGTAGAGTTTTTACTATTTAGGAAATTGTTCTTACTGTACTTTTTAGAGAACAGTATACAGAGAAACATGGTGGTTTCTGTTGTTGTTGTTGTTGCTGCTGCTGCTGCTGCTGCTGCTGCTGCTACTGCTGTTGCTAGAATCTAAACTAGGTATTTTAATTTGGAAAAAAAATGATCTGGAGAGATCACTCACCATTAGCTAATGAGACAGCTTTGACAGCAAAAATCAGTTTCTTTTTTTTTTTTTTGTTTTGTTTTTTGTTTTTTTGAGACAGGGTTTCTCTGTGTAGTCCTGGCTGTCCTGGAACTCACTCTGTAGACCAGGCTGGCCTCGAACTCAGAAATCCGCCTGCCTCTGCCTCCCAAGTGCTGGGATTACAGGCGTGTGCCACCACTGCCCAGCAAAAATCAGTTTCTTGACCCATTAGCAACTTTTTCCAGAGTGTCTTGGGGTCTGAAAGAGTTAAGCATGAAGAGATGTCTCATTTACTCCCTAGGAGAAGTTTAGACCCTGGGAGAATTTTGACTCATTATAGTTTTAACTTTCTGTCTGAAGGAGCAATTCACACAGAGGCAGACAGACGGAACAGAACCCTCATTAGAGGAGAAACACTTCTTGTGAGCCCTCTTTTATTTCTTGCAGAGGCCATGCAAAAGAGAGCGCAGTTTTAAATTATACTTTTCACAATGCTTCCCAAAGAGAGCATGGCAAATGAATTCAATTCTTTTAAACTAAATTGACTATCTGAAGGAAAATAAATCTGAACAACCAACTGAGTTTTATCCCTTCCTTTCCTATAATTTCACTGCACTATTTCAATTGGGAGAGATCAGATTTAAGATCAAGAACACCTTAATACAAATTTGGAGAATGAGCTCTAAAAAGACAGAAGGTGTTTTGGGATAAAGAGATGACTGTCTAATAGTTGGATAGCACTTGAGTTCATAACGTTTCACTGTCCACTCTGTTAAGCTTTGTTACTAAAGCAAAGCTAAGAAAGCATGATCTCAGGAGGTGGACTACAGATGCCCAGGAGTGAAGACACAGGACAGAGTAAGGGAAAGCTGTCTACTCAAATATATTTCAAGATTGGTGAGAATCCTACATTCTATAATGATGCATATATTTCAAATGATAGGATAGCCCCAGAGTTAAACATATATGAGTGTACATACACACACACACACACACACACACACACACACACACACACGCACGCACGCACGCACGCACGCATGCACGCGCGCGCGCGCGCGCACACACACACACACACAGAGGAGCTGGACAAACAGTCAAACAGACTCAGGTAAGTTTACCAACGAAAGGACAGAAAGTGCACCCTTCTCAATAGATGATTTTGAGGGAGAAATCACCATGTGACTTGGCATGTGACTCACAAGCCAAGGGTCTTGAGTAGAGTCTGACAGGTGATTTCCTAAAACAAAGGGGTTTCATTCATCATCATTTTAATCAGCTGTTTACTTAATCGATTTTGTTTCGATTAGCAATATATAGGAAATCTAAAATAGTATTTATTTATTTGTGTAACCAAAAGATATTCATCAAGCATTTACTAAGCATCAGGCACTTTTCAGGATGTCTGATGAAAACCCAGACATGTATAGGAACCAGCACCCACGGGAGCTCTCATCAGGCAGGCAGTGGGTTATACTCAACTATGGATTAAGGGTGAGAAGCATTTCAAGAATGCCGGGTAGAGGGTGGAGCTCAGAATAAAGTTCAATTTATTCTGTCCCCTCAGATATGAGGTGGGTGGCATCACTTGCAACACACTTTGAACAATATAATACCGCACCTAGGGAATAGTCATCGATGAACAGAAGTAAGGGGATAAAGCTAGAAGTCTGATATAGTGAAAAATCACTAGCCAGCAAGGGCTGCCATGACAGAGGAAGCATCAAAAAGCCAGATGACACATTTCTGCCGGATATACCTGTCTGCCCTGATGTCTTTTATTATCATTAGCTTTTCTCACAATCATCCCTGAGAGTCCTCCTGACCAAGAGAGGAAGAATCTGAATCAATTTGAGGAATGTTATTGGGAGATGGAGAACGGGTCTTCGTGGCTTGAGTATGAAGCATGAACATGGTGTATATTATTGTGGCACTTCCTCTTGGAAAGCAATGTCTCTGATAAGAGTTGTACATATACGACGTGGCCTTCAAGAGTATGTAGGGACCCCAAAACCCTAACCCAGTTTTTTCACTTCCCTCCACAAAGTTTTTGCTGTGGAAGCATCTGCTTCCAGGAGAACTTGATTAGCTTTTAAACTTCCTGAGCAAAGACTTTGCAATGTGTAAAGCTACGCAGCCAAACCACCTACACTTACCCACTAAGCGGATGGCATTCTGATTGGTATCTTACATAGATTTGCAATTCCTCAACCTGTTAGTCTAGAAGGCAACCTATAAAATGGGTGTGATTCTGGTGACCAGGGAGGGCATTCTACAACACCTACAAGAGAGCCTCTTGGTAGCATACATAAAAAGTATGACTTGGTGCTAGAGAGCATATGGGATTTCATATGCTAATTGAGTCAAACAACTGTGTTACTTAGCATTCACCCCCGCTTTAAAGGACAAGGCAAAGAACACGATTGTATGCTGATAGGTTTCAGAGTCGCATAAAATCGTGCAAGGATTCATTTTTCATAAAAGAAGTGAAGATGGCTGACCTCATACATTTAGTGGAATCTAATTCTCCCACTGCTTGTCTGATGGGTCATGTGACCTTGAGAAAGTTCCTTAACCAACTTAGATCTCTGAGTCAGAATTCTTAAAATGGAAATGGTACTACCTGAATGTCAAGTCCAATTCTGATTAAGAGATAAAAAGATGATGCACAGATAAATGTAGGTGGCGAACTGTAAGATACACATGAAAATAAGGTATTTCCATACTAATAGACGCAATAAGTCAAGTTCACAAGATGGAGTTTATTACATTAATGCCGCACGTTAACTTGGAATTTGAATGGCACACGAATGTGAGGTGGGGCAAGCAGGGGTTGCCAAGGGCAACAGCTTGTTCTTTAAGCAAGTATCAGATGCAATGTAAGTTCAGGAAACCGGCCTCCTGTAAAAGAACCACTTAATAAAAACCTCAAGTAAGGACGTTTAAAGGCAAGGCAGATCTAAGCATATGCAGTCCCTGAGACTGTGGGACCAGTTGTGAAAGCAGGAGCCGCAACCATGGCTGTTTTACAACTCTTTCACTTGTTAGGTGACAGCACATTTAGAGATGACCAGCCATCTCGAACAGAGTGGGATTAACAAATGATACCATAGAGTAAACACATGCCCAGAAGTTTCCATTGCCAAATAGTGCATGACTGGACAAATGTAAACATCTGGACCCAGAGGAGTTCTGCTTGATCATCTCAAGATTCCCAGTGTAAGCTTCACAAGGAGCTCAGGGACCATTAAACTTCCATTTTATTTCAAATTTATGACCACACAGCCTTCAGCTTAGATTTTAGCAACGCATCAGCAGTATCTTGTCAACGGGGGATGCCATTTTAAACGAATTTACATGTAGTGGTATTCAATTTTTTTCTTCTGCTTCACAGTTCTAAGAATTTTAATATACGTGGAAACTCTTTTCACCAGCATGCACAACAGGAAACAGGCCAGTTCTAATACCTCAAGGAGTTCCCTGTGCCAGCTGACCCTCCATTGTCAGCCTCTTCCCTCACGCCTGACATGCGGCAATTGTAGGTCTGTTGTGTATGCCTATAATCTCACTTTTCCTAGGAAATCACATGAAGATTACTCGTTGTGTAGTCATTTGTTGCTTGAGGTTGATTCCGATCCTGATCTATGACAAGTTATTATAGACGTGCGCTTAGACCAGCGCGTCCAAAGGATGCTAAGCTCTGATTCCGCCAGGTCCTTTGTCGTGTGAACCACATGCTTCCCTCTTCATGAGGCTGAAGAGCTCATGTCGTCACACATGCTCATTGCACTGGGCCTTTCTTTTCAAAGGCATCAGGAGATTTCTATCATTAATAAAGCCAAGCTTTACCCTGAAATCACTGATCCATCATTTTGAAAATCAGATGTCCTATGCAATTCTGGCGATTTGGAGGGGAATGTCCCTCAGGTCCTCCGCCAGTCCCTCCCTGGTGCCAGGTGTCTGCTGTGGAATTCTTCATCTCCCTTACACAACATCTGGGTTGTTTTCACCCTCATTTATTCAACACAGGAGCATGCATGAAATACTACCCACCATCCGTGACTCTCGGGATGAAACAGTGAACAAAACAGATCCAAATCCCCATCCATGTGAAATTTACAGTCCATCTGGTGGAGGCAAATAGTAAATCACAAATAATAATTCAGTAAATTGCATGGTACATTAGAAAACAAAAAGTTATCTACAAAGAAAAGACCAGAGTGAAACTCAGTGAGTACGAGAGAAGGACAGCAGTGTCATTTAAAATGATCCTCGGGGACATTTTGACAAAGACGTCATGGGGGAAAGGAGGTTAAGCATGACGCTTCTAGAGAAAGAATACCCCAGCCTAACCCAGCCTGGGTGTGGAAAACATCGTGACTGGAGCAGTGACTAAAGGGTAGTGGGATTACAAAACTGACTGTGAGGGTTGTATATGCGTGGCCTAGGGAGTGGCACTATTAGACGATGTGACCCTGTTGGAGTAGGTGTGGCTTTGTTAGAGTAGGTATGCCACAGTGGGTGTGGGCTTTAAGACCCTCATCCTGGCTGCCTGGAAGACAGTATTCTGCTAGCAGCCTTCAGATGAAGACGGAGAGCTCTCAGCTCCTCCTGCACCATGCCTGCCTGGATGCTGCCATGCTTCCTGCCTTGATGATAATGGTCTGAACCTCTGAACCTGTGAGCCCGCCACAATTAAATGCTGTCCTTAAAAGACTTGCCTTGGTCAGGGTCTGTGCACAGAGGTAAAACCCTAACTAAGACAGGGACTAAGGTCATGTAAGACCCTAGACCATTGCCCAGAATCTAGAACCTAGGTTTAATCTGAGGACAATGGGAAAATTTGCAGTGTTTCCTGAAGAATGATTGCCTGCTGCAAGTTAGATTTTAGAGCAATTTCTGACAAATGTTGGGATAATAGACCATAGCAATAGGGATCTATAAGGTTTATTATAGAAATTCAAGAGAAAGTTGATGTTAATTGAGACAAACTATGGTATAACCAGAAGCTGGATTCTGGATATATTGTTGAGTATATAGAACATGAGTTGTGATCAGAGAATAATATTGATAAATAGCATCATTTTATGGCAATGTATGCCTATACTACCAGCTACTCAAGAGGTCAAAGCAGAAGAAATACTTGGGCCCATGAGTTTGAGATCAGTCTAGGAAAGCTTATCTGTAAAAAAAAAAAAAAAAAATCATTTACTTCTGAGCCAGGGAACTGGAAAGTTGGAATTTTTTCAAGTGATCAGAAAGACCATGAATATAACAGATATAGGAAAAGTCAGGATAGAAGTTTGGATCTTTGTTTTTAGTTTCTATGTTTACTTACTTCATGTGTGCACAGAAAATCAGAAGACAATTTGTGGGGGTCAGTTTTTCTCCCTCTACCATGTGGGTGCTGGTGATCAAACTCAGGTTATTAGGCTTGGCAGCAAATGCCTTTTACCTGCTGAGCCATCTGGTGTGTGTGTGTGTGTGTGTGTGTGTGTGTGTGTGTGTGTGAGAGAGAGAGAGAGAGAGAGAGAGAGAGAGAGAGAGAGAGAGGTTTTATTTTGTGAACTCACTATATATAATCAGGATAACTGAATTTCTGCTTATTCTGCATCTCCTACCTTAGCTCGGGGATAAAAGGCATGACCACCACACTTAGTGTCTATGCGCTGGGAATCCAACCTCATATCTTGTGGTTCTACTGAGCTACACCCTAACCCTAGTGCATGGTTATCATAAGATGTCAAATATCTAGGGATATTTAGGCTTTATGTGGAATGTGGGAGCTGGGAACACATTTAGAGTTGTCAGTTTGAGAGTTCCTGATGTACAAATGTTAACTGACATCAGACCAGATGAGGACTGCAGAATAAAAGCCAGGACAAAGATCAGCCTTAAAGCCTCCAGCATGAATAGGTAGGGAGAAGCAGAACTAGAGACACCTAGACTGAGAAGAGTAAAGGTGGGGGTTGAAATCAAAGACACACGATGTCATGGGAGCCAGTGGAGGATGTGTGACAAGGATATGAGGACAAGCATGCATAAGGTGGAGCTGAGTATGATCCATTGGTTCTGATGATGTGGAGGTGAGAGCTGATATCTTTGTCATAAGCTGTTTTGGTGTAAAAGCCCAGCTGGCTGTGTTTAGTGAGGATTGGGGCCAGGTCTGTATCTCAGTGGTAAAGCATCTACCTATCACATGCAAAGCTCTGGTTTTTGTCTCCAGAAATGAAAGAATGGATAAATTGAGAAGGAAGGAGGGAAAGGAGATGGAGGGAGGGATGGAGGGGATTAGAGACAGTGAGTACAGATGACTTGTAAGTAATGTCATTACCTAGAACAGAGCAGTAGCTTGGCAGTGATCACATCGATTTTTTTTCTCCGTTTGGCTTCCTGTGTGCTTACTGCCCACCATTGGCCTTCCATCCTTGAGGACAAAAATCTCCCAGACAAGCATTTAATGAATCTATGAGAACTTCACTAACAAGAAAACTGAGACGTATTGAAGAAGAATATGGACCAGCTAGGGCTATGTTGTAAACGTTGTGCCCAGGGTACCATGATTACAAATGCTTGTAGTATAGGTGACTTGGTAGAGAGATGAGTAGGTGGGATTGGTAGAGAGATGCGCAGAGGATAAGTAACTGCTGAGCATCTACTTGGTTCTACTTTCAGCTAATTTACATAAGCCTTGCCCTGTCTACCTCTGCCCCACGGCCAGAAGGCCTTTATCTGCTTTAAGGAAAGGTTCCATATTTACTCTTCCAAGCCTCCCAGGTTCTACCAAAAGACAACAATATCCTTAGATGCCTCTTCCTGTCCCACTAAAATATGCTGTACCCCAGTGAGCCCATTTCCTGGCTGGTCGTGGAAGCACAGGCAGATTCCATATCTGTTGAGTTGGAGGTTTGCTGGAAGAAATACTTCTAGATAAAGCTTGAACAGTGTAACTTCTTCAGGTTTGGTTACTAACTTCAGGTTTTCGCTACCTGAGAAAACTCATTGGGCCTTTTGTAAGGCAAAGAGCACTATGGGCATCTTTTATGGGATGGTTTATAAGGCGGTTTCTTAAACTAGAAACACATCATCTATAAGCAAATGTTGTAGCCAGAACCTTTCTCTGGTAGAACAGTTTCCTCATATCCTATTTCTACAATGTCACCTGAATGTTGGTGACCTTTTTCAGGCTTTAGGTGCTTATGCTTGCCTACCATCTCTCCTTCAGAGACTTCCTTTTGTTGTGATTACAAATGAAGACACACATCTTCTCTTAAGTCCACAACTGCTCTAGACTATGAACCTGAAGCAAGGCAGGGTGGGGGAAGAGTCATTTTCCTTTCCACAGTAAGTGCTCCCTACAGTTTGGCCTGGCCTTTATTCTGGAGCCCCTCCCTTTCTCCATCCTTTTCTCCTTCCCTCTCTCCTTCCCTCCTTTTCTCCCTCTCTTCCTCCTTCCCCCCTCTCCCTCCCTTCCTCCTTTTCTCTCTCCCTCCCTTCCTCCCACTTCCATGGGACCTTCATATCTGCCAACACTGCAAAACATCTTCCACGTACAGAAGAGAAAAAGAGAAGAGAGGTTTTTGCACAGTAGTGAGTTTTAATCATCTAATCATGTTTCTCTTACTTTTACCATGAAATATTTGTCAGCCACTAAATCTGTGTGAGCACTGATTAATAATGAAAATAATTTTAAATTATTCATATGTCTAAAGAGCCAAGTGAGCAAAAATTAACATTCCCCCACTCGTTATATGTGCATTTCCACTTCCAATTTTTATTCAAAAAGATGATACAGAATTTTCTACTTTTAACATGAAGAAGGAAGCTGCCAATACGATTTGCTGCTGAACTTTTCTATCATGATTAGTTGGTTGGCGTTGTTTTTGTTTGTTTGTGTTGTTTTTGTCCTGTTTAGATTCTCGTGTAATTAAAGTTGCATAAAGTGATCAAGATTCTGGAATGAGGTAGATCTTTCATAATGCAACATGATGTTTATGTCTTACCACGAATTGTCTTTGCTCTCCCCAAGCCAAACCACCTTGATATAGGAAATGTTCATGTGTCCCCCCCGCAACATGCACACACACATTATGGAAGCTACTCACAACACTGGGCAGGCTCAGGAACAGCCCACCTCTGGCCACCAGCTAACTCTGATCACCACCCCCAAGTAGAGAGCACCTGTGCCCTGCCTGATTTTTCCATTGCCCATTGCCCATTGCCCCTCTCCCCTTCAAATTATCCTTGCCAGAAAGCCCCCACTCGAGGCAAATACTCCCAGGGCACTGTGGGATGAGTGAGGTCTATCGCCCTCTCTTGGGCTGGGGTAACTGCCCCCCTCTATGGAAAGCTACAACCAGAATCATGTTCTAAATCACCTCAGAAATGCCCACTCACCCCGTTTTACTCTACTGCTCACTTTCTCCCATTTGATATTCTCCGTTACAACCATTTTGAGCATCAACTTTCCTGTACTCTTCTTACTCCTGCATGACTATGTTTAGTTGATGATGATGAAGGTCCTGGTTTCAGAAAATATAACCACACAGGGTTATGTTGAAAATGAAATGAGTAAAATAAAGACATCTTACAAAAGAAAAAAAACACCCTAATAATTAATCACCATAATAGATATTTTATGATGGATGTAAGAAAATGATCAAAGACCTTTATAGTTAGATTGCAAGTGAAATTCCTACGTTCATAAAGAGCAGAGAGAATGAACGGATGGTGCGGTTAATATGTTGGTTGTAAAGTTTGTAATGTGATGTAATAGACCAAAGGATGGCAGACCCTGGCGGGTCATTCAGTAATGAAGGATGGAACGAATGCAGCACAGCCTGCTCCTCCCCACCAGACAGAGAGCTGAGCAAGCAACGTCTGCCCGGGACTGGCAGTAGAAACTTTCACTCCTCGTTAACTGTGTGTCTTCATGACCACTAACCAAACACCCTCCAGTCCAATCGACACCCCCAAACTACGATCTTTACGCCTGAGCAGGACGATCACCTGCCGGCTCTGCCCCACAGGCCGTGGTGGTTGGTGAGCAGCACCAGGCCACTCCCAGCTTTGCTCCAGCGATGGTGGTTGGCACTGTCTAGTGAGGGTCTGTGCTTACAATTATTTACTTCCATTCCTCCAGGAAAAGAAACATGTGGTTATTGAAATGTATGATGGATTTTATTTTCACTTGATGCTAGAAATACATTTTTAAAAAATACAGCATACCTGAAACCAAATAGGGAAAAAGTGGAAATTCAGTAATGTTTATTTCAGTGAAAACTATTAATTTCTTTGGCTGCTCTAATCAAGGTAATCGAACTTTCTTCTCTTTTTTCATTCACAAGCCACATGACCATTGTGCTCACTGCTTATAATATTGTAATAATCTGAAACAGAGTTTTGGACTTTCCCAAAGGAAGAGACCTGTTATTATTTTCTACCAATAACCATGTCTTGTGTAACTATCTGCAGTTACATCAAACAGGTTACCTAGAAGGGAAGCTGGGGATGTATGGGAAAGCAGCAAAAAAGAGATGGAGACTAAGATAATACCTGCTATTCAAGGTTTTTATATATATATATATATATATATATATATATATATATATATATATATATATATATGTACACTCCACCCTAGGTGGAGGGGATTATGGTTAACAGAGGAGTTCCCGCTCAAAGGCTGGGAGAGGAACTTCACATCGGTCAATGTCAAGTTCCTGCCAGGTGGCATGGCACCTCAATAAGGCTCTCTACGGTCTTGCTACCATAGGTCTGATGATTTTTCATTGATCTGAGAAGAACTGCACACTAGCACAGCCAAGATGCAGGGATGTGGAGTTTGATACCATCCTCCAAGTGTCCCATAAATCATAATCTATGAGAATGTTCATTTTAGCCCATAGTAGACACTCAAGGAAAAGACTTTTGGATTTATTAGGTAGGGCTCAGTGCCCATAAAGATATGGATTTCCTAGGACAGCTGGTGTATGGATAAAAGCAGCATAGTGAGGAGGAAGCCACTTGTGTTAATCAACTCACAGAGAGAAGAAACATGTTGCTGCTGTTTGTACTGCAAAGATATTGATATCTTAAGGCCTTTATGTCTGCCACATAGGTATCGCATGAACATCCGTGGAATGGATCTATAGGAATAAACAAACAAACATATTCCATTCTTCTCCCCATGGGTTTCCCAGAAAGAGTGGGTCACAGGTGCACACTCATAACAAAGCTTCCGCTGGACCACTTAGTCATACAGAGTTCCTACATAGTTCATACAGTTCTTTCCCATCAGGATAGACTAGAATAGTGAAAGATTTTATTGAATTCCCTGTCAAATATATCCATGTGCAATACACGCTTCTACAGGATTGAAGGGGAAGGTCACTGTTCTCTTAGTGTTCCTACGTCACTGATGATGTTTTGAAAACACTTCAGTGCAGAATAAAGTACATAATGCTATTGAGGTCAGGCATTCTCTACATATTGGCTATCAAAACTGTCATTTAGTATCATAGCAAAAACAACCTGACAGTAGGTTGTGAACAGCACTTGTGTTGAACCAAATCCATCCCCATCTCCACACCCTGAAGAGAGAAAGGTTGAGGTGGTACCTAACCCGTCTGTCTTCTGGTGTGAGATAGTATCATATTGTCCTGACTTGACATTTCTCCGTAGACAGATATTCTGATTTTAGAGTAACATGTAATTGTAGCTGAATGTCATGGACTATTTTATTGCATCATTCTGTTATGTGACAGTATGTTGAGATGTGTTAGTCTTCTCTTTAAAAGCACAAGTGCAGGGTCAGGAACCATTCTGTGATTCAATCTCTCTCACTCTCTCTACTCTTTCTCTCTCAACACACACACACACATTCACACACACACACACACACACACACACACACTATACAATGTATCACTATTCCTCTTTGCTAGAGAATTATTTTCAGGAGAGCATGGAGTTTGTCTACCTGTTCACCAGTGGCCCCTGGTGTGTGATAAGGTGTGGTAAGCACTTCAAAGATTTGCCAAATTAATGAATGTTATTCATTGAAATAGTCCTAAGTCCAAGACTGCTCTCCTGTTACCTGTGCACAGTTCAGTTGATCTTATCAGGAGCTCTTCATCTTGCTGACAGTCTTACTTCCTTATGGTGTAAGATCCAAACCAACATATCTATAAAGATCTCACCCCTCAACCCTTGTGAACTCATGATTACCAAATATAGTAGCACCCAAGTTTTAGTTCTTAAACTCTGTCACCACTAAGGATCCCTGTCTCAGTTTTTATTTATCTTCCATACTGTATCTCAGCACACATTACTAGAATCACTGTTTTCAATGGTCATTTTCACACTGATGGAAGTCAGATTACACCAGTAAGACATTAAAGACCATATTCAAATAAGGTTCACATCTTCTAGTCAGTCTTTTCTCTTGCATGAGTTACTTTTTCCCTATCATTAAGCATTTCCACCATAAATATTGATGATAATACTGGATTCCTTTGTGGCATAGAGTCAACATTAAATGCTCATTGTCTGATTAATATTACTAATAATTTCTGTCTATACCTTTCTTTCCAGTTTTCCAGAACTGTCTCTCACCATCTCCATTAGATTTTAGTTGACCATCAAGAGGTAGAAAGTGTGCCACATCAACTCCCTGCCACCTGCCTACAGAGTTACTAGCCCAAGGGAGTCTTTCTACACATTTGCGCGGGTCAACAGCATCTCAAAAATACTTTGAAAGGTTAAAAAAAAAGGTTTATATCATAGGAAAAAATAGTCTTTGTTAAACAGTAGTTCTTAGGATTGGATGTAAAATGTCCTCATATACTCGTGTGTTTGAATACATTGTTTGCAGCTGGCAGAACTTTTTAGGAAGCCTGTGGAACCTTGTGGGACTATCTGGATTATTTAGGGTTTGAGGGTCGAGACAGTCTCTGCTTCTTCCCCATTTCTCCTTCTTTCTGGGAACTACCTTTAACAAGTAGTTTCCCTAAGCTCTTGCCTGCTCCAGATGATCATTCTGATGGCCAATGCCACACATTTAGAAGCTCCAATCTGATAGGAGGCCTTATGAGCTGTATCATGTAATTTATTCCTTGTTTTAATATGTGTTAATATCTTCTTGCTGCCAGTTGAATGGTAGACACATGCCTTCATATTAGAAAGTTTGCTTATATGATGTGAATAGCAAATATGAAATACAGGCTCTATTTGTGATAGAATTCATCCACATACTTTTAACCACCATCTGTTTCCTGCCATGATGGGGAAAATTACACTCTGCTGTCTGAACCAGAATAAAACCATCTGTAAGTCATGTTGTTAGGCATTTGGTCATAGTAATGTGAAAGTAGTTATTATATTAACACAATTTTTAATTTCTTCAACTATCATAACTTTATTAGAAATCTAATGCCATTTCTACCAATCCATGGGGACTAAAGGTCTTTCAGTCTTACAGTGTCTCCCTCACCTCATGAGCTTGATTGACAGATAGCACATTTCTCTCTTTACTTTCCTAATTTATATTTATTTCCATTGCAAATTTCTAGCTCTTGTATAAATCCTGATCTTAGGAGTTTCTACCTAATTTTTAGTATATAGGTTTTAGAATCTCATGTATTGGGGACCCTATGCTCAGTCCATTGGTTGACTGTAACCCATGGGTATTTTGATCCTCCTTCTAAGAAGGACCAAAGTATCCACACTTTGGTTTCCCTTCTTCTTGAGCTTCATGTGGTCTGCAAATTGTATTCCAAGCTTTTGGGCTAATATCCACTTATCAGCAAGTGCATACCATGTTTGTTCTTCTGTGATAGAGTTACCTCACTCAGGATATTTTCTAGTTCCATCCATTTGCCTAAGAATTTCATGAATTCATTGTTTTTAATAGCTGAGTAGTACTCCATTGTGTAAACGTACCACATTTTCTGTATCCATTCCTATGATGAAGGACATCTGGGTTCTTTCCAACTTCTGGCTATTATGAATAATGCTGTTATGAACATAGTACATATGTCCTTATTACCTGTTGGAGCATCTTCTGGGTATATGCTCAGGAGTGGTGTAGCTGGGTCCTCAAGTAGTACTATAGGAAGGACAATAATATGTTCCAACCAGTGCCCCCAGAGCTCCCAGGGACTAAACCACCAACCAAAGAGTACACATGGAGGGACCCATGGTCCCAGCTACATATGTAGCAGAGGATGACCTTTTCAGACATCAATGAGAGGAGAGGCCCTGGATCCTGTGAAGGCTTGATGCCCCAGTGTAGGGGAATGCCAGGTCAGAAAAGTGTGGCGGGGGTGGTGATCAGGAGGAGAGGGATGGAATAGAGGAGTTTCAGAGGGGAAAAGAGGGAAGGGGATAGCATTTGAAAGGTAAATAAAACAAATATCTAATAAATTTTTAAAAGAAGTTTCTTTTGTAAGGGGCGGGACTAAACCTAAAGTCTTTTTAAGAGCCACCTCCAACATCTCCCATCTTCTCATCTGGAGCTTTTTCAAGTCCCTTGTTCAAACCTTTCATTCTTGCAAGCACCTAAAATGATCCCCATCCAGCCTGTTTCCCATATCTGCATACAACTTTTTGCAGAACCCTGATTGTTGGCTTCCCTCCCGGTACTTTCCCAGTTTTCACAGATGTCACTTCTCTCTTCCTTGGCTATCACATATCAATGAACCAAGCCTCATATTTTCATATTCTCCCCACCTTCCTTCTACCTCTACCGTATTTATTCCCATGTATATAATGATGCTAATTTTTAGAAACTAGTCATATGGCTTTGTAGAGATAAGCCACTCTCAACACTGCTCTAGGAATCGGAAGATCAAGGAAGGAATGAAATGTTTCTAATAG
Organism: Apodemus agrarius; assembly: GCA_964023405.1. Lineage (NCBI taxonomy): Eukaryota > Metazoa > Chordata > Mammalia > Rodentia > Muridae > Apodemus > Apodemus agrarius. The sequence continues at coordinate 100,643,161 of OZ030007.1, read as the reverse complement.
AAGCAAATTATAAGTCACAGAAAAAGTAATGAGCACAGAAAGTCAAATATACAAAGGTCCATACTTCATAAAACTTTATTTCTTGTTAATTTTTTTTAAAAAAAGGGCTGGAGAGATGGTTCAGCAGTTAAGAGCACTGACTGATCTTTTAGAGGTCTTGAGTTCAATTCCCAGCAACCACATGGTGGCCCATAAATATCTGTAATAAGAACTTCTGCCCTCTTCTGGTATGTCTGAAGACAGCTACAATGTACTCACATAAATTAAATTAAATTAAATTAAATTAAATTAAATTAAATTAAATTAAATTAAATTAAATAAATCTTTAAAAAATTTTTAAAATTGTAAACCCTGTGAAACCCTCTGCCTATGTCAATAACATCAACAACAAAATTGTCTTTTGAAGCTGCTCCCAACCACACACCTAGCAAGTCCTAGGTAGCAGACATGAGAGACAACACAGGTAAGAGACTATCTGGCTCAGTTTGCCAAATCAAACTTACCTCTAAATCCAGGATATGTGTGAAAGATGGACATGAAGAGCCAATGAATGGTTAAGCCAAGAAGAACAGGTTCAGGTACACTAGTTATCATACTCTCATGGTAACTGATTGACACCACACTGAAACAGAAGCAAATGCAATGCCATGTAATGAGAGCACTGTGTAAACACTGAGCACCACAGAACTATATATGCTACATATAAATATAGCAATTATTACTGTCCAGATGACTTGATTCTACTGATGCTTCACTCTGGTGTCTAGTGCTATAAGACAAGAAAGGGAGGAGGAGTAGAGCATCTGGGATAGTTATAATCATGTCAAGGGCATCTGGGGATAGCTCTAGGCATGTCTTTGATCTACAGAGGATTTCCCCATCTTGAGATTCTATATTCTTTCATAAAAACAGAAGTGCTTTTCTCTGCTTCCAAGAATTGTGTGGTAACAGTGACAACTAGCTTTCTAATTATTTTAGATCATTCTTTTCGGTGAAAAGTTATTAGACATTTACAGCTCTTCTTCAAATTCTGAGACTGCTACTACTTTATTTCAGTAATTTATTTAATAAAAGAATAATGATATTCTTTTGCCAATGAAATGGTAAACAATGTGAATGTGCTATCTTGGAGTCTTCTTTCAATAATAAAATTTAACCTTGCAATACTGATTTTTTTGTTGTTGTTGTGCTATGTGTTATCAGCTATATAGGAGGATAGTTGTTTTCATTCCAAGAACACAGATTTCAGAACACAGTGGTCAATTTTATTCTGATACAATGTTATTATCAGGTCAATCATGTGTAGCTACGGAGTCTCAGATTAACGAGAAAAATAAAATAAATGTGTGTCCTACTCAGATGCAAGAATATGGTGGTTCAGGTTTTTGCTTTTAGTCACTGCAGGAAAGGAATGCAGCATGTTCAAGTACACCGAGAGCTTCTTCCGTGTGTTGCTCATCATACTCATAAATAAAACTAAGAAGGACACTTTGGTGCATAAATGACCCACAGGCAGGCGCCCGGAAAGTGAGCATCTTGATGTGCTGTCTGGACAGACACACACACCTATGCATTTTAAATACATGAAGAATGTCAGGGCAGCCTGCTTGAAATACTGGGGTTGATTAATTTCTTTTCTGGTTTTTCTTGAAGGTACTCAACAGGCCCCAGATATAATCAATGAGCAACTTGCAAAGAAAATAATCCTTTCCAACCAATAATCACATTGATAAAAACTATCTCTGTGTGAGCAAAATGAGAATCATGGACCAGGAAGTCTATACATAGGTCTCACATGTTCTATATATCAGTTGTGTCACCTTGGGTAAATAATATCTCCTTTGTGCATCAAGTTTTCTAATGTACATTATGTTAACAGGTCTATCGGTGGAAATATATATCTAGTACATCAACACTATGCTCAAAACCTCCAATGCTCTCAAGTGGGGCAAAATATTCTTTTCAGCAATGTTACAGGTTACCTTCATTTCTCTTCTTCCTCTCTTTCTAGTCTGTCTTCAACAGTGTTTATACTCCTTCATTTTCTCTTCAGTCTTCCATGAATAAGGTTGCTAGACAATGCTCCTCAATTCTTATTTAAATGTAAGCTTTTGGATGTATAATTACTACCTCAGTGTGTCTTACAACCTCCCTTGCACAACTATCACCTATGGCACTGGAGATTTTCAAATATGCTACCCATGGTCCAGCCTGAGGCAGGTAATTGTGTTGATTTGAATGAACTAAGGAATTCTCATTTTATCTGGACATGTCTTTAAAAGCACTTCTGGAGGAAATAATTTGAATAACAGATGATGTGAAAAAGGATCTAATCCAACAAGAGCTCAGGGAATGTACAAAGGCAGAAGAATGACCAGTTCTATCTCCTTTCTTGATCTAGAACCTCAATATTCTCCTGCCCTCTGACATTGCAGTTCCTGGTTCTCCAGAAACACAAATATTTCCTCCCCATTACTTTCTCCATGTTATGAAAGATACTATTGTCATCCTGATTCTCAGGCTTTGGACTAAATTATAAAGCCACTTTTCTAGGTTCTCAAGCTCAAGGTGGCAAATGGTGACATATCTTTATGTCCACGATCCCATGAATCAAATCTTATAATGGGTCATTTGTCCATCTACCTACCTATATTTACGATTTATAATTTATATTTCTCTAGCATGTATAATTTATCTGCATTTCTCTACCATCTACCTAATATGCCTATATTTACTATCATCTATATGTGTGATCAGTGGTTTATCTATGATATCTATCTATCTATCTATCTATCTATCTATCTATCATCCATCACCATTAATCTATCATGTGTTTGTGTTTATCTATTTTTTATCATTTACATCTACCCATCTGTCTCTTCCCAGTTCAATTCCTATGGCTATCTCAGTTTCTTTGTTGTGTGTCTTACTTTGCTAGAATGAAATGAAATGAAAATGGGGACTTTAATATTTTATTTATGTTTGCATTCCCTTCACCAATTGTCATTCCTAAAATGTAAAACAAAACAAAACACTTAATAATGTGTGTTGAACATAAAAAGAAATTGTTCATATATTTCCTAAATACATATTGCTTCCCATACATCATTATGGATGCTGAAAACTCCAGGATGAAGAAATTGTGGTCCTCACTCTTGGAACTATATAATCTGCACATGTGAGCCCACCATTACCAAGGCAGATGAGTAGGTTTGCTGGGTAACTGTGAAGTCTGTTGGTCACGCTGACGTCAGATCATCAACCTACTTTTAAAAGCTGAGTAGGTTTGGTGAGTAGCTGTGAAGACTGCTTTTCATACCATAGTAGAACATCCAACTCTTCCAGAGAAAAGCTTGAGAAAGCTTCTTGGATGAAGATCTGTTCGAGTTGAGTTAAGTAGCCTGTCACCAGCTGGATGGGGCAGCGGCACTAAGCGTAGGAAAAGGTCATAGATAAGCCATTGCCCATACCATAGAGCCTTAAAAGTAAACACAAATGGTTCATGGAAATGCTTTGTAGAGTAACGCAGTGGTGAAATGCAGGGGGTTCCACCATCACTCACCTGCGTTAGTCATTTGTCATTGGAGTCATCTCGTGGGATACTCTGTTATGCAACTTTACAGCAAATGACATTCCATGTATGTTTGAATTTTATTGGAATAAATGATAACAATGAATGCATTCATACTGATCAAAGAAATATAAAATATTTACCACGCCTAAGCATTGTGAGTAATTTTTTTTCAGTATTAAGAGATGTTGTCTCTAACTTCTTAGGCTGAGTACAAATTAAATAGGACACTGAAAAAACATTAGTCTTAAAATAATCCATGCTGTATTTCTTGAGTGTACAAATTGTTAAATAGAATCGAGAATGGAACAGAAGGAGTTTAAAACAAAGACTTTCAGTTTCAAAAACTAGAAAGTAGGCTGTGTTTGGAGTCAACATTCACCAAGAGCTAAGAATTGTAGTGATGAAATGGGAACTGAGCACTCTGAAATATTTAAGTAATTTTGGTTTTTATATTTTTATTTTTATTTTTTATTTTTTATATTTGTTGACTGACATGTATATTTTTCTATTTCATTTTGATAGGTTTTTTTTAATATTACAGGATAAGAATAAATAAATCTAACCTACACAAGCTCTACATTTTTCTTTACTTTTCAAAACAATTTCAAAAACTATCAACAGAATGACAATATTTGTGCTGTGAAAAGCTCCTGGGAATTGTGATTTTAGTGTCCAGCACTAACAGCCGCAGTGACCTGCACGTAAGCTGCTTGGCTGCTTCTCAGCAACACTGAGCAGTGGCTGCGGGGACTGTGGCCGCCGTGCTGGGAGAACTGAGTCTCCTCCGGGGAAGGGGTGCTGGCTCCCACTTTAGACATGAACATCAGGACAGAGAATGCATGGAGATCTTGATTATAATAATAGAACATCTGAAAGAAAGTAACAGTTATAAGAATAATGTATGAACCTTATATATTTCTTAATTTTATGTTTAAATTAAAATATTTATAAGAGATAGAACTTTATTAATCCTGGGAGTCAAGAGACACTAGACCACACAATCATGGTCTTTTTAAATAAAAGAAAAAATTCAAAGATATGTAGCTGCTTAGTTTTTTTAATAGAGAAGCTAAAATGATTAAATATCATCTATAAATCTTTTATTTTTTTAATTATGCATAGATAAATTATAGTGGTGATGTCATGATCTGTGAAACCAACGTGTAATGATAAAATGGGTCCGTTCAACATGTTTGGCACTTCAGAAAGTTAACAGCTTTGAAATGAGAACTTTGAAAATGTCTTCTCACAGGAACGTTGACAGGCCCAGTACATATTCATTGCTATGTTTGTCTGTGTGGTGGCGTGTCCCACGGACAGAAACCTTTCACCTCCATGCAGTTAAGTTTGTGTTCTTCCTCCCCCATGCAGTTGAGGCTGTGCTCTCCTTCCTCCCCAGTGAAGCTGAGGCTTGTGCTCTCCTTCCTCCCCTGTGCAATTGAGGCTGTGCTCTCCTTCCTGCCCACCCCCCCCCCCGCACCTCCGTTGAGTTCAGTTGAGGCTTGTGCTTAATTATCACTTCCCTCCTTCCCCCTTGGTCTTTATTAATCACCATTTCATTCCCTGTTGCTTGGAGTTTGGTTGTTTTAGATCCCACATATTTTTTTAAAGATTTATTTATTATTATATGTACATTCACTGTAGCTGTCTTCAGACATACCAGAAGAGGGCATCAGATCTCATTACAGATGGTTGTGAGCCACCATGTAGTTGCTGGGATTTGAACTCAGGACCTCTGGAAGAGCCGTCAGTGCTCTTAACCGCTGAGCCATCTCTCCAGTGATTCCACATATTCCTAAAAATAAGAAGTGTTCATTTTTATTATGATGGGTTCATTTTTTTTCTTAACATAATGGTATCTAATTCCACCTTGCAGTCACAAGTGAGAACATTTATTTTTAAAGGCCAAATAATATTCCACCATGTATGTAGCAGTCTCCTACAAATCCTTCTACCCATAGACATTTGGGTTAATTCCACAATTCTGCTACTGTGAGTGACACCACAATGAACAGGGAGGTGAAGATCTATCTTAAAATTGCTGATTCCAAATCTCCAAGTAGTGATTCTTAGGCCATAGCGTGAATCTGTTCTCAGGGTTTGGTTTCCAAAGAGCCCATGTTCAGATGGATGTGTGCCTATAGTAGCAGTACCTGGCTGGTAGAGGCAGGAAGATGAATAGTTCAGAGTCATCCTTGCTGCGGCATGAGTCTGAGGTCAGCCTGTCAATAAAATGAAAGACAGAAGCCACGTATGGATCCTGCAGTGGTTGCCCTAATTAACATTCTTATCAAGACATTATTCAGTTTTGTTATTCCTCTAATACTGCTAGGCTATTGACACAACACTTAAAAATATAACTGCATCTCTACTTTAGTATTTCCAATAGTTTGAACGTGGACTTGACAAGAGAGAGCAATGGGTTTATTTTATTCAACTGTTGATGTGTAGCCCTTAAGCGTTTAGATATAGGAAAGGTAGAGCTGTGCTTGTACGCATGCCTGGGACTCTGCAAATCAGAAGACCTGAAAGAAAGCAAATAGAAGGAAGTGGGAAGGGCTGAGGAGGTGAGCAGAGTAATGGGTGGGCAAGCAACACCTCTGACAGAAGACTTAAGAGAGAAGAGGGTCAGGGGAGCACATGGAAAGGGACTGAGTAAGTTAGGGCCCCAGAAAGCAACATGGCCTTTAGGAAAGCTGCATCTCCCATATGTCAGAAAGAAGCATGTAAAAGCACAAGAAGATTAATTGTCATACTGTTAAGTACTGGCATAACTGCTGAGCCAATCCATGTATCAAACCAATAGAATACAGATGTGAATTCCAACATGGTGGTGACTTAGCACATGGTGTGACTTTTGAGCACTTCAGCTATGGCTTGTCTACCCTGACAGGTGTTCTCAGTATACAAGAGTCATTGGAATTTGAGGACTTGCTGTGAAAAAAAGACATTTAACTCCAAACTACATCTTAACTAATAATATATTTAAGAGTAATATTCTACTCTCTGTTGCTACATTATGTAGATGTTAAGATTAAATTGCTCTCTATATTTAGACTTTTATAATGTATCTACTGAACATTTTCAAACATGCATGTGGCTACTCTCTCATTTCTGCTGCAAAGCACTGATCAGAAAGTGGGTATCCTCAAGAGAGTTCCAGAATGAAGCAGACCACAAAATAAATTCCTCAATGGCAGACAACAATGGTGTAAGCAATTCGGCATCCAGGGGCAGTGCCTTGAAGGCATCCCCCAAGAGGGTTGGAACGTCCCACAGTAAGAGGCAATGTGGGGCGGCATCAGATGGTCTGAAGACAATACTTCTTCCAGTGGAGCCTATTTCATGGAGAGAGTACATATACCATAGCACAGTCATTTGAAATAATTTTAGTACTGTTAAAAAAAAGTCCTAGTTTGTCCCAATAAAACAGGGTGAGCTTGAGGGAATGGGGTTGACTACAGAGGTTGACAGAACCCACTGAGGAAGACTTTGAAAGTGAGCCAAAGTATTTAAAGAAAGACTTAGACTAAGTTTAAATCTGGTTTCACATCCAAAAGAGGAGTACTGCTCAATGAAGTTAAAGAAAAGAAACTTTGATGTGATCCTTCTTTCAAATGGTCCAGTTTGTGGTCTAGAAATGTGACCAACAATTCTTTCACAATTCTGTCATGACTAGACCAACTTACAACTCTCTCTCCAGAAAAGAAATGCCAGGGGTATTGCTGTGTGAAGTCTCTCTATAGGGAGAATGCTTAAAAAGAAGCTGAAAGTCAGATAAATATAAAAACCTTTCTGGAGGATGCAAAATTGGCATAAACAGAGGCTTGCGACCCAGCACAGGCTCATACAGAAGTGAGGCAGCGGGAGAAGGGACGAGCATGCCTTACAAATTTCACCAGAAGTCTTCCTAGCCACAAGGATCTTATAAGGAACTCACGTTTCTGGGCAGGTCCCACATTGGAAGCTGGTCAATCTGACAAAGTCACTGGCTCCTGCCTCCAGAATCATCCGCCAAAACCTGTGGCCACCTGATTCCCTGGAAAGACTTTCACCTTCGCCCTTTGTCTGGGAACCACTTACTTCTGTAGAAAGAGTGCATGAGCTCCCAGTTTGATGCTTTGTTTGACTCATTGGTTCTTCCCTCACACCCAAGGTGAAAGCAGTGAGATTGTGAAAGAGATCTTATCCTGAGCCTCAGGGTCTCCTGGGTGGACACCTGCCATTCTCTTTCATCTCCTCCCACTCTGTGCCTCTCTAGACCTGTGCTACCCACATACAGTCCTTGCTTGTAGGTTTTGTCCTGCTCCTGAGCTCACGCACCATCATTTATGGGCTATTTCTGTTCCTGCCGGAAGTTTAGACTCAACAGCAATGATGCTCACTGAGAGGACATTTATGAAAGAGTCGGGAGAGTCCAGCAACCACTGAAAAGTGTTTGACACTTCTGGTTCTTAGAGGTGGCAACTGATTAGTTGTATCAACTTGTATTTCCTCATCAGAGGCTAACTACTCCATAATAATATATCACATTAAGTCTTCAAAGTTGTCTAAAATCCTTCAGTTATTACTTTATTCTTCTACAGAGCTTTAACTCTAATGTACTACGAAGCAGTCTTGCTTGCTATGGGTTGGAGGTAAATTAGCTAGTTGGTTAACTGGCTTGAAGAAAGTGGAATGTAGAGTCCTGAGAGACAACACCTGTGTGACCCACATACCCAGTTCTCTATACACACCCAGCTCTTGCCTGATCTCAAGCTAGACAACTTCAATTTGTCCCCAAAGAGAATCCTACTCTTCACTCAACAAAGAACAGAATGGCTAGCTCATGCTTTCCCAACTCTTTCCTCCTGGACACACCCAGCCTGTGTCTTTGGCTTTCACCAGTCAAGGACAGAATCTTGCTTTTAAATTAGCTCCTGACAGTCTACAGTCCTATGTCCATAAATTAATGGAAGTAAGAAAAAAAAACCTACTTACAGTCTACAACTTTGTTTCAATTAACACAGGCAGGAAGGCAGGTGATTGAAAGTAATGCTGGTAGTTGTGCTCGCCAGCATCGGTTACTGACACCTAAACAAGCCTCTCAAGAAGGTTTAACATCTCGGAAGTCAGTACGTCTAAAGTCATGGCGCCAATTAATAATGCCCGCGCCTAAGTCAGAATTCCTGCTGAGGCTCTTGCTGGTGATCGAAGAGTCTTCATGCTGCTTTCATAAATTAGTTGATAACTGAATTGCTTTTTCTTCTGAGTGGAAGGATTTTAATTATACGATTTCAGGCCTACCAAATTTCATCTCCAGGGTACAGACAATGGAGACCTCTGATCAAAGCACATTAAACCTTCATTGTGGCTGTTTGTACATTTGTAAAGGTGGCCGTGGTCGGCTCTGCTATCAGAGCCAATAAATCAAAACCTACGATGTCCTTTTCATTAGCCAGTGATTTTATAGCCTGCGGTGGTTAAACACTGATGCATAAAATGGGGTCATATCAATTGTGATTACTGGAACAAGCGAGTTTTAATTTCCCCCAAACGGTTTTTAGAGCCTTCATAGGAGTCTGAAGATTAGAGTCACACAATAACTAGTCCTCTGTTAGTAAGTACAATTTACCATGATGTTCCTGCGAATGTCTGTAAGAGTCTTCTCTAGCCTTTGGCAGGGTAAACTTATTTCTGTAATTCAGAATACAGCTAGCCACTTTAGTGGGACTGTGAGTCCCAGCCAAATGACAGGAAGTAAAGCTTCCCGATTTCCTGGGAAATGGAGAGAAAAAGAGAGAGGCAGTCGTATGCCTGTGAGAACCGGGGCTCAGCAGGTCCTGGGAGAAAGCTGGGTGGTCCTGGGTGGATTGTGCTGCCACCTCAGAGCCCCACCACACGGGTTATGCAGAGGAGGTTTTCTTACCTAATCTCTCCCAGCTTCAGTTTTTATAGCATCCACCTTGTCAGATGGGCCAGACCACATCTGGGATGATGCCAGTGCCATGCCTGCCTGACTGGGGGGATCAGATCTCCCACCTGTCCATGGCAGCTTATGTTGAGAGGGCTCGGCTTTTCCTCATCCTTTCCAAGAGAATTGTGTCACAAATTGAGAGTTCTGTGAACACCACGACGTTCCCAAGACCCTCCCTTGGATCTTTTGCTGATAAGATACAAATCGTGACATTTTTGGAACTGTGAGTTTGATGCCTAGAATGTGGGTTTAAATTACCTGGTATCCAGTTTAACAGTTACTGTTTCAGAAAGGAAGAAGTAAGGAGGAATGTGTGTGTGTGTGTGTGTGTGTGTGTGTGTGTGTGTGTGTGTGTGTTTGAGAATTTTGTACATTGTGTTTTGATCATATCTTCCCCTTTACAAACTCTTTCCAGATCCAATCCCTCCTTCTTACCCGCCCCCATGTCGTGTCCTCCTTTTTCACTAAGCCTAGCGAGTCTGATTTGTGCCGCCCATATATTTTGAATATGTGACCTTCCTCTGGTGCATAGCTGATTTGTCTTAAAGAAATCTGACTCTCCAAGGAAGGAAATTTTTAAATCACAACCTCCTTGAAATGCTGAGTCAAGAAGCCTTCTGGGATAACTGTTTCTGAGGTAATTTGTAAAGATAAGCAGTTCTAAAATCTGGGGTGTCTGGTGGCACAAATCGAATTTATGTTGGGCCTCTGGCAGATAACCTTCCTCTGCACTCTCATTCTTGCAGGCAGGACCACACAAAGGGGAGCAGCCGTAGCTGCCTTGTTCCCATCAGCTGCTGGGGTGTTTAAGGCTGACATGTTTTCTACCTATGTGTCTCCTTTCTATCACAACCAGTAGCAATATATGGGACACCAAAACTAGACTCACTACAGGGCATTCTGATAAGAAAAAAATAAAGATTAATTCTGCCTTGAAGCTACTACATGACGTTGTTGTTTCGTTGATGTTGTGATGGAATCATATGAAGAAAGTGTTCAGATATAAACATCAACATTAAAACACAGCAATATATAATAGCCCTTGATTTGCATAGTGCAGGCTATGATAGCATCTTTATTTGCTAGGATCTACCAAATTCCAGTCTTTACATATGTAGTTTCAAATCATCACAAGTTCCAAGCAAGTTGGAATTGTTGCCCCGAGCCCACGGAGACAAAAGTGAGGTTTAGCACTGTGACCCACGCCAGGCTTTTACTCAGTCTGGTCCGACTCCAAAGCCCAAGCCGTTTGCTTACTTCATCTCTCAAAAGCCGTGGGCCATGCTCTAGTTAAGATGTTTTATGCATGGGATAATAGAGACCGAGATAGTTTATAACAGCTTAAACAGTACTTGCTAGTTAAGTCACGGTTAAAGCTGTAAATTTACCATCTACGTGTGATTTTTTTATGTGGGCAAATGTTAACTACCTCATGAACAGGATATACAAGGAGCCATTTAATTTACTCCCATTTGTTTACGAGTGTTCTCGTGCGAGGTTGGTCATTGAAAGCAGTTGATGCTGAAAGTTACACAAGTTGTAGATTAATAAAGCACAGACAAGGGTTTTAGGCAAATCCTGCTGGGGCCAGGGGGATAGTGAGCCGAAGGTGCTGAGACAGTTGGCGTCTGGACCCGAATCCTATTCCTTATCTGGAACCGATGGCTGCCTTTCTAATGACATATGAACTTTCTCATTGATACGGAACTTCTCATTTTAGACATTCTGTTAGTTTAGGCCAAACCATTAGCATCACACTTGACTAGTTTGTCTTGCATCCCATCCACAATCCACCCAGAAGCCCTTTTGAGACCAGGAACTCACTTCCCACCAACATAACTAGGCTCTGGTCTGTACGGCTGCTGCAAGTCTAATGGTCTCTGGATTGGTCTCTTTGCTGACTCTGTGGTCTGCTTTTGACACAATGCCCAGAAGGTTGCTTTAGCATTTTAGTCAGCCGGTTACCACTCTGTTCCACATTTCAGCTGGCTCCTTATCTCTGGGTGCCAGCCTCCCTGCCCCCTGCCGCCTGCATTTCCTCCCACACCTATTAGTCCCCTAACTTTACCCTCCTGTCTTCCCATTGTCCTTTGCGTACCCCAGGCACACTTCCTCTTGGGACCTTTCATTAGTCGCTCCTTCCACTTAGAAGACTGATCTCCAAATACCTGCATAGATAACGACTTTCAATGCAAATATCCCCTCGTCTCTGACAGCCTTGCCTTATTAATACTGTTCTTGGCACTCTCACCCTGCTCTAAGTAAGATGGGTCTTAGGCTTCCATTGCTGTGAAAGGACACTGTGACCAAGGTAACTCTTACAAGAGAAAACATTTCATTGATGCTGGCTCACCATTTCAGAGGTTTAGTCCATTATCATGACGGGAAATGTGGAAACACACAGGTCAACATGGTACTGGGGACAGAGTTCTACATCTTGATCCATAGGCAGCAATGAGAGACTGTGTGTCACACTGAACACAGCTTGATCATATATAACCTCAAAGCCCACCTCCACAGTGTCACTCTTCCTCCAGCGAGGCCACACCTACTCCAACAAGGCCACACCTCCTCATAGTGCCATTCCCTATGGGCCAAGCACTCAAACACACGAGTCTTTGGGGTCCATTCCTATTCAAATGGTCATAGCCACATGATGTGTCAACATACACAGCATGCACATCGTCTGGCTCTCCTCTAGAACACAGGCTACAAGACAGTTGCTAGTTTGTTCATTTGCTGACATTTTTAATGTTGCCATAACTTTTTAGCCACCTGTTTTTATTCAAAATCAAAATAAACTTTACTCTGCCCTGAACAAGAATAAAATTTTATTTTGTAATGTATTAGGTAAAGCCCTTGAAAGAAAATACCCAATATCCTCACCTTTCTTCCCCATTATCAAGATAGAGTGCAGCATGGGTATTGAATTCCACCAAATAGAGTGGTGCTTGTGCTAACCCAACCTGCCAGCCTGGGCTAAAAGACAAAGAAGACCTATTATATAGTAGCTGTTCAATAAGTACTTGTCATTGTTGAATTGCTAAAGGTGGGAATGGGGTTCTATGGTATAGGGAAAGAGGACTTGGCTGGTGTTTTGTAAACGCACTATATACTGTACCAGGGAAAGATTTCACATCAGAGAAAAGAGGCACTTGGCTGACATTTTGGACTAAGCTTGTCTTATGATCATTGTCTGAGCTTTGACACAAGTGGCTTTCAAAGAATACAAGGGATAATGGCTCATTTACGGGAGAGATAGCTTCTCTGAGCAGTGTGCCTGGTGCACACTGAAAGATAAATAATAGTTTAGGCCAAACCATTAGCATCACAACTCTGAAAGATAAATAATATTCAGCAAAAATTATACCTCTGGACAATATTAAAGTAGTTGTTTATTATAAGTAGCTTTGATTTTTAATGTTGCCATAACTTTTTAGCCACCTGTTTTTATTCAAAATCAAAATAAACTTTACTCTGCTCTGAACAAGAATAAAATTTTATTTTGTGATATTATGACATTCTCTTTTGAGACAGGGATGAGGATTATCTATTGTTCACAAAACAAAAAGAGCTGGAGAACATTCTCTGGGGGCCCTGTGTTATCTTATCCTAGACTAAGACATTTCTGTGAATGGGGAAGAGGTTACTGATGCCAACCTGGAGACACTGCGGGGTACTCACTTAAAAATGTTTCTTACGGTTTTTCTTTGCTTCTTTTTAATGTTTTGTTTTGTTTTATTTTTGTTTATTATTATTATTGTTGTTGTTGTCATTGTTGTTATTTGTATGCCTGTTTGTTTTCTAATGAGAATGAGAAAGAAAGGGTATGGATGTGGGTGGCCAGGGAAGAGGGGAGGACTTGGGGAGGGGAAGACCTGGGACGTGGAGTGGACCTGAGAGGGGGGAGGTAGAACCACAACCAGGACATATTGTACATAAAAAACTATTGTCAATAAAAAATACACCATCGCAAAAACAAAACAAAACAAAACAACAATTAAAACACCCTTCAGCTCCTATAAACATGAATGTATTAGGTAAAGCCCTTGAAAGAAAATACCCAATATCCTCACCTTTCTTCCCCATTATCAAGATAGAGTGCAGCATGGGTATTGAATTCCACCAAATAGAGTGGTGCTTGTGCTAACCCAACCTGCCAGCCTGGGCTACAGGCATGGGCTGTCTGCTGGGGTGGAAGTGGAGATACAGTGGTGAAGACTTTGCCACGTAGCCAGTTCCTTTTTGCCACACAAGAGATGCCTGCAAGAATGGAAGAACAATCAAAGAGCCTTAGGAGTGGGAAATGCCAGAAGTTGGAGATCAGCCTGCGAGCTGTGTGAAGTTCGGCTGGCCTCTTCCTGTCACCCAATGAGTTAATTACCTTATAAACCACCGGACTCATCAGAGCGCGGGCTGAAAAAGCAAAGCCGATTTCCCCTCTCCTCTAAATGTCTCCTTTTCAGTTATACAGTGTTTTATGAAAAATTGATGCCTTTCTAGTCAAGGGGATGAATGATGGGGCATTCAGGGAACAGTTTAAGGAGTTTGTTTAAACAGTTATGCATTTAAATTGTCCCATTAGAGTGGACAAGTTTCTACTGCAGGAGAGAAAGAAAGAAAGAAAGAAAGAAAGAAAGAAAGAAAGAAAGAAAGAAAGAAAGAAAGAGAGAGGAGGGGGGAGGGAGGGAGGGGGAGGAAGGAAGGAAGGAAGGAAGGAAGGAAGGAAGGAAGGAAGGAAGGAAGGAAAAATCAGTTCTAGATCTGTTTATCTTAGACTTCTTGTTATTGCTGCTGCTGCTCTCAATCATTTTGATAGCAATCCTGATAAATTCATGAATTAAACTTATTTCATTCAAATGTTAGATCTCAAGGTGTCAGTTAGGGACCTCTTTTCCTTTTATGCAGGGATTGAATACACAGTAGTGAAGACGTAATGTAAAAAAAAAATAAAAAAGATACATTTTCTAAGTCAAACCTTGAACAGTGCAGGCTCAGTAGGGCATTCGTCTGGAAGCAATTAACCTGTGTGTTGTGTTTCTACAGACAAACTATTTCTACAGTTCAGTGGCATTTCATTCAAGACCAGTGCCTAGGTCAAGGCCCAAGACACAGACCTGGCATGCAGTAGATACCTAATAAATATTTATGGAGTGAGTGAGCATGCAGAAAACATCACCCTGCAGTGCATGTATCTGCTCCTTCACCTTTGTCCTTCTTTCCTGCTTCCTCCCACCCTGGAGAAGGAGGAACAGCAAGGCTGGAGCCATCCAAAACAATGTCTACTCATGGAGCAATGAGGCCTGAGTTTCGAGCAGCTTCCAACTCTTATATGTGAATGTGGCTGTACAGTGAGCCCGGCCTTCCAATTGTAAACCCAGCTGTGCAAGGCTGACTTAGTGGTAGACTCTTTGGTACCCAGACTGGCTGGGAGACATTATGCCAAGGTGGGTAGCTTTGTTTCTATTTGGAGGAGGAAAGGAAATGCCTCAGAATCTCTTTCTTCCTTCTTTGTTTTCCTTCAAGTGCCTAAACTTTTGGAAGCACCGCAGGGCTAGTGACCATCTCATTACCTGGCTGTTTTGTGCTCATTCCTGCTCTTCATAACAATTTAAGTCATTCCTGAGTCCAATGAAATAAGAAAATGCCCTGTCCAGATTATATACAAGGTTAGAGTAACTGAGCCACGGCCTAGCGAGATAAAGTGGAGACTCAGGAATTTCAGTAGAAGGAATGAAATGTATCTAGTTGGTCCTTTCAAAAAGTAACTTGGGAAAAATGACCAGGATAGTGGAGATAAGAAAACAAGAATGGACAGAAAGGGCTGGCTGGGGTTCAGCTGTGAATGGGAGGTCAGGGTTGTGGACTGATCTCAGACACTAAGGGCATGCGGAAGGCTCAGAGCACTCACATCTTGAAGCAAGCAGTCAGGACTTGATCACGCACTGAATTTGGTGAAGTAGGGAAATTTGGGGGAGACTCTAAGCTTCCTGCTCTGGTTGGCTGGGTAGATATGCTATTTGGGGGACATGGAAGGGCTTAGAAGATGGTCCTGAGTGGGGGGCAGTAGACTGATGTTTTGTTTCTGTTCACTTGGAGTGAGCTGACTGTTCTTCCACTGAGTCCAGTACATATTCATATCTCTACCAATGTCTGACTGGGAATTTGATGGCAAGAGTATCTGCAGAAGGGACAGTGACTAAGTGAAAAGTGTCCCATACTTGACATTGTACACATTATTGAATGATACCTGTTGGCTGACATCAATCATTTTGGGTGATAATCCTAGTTGTTGTCATTCCTTATCTTATAATTAAAGAATTATTTTATTGCTATATGTATTATATATAATGTGCATATCTGTATCATATGTAAGTATATATCAACTACTACTTTTACAAGTATTGATACATTATAATAACTAAAAGCAATATATTTGTTACATGCCAGAGGCTATGCTAACTGCCTTGAAAAATCCATTTAACCCTCACACCAAGCCCATCAGTTACTGTTATCCTTACTTAAAAGAAAAGTCAAATGGATTGTTATAGTACAAGTAACTAAAAATATATTTGGCAGAAGGGGAAAGCTAGTGAAATGAAGAAGAACCAGAATTCAAATCCAGGGAAATGTGTCTACAAGGTCTTATCCTTTGATTCTCCCTTCCACATACATTTTGAGTAAGCAAAACCCCCAAAAAACTTATCAATCTTAGGGACCCCTCAAAGAAAAGATAACTTTGTGTCTAACTTCGGAATTATTGGGAACTCTCAAACTGGCTAAAGCTCATTTTCAAGGACAAAAATCCCACAGTCACCATGTCTTTTGTTAGTGACCAAATAAGATGTGGAAATAAATAGCAGAGAATGTCTCCACAGAAACAAAACTTTGGAAGAATTAAATGTATATCTACTACATCAGTGACGTTACAAATAATCCTCACTCGAAATGCAGGGCATGAATAAAAGAGTAGCAGTTAGAAAACAAAAGGTCAAAAATATTGGAGCATCAATATGTAATAGAAGATTAATAGTACCCCAAATAAATAAAAACCTAAAGAAACTCTCCATGTGTATTTAAACTGAAATCCATGAGTTCCCATGTCATTCATTCACAGGAGTATAGCTATAACTCATTCCTGTACTCTGGATCTCGTTCTCATTGGCAGGGCAACAAGCATCACTGTCATGTAACAATGTAACCACAACTAGAATTGAGGTCTATGCCCACATGCCTCAAAAGTCACTTTGTAAAGCTCCAGATCATGAACCGAGCCCTGTTTATGAGGAACAGTGACCAAGACTGATAGGAACAGTGGATTTACTATAAAGAGAATAAATGACAGTAATTGAACAAAGCCCAGAATTAATAAAACAGAACAAATTCAAAGCAAGAATTAAAGTCACCTGCCACTTTTACAAGTTTTTGATACATTATTGTTACTAAAAGAATATATTTGCTACACTCCAGAGATTATGCTAACTTTGCAAACCAAGCAGATGGTCAATGTTCTGTGTCTATATTACAGTTGAGCATGGTTTCAATCCACCATCCAGGTTCTTCACTGCATTTCAATTTTAATGTCCTGCCTAGCCAATGAGCCCTCAAAGGTAAGACTGACTCTGTTAATCTAAGGACTAGTGTCCAAACTAAGACTCTTTTGGCAGTAAAGAATGTTTCATAAATCATTTTTTCTGCATTTCCTAGAGGGTCTATGAGACTATTCATTATCTCTGTAATCAATATTCTTATAGTGTCTGTCTGTCTTTCTGTCTAAAGAATTCAAGCATCAGTTTGTAATGTATTTGGGCATACAAGCTTAGACAGTATACCAGACACCTGCAGGGCACCACTGTGATATACAGCAATACATTAAGAGACCACTGGTGCACTTGGAGAAATCTATTTTCCTGGCTTGAAAGGAACCAATCAATTTTACGGACCCAAATTGGTGCTTTGGGTACTCTGTGGAGTCATGTTGAACTATGACATTTCAGGAAAGCAAGAACCGTTATATAGCTGATGAAAGGCTGGCACCCAGTTACAAAGCCAGAGCCTAATGCCCATTACTCAGCAGGAAAAGCGGTTCTGTCAAAGAGGTGACACCCCCAGCTGTAGCATCCTAACCAGTCTCCTGGATCCAGGATAGACTAGGGGTGGGTAGAACAAGAGGAAATAGAAACACAGCAAATGGTTGGAGGAGGACAAGAGAAAGTGAAACAGCAGAACTAGACAGAGATGCTCTCAGCTGCCATGCGGATTTCCTTCAGGTACAAGCATCCTCCTTCCTCTGGAAAATCACTACATACTTTATTTATTTATTTATTTATTTATTTATTCTCTTTTTTGGGGGGGCAGTTTCGAGACAGGGTTTCTCTGTGTAGCCCTGGCTGTCCTGGAACTAACTCACTCTGTAGACCAAGCCCAAACTCAGAAATCCACCTGCCTCTGCCTTCCAAGTGCTGGGATTAAAGGCGTGCACCACCACCGCCCTGCTATTCATTCATTCATTCATTCATTCATTCGTTCAGGTATATCTAAGTGCTCTTACACAAAGTGGCACATTTTAGAAGTTATCTACGTAAACCATCATTTTCCAAATGATGGACATTCCTCCTCCTGTTCGGCCATCAGCCCTCGTGGACACTTGCCCAGCTCTCTCCTGACTCTCCAGCCCTATGACTTTTCTGTCTTCTCTTTTTTCAGGTCCACCTTCTGAAGCTATTTTTCCATAGTTGATCTTAGTCAAAATGCTAAAAGAAGCAACTGAAAATGCATGCTTTGGCCTCTCCCCTCTCAGTATTAGAAGTCTAAATTTACCCAAATGCGTCACAGTGGGTGTTTTCTGTAGTATGCAAATCTAGAGGGTAACACAGAAATCAACAAAGAAGCTGATCTATAGGAGTGGCTATGTGTAGAGTGTGTGTGTGTGTGTGTGTGTGTGTGTGTGTGTGTGTTTGTGTGTGTTTGTGTGAGTATGTGTGTTTCTCTCTCTCTCTCTCTCTCTCTCTCTCTCTCTCTCTCTCTCTCTCTCTGTGTGTGTGTGAATAAGAATATGGTTGAGTTGACACCAACCATGTTGAGAGAAAGTCTGGATCTGGAGACTAAATTATATATGTAGCAAATACTATTTCCTACGCTTAATAGTGGATGACTGAGTAAATTACTATGACTATCTAAGTTTCTGTTTCATCCTTTATAAAATGGAGTAAATAATATAATACTGGGTATTTTGAGGATTAAAGATTAATAAGCAAAGTTAATGCTAAAATAGAAATACATAAAGTGTGAGTACAATGGATATACCATACAATTTACTCAGAGTATGCAAACTCTTCGATGAATATTTTCATTTGTACCATTCCTTAAGCAATCACATGCTTCAATAATGAGATGATGGGAACCACAATCATCTCGGCAACATCACCAGCCTGCGTGCTGCATTAATTCCTGCCCCTGCTACTGGGAGAAGACAACTTGAGGGGGAATTTCTCCTCTTTTTTTTTTTTAGTTTGATATATTCTTTATTTACATTTCAAGTGATTTTCCCTTTCCTGAATTCCCCCTCCCCCAAAGTCCCATAAGCCCTCTTCCCTTCCCCTGTTCCCCAATCCACCCCTTCCTACTTCCCTGTTCTGGTAATCCCCTATACTACTGCACTGAGCCTTTCCAGGACCAGGGACCTCTCCTTCCTTCTTCTTGGACATCATTTGATATGTGAATTGTGTCTTGGGTATTCCAAGCTTCTAGGCTAATATCCACTTATCAGTGAGTGCATACCATGAGTGTTCTTTTGAGACTGGGTTACCTCACTTAGGATGATATTCTCCAGTTCCATCCATTTGTCTAAGAATTTCATGAATTCATTGTTTCTATTGGCTGAATAGTACTCTGGTGGCACAGGCCGATAGGACTTGCTGAAGGAGGCAGAGGCAGGAGGGTCTGGAATTGCTCCTCTTGGCTCCCAGGTTCAGAGGGTTCAATTCCCCAACAGCAACCAGGACACAGAGAAAGGGCAAGGCCACTTTTTCTTGATCCCATTTTATTCAGAGTGGGCCTCCAGCCTGCGGGTTCCACCATCCATACTCAGGTGGGTCTTCTCGCTCATTTAATCCTCTGTACACCTCACTGTCATAGCCAGAGGGGTGCCTCAGTCTCTTGGTGATTCTAAATCCAATCAAACAGACAGAGATTAACCATCCTACAGTGCTGCTTTTGTTTGGTTTTGCTTGCTTGCTTTTATTGAAAACAAGTTTTTATACAATATATTCTCTCCACATATTCCGTTCCCCCAGCGACTCCCAGATCCTCCACAGGTCTCCACCCAACTCGATGTCTTCTCTGTCTGTCTGTCTGTCTGTCTGTCCACCTATCTGTCTCTCTGTCTCTGTCTCTGTCTCTGTCTCTCTGTCTCTGTCTCTCTCTTTCTGCCTTTGTCTCTGTCTCTCTCTTTCTCTCAAACAGACAAAAAGGAAAGCAAATCAATTGTGTTCTCATCAATGAAAGATGCTGCTGAGCTTGTGATGGACTAAAATCCATTATATGATGGAGTCAACAAGAATGACAGAGAGCCTCCAAGGTTCGCAAGATCCATCCCCCTCCTACTCCTCTGTCTCATTCCTCAATTCTCCTGTTCCTACTTACCTTGAGGATTTCTAGTGCCTACCCCAAGTCTCCAATCTCAGAAACTCTGTATTACCCATGTCTTGCTCACAGAATTTCTTCATAGTGATGCAGTTATTTTGTTATTTGTGTCCTAGAAGAAATATGACAGGTGTGATCTTTCTAGAGAGGTCTCCCTTATCGCTCATCCCTGGGGCTGGTCCATTTCTCCTTCACATATCCATCTTATTAGCCTTGTTTTCTCTCTTTGTATTTACTGCCACTTGATTTTAGTTAGTTTTCTCACTTATCTACTTTATCCAATAAAGTAGTACCGAGCTCTATGAAACACACAGTATTTCATTCCTACTGTGATATCCTCAAAGCCTGGAACAATGTCCAGCATGTAACACACTGATAAATTGTCACTGCTCATAATTTCTTAATTTTTTTTATCATTTTTTTCTAGAAGAATATTCATAATATTATTTGTTCACTCTGTTGGATTATTTTTTACTCTCTTGTTGCCCCCCAACAGTCAATAATTCATCAAGCTACTTTAGTAAATTTTAAATCTGGATTGATCTCCACATTTGAAATCCTGATTTAGTATTGTTAGTATGGAAGAATTCAATAAAAGGAGGAAGACATTAATTTTTCAGCGTCCCAGCATCTAACACACACATGTGGGATGGCTATGTGGGGTAGCCCAGCAGGCATTAAATTATGTAACAATAACAGAATACCAATGGCATAGCAACAGCTGTATCAAACCTGTCCATGTGATTAGAGCTCCTGCTTTCTTTGGGAAAGAGCAACCTATGGTTGTGAGAACTAGTTGTGGCTTTGTGAAAGAAAGCTGCCGCCAGACACAGTCACATGTAAGAAATATAAACTTTGTGATGATTTGGGTCAACGCCAACCTATTATGCGGCTGAAAATGAACAGGGGTTGTGTGTTCAATTTCAGGCCAAGAGAGGTTCCCCTCACACTGGCTATTATGTGTGACATACTTCTCTGCCTTTTGTGCACATCCTCTGACAGGGTTTGTTCAAGGCAAGTCTGTGTGATTTACCCTGCCTGCTAATGAGCTCTGCCCTCAGCAGAGGAGTGACTCTGGAGGCTCAGTCATTAGCAGAAGCATCTAAAGCCCTGTTTGGAACCCAGGAGACAGAACTCTTGGACTATGAGAGTCACGGTCAGAGTTGCACAATCCCCCTGAACTTCATGGCCTTAATACACCCCCAAAATCATTACTTCGTAATAATCATGCAAATGATAATGTCTTAGAGATTCTAAGATTGACTTAAAAGCTTATCATATATACGTTAACAAACTCACATTCCCAAGAAAGAACTATTCTTGTAAGTTTTCTTGGAAACCTTTTAAAAGTGTCTAGGTATAAATAGACACACACACACACACATATATATACCTATGTATGCCTTTGCACAGTAATGGGAACCATCAGAGGATATATCTCCCCTACTGATGGGCCTTGACAGATCTTCAGTCCATCCTGGAACTTGGCAGTCCTTCCTGCTCTAGAGAGCTGACCTGCACCGTTACTGACCCTGTACTTGGCACTAGGCACAGGCGAGTAGGTAAGTAGATTAGTAGCATACTTGAAAGAGCAGCGTTTGAAAGAAGTTTATGCACTGAAACACTCCTGTAAACTTCTCTCGTCATCTTGAGAGTTTGCCTGGCTCAGCTTTGAGACAAACGAGAAAAGCCAAGGTTCCATAAGTCCAATAATCCAATAGCTCTTACCTATGTGAGTGGGCTCAAATCAGCAAAGACGTTTAGTGACCCCTGTCCACATGTGATCATCATGTCTTGAGAAATGACCAATGGGCTGCTGGGCTCAGTGATTGGTTAAGCAATGATTCTGTGGCAGTAGGTAGCGGGCACGTCCCAAAGCTATGTCACCACCAAAAGATCTATTGCTTTGAACTAGCTGCAAAATTTAAGCAAATTCTGGTTTAATTTATTCTTTATTGCCACAAATCTAAGTTGTTTCTTTATTCGCCATACAACATTGCCAAGAATTCATACAAAAATCTTTGAACATTTAGCACATCGACATAAAGGATATATTCCTAAAGGTAAAATCGTTAAGTCGAAGAATGCATACCTTTCAGATTCTGCCACTTCCATTAAAACTTACTTTGAAGTTGCCTGGCACAAACTCATTATTTCATTTTAAGGATGAGGGAGCCTTTCAACCTCTTCTAGGAAAATGGATTTTTTGAAAGAAAGGTATAAAATTTTGATATTTATTAACTTCTAAATTTTATTAACTATAGCTTTTAATGATTTTTTTCCTTGAAATTGCACAAATTATTGACTATAATCCCTATCACTCATGTTCTGACAGTCTTTTATATATCTGTGTGTATTAGGTACTTTATGTATATTGATGTGGGTGTGGTGTGAGTGTGCATATGTGTGTGAATGGGTGGTGTGTATGCATATGTGTGAGTATGTGTGGTGGTATGTATGTATATGTCTGAGTATGTGTGGTGATGTGTATATGAGCATGTATATGTGGTGTGTGTGTGTGTGTGTGTGTGTGTGTGTGTGTACATCTGTGGGACAAGCACCCACAGGGATGCGAGAGCAGCACACCAGGTGTCGTCCTCGACCACTCTGATCCTTAACTGTTTTGAAATAGGATCTCCCACTGAATCAACAGCTCACCCTTTCAGCTATGCCCCTGACCCCAGTGGCCATCCAGTAGAACTTGGTGGCCACAGGACAGAGGTAGTTAAAAGGTTTTACTGGCTTGGTCCCACTTGCATAGTTGAAGGTTGCCTGACTGGCTAATGGAGCCCAGTGGGATGGAGTACTACCTTAGCTCTGCTCATGTGTCTCACAGGTGACTTAGAGAAACTCTCAATAAAGTTCTCCAGAGCTGACTGTCTTCATTCTTGATTCTGGGGTTGTAGACACATACGGCCATGCCAAGCTTTTTCTGTGGGTGCTGGAAATTTCTGTTCACAACTTTATGTTTGCCAAACAAGCTCTCCTACCCACAGAGCCATCTCCACAGCCCCTGTATAAGTTTTTAAATATAAGAAATTATTTGTTGTCAGTCAGGCCTGGTGAATTCTCATATAGGATCAGAAGCACACAGTTGACGTTCTAATATCCAGTAATAATGTGCGGCCCAAGGGGAAGTGGAGGCAAAGTTTTGTGGCCACAAGCTCTTTATTGCTCTTACTGAGACCCTCACCTATTCACTGTTGGACCAGGTATTAGTTACATTTGTTTTACAGAGAGGGAGAGGGAGAGGGAGAGGGAGAGGGAGAGGGAGAGGGAGAGGGAGAGGGAGAGAGAGAGAGAGAGAGAGAGAGAGAGAGAGAGAGAGAGAACTGCTTCTGGCTCCTGGTTTTAATGTCTGAGCACCATGTACTTGGGCAGGATGTGACATCAGCAGGAGCCTAGCAAAACACAGCTGTTTACTTCATCCTATCCAGAAAGCTGCAAACAAAGCAGGAAGTGTCCAGGGGGAAATCTATCTCCAATGACCTTCTCCCTTCGACTCTGCCCTATCTATCTCTTGTTTCCCCAACCTCTCAAATTAGCACCATCACTGGAAACTAAGCATTCTAACCCTGAACCCATGGTGGACAGTTATATCCAAGCCAGGACAGCAACAGAAAGAATGCGAGAGATCTCGTTCTACTAAGACTCAGATTTAATCACGGTTTTGCCCTCTATACAATGTGTCAATATGAGAATGCTCCAAAAACCTCTTAGCTTCAGTTTCCTTATTTGCATGGTGTGATGGTTTGAATATCCTTGGCCCATGGAATGGCACTAATAGGAAGTGTGGCTTTCTTGAAATTGGTGTGGCATGGTTGGAGGAAGTGTGTCATTATGGGCATGGACTTTAAAACCCTCATCCTAGCTCTTTGGAAGCCAGTCTTCTCCTGTTCGGCTTTGAAATGTGATATAGAATTCTCAGCTCTTCCTACATCGTGCCTGCTTGGATACTGCTATGCTTCTGCCTTGATGATAGTGGACTGAACCTCTGAACCTGCGAGCCAGCCCAAACTAAATGTTATCCTTCTAAGAGTTGGCATGGTCATAGTATCTGTTGTCAGCAGTAAAACCCTAACTAATACATATAGAGAAATGATTATATATTTTGTGATATCTAGTCTACTTCTCATATCTGTGGCTTCTTATGAATGAAAGCGCAAGTGGTAGCTACATAGTGACTCATACTGGTTTGGTAAAGTAGAGAGCTCATTCCAAACGTGATCTGGTAGGCTCCCAGTGCCTCTACTTGAGGGCCCTTGAGTGTTCTCATCATAGATGGCCTGATACAGGATTGCAGGCCCTTTGTAAGAAACATCTAACCTCAGGTATGGTACCATTCTTAGTGCCTTTAGTTGTATAGCAGTAGTGACCCTAAATGAGCAAGTTGTCATCTTAACTCCTTCAGTAGTTTTCCTTCAGTATCTTATCTCATTTGGGAGCACATTCGGTCACCCACACTTTAGTATGTTTTAACATTGTCTATGGATTATAGTAAGTATCTAGTATATAAAATAACCTATAGGCATAATGGCATCCCTGTTGACTGGGCGTGTGAGAACTTGGTGGGAAGACTTAACAATTAGCCCTTTTCAGTCTCCATTCACAAACATTCAAGGAACTCTTGGGGGAAGAACTAGAATCAATCCTTATTTTCTGCAACTGATTCCCCCCACTAATGCCACCTCATTGTCATCTATCAAAAATATAGCCAGTAAAGGAATCTGGGCTGAGACCCAGAAATGCAAAGCCGTTGAGGGTCTTTCAGTGTCACTGGGGATTGAGAGCCCAGCCATAAAAGATAATTAACTGTCCAGTGAAGTCTATGGCTGGTGCCAAGACATAATGCAGACACCAAATAAATGACAAGAAAAGAGAAATGGCAGGCAGTGCAAGGCCTCACAAAGAGGAAAAAAACACCATGAGGATTTAAAATGAGAATAGGATACTTGGTCTTCCCGGGCTGGGGGATAGGCAGAGCAAAGCATGAGGTTTGGGAAAGTCAAGGAGCATGAAAATATCAATAAGTTCATAAAGATCATGTCAGGTTTGTCAGGTGAAGGGAATGGGATGGCATATAGGGTAGGGCTAGATTATGACCTTAAAGTCACATTGTGTGATCTTCCTTAATTCTAATTCGTAAGTTAATGATGTGAAGGTTCGTGGATGGTTGCCACTAGGGCTACTGAGAATAAGAGGGCAATCTCTTCTTCATGGATCATTTGATCTGTCTCTTCAAAGCTAGAAGAGGTCTCAAAAGACATCTTGTCTTGCTATCTGATTATTACTGGAAACAATGGCATAATCATCAACCTCTCAGAAATGAAGTGCATTACTTTTGGCAGATGTCCTTTGAATGTAATCGGCTCCATTCGATTGTCTGCAGGAGCAAGTTAGTCTGCCGGTTATTGAGAAGCTTTATCAAAGCATGTCCATGGCTGTGGTGGGCACTTGGTGCTACCTTCCATGCAGATCACATAAGGCGATATGATGTACAATTGTTTTTGAGATAGAACAATGACTTGTGGAGTAGAGCTTAAGTCAAGCCTGTTTCATGTAAGGAAAGGAGGCAGGGTCAGGATGGCTCAGTGACCATCGGGACCAACTCACCTTTGCAATGAGCCTGGAGGATCTGACCGGTCTACTGACATTTTCAACTTGCTTCTCTCCCACCATGAGTCTCTATTCACTGTACCTTTTCCTGGTAGGTTTTGTTTTCTTGTTCCAAAAGATGTGTTACTCTCATTTACTAACTTTATGGCTCATTATATGTCTTTATTGAAATATGCACTTTGAAAGAGCAGGAATTTTAATCTTCTCCTGTGTCTACCTCATGAGAAAGTTTGCAAACTTCAGATTTTTGAAGAATTGTTAACTTGAATAAGCAAGCTCAGCCACAAGTAGCCTGACACGGTACGAGGGAACCCCTGTGCTACACTCCAGGCACCCATTCCATACTGGATTCTATGGTTCCAGTTTTTCATTATTCTATAAATCAATGACTTTATCCAATGCAAAAGGAGAAAAATAAGCCATTTGAGGTGTGGGGTGCTGGAGACAAACCCCAGGGTCTCACTTGTGCTAGGCATTCTCATTGCCACTGTGCTATACTCTTAGACTGACAGACCTTCTGAATTGTTTTAACATGCAGCAGATATACAGCTTGGTGGGTCCATCTCTAAGAGTCCCAAGGGTCCAGGTTAGTTGACTCTCTTAGTCTTCCTGTGGAGTTTCTATCCCCTTTGGGGCAGAAATTCTTCTCCCTACTCTTCTATAAGAGTTCCCAAACTCCATCCACTGTTTGGTGTTGGGATTTTGCATCCATCTGAGTCAGCTACTGGGGTGGAGCCTCTCAGAAACAGCCATATTAGATGCCTGTCAACAAGCAAAACAGAGTATCATTAATAGTGTCAGGGACTGGTGCTTGTGCATAGGACGGGTCTCAAGCTGGGCTGCTTATTGAAATACAGTATATCCATGCTACACCCCACAGGCCCAAAGAGGCCAAACAAGAAGAAAGGCACAAGGAAGGGTGTGTGAATCTCACTTAGAAGGAGGAATAGAATAGTCATAAGAGGTAGATAGAGGGAGAGATAGAGGTAGGGTGGGAGAGGGGATGGGGAGGAGAATGGGAGGGTTCAGGGTCAGGTGGGGGAAGGGACAGGAGAGATGGAGATTTGTCCATGAGAATGAATGGAAATCTGCAACCATTGGGAGTGGGGAGGTGAAGGGCATCTCCAGGAAGATGTGACAAAGACCTGGGATAAGGGGGGTGCCCACGATCAGTGGGGTGACCTCAGCTGTGACTCACAAAACTGAGGATATGGAACCTGAAGAGGCCACCTCCTAGTGCCAGGCAGGATCCCCAGTGGAGTAATAGGGACAGCAACCCACCCACAAAATGCAAAATTTATCCTGTTTCCAAGAAAGGCAGGGACAGGGGACGACGCAGAAACTTGGAGAATCTTCTATAAATAGTGTGATCTCCATCATATTTCCACCGCAGGGCAGTGTCTATGAAACCACTCACACCAAGAAGCACGACTGCCAGCAGGGCTGAGCCTCTAGACACCCTTCCAGTTAGCACCTCGTGCAGGAGTGAGGGACACCCTCGGTTGCCTCAGTTACACCAGTGAGCCTGCATTCTCTGTGCTCTGCTCCCTGGGTGAGTGGAGTCGTGGAGCATGTGCTCTTCTGTCTGGCTTCCTTTTGTTTTTATTATGTTTAGAAGGTGTACACTCTGGAGTGGATTTAATTGTGGATCGCCATTTCTGCTGCTGTACAGTACTCTACTCTGTGAATGTGCCATTACTTCTCCATCTCTTCAGCTCTCGGAGGGTATTTGGACAGTTTCCAATGTGTGGCGATTGTGAGTAATGCTGTCTTAGACATTCTATTGCTTGGAATTAAGGTGGAAGTGTCCAGGCAATCCTATTAGGCAATTCCATATGCCAGGGAGTACAACTTTGGGTTCTATATACTCTTCTAAACATGAACTGGCTGTTTTCCCAGAAGGAAAAGAGGAAGCACAGCGCATGCATGTTAATGCTGAAACCCAGTGATAGAGATTGACTCCTGATGGGTTTCCTTAAGGTGTCTATTTCTGGTGCCTTAAAGAATGCAAATTCTTTACCTATCTCACAGAGGAGTTAGGGTGGGAAGCAAATGTCCCCATCATTAAAACAGAACTTCTCTAAATTTAAAGCATCTAAATGATAAATTAGAGCAGGGTGTCTCATTGCAAGAAATCCACCTACTTGTTTCTGCCTCCTGAGTATGCACCAAGGAGAGCATCGAGCCGTAATGAGCACCCACACTTGCGTATCTACTTCCCATCTGTGGAGCACTTTGGAGATATTAACTAATTAATCCTCCACTTCTGTCCTGCTCTCCCACCATGAAACAGGTGGCAGCTTCATATTATGTCACTCATTTGCAGAAAGACAAACACAAGAGAAGGTTACGCCACATCCTCAATGGGGTCCAGAAGTGTAAAATAAATGCTTTGCTGCCTGGAGCCTTTGTGAAATAAAATTACCACATGTTTTAAGCCTGAATATCTAAATCGCATAAATAAAGCCTCGAAAGAACTTCTGCTGCAGATAATGGGAGAGATGGATTTATCATCTGTTTTGTTTACCAAACTGTCACCATGGTTGCTCTTGAATATCAATGATGCCATACCCCCTGGGAAGGCCCTGAAAGAGGCAGATGGAGGAGAAAAATGCTAAGCGTTTTCAAACATGGAACCTAGCAAAGGATTTTGAGTTGGTTCCACTGGGTTTCCTCCACCCTCGATCCAAGCAATTAAAAATTGTATTTACTTAGAGAAGAAAGAAATGAGACAGGTTTGTAAATCCAGAGAGAACAAATGATTGTGTGTGTCTTTGTGTGCTGAGATCAGAAATGGCCATCTCATTTTGAATTGCTCCTCAAGTTTTATAAAACTGCTGCTCCATAGCAACTCTGATCGTCTAAACAAGTTTGGTTAAAATTGTTATTTACTAGGGGGAAAGGGTCTGCAGAAAAAAATTCACCATTTTATATTTACAATTTGTAAAAATAGAGTCATCTATTTTAAGTTTAGATAGGACCTAGATAAAACCAGGAGGTTTGGAAAGTAATCAGAACTAGTGATTGTGCCCAACAAAAAGGAATTCTTCCTGAGGTGACGTTCTGCTCTGGTTCTGTGCTCACAGCTCGATGTGGTTTCCCAAGTCTACTGGAAATATCGAGGGCACTGGAGAGCCCTTAAGCCATTAAACAGAAGACAAAGAATGCAAAGCAAGTGATATGAGAAAGTAAGATGCTTAGTTGGTTTCTTTTTCCTGTCCCGGGGAACTGTTGGGGTGAAGACCCCACAACAAGAACCGCTAAACAGTACAACAGAATCGCTGCCCCTGGGACTTTGCAAATAGTGAGAGGCATTAGTCTGGCCTACACGGTAGACCAAGGGAATGGTGTTCATCAGTAGAGCAACCAAGGAAAGAGTAAAGCCCCTTACTCCTGTTCCCCACATCCTATAGATGTACTTGGACAGGAACACAGAGCAAGACTTCAGGGAATCAAGAGAGAAGTTGAGATCAATGTGGAGGCCAATGAGGCAGGAGAGGAACAGGAACTGAGGAGGGAAACAGAAAAATGAAATAGAATGGATAGAGACTTTTTGGAGGTTTTTTGTGTGTTTGTTTGTTTGTTTGCTTGCTTGCTTGCTTGCTTGCTTGCGGATAAAAATTGTTCACAGGGGTAGAAGAAGGGAGGGGAAGAGAAGGATGGGGGGCGGGGGGAGAAAGAAAACATGGTGGGGGTTTGGAAAACAGAAAGAAGCAAATGATAACAACAGGTACAGCAAAAACCAAAAGGAAACAGAAAAAAAAATGGCCACTAAAGTAGATGCAGTTAACATCAGAAAATATATGAAATGTTTCACAAAATGTCACCACTTGCAGGTGTTACAGCTGTCTACAGATGTGCCATCATGAGAACTCTGAAGCCATTGTATTGCAGGCCACTTTTCTCTCTACCCTGACATGATGTTAACTGTCTATTTGGTTCAACAGGGGCTTCTAAATTGGAGGAAGGCAAACCATTCACAAGTCCACACCATTATTGTGGGTCCCCTAGCTGCGTGGCTCTGGCTAAAGGTCTGAGTGAGGTTGACGGAGGCTGATGGTTTGTCACAATCTGGAGAGGATTTACCTCCATCTTGGGCCACTAAACACTTGGCAAGTTGGTGCTGGCTCTTGGCCGGAAGCCTAATGAGCGCCCCCACCCCCGCGGAGCTCTCCACGGTGCTGATTGTGCCTTCAGAGTAGAGCAGTTAGCTTTCCCTCAAGTAGGTAATGCAGGAGCGGGGTTTGCGGCAAGCCCTTTAATGACCTGGCATTAGTAATCACACCCCATTCCTTCGACCTTGCTCTGCTCACCTAGAGTCCACACTCTGAAGGGAAGCCATCAACTTCTATTGGGTCACAGGAAGAGTACTAAAGAATTAGTGGACATGTTTAAATGGAGGCTAAGTATTTTGTGATGGCCATTGAGTCTTAATAGGGATGATGCTGTGGCTGGAGCACACAGGGAGCTAGATCGTCATGTTGGCTTAATAAAGAGTACATGGCATGTATTGGAAATGCTTGATTTTCATTGTCATAGGACCAAATAATCCCCTCCTTAAGTCTTCTCTACATATACATGACACCAGCATCATAGGAATATATTTTTCTCTTTTTCACTTAATTAGAGCATGATTTTTACATGCACATAAGCAGCTAACGTAAAGGGTATGGGGTAATAAAATGTATACATGATTTTTTTTTTTAGAAAAAAAAAGAGGTTTGGGGAATCTTTCATTGGAGATGTGAGATACTTAGGGGACCTGAGATTCACTGGGTGTAAAATAATGCATGGTATATTGCTCTGCCTGGGAAGAAGTACAGCATTCTGAGGGTGTTATCCCTCCAGTGTGTCTATGGGGCCTCTGATAGGACTTGAGAATGCTTACACTTCTAGTGGAATGGAAAGAGGGAGGCGGACCACGGATCTGTGTGGCATCTTTTCTTTGCAGACGTCGGCAAGTACTCTTTGACGGGTTATTAGAAAAAAGCAAAGATTCTCATAAGAGTTTCTATAAGATCTGACCACCTCAGCTAGCTGGTAAGCCTTGGGAGAGCAGAAAGAGTTACATTTGAGCAGAGGCTGCCCATAGAGACACTGACGGGAGATGAATTTGCCCTCCCCCACAGTCCTGCTCCCATTTTCCTTCAGTGAGCTTGGAGGGAAAAGGAATTAATGAGGCTTGTTGCATATGCAGGATAAGCACAGTTTGTGTTTCGATAAGTGTAGCAGAAGCTGAAAAAGCATATCTAGTGAAACTAAGTAATTAGGCTTCACAGTTCTCACATTTGTAAGGGTGAAAAAAATGCCTTTCATGGGAAGCGTTTTTAAACTAGTTTTCTATAGGCAGGAAAGACTTTCTTAGCCCACCCAGGGTTGGAACTGTGTTGACCGTATTTAAAATGAAGGTGGTAATAGGTGGACTCGTGTTTGAGTTATCTGGGTGTTGTGTAGAAAGAGGGGTGGAGAGCTGCTTCAGGCACAGAGGTGGGGCCTGCTTCCTGAGTGGATGAAAGCCCAGGTCAAACACAAGGAGCATGAATGTCCATTCTTCCCAAATGTTGGGAAATGCACAGAGAACAGAGAACATAGCTTTTATTTTTTAGAGTTCTTCTTTTAAACATTAAAACATGTATTTATTTTTTTAAAGGGAAGTAAAAACACTATGATAAAATTAAAGATTTACATGGAAAATATTTCAGATAAACATGTTAAAATTGACAACTTTCATGGAAAATTAAGGAGTAAAGTGGTAGACAAGTAAAACATTGCTAAATTAACTGAACTATAGATTGAAACATTTTATGATAGAATTGAAGATTTACGTGGAAAATATTTCTGATAAAATTGTAGAAAAATGTAGAAAAACATGTTAGAATTGAAGATTACCATGGAAATTTTTATATTGCTTTGCTACAAAGGTTAAGAGCTGTCCCTTTGGTGCCACATGGCCTTGGTTCAGTTCTACGCATCACTTCCTAGCTGTGTGGGGGGGGGCGGGGGGAGGAAGGTTAATTCAATCTTTGTCTCTGTTTTCTTCCATCTGTAAAATGAAAAGATGACAGCAGCTTCATCCTAGACTATTGTGAATGACAAAAATACACACATGTGAGTCACAGGGCAACAGTAACTATTGCATTCTAAGCTCTGTAAAGGTGAGCTGGTTTTACAAACACTACTAGGTGATGGTTGCAATGATGCTGTGAACAGAGGACATACTGGACAAAAGTTTGGTATTGTGATAGAACACTAAACGCCAACTGTCTTAGGGATTTACTGCTGTGAACAGACATCATGACCAAGGCAAGTCTTATAAAGGACATTTAATTGGGGCTGGCTTACAGGTTCAGAGGTTCAGTCCATTAGCATCAAGGCAGGAGCATGGCAGCATCCAGGTAGGCATGGTATAGGAGGAGCTGAGAATTCTCCATCTTCATCTGAAGGCTGCTAGCCAAATACTGGTTCCCAAGCAGCTAGGACAAGGGTGTTAAAGGCCACACCCATAAGGCCACACCTACTTCAACAAGACCACACCTCCCAACAGTGCCATTCCCAGGGCCAAGCATATTAAAACTTTCATATCAAGCATAACAAATTCTGTTAGAAGTTTTACCTGTAACCAGGTAAAACTTTTGTGTTTACCTGTAACCATTGTGTCATTGGTTTCTCTATGTACATATGTAGAGACACATACATGTCTCATTCTCCAGTGATACTTTGCTATTACCCTAAAATACGGTCCCTTCCCACACGTCAAAATTGCATGTATACATGGCCTTATGCCTTATATAAAATAGAAGGGCACAGAGAATATCTGTGATAATTCATTGAAATGAATCACAAATAAACATCGACTGTGTGCTGGACATGTTGCTGCCTACAGGAATGCTACTATAACTGTAATGCGACTATACCTAAGATAAGCACTCTCACCGCCCTGCCTCAAGCCGTGAGATGAGAAGGGAGTAAGTATTGCTCATGGATTCAGTCAGCCTTAGCTTCCTAGAACCAGTTATTCTGTGATTGTGGTTGGTGAGACCTGACCACAGTCACCTTACAAGTCTGTGAAGCAGGGTGGTGAATACTTTTTGCATTAGAGCAGCATATTTGGAATCAATACATCTTATTAGTAATCAGAGACTTGATCAGTCACTATCTCCTGGAGGCTTCAGAGTTTTCCTGATGTAAATACAAGTTGCCCTCATGAGCAAGGTTGTAGCCAGGCATGATGGCACCTGCTCTCTGTCTAAGGCAAGAGCATCCTAAATTTGAGGCCAACTTGGGCTATTGTGAGGTTAAGCCCACAAGAGTAATCTAGGGAGATACTGTCTCAGCCACAATAATGACAAGAACAAGGTTGCTGGGTGTGCTAAGGGAGATATTCCACACAATATCTACTTCACTTTTGTTGACTGAAGAGTTTCACACAACACTTGAGGGGAATGTTCTTTATAAACTGTTATCATCAAAATTTCTTTATGTATTGAGCTACCAGAACATATCAAAGCAACAGGCGATTCAAAGCAAGTCCCTGGTGTTTTCCCCACATCTCAAGGGACTGGGGCTAGCTCCCATGCAAACATTCAGAGCTGTCAGTTTTGTAACAGCTACTTTGTGTCTTCTTGCTTTAGCATGCCCCCCTTGGACTTCTGTTGCCTTCAAAATGATTAAATGTGAACCAAGAGGAGCGGCTGTGGAGTCCTCTGCCTTAGGCTCTTTACAACGTCAAGGTTCATTCGCAAAGGAAGAACATTCTTTCAGACATGGTGCATATAAACGTGGTTTTGATCTTCTTGAGTACTCGGCACATGGTAATAAGATTGCGCAGTGTTCAGTTGTACTACATAAATGCTGCTGGGGGTGGGGGTGGGGTGTCTTCTCCTTAGACCATGTGCGATGCTACTCACACTAAGCAGGTGTGACTCCAGCCCCCACCAAGCTCAAAATCTTTGCAGACATTGAAGAGATATAGAGCTGTAAGACTTGTATGAGACTGAACTCAGCTTCCAGGCTAAGCTCACTGAATGGTATCCGTAGCAGGAGATACAGGCAGCCAGGCAGGCCCGAGTAGCAAAAGTCCAGGATGATTCCTAGTTGCATGATAAGGAAGTCCTAAGTGCCCACGTTAACTGAGGGGATCTGACAGGACCTCAAAGGGTCAGCAGGGAAATGAAGCTGTCCTGAAAGGGGCTAAACCCACTTCACAGGCAAAGCACCCAGTGTAACCCAGCAAGTGGTCGATGATTTAATTAGCACTGGTAGGGTGACACTGGAATTATGAAACAGTAACGGAGTCAGATTGCTTTGCCTCAAATCCCAGTTTTATTGCCTATAGGATTTATTACCTTGGGCAAATTGTTTAACAGTGTTCAGTTTCTTTAAGGGTCAAGTGTGGATGATAACACTGTTCTCAGGAATAGTTATAAAATAAAGCAAGTTGATAAATATGAAAAGGGGGTTAGAAAAAGTCTAGTACATGATAAATACTACATGAACGTTTACTTGAATTCTTCATTGTCTAGATTAGTATTCCCCTAGGTATTAACGGATGTAGAACGATAGTGTTAAGGGGCTGGGCTGAAATCTAGAGCTGTCTCCTTTCCACTCCCCGGATATTCCTTAGAATTCTTAGAGCTGTGGGAGCCTAGCTGAGAACTGTGATCCTCACAGGGCCTCTCACTTTCAGGAAAACTGGCCCTGAGCCTTGATTTGATACCCAAAGGTCAGTTACAAATGGGTGCCCCACCGAGCATCAGGGACCCTACAGCCCACCACCCGACTCAAAGCTCAATCAGTCTTGTGTAAAGAAATGCCCTCATGCAGCCAAGCACTCAGACGGGCTAGATTGGAGAAGCCCTCTGTTTCCCCTCTGTAGCAATTTCTGGGTGGCCCCTCAAAAACTCTTGCTCAATGATATGGCTGAATATTTCATCTACTGGGGAACTGTGCTTGGTTGGACTCCATGATCTGTATCTCAGAGCTAGAATCAGCATGTATAATTAATGGAGAGATGGGTTTCATTTAACCATTTTTGGTGAAATTAGAATTATAATTTCCATTTTTTATATTGAGAAATATCTTAAAATTTTTCTACCTTCAATTCTTTACTAATTGGCTTAAGCTTCTTTTCATGTTGCCACAGTAAAAATAACCAACAAAAGCCAGTTAATGGAGAAAGGACTTATTTCCGCTCACAGTTCAAGAGATGGTGCATCATGGTAGGACAATTGCAAAAGCACAGCCAGCCTTAAGGCATCTCACTGCCTGGCACGGATAATCGAGGAGAGAGCAAAGAATGCTTGGACTCTATTCACCTTCTCATCCTTCTGCAGTCCAGGATTTTATTAAACACAGTAACTGTACTCACAGTTGATAGGTCTTCACACCTTAATTAAAGCAATCCAGAACATACACACAAACAACACACACACACACACACACACACACACACACACACTGCCCAGAGGTCTGTCTATCCCAGTGATTCAAGTGGACTTTTTATTGTTGACTTACTATCATTCGGAGCTGTCTCCAAGTACATTACAACTGTACTCTCTGTAGCTATACTGTATTTGGACAGAAATATTGTTTTCCTATCTAACTATACATACTCATAAACTAGCCCTGTCTCCCCTGTAGTTGCTGTTGTTTTCTTGTTTAACTCAGCAAAAATGGCAGTGTCACTAATTAGTAATGGCACTCAACTCAGTGGGTTCCTCACTGGTCCAGAACGCTCACTTTGGTGGGGAAAAGAATGGATCTCTGTTTCTTACTTCTGGTCATGGCCTACAGTAGAGCTGTCTGGCAGTTTCTCAAGAGAAAAGGGAGCTGTATTAGTATGACTGCATTTATCATCATTATTTTAGCGTAGACATTTCTAGCTTTGTTTTACCTATGAGAATATGCTGATGTATCACAGAAAATAGGTCTTTCCCTTTCGTTTTCTTAGATTCTGACCAAAAGAAAGGCCTTCAAATAGCATCACACACACACACACACACACACACACACACACACACATACACACACATACACACACATATTTATTTGCAGATTGTTTTTTAACAGTAAACTTTCTTGAGACAAAGGAAACTTTATAGGTAGTAAAGGTTCATTATTCTTTAAACAAACATTTGGGTTCTGGGTTGCTGCCTGTGTCTTGGACTGCTCATCATTAGACCCTGTGCCTGCCCTTGGGGGCTGCGGGTGAGTTGGCACAAAGTCAATGACACAGACTTCAGGAGCAGGTGAGAAAAGCCACGGGGAGCTCTGAACACTGCCGCAAGCTCCTTTAATACCCCCCACCCATGCCCCATTGGTCTCCAGAAAACATCTCTTCTAAACAGCAGTACCCGATTGCCTGGCATTATTGGCACCAGCAATCCTTGGTCTCTCAGGCAGTCCTCAATTAGGTCCTGCTGCAGGAATGCTGGTGTCTCAGGCAGTCCTCAGTTAGATCCTCCTGCAGGAGATGCTTTTGTGCCTGCGAGGGCCCCCAGCGTTTACATAGAGGCCGCCTGGCCATTCCTGTGACACTGGGTGATGATAAGAATTGTCTCCATGCTTTTCTTCTAGGGTTGGTATTTTTCCTGCTTGAAAGAAAGCAATCTGATGATAGTAATCTCCAAAGAGAAACGAGCGTGTTGACATGATAGTGCTCAGGTAGCCTAGTACATCTGTGTGGTAGATTTTTTAAGTATGTTCATATAGTCTCCTACCTCTTGTGATTTCATTGTTAGGTTCCCCCAGCTTCATTTCACATCAGAGCCAAGGCGCCTCTGAATATTTTCTTCCATTTGTCAGGATGTTTGCTATTGTAAATGTGTAGCATTGTAAAAGTGTCTGGTTTATTTTTGGATACAGTAGGAAGAACCCAGCTGAAGTTTTAAAGCTATCTAACCACAAAGAGGAATTTTAACAACCGAGAGACAAAGTACCAGGATGCAACTATTGTTTCCTTGGTTACTTTACATGTAACTCCCTACTGAATCAGGAGACATGGCTATCAAGATACATCTAGCTTTCCTTTGTTAGCTAGTGTCTGACTCCCTGCCTGCCTGCTCTCACTTTCACCCTAATAGTGTAAAGTAAGCAGTGTCACCCCCCTTTTAAGTGAAACAACTTAAAAAGCAGCTTGTTGGCAGGGGAGCAGTAGTAGAGAGATAACTTTTAAGTCCACAATGTTCAACTTCTAATTGTTATATGATAAACACAATCTCTAGGTGGCACGGTGTCTCTTGGGTGATGATGAGGAAACATCCATAGACCCTGTCTCCAGGAACCTTGGATACTTACATAGCAAGGGCCGATAAAGGAGTAATCAGTGTTGGGAAGAACAATAGAGCACATGGCCTTGGCTAGGGAGGAATCCAGTCTATTTAGAGCGTCGATAGCAAAGGCCGCAGACACCAGGTTCAGACCTTCCTTCTTAGCCTTCAGTGGACGGCAAGGATCCTCAAGTGAAAGATGATGGGATGCTGTTTGTTTGTTTATTTGTTTGTTTGTTTGTTTGTTTGAATAAAGAGCATGATAGGGTAATGCAACTGGGGCATCACACAAGACTAGAGAACCTTGCAAGAGCTGAAACTAAATAGATCTCAGTTCTGAAATCCACAGTGAGCTCTTCCAGTCAAGATTTCTTTCTTGTCAACAACAGAAATAGACTGTGTTTAAACTAAAGAAAAGCACATGAGTATGAGAAGCCAGAGTCATTTCTGTAGGGCCAGCAAAGAGGAGCGTCTGATGAGTGTGAATGAATGAGGACCTTGGCTTCTGTCCTTGGCAGCCAGTGAAGATCCAAAACTTAGAAACATCATCCAGCTGTCTTCCCCACCTGAGAGGAAAGAGATGTTGGGAAGAACATCCTAAAAGAGGAGAGAAATGCCTTCAAAAGGAAGCAAAAGGGCATTGACCCGGCTAGGAGGAGAAAGTGGATGCAGGGGGGACCACAAAGACACTATCAACCATCTCAAAGCAGGGCCACCACATGGTCAGATCTGTCATTTGATGAGCAGGGAACCACGTGACAGCATGAAAGATGGTTTAGAGGAGGCTAGGGGGAAGGACTGTGGTCTCACTGGAGGACAACCACTTTGGTCCAAGTAAAAGCTGCTAAACCTTCGAAACGTGGATGGGAAGATGAAACGGGGGAGAGAAATCCACAGGGTAATAGGAACAGCACTTCATTATGACAGTTAGCTGGAATAGTCTCACACGGTCAATGTTACACTCATTTGATGAGAATATTATTGATTTAATGAGGAATTATCCTAAGCCTTATGATTTTATAAATGAGAAAATAACACACACCCAAGGGAGGCTTCACTGTTACATTAACAATTAATGAGGAAACCTGACAACTCACGGCTTGGAAGCCATGCTTATCACAAATACCATAGATCTGGGAGAGCTGGTCGGAACCCAAATACATTCAGTGCAATCTTCCATAAACCTGCCACCTCTAGTTTGAAAATATTTCATGTGCGAGACTGTGATGATTTTTTTTCTCTAGCAGGCGGGGATAGGCAGAGTGGGGAGTTGGGAAAGCAAATTGCTCTTTTTGAATGGTAAAAATGTCATTACTGTTGCAAGTGTGAACCTTTCCCAGCAGGCATTTCATCTTCAGGCATGTGCTGCTTCTGTAATCCTCTGCATTCTAGGCAAGTGTGTTCGAAAACTACCACCCATATAGTATCCAGTTTTGTTTTAGTATCCAAGTAGTGATAGAGGTGTTTCTCGGGCCCTCCAGTGGAGCGGGACACATTTTCCTGACACTGAAAACAGTAAGTTTCAAGATAAAAGTCACTCTGGTCTGCTCTGGCTGCAACTTCAGCATCGCTAATGGTTTTGGTGTAAATAATCTACAGCTCTGTTGGCTTGATTGTATTTGCAGACAAGACCTACCTACTCTCTCTGTTGAAGAGACTGAGAGTAGTCTCTATCTGTTAAATTCTTCATATTCTAATACCAAGAACACTTAGGAGGCATTTGCTTCCCATTTATTAATAAGCATAGGAAAGGGAGAGACTTTGACCAGTTTAACCTTTCAACTACAGACTCTGAGGAGAGAATTTAGGAGCAGTAAAGCACTTAGGAAAAAGAGACAGGACTCTTGAAGGGAGAGTGGGAACAGACAGAAGGCAGAAGGATACATCAGTGTTCAGAACAGCATGGGCAGGAGGCGTCCAGGGCCCCCGTACCTTCAGGGGGACTGTGTGGTGCTCTCTGAAGAATGATATCACTGACAGAAAAGGAAGACAGAACATTTGTGCGACTCATCATTTGTTGACAATTGCGACTCATCATTTGTTGACAGTTGCTCCTAAGGAGGGCAGTACTCACAGCCTGTTTTGCACATGTGGAGCAGGACACATCTGTAGATGCAGAATCAGAGAATGTGCCTGAGAAGCCCTGTATATGGCACAAGAATCATCTGAGGGGATCTTCTTTGATATGCCAGGAGGAAATGATGGGGTGAAAGAGACAGCTGCCACAAAATGAGCTGGGAAAATTAATTATCTCAACATCCAAGAAGTCAATGTCTTTCTTTAAAGGCATTTTCCACTGTATTAATTGATGTAGGTTGAATCACTCTGAGGGAAGCACTCAGGGTTGATATTCATTCATGAATCCTATTTCTAAAGCATTTAAAATCTTGCATTCTAAGACTATAATTAAGGCAAGTCTTAATATGACAAATGAATGATGAATGAAGAGAGACAGAATAAGTCACATGCAGAGTGAGAAGAGACAAATGAACTCTAGGCGAGAAAGGAGGGCCCCGAGAGTGACTCCTTAGAGATGGCAGAAATTGGCTTGTACATTCAGAATCAGGAAGGTTGGACATTCCATACAGAGGCACTAGGATCACCACAAATGCAGAAGGTAAGAAACAAAGAACACACAGAGATTGGAGAGCAAAGGGCAAAATTTAGATGGAAACACATGCTCTTTGGGTGTAAAGGTAGGGAGTAAGAGGTAATCTAAGAAATTCTTTTGGACTGAAATTGTAAAACCTCTTAAATATTAGACTCAGGGTATGTTTGTTCTGCACCAATGGCTTCCAAGTAATCCACCAGGCACATGGAGATTCTTTCAACTTGATAAATGTACTATCCACCACCTTCCTTTTTGTATCAAAGAAAAGCATTGCTACAGCACATATACACACACTCATACACTCTCACATATACACACACTCATACACTCTCACATATACACACACTCATACACTCTCACATATACACACACTCATACACTCTCACATATGCACACACTCATACACTCTCACATATGCACACACTCATACACTCTCACATATACACACACTCATACACTCTCACACACACACTCATGTGTACTCAAATATCCATAGCCACATACAAACTCACACATATACATACACACTCGCACACTCACTCAAACACGCATATACACTCACATACACACACATACATTCACTCACACACATATACACTAACATACACATACATACATTCACACCCATATATATACACACTCACATAAATATACACTCACATATACACACATACATTCACACATATATACACACTCACATTCACACACACATCCATACTTACACACATATAAACACACTCACATACATCCATACTCACACACATATAAAAACACACACATATACTCACACATACTCACAGACACATACACACTTATATACACATACTCACATACGCATACACACACATATACTCTCACACACATATATACACACTTACATACTCTCTCATATATACACACTCACACATTAACCACACACATATAAGCACACTCAAACACACACATACATACTCATACACATAACACTCAAACACAGACACATACACACTCATACACACACTCACACACATACACTCACACACATATACACATGCTCGCCCATAAACATGCTCAAACACACTAACCCACGCATATACTTACACACACACACACACACACACACACACACACACTGCTAACACTGTTGCAATGATATCTCCTAATAAAGTCTAGTGAGCCATGTGTCTTAGTGTTTAGAAGGACACTCCTTGTGAGGAACAGATAACATAGAACAGAACAAGACAATATTTACTGTAATATAGGGGATGTCGCCTTGTGTGCATATAAACAAAGACAGGCACAGTGACGGATGACTGAAAACATCTCTTACCCACAAAAGTGCAACTCAGTTATAATCCCTGACTGTGGCTCTCACCCCCTCCTGCGTTCCTTCATATTCCTTCCTTCCTCCTCCCCCTTCCTCTCTCTCTCTCTCTCTCTCTCTCTCTCTCTCTCTCTCTCTCTCTCTCTCATATGTCTCCCTC
The DNA here is from genome assembly GCA_964023405.1 of Apodemus agrarius. NCBI lineage: Eukaryota > Metazoa > Chordata > Mammalia > Rodentia > Muridae > Apodemus > Apodemus agrarius. The sequence goes on along the minus strand of OZ030007.1, from coordinate 100,602,030 downwards.
TTCTTTCATCTCACTCTCATGCTCCCTTTCTTCTTCATAGAGTCTTGATATGTAGCCCAGGCTTGCTCAAACTCAAAATCCTCCTGTCTCAGTCAACAAGGAACCTAGACACCTGGCCCTCCCGATAGCATCTGGAAGCATGCAAAAAAGTTAAAAAGTTCATGGATTATGGTAAGATGATAGAAAGTGACTGACTGTCTTTCAGAGGAGAGTGGCCTGGCCTATCTGTGGCTCTGTTGTCCAGAGCTGTACATGACCAAGAGTTCCTGTGATCAAAGCTGTGTTCAGGCCACTCTCCATTGCTTCTGCATGTGTCCAAAGAGAACAAAACAAGACGTGCTGGGAATAAAGAATAAATAAAGATGCTTAGATCTCACTTTCCGCAGTAACAGCATCAATATATTTTTGGCACTTGAGTGCTGGACTCTGCTAGGCACCTGAAGGGTTTGTTAGATACTGCCGAGTGACTTCAGCAAGGTCCCAACTCTTGTCTCAGTCTCCTCATTAGTAAAGTAAAACTGAGACCCACTGTGAAAATAGAATATGATCTGTTAAAATTCGTAATCCCCTTTGGACCAGAGAGGCTGATTCACAGTTAGGAGCTCATCCTGCTCTTGGCAAAGGGCCCGACTTCAGTGTCTTGCACCCACTTTCTATGGCTCTCGACCGCCTATAACTCTAACTCCAGGCTGATCTGGTGCCTCTGACCTCCACTGGCATATGCACTCACATGCACACCCCACATACATACACATTATTAAAAAGAAAATCCAATAGAGCCTCTTGGGCCTTGATAGAAGTTTAATAAATGAGAAATCATAGCTACTTTACTAAGTGTCATCAGGAAGACATTTTGAAAACCATTCTAGGTAAAGATATCGAAATTCTGGTGAAATCATAATGTGTTTTCAGAGAGGCTGTAAGGTATGTACAAAATTCCTGGCACACTGCAGTCTGTACCTATTAATTTGGGGTTCAGAGATCATGGATAATGGGATATATGTCCAGATAATACCTAGCTAATACCAAACACAGTACGTCATCTTACATATTTGGGGCATTTAAGTTATCGATTCTCTAACCATTTGTAAGAATATACCATAAGTCCTAAATATGAAGGAGACACAAAAATATAGATCACTGTATCATATAGTCTGCAATAAGATAATATGTGAACATATATTCATATATGTATACAAATATAAAATAGGCAAGTGTAAAATTGATTGATACAACACACATATACATCATGTGAACAGTTAAATAATGTTATTTAACAGCATAGATTAAAACAATAATTAACTGCATAATAATAAACATAGATGCTCTTTAACTTAAATGGGTTGTGTCCCAGGAAGTTCATTGTGATTTGAAAAGACATTTGGTATGCACATTGCCAGGCAGGATGTCTTAACGATCCTAGCTTAGCATCGCTGTACACCGTAGAGCATCCATCAGTTACCCTGGTGATAACTTGGCTGACTGGGAAATGTGGCTCGTTTCTGCTGCCCAGCATGGAGAAGGAATATCACACCATGTGTCTCTAGCCTAGAAAAAAAATCTAATTAAAAACCCATTCAATCCCTAGTGCTTCAGAAAATAGATAAATAAATTCAATGTGAGATTTCACTGGAATGTGTATTGGTTTTACATCACATTAAATAAGGAAAATCCTAAACGGAACCACCACTTATCAAGGATCTACCTGTACTGTAATTGTTTATCAATGATTAAGGGTGTTGTTTTGGTTTGGTTTTGTTTTGTTTTTGAGATACAGAACTAATTCACTTCTTGAGGAATGGCAGGGAGAGTGTCCTGTAGGGTCTTGTTGCTGGTCTGACTAAATGCCTGAATGGCGGGAGAGCCGTGAGGCTGTACACGTATAAAATGACTTAGTTTCGTTTTGGCACGCATTCCAATAATCTGGAACCCAAATGCCTTCATAAGCTTAAATGTTTGTAGTACCCAGAAACAAGAAATCAGAGAGGCAGAAATGATGGGGAAATGGATGTTCAAATTCCAGAATATCTGAAACACTGGGATTTGCAGACTAACCCTGCCACCATGGATTTGAGAGCCCTGCCACCATTAACCAGACCATGGATTTGAACCACTACCCAGACCTTTTTTCTAGGCCTTTGCTGCTGCGTCTCAGAACCCTCCTCAACATAACTGTTCAGGGCACTTGTAAAATCTTCGATTCTTAGTTTTTCCCTTTTCAGTCAGAATAAGCATCTTGCCCTTACATGATATCATCATTGTGTTAAACATCTTCATGAATATGTAAAGCTTTGGCAATCTTTTCACGCAGCTCCTGCTAGTCTTCCTGCTTCAGTTGTAGTGGGCAGCGTGTGTCTAATGACACCGCTGTGTGTTGACTAAATTGTATCATTTTAAACGTTGCTACAGAAGCTGGCTGTAGTGATGCATATTTCTAATCCCAGCACCCAGGAGACAGAGGCAGGACAATTACCACAAGGTCAGGGCCTGGCTGGTCTACGTAGAAAACTCCTGGCCAGTCAGAGCGCTATTGTGAGACTCGGCCTAGCCCTCCAGAAGGATTTGTTATAGAGAATACATTTGAACAGATGTCCAAGAGACTAGGTGAGTCACTTGTGCAATGCATGCCTCTTGATAATGAACAAGAGGAATGGAAATAAAACAGAGAAGTAAGACCATCATTCGACAGAGCAGCTGTGCCACACTGTGTTACAGACAATGACACTTCATACTACCGCCTCATCTCCTTTTGAAGTAATGTGGTCCTCAGGACAACGTGGAGTGGCTCAAAATGGGACAATTGTCTCCAAGAACTACTTAGAACTGTCAGCAAGAGAGATAGGAAGTGGATCTTGGCTTCCTATACAGCCTTGACAGTGTCCTTCCCTACCCACTTATAAAACAAGTTGTTTAACTCAACTTTCTAAAGGGCTATTGAAACTGGGGATTGGGGGGGAGCACCAATCAAAGCACAATTTGTCCTTGTGCGTCTCAGCGAGGTGCCAGAGATCACCCTTCTGGGTGTCCAGTGCCCTTGACGCTGCCACACCCTGCTTTCTACACATCCATGGGCCCCGCCTTACCTGCTGGTAACCTGATGCCCTTCTGTTTTGCCCAAACGTTAGAAGAATGGATTTACAGTTAAATCAATATTTAATCTAATGTACCTCTCTTGACTCCATTTGTAAAATGGTGTGTAGATCTTGGATAAGGACATAAGCCGGCAAGGCGAACCAAGGCCCTTTACAAGGCTGTAAACTCCAGCAGGAGGCCTGGTAATAGATGCCGGAGAAAAGCAGAGGCTTCCTTGGCGAGAGCAAAGTTCTGTTCTTCTCTGTCCTCCCCTTTTTATTACAGATACAGAAAAAAAAATGAAGTCAATAGTCATTTAATTGTGTCTTTGCAAACGAAGCTTGGGATGCCAACAGGCCCAAAGACATTACAATAATGAAGAAAAATACTTTAATAACAGGAGTAAGAGTTCTTTTCAGCCCTCTATTATAGTACTTCTCCAGATATTTTCACTTCTTGGAAAAGAAAAGGCACTCTCTGTGCCATTTTTTCCCATTTAATAAAGTAAGAAATAAGTGCATGGATACTAAATGAAACTTAAGTATTTCATTCGTTATGTAGATAGCTACATTTCAAACTGCTATTTGTTCAAAGTGATTTGTCCAAAACCACAGAGGTGTTAGCTTTGGACAAGAGATAGCTGTGGGCATTGGTCTAATCTTGTAGAAACTGATTGAGCTTGCCAGTCTTGGAATGTTGTGTGTGGAATGGAAATAAAGAAAAAAATGAGACTGAGGCAAGGAGCAAAAGAGAAGAGAAAGGAAGCATTCGGGATGTCTTAGAAAACATCTCTGTGGTCGAAACAAAAAGGGAAACATTCAAAAATACCATGTGGGATCACAGGCCTCCCTACCACTGTGAGTGGGAAAGAAAGTCCCTGTAATGAGAATCAGAGTCTCTTAGAGTGAGCTTTTACATCTTTCTTATTGGCAAGAAGAGACTCGTTTTTTAATGAACAGTTCAAGGTTTCCAGTTCAATGAATCGCTTTACTTAATTTAGATGTGCCCTTGCCCTCCCTGTGCTAATAGAGTGCCCCACATTCAGTAATGTTCCACATGACCATGGTTTTTGATTGACAGGGAAAAAATCACAGCAAGGGATTCATACCATAAATTCACAATTAAGCGATGCTGCGAGGCATATGAAATGAGCAGGGTTTCATCAGTGGATTCTACAGTCTGAATCTAAACACCATAAACCGACCGACCGCAGGCTCCCAGAAGCATCATGTGCTGTGTCGACGTAAGTCTTCATGGTAGTTGGACTCAGGACAAAGGAGTTCATTTTCCTAAGACATATTACTATTGATACAAGTTTTTTATTTATGGTGGTAAACTGTCATGTGCTAATCTCCTATAGCCACTGTGCCTTCTCAAATGGACACAACACTTTCTCAAAAGCACACATCCGAACAGAAGGGTGGTGCTCACTATATAAACACAAGATCAAATCAACCTCATTCTCTCCTTCAACACAATGAGCTCCTGAAAATTCATCCTTGCTCACAATTTTGAAGTATTTTCTAAATCAAAATAATTTTAATTTGGAAATGTAAAATTATACTCAACTTTGCAAACACCATACTCTTTTGATGGTGATAAGATTTTAAACTACTTCTCTTCATTCTCTCCTGTTCTCTCCATAAGCCAGGATCTCACTTTAAGCATTCAGTTAGGGGCCAAGCTGAGAAGAGGCACACAAGGCTTCTCCTCATCCAAGTCTTGCTAACCATCTAGATTCTCGAGCGCTCCAAGGTGACGGACGCAGGCTTAGTTAGCACTTTGCATTCGTGAACACATGCTGTTCCACAGTGTTCTATCTGCTCTCCATCTCACGGCACTTATTCAGACCCATTCTTTTTCTCCTCTGTCACTCTAGCCCAGAGTCCCAGACAGGACATGGTACTTGACAGTTCCAAGTCTCTTCACCTTAGGTCTGTAACTTCTTGTCTTGGAATCCCTTTCCCGTTTCTTCTCATTCTGTTCTTGGAAGATTCAAGCACAGTAATGATTCTCATTATTGGCTGGCATTGTCATCTTGAGATTTATAACTTAAAGAACAAGTGTGAACACTCACCTCCCAAAGGATTATGACACGATGGAACCTGGATTGTAATGATCATGATTGTTTTTTAAAGAAGACTCATGTGAAACCAATGAGTGGCCAAAATTGAGAGCCAATTACAGAGGCATTCTGTGCTAAGGGAAAGAAGCTGTGGGCCTCGCGTCTGTCTTCAATGTGGTATCTGGAACCTACAGCAGCGAGGAGTCCTGCGAAGCATTGTGTGATCAGCCCCCGAGCCAGCTGGAAGGAAACTCATTCAAAACAGCAACCTGAACGGACAGAATCATGCGATCTCGGCTAGTGAATTCAGTAACAAGAGGACAAGGACCAAGATCTGGATGTTCCTAAGTACTGACTTCTCATATTCTATTCTTGAGTTTGGGAGTCAAGCAGAGTTCCCATAGTTAAAGCTAGCCAATGTGCTTCTTTCTTTAAAACAAAATAAAATTTCTGTAGTCAGAAGAGCGACCTTGTAGCTTGTGTTCATTTTTGTATATCTATAAACTTGGACACTTAATAGTCAAGAAGTCTTAGCTTTTCCCATGTTCAAATGATTTAATAGAAAATTAGAGATGATGGCAGAAGGGGCCGAAAGCCGAAACTTCTTATTTTACTCACAAAGAAATTGAAGCCCACAAAAGTCAGTGATTTTTTTTCTAGATTCAGACCATGATGTGGAGACAGAGATGGAGGGCAGGCTCCTCCAGTGTCTGAGCGCAGGCGCAGACGTGACAGGGCACCGGGTACTTTAGCTGTTGAGTCAAGCGCTATGTAGAAAATACCTTAAGACTGATTGTTATTCAGAAATTTTCTAATTTGTACAGTTTAAAAACAAAATCTCTTCTACCTTTCTGTAACTATATAACATGATACAATGCTAAACGCTTAAGTCCAAGGTGCTTGGCACTTTATTTGAAGAGAAAAATAGGGAGAAATGGATTTAAGTGTTTCCTTCCAATTTTCTTCAAGAATCTGGTGATTAATTGTTGTAAATGCCTCATATATGTCTTCTTTTGTTTCTGGAGGAGTGTAATTATATGGTTAAAATACATTTTTCTCCTCTAGCCTGGACTGGTTTTTATAAGGACTTTCACTAGACTGGAATGCTCTCTAGAGAGAAGGTGGATATGTCTTTGTAGGGGAATCTTGGGCCAGGACTGCTCATTACACTTTCCCTATACTTGGAAGGCTAGGTCTCCACAGAGTGGAATCAGACAGATTCTGCCTACAGATGTCCAGGGAAGACAGACAACACAGGACAGTGGTATATAGCATTATGTTTTATGTTTCCCAAAACACTAAGGAATTATGATCATGCCTTACAATGCATAGAAATCTAGCCAGAGTTCCAGAACCACTGGGAGACAGAGAAAGACTTAACACAGCAGGATGGTCCTGTAGCAGGAGGAACCCATTTTATAGGTGTTGAAACTGAGTTCGGTTGGCAAGGTGAAGATACTCGTCAGTGTGATGCAAGAGTAACAATAAGCTAAATCCGAGGCTATGGCTCTTATTTCGTATCTAGAGTGTATCATACTCTCCAGCTGAAAATTCCACTCATCCAAGAGATGCAGGCAGCGTGGAGAGACCAAACTGCCAGACATGATAAGCTTTGATCGCCAACCTCATTATACTGAAAACTGCCTAGGAGATGAGTAAAGAACTTTTGTAGATATGTTGGGGGCAGGGTGGAGAGGAAAGACATGGGGGTGGAAGACCTGCCACTCTGTCAGATGAAGAGAGAGGAAACAAAGCCAAGAAGCAGGAAGGCATGCTGTGTGGGCGGTCTCTCTCCCACTTCCCGGCCACCACATCCGCACCCATAGTAGCCACGATGAAATGAAATGAAATATACAAGGCTCTGAGCAAAGCATGTACTTCCTTTCAGTTAAATTCTCAGGTATTGAAAATCTAACATAGCAGCAAGAAGAAGAGCAGGGAGCAGGTTGGGTGTGAGCTATCCTGGGTTGGCGGAAGGCAGAAATACCTACACCCTGAGGGATTTGAATGGCCTGAGTGCTCAGGTTATACTTGTATTATGCTGACGATCATCTGAACCAACCGAACAGTATTAAGTCTCTCTGAAATGGCCACTCCGATATAGCTTCAACCTAATAAAATAACGTAATGGAATTTTTCACCCTGATCTCAGATGGTTTCAGTTCCAGTTTAGGAGGACTGATCAAATTCTCACCAGGATCCCTCTTTCTCCCTCCTTGGTAGCTGAGTGAGCAGGGGACACAGCTCCAGGGATGTCCCCTCATGGTTGGTTGGTGTCTCAGTTTTACTCAGATGAATGCAGTGAGACTTACAGAAACTGTTTAACATAACAAAGTATCCTGTGGGTTTTTTATTCTGCGTTGAAAAAGAATGATAAGAGAGAATAATGGGCTTCATTTTAAAGAAAATCAGATAAATTGATCTTTTCATTTATACGGCTACAAGGAGTTTTCACACTTTGATTTGGAAAGATGAGCAAAAATTATAGCTGACTAAGTGCCTTATACCCTAGAAGAATTCCTCCATGGAGATCATGCAAGAAATCTAAACCTTACACTCACCTCACATGCATAGATAGATCACTACATCTTCATAGTTATATAAATTGTTTAGAACATGCTGGAGGGCAGAAGAGCTCGGAAAATAGCTGGTGACTTGTCAGGAAAGTAGAGTTAAATAGAGTGAAATACCTCACTTCATGGAAAAATCATTAAGATATTGATGGGAATTTTTCTATCTGAAACCACTTAGTCAGATTTGCATAGACCCTGACCTTGAAAGTGTAAGAGTGAGAAAACTGAGTAGATCAATCTGCAGGTAGGAATCTTCATATAACTAAGGAGGAATATGTGTAAATTTTATTTAAAAATTGTTAGAAACACACTAGCATGCCAAGAAGGATGGCGAAAGCTACATCATCTTTGCACAGTACATATTTATGTGGTTGATTCTATACAATTAAAGTAGCAAAATAAAACCCATCCATATAAATTCGATTAAAAATATTAAATAAAGGTTATGACAAAAAAACTTGTAGGCTTCACTATTTCCTTTTATATTCATTTTTACATTATTTTTACCAGGAAAAACTGAATATGGATCTTGATGATCATGCCTGTAATTAGCTCAACTTTCTCATTAAGGAATGCTGCTTTAATAATTAGGATATTTCCAAGAATGATGGCTAATCTAATTGGAGATAATTATCAACAAATTAGAATGTATTCTGTGTTGTGTTAATGATGCATGCTAACTTATGAAGAGATGACTTGGTAAACAAATATGGTAACTATCTTTGCCTTGCCTGTTCTTAGTAACTTTTTACTGTTTCTCTTTTTTTCCAGATAGAAAGATAGACAGGCAGACAGTCAATGGGCGAATGGTAGCTGGATATGGACAGATCATTAGAGGCTGGGGAAATTACAAAGTGGGTACAACATACTGGAAATTTTGTGGCAAGCTTCAGAGTTGAACTGTATGAACTAAGATCTTAGTTGTAAATTCTTTAATGAGAAGAATGAAGGAAGCTAGAGAGAGAATGATTAGTTTTATTGATGTTTTATTTTAAACAGTATGTATTAGATATTGATTCAGCACTAAAATATGGCAGGCCTATGGGAAATCTATATATTTTAATAAATACTACATAACTTTTTTTTCTTTGTGTGTATATGTGTATGTAGGGTTAAAGTATGGGAATGTGCTTTTGTGTACAAGTGTGTGTATGAGTACTTATATGAGTGCATGTATGTGTGTTAGTGTATGCAGTGTGTAGCATACAGTGTGTGTGCAGAGTCTGTATGTGTATGTGTGTGCAGGGTACAAGTATGTGAATGTATTTTTAGGTACAAATGTGTGTATGAGTAAGTATATGAGTGACTGTGGGAGCGTTTCAACGTATACAGTTTGCATGTATACAGTGTATCCGCAGAGTGTGTGTATGTATGTGTGTGTACATATGAGTGTGTGCATGTGAAGGCCTAAAGATGATATCAGGAATTGTACTCTCTCTTCTGCTTTATGCTTTATGATAAGGTATATCAAAGTGAGAGCTCACAAATATGGCTAGTTTTGCTGGTTAAGTGTGCTCTGGGAATCCCCATCTATGCATTTCTGAGACTTGGATTACAGGCAGGTCCTGATGCACAGCCAGCCTTTGTTTCTGTGTAACTGGGGATCCAGACTCCCACGCTCAGGTTTTAGAGCTCGTTGCCCACCTACCCTAGGCTAATCACTGAGAACTAGGCGAGTGAGAGAACGCATCACAATGCACATGTGGACAAGACCTGAGGAGCAGCATCCAAGTTTGTCATCTCATCCTGCACATGCAAATGCATACATGTGTGATCTCACACACATATGACACACAAACATGTGTATAAACGCACCAGAAAATCAAAGCACACTTCATCTCAAATGTGCATGCAAATTGCTATAGTGTTCTGGAGAGATAACCTGAAAGAAACTTAGAATACTGTGACATGAACTGACTGATTTCTGAAAAGTGTATCTATTTGGGCCACTCTTCACTCTGCTTCATTTTGTTTTTTTGTTTTTGTTTGAGACAGGGTTTCTCTGTGTAGCCCTGGCTGTCCTGGAACTTACTCTGTAGACCAGGCTGGCCTCAAACTCAGAAATCCACCTGCCTCTGCCTCCCAAGTGCTGGGATTAAAGGCATGCACCACCACCGCCCAGCGCTACTCTGCTCCATTTTTATTCCTCTTGTTCTCTCTAATAAGTGTCCTTTCTCGGGACTGGGTAACAAACTCTCTCTAACATGTCCATCCCTCTCTTGAAAAAGGCTCTCCATTCCCCAGACGCCCTCCCTGCTCATACACAATCCCGAAGTCATGCTCGACAGCTCCATCCTCCCCAAGCCAGGAAGACCATCCCAGCCAGCATGGCTGACATCAGAGGGTTTCAGGGCTCAGCTGCTGCCTTCTGGCTTCTTTAACTCCTGAAAATAGAGACATGTGTTGAAAGTTACACATTAGTTTAACCTCCTGACAGGGAGCTAGCTTTTTTTTTTTAAGTTAATGACTTGGGATGGTTGTAATAGCTGCTTGTAATAGGTAGTAAAAGAGGCTTCTGGACTGAAGCCAAGCTCACCGTCAGTGGAAAGCACTGAGAGATAATCACTCGGGGAATTTATACATTGAAGAAGAATAGATTATGACATCTGAACTTGATAAATGAGGGTGAAATGCCACTAGGGAATTAATGTTCAACCTGCGGGAGCTCAAGAGTTAAGAAAGGAGAAGCTTCAAATAGTCTTTTTTATCTGATTGAGACAGAGACAGACAGACAGACAGACACACACACACACACACACACACACACACAGAGAGAGAGAGAGAGAGAGAGAGAGAGAGAGAGAGAGAGAGAGAGAGAGGCCAGCCCCAGAGAAACCACATTTCCTCTGGGAAGTGCAGGAGGGACTAAGAGCGCCTTTAAAAGCACACTTTAGCACACTTCCGGGGGCATCTGAGGTTCAGTGAAGTCACTTTCACCCGTTTCTGTACTTCCATTCTTCATCAGCAATCTCAACGTTGGCGTCTAAAAGTCACACATCTACTTGACAATTCAGAGAAAGGATGAGAGTAAGTTTCCCTTCTCTCTCCATTTCTTAGGCACACGTAGTGAAGGCACGTGGTCTCTGCAAAAGCAGGTTCAGGCACGCCTGCTACGTTTTCATATTCCTTACCCCGGTAGCGTCTCCTGGGCCTTGTGACAGTGGAATGATGCTGATGTGAAGGTGTAGAACTTCTGCTGCAGACATCTTAGGGTTATGGCCCGGAAACCACTAATCCAAACAGCTAAAATGAATATCAAAAGGAGTCGGGAAAGCCTTTTCCAAACTTCTTGCTCCCACTGGTAAATATTAAAATTCATTTGACAAGTATTGCCAACCTTTTACCTAGGGCATGTCAGAGCCGGAGGAGCCAGAATTAGCAATGAGAGCAACCCTCACCCAGAGAAGTGCGCTTACAGTGTAGTACACAGGGTTGACATCTGAACCAACTATTTTAGAACTATGTGATAGTTCTCAAGGGAGAATGATATTAAATTAAAACCAGATTGTTATCGGGCTATAACCCAAGTGCAGGAATGGCTTTCCACAGAGAGATCTGGACAGAGGAGAATCACACGAAGACATTCGATCACCCAGCCTGTTCACTTTGCCATGGCAACCTTAGAAAACTGACTCAGGGCATCACACCATACCCTGCAAGCCTGCCCTGCTGAGCCCTAGAACCACACTCATGACTATGAAGCAAGGCCGCCAGTTCTGTGCGAATACTTTCTCACTGTACCATCGCCTGCCAGAAGAGGAAGTTTCTAGACACTTTCCACATGTTTTGAGAGTCTGCCTCTTCCCTCTGCCTTTGCCTGCTTTTGTCTGGATGACTGCTGTGGCTTAGGGAATATCATTCACAAAAGAGCTTTGGGTCAACAAGGGACCATCTCAGAGAAGTGACCCTGAATTCAGTTCTCTCCAAACAATGCAAAGTAAAGCCTCCAAAGGAACGTTGATATGTTAGTCAGTGCAGCTGTGGAGATTCCCACCACAGAGCCAAAGAAGGGAATCTAATGATGTCTACCTGGTAATGCTGAGTAGATGCAACCCTGGGGGGAGTTTGGGATAAGTCTTTGAATAAACAAGTGTTCTGTGGAGAGGGACCCAAAGGACAATCTAGACAATTGAAACAATGCATGAGCGAGACAAAAGGTGCAAGAGGGGCTGTGGGGTTTGGTCGTGATCAACCAGTCCCAGTGTGACGAGGACCTTCCAGTCTTAGCACTGGAAGACTTAAATACTGGGAAGGTAATATATATGTCATCAAACTTGCCTACATTGAAATAGTAACAACAGTTGTGTCACACCTGACAGACTGAGACCTCTGTAGTTGCTGGGTCCTTAAGGCTGGGCACCTCAGCAATTGGAGTGCTCCTCCAATAGCTACATCACACCAGAGAAGAATCAGGAATAGGCTCCATCCTCAAGGCGGTGTGTCTCAGCCATTCCAATATGGAACTGAAAATTAGAAAGGTTCCTGGAGAGCCTCTTGTCCTTAGTTCATAGTGGAAGCTTGAAAATCCTGGTCCTAACCTCAGTGAGGGAATCATCATCGTCGTCATTGTCATCATCATCATCATCATCATCACTGCCACCTCCACCATCACTACTATCAGCAGCAGCAACAGCAGCAATGGAGTAAGTGAACACAGCAGCAAGAGGGAGGCCAAGAAACCAATGACAAAAGGGGAATGAGCTTCCTTCTGCTCTGCCTTTTAGTCTAGGCTGCTACCAGAAGGTTCTGCCTCCATTTTGGGTGAGTTTTTCCCACATCAATTAAGTCATTTGGGACAACTTCTTAGTTGATGCTCCTTACTTGGGTGATTGCAATTTGTGGCAGGTTATTTGAAAGCCAAGCATCATGGTCCTGCAAACAGAAGTGGGTTCATGAATCTTGGAAGTTAGGATTGAGGTGGATGGAGCGGAATTGCCAGAAGACAGGAAATGTAGGTCAGAGACAACAGCTTTGTCCAGACCAAATGGGTGATGTCCCTCTGTCAGGTTGCAAACTCACTGCAGGGAGTCACTCTTCCACAGAGGTCAAGTCTGCTGAAAACTCCCAGCCAACCATCTGGCTAGAGTCACATTAGCCAGTGGGACCAATGGTTAATGCTCAACTACAAGGAACTTAAAATGTACTTCTCAGTCAATGGGACCATTTGAGTAAGTTGAATTGTTGGTTCATTACTAAATTTCTCTGTTCCTCAAAACCTTATATGACACCAAAAGAAGATGAGATACATAGATATCAAACCGGTCACAGATGCATGTAAGAAGCCTTCAGCTTTTGGCAGGAGGGAGTAGATAGGGTTATCCTCAGCAAAACACTGTATTTGAGTCTACTCTGAGCCATGTGAGATCATGCCTCAAAGAGAAATGGAAAAACAAAATAAATACCGTTTCCTATATCTTTATATATTGATCACCCTCAATTTATGTATTAGTAGTTCTATAATAATCTGGTATATGAATGCAATATAATCATCTGACTGGTCCCCATGGATACCACTAATGTTCTCTGCAAATTTTGCTTTTATAAAACTGTGCTCATTTCTATCATTGGGATTTCTGAAAGTTTAGCAGCAATGAGAGAATGCAGCCTAGCAACCAGCTGATGTGTTTTCCTGATGTTTTAACCCTCCAAGCCACCTCCCCCTGACTGATTTTTAGAGAGAAAAAGGAACTAACACTGGGCTGTCAATCATGTGCATTCTGGGGAACCAGGCCAGCAAGTTGCTATGCCACCTTGAGCAACAAATGATGACTCTGGCAACTCCTGTTTCTTCTTCTATGAAAGAAGACCTTCCAACTCCTAACTTTAACACGCTGCCTTCCTTAACACAAAATAACATTTTGCTATTTTTACAACTTAGATTCTGAGAAATGATATGCATACTATAAGGTGTTATCTTGCCTCATTGAAGTTCAAATAGTATGGCGATCAGACTATATTTAAAACATCTGTAAAACTCCACAGTAAAGAGTTCATTGTGATCCTTTAAATCCCCTCACACTTTGATTCGCTTACTGTAATTCCTGTAAATGGGATTTGCACCAAGGCCACGTTAACACCATCTAGCTTTCTGCTGTGCTATTATCCACTGAGCTTGAATCAATTGGATGAAAGAGGCCTTTTCAAGTGTATTGATTTTCATTTACCCACCTTCATCTGTTTGCTTTGCTTGGTGCCCATACAAGATAATGGGGCAAGAGTTGGACTTCTCCATGGTGTTGCCTCTTCGTATTTAATAGTTGAATAGTCGTGTCTAAACATTGGCATAAGAATTACAGAACTTTTACTGGAAGCACGAGTTTTATTTTCAATGGGTTAACTTGGGGACTTGAATCTTCTCAAGTCAAAAATAAAGTTGCCTAAGGAAGTATGCTGTAGACAAGACCTTTTCTGCGTGAAGACATCCAGCTTACACTGTCCCAGCCCTTAGGGATCTCACACCAGTGGTCCTGGTCTTCACCTCAAGAAAGTAGATTAAACACAGGGAGCCATCCGGGCCTGGAGAGATGGCCCAGCAGTTAAGAGCACTCACTGCTCTCCAGAAGGTCCAGAGGTAATTCCCAGCAAGCACTTGGTGGCTCACAACCATCTATAATGGGATCTGATGTACTCCTCTGGCATCTGGGCATCTATATGTTGATCGAGCACAGATTGATACGTCAGATTGATTCAAAAAGTAAAAAGAAAGAGTTTTGAAGAGAACAGGGAGCCGTGGGATGATGTCTAGAAAGAGGTCCTTCTGTAGGCAGAGTGATTCCTCACTGCATGAAGCTGAGTGTGCTACTGCTCTCTCCCTCGCCACACTCCTGATTGTTGGGCCAAAGACCATCTGAACGAAAGGAAGCATGAACTACAAACATGAAGATTTCTTATACTCTTACATTGATAGTGGTGTGAGTGCCCGTGCATGCGTGCGTGCATGAGTGCCTACGTGTGTGTGTGTGCATGTACGTGTGTGTGTGTGTTAGAGAGAGAGAGAGAGAGAGAGAGAGAGAGAGAGAGAGAGAGAGAGAGTCATTTTGACACATGGTTAAAATTTTGGAAATCAGATACTTTAGTAATTGAATTGCAGTTACAGGGCACTGTGCAAGTATTTGGTGTAGGACTAAATGAAATATCCTAGGCTTCTAGTAAATAGATTTTCACTTTTTCAGGTAAATACTGAAACTTGCACAGGGAATTTACACAGAGAATAAATTCTGGCTAAAGGAAAACTGTGATCAATATTTATTTTGAGGTGGTGTAAATATTTCTCTCTGCTGAAATAAGATTTTTCGTTGAGGCTAAATGACTCGCAGTGCAGCGTCACAAGCTGATCTGAAGGCATCTTGCTGTTGTGCTTAGAGCTGTTGACTCCATTAAGACCCGATACCAGATGCTGGCATAAAGGCTAGTGAGAGCCTGAGTCCTCGTTGGGAAATGGGAGGTAAGATTCATTCACTGCAAGTTCAAAGTACTTAAATGAACCGAAGAGCAGGCAGTATCGATAAACAACAAATTACCAAGCTTAAATATGACCTGATTAGCAAGGAAGCCAACAATCTCCTGAATGCATTTCCATAACACATGCAGCGTCACCCAGGTTTTGAGAGAGATAACTTATGTAAGCAAAGTTTAGGGAAAAAATCCTTTCAAAAATGATTATAAAATGTTTTTTTAATAGAGTAATTTATATGGAGACAAGGAGTAAAGTAGAAATGAATTTGAAGAAGGTTATAAACTCCATGGACACAAGAGCAGATACTTGCATGCTTAACACTGTACAGTGGCTGAGAACAAGCAAGAGGTTTGGAACCTCAGTGAGTTTTAGTTCCAGACCTGACTTCTAACTAGATTTTCTGAGCCTCAGTTTCCCAGTTATAAAAAGAATAACATGGTTGCTCTTAGAATTAAAGATCCAGAAAGCTCTGCAAAGGTCTAAAGCTACTCTTTCGGTGCCATCTCTTTACATGACATATCCTTTAAATGACCCATGAGAACACCTCTTGGGACACGAGTCAAGGTGGTGGGTAGTTGCTGGATTTGGAATGAAGCAGAAAGTAAAGCTGTTCTCACAACTCTACTGCATAAGCTGTCCATAATTTTAAGAGGGGGTAGGACTTGAACCAGGGGTTGGCAGAGGAATAGTTTCATTAGCTGCAGAGGAGAGGCAATGAGCACTCAGCTGCCACTAGAAGAGCCATTGTTCCAGCCGTGGTCCTGAGCAAGTCCTCCTTGATTATCTAATCTTCTAATGCCTTCTTCTAGTTTTTCTAGGGTTTTTTTTCCCAATCAGTTATTCTTAGTGTCCATTCGGGTTGTCACTTTGCCTGTATGTGTTGTTGTTTGTTTGTTCTGTTCTGTTTTGTTTTTGTTAACACCTCCAAAAAATTCACTTTAAATTTCAAACAATAAGAATAAAATTATAGGTGCCAATAAGATCACTAAGTGCCTAAGGGGGCTTGCAGCCAAGCCTGATGACCTGAGTTCCAGCCCCTGGAATCATATGGTGGATAGAGAGATATGGCTCCCTGCAAATTGCTCACTGATTTCTATATCTGCATGCTCATGTGCATGTCTGTGAGCTCACATATACTAAAAATTAATACTATAATAATAGGTAATAAAATAAGTGTCATTTTAATTTAAAAGAGTAAAATAAAAGCAAAAATAGCCAGACTCCTTCCTATTCTGTGTAACCTCTCTTAGTAAGTGGCTAAAGTTCTCACTAAACACTTCTGTGTCTCCACCTCTGTCCCTTTGCACACCCACAACAGCACACGCACACACATATATGTGTTTATCTAAGCTCATTCTATTCATAAACATATATTTATTGTGTATGAATGTCTTGCCTGCACTTACATGTGTGTACTTTGTGCCAGCCTGGTACACAAGGTGTCAGAAAGGGCATCCGAGTCTCTGGAATGGAGTTATGGATTAGTGTGTCAGCCATCATGTGGGGGCTGGGAATCAAGTCCAGACCCACTGCAAGAGCAACACATACTCTAAACCATTGGAACACTGTTCCAGCCCCAAATATCTTATGTTTCACTCACTAGGTAGTAAGGCATATGTATCTGTTTATATTGAAAAAAAAATCTTGTTTTCTCTAAGTAGGTACATTGAAGTTGACTATGTAGATGTTAGCATAATGACTAAACCTGTCAATGATCATTTTATTTTCTACTTTTAGCTTTAAGAATTTAGTCCACATGCCTATGATAACCATCTTAACATATTCTTTTCTCTGCTTTTATATCACTGTAATGCTTTTCCAGAAGTGCATTGGAGGACCAAATTCATGCTTGCAGTCTTGGCTTTTACCTACAAAAGTGACACGCTGGGTCACTGTATTTAAATCCTTGACTTTAAAAAGTTAAACCAGTCAATGTTTATGCATAAAGCCACTTTCTTTTAAAAATTAGTTTTATAAACAAAACTTGAATTTTTTTCAAGAAATCATAAGTTTATCTTATGTGATTAACTACAAAGCAATATCTTAACAATAAGAAAATGTATGAAAAAAATGTTCAACTTCATTGCTCTGTAGAAAGTTGTGCCAGCCAATTAAACTTTTGTCTTTTTCTTTTTCTTTTTTATTTGTTTGTGTTTTTTATTGGATATTTTGTTTTATCTATTTACATTTCAAATGTTATTAACTTTCTTCGTTTCCCTTTTGGAAACCCCCTATTTTGTCCTCCCTCTCCCTACTTCTATGAGGGTGCTTCCCCACCCACCCACTCACTCTTGCCTCCCCATCACTATACTGGGGTATCAAGCCTACACAGGACCAAGGGCCTCTCCTCCCACTGATGCCCAACAAGGTCATCCTCTGCTACATATAACACTAGAGCCATGGGTCCCTCCATGTGTACACTTTGGTTGGTGGTTTAGTTCCTGGGAGCTTGGATGAGGGGGTCTAGTTAGTTGATATTGTTGTTCTTCCTATGGGGGTGCAAACCCCTTCAGCTCTTTCATTCCTTTTTCTAACTCCTCCATTGAGGACCCCATATCAGTTCAATATCTAGCTGCTAGCATATGCCTCTGTATTGGCTAGGCTCTGAAAGAGCCTCTCAGGAGAAAGCTTTATCATGCTCCTGTCAGCAAGCACTTCTTGGCGTCTGCCATAGTGTCTGGGTTTGGTAACTGTATATGGGATGGATCCCCATGTGGGACAGTCTCTGGATGGCCATTCCTTCAGTCTCTGCTCTACACTTTGTCTCTGTATTTCCTCCCATGAGTATTTTGTTCCCCCTTCTAAGAGGGACTGAAGCACCCACACTTTGGTCTTCCTTCTTCTTATGCTTTATTTGGTCAATGAATTGTATCTTGGGTATTTCAAGTTTTTGGGCTAATATCCACTTATCAGTGAATGTATACCATTTGTGTTCTTTTGTGATTGGGTTACCTAACTTAGGATAATATTTTCTAGTTCAATCCATTTGCCTAAGACTTTTACAGGTCATTGTTTTTTAATAGCTGAGTAGTACTCCATTGTGTAAATTTACCACATTTTCTGTATCCATTCCTCTGTTGAGGGACATCTGGGTTCTTTCTAGGCTCTGGCTATTATAAATAAGGCTGCTATGAACATAGTGGAGCATGTGTCCTTGTTATATGTTGGAACATTTTTTGGGTATATGCCTAGGAGTGGTATAGCTGGGTCCTCAGGTAGTACTGTGTCTAATTTTCTGAGGAATCACCAAACTTTAAGTGTCTGACTTCATAACTAATGAACTTGCTCTCCTACACAGTGTCTGATATTCCAGAGTTGCTGTGTGTTGTTGAGCTGAGCTGAGCAGTTTCAAAGGAGGCCTCATCACCAATGCTGATTTAGCTCAAAGCACTTCTTCTCTCTCATCTCCTGAAAGAATATTGAAGGCTGGACTCTTGGCTCATTGTTGGCTGTCTGGTCACTGAGCCATCTGAAGCTTCCTGTCAGTGTGACTTGGCTGTTCAAAATCCATCTTCTGGATGTGGCATGCCTTTCTCCTTGGATGCTTAGTGGCTATCAATTTTGATAAATGAGCACTTTTGATGTATTTGTCAGAAACTCTATTACTTTCTTGAAGTAATTCTTGGTCTCATATTTTTAGACTAGGTTTGACTTTTTTCTATGTGTATGTAACCCTGCATATAGTATTCTAGTTCTTAAGCCCTTAAACTCCTGAAACTCCTTTTTTATGTCATTGTAGTGCTTAGAACAAGTAAAAGAGACTTATTCTAAGTTCTATCATGTCGCTTTCAGACTCCATTTAATCAAAAGGAGAAACTAAATTCAAGGTTCCAGACTCTAGAGTAGCTGGGGACTACTCAATAACTGAACAGCTTTTGTTGCAAACAGTTGTCTGAGTCTAGACACCTCAGGGACAACTTGTAAGGAGACAGTTGTCTGAATTCCAGACATCTCAAGGACAACTTCTCCATCTTGCTGCCAGGGTCAAATAAGTTCATGATCCCAGGCCTAGGAATTCCTTTCCCACTTCTCCAAATGCTTTCTTAATTGTATGTTAAGTGGTAAAGAATATAGAAACTGATGTTACCTAAACCAGGGTGTGTAAGTTATAAAAATATATAACAAATTGTCTGTTATGCTCTAGTTAACTACATGCAACTGGCATCCTCTTTTGTCCCCTTATCTTTCTGAGCTCCACGTAATGTCTGGGAGAATTAATTAAGAACCTTGGAGCCAGGTTCCCTGGCTATGTCCTAGTCTCCAACGGATACTCCCTTGCTTAACCCATAATGTCAAAATACAATGGGATAACACTGCAGCTCCCCACAGCTCCCCACAGCTCCCCACTCTGTTGGTGTTCCCATACTTTAAAAATGTTCTACAATCTGCCTTCAGGGGCATGCTTCAGATTCTGAACTGGCCACCTCTCTGAGTGCTCAGAAAATAAAGCTTTCATTTTTAAGCTTCTATATCTGAAGAGAGTTTTCTCTGCTTCCACGCTAAATCCAACTATAGGAACTTTGAGAACTAGGAAACTTTTGGTCCACAATTATCCAAAGTCTGTCCCTGAATATTTCTGGTAATAAAATTATTGATGATATCTAGAAAAGGAATATAAATGAGAAGTTATAAGTCAACCCAGGAAACTCTGGAATAAAGAGCAGGCAAGTTTTCTAATGAAGAGCCTTGAGCGGGCATGGGCCAACATTCACAGACTAAGTTCATTTTCATAAGGTACATATTGACTAAAGCAGGGTTATTTTTGTTACTAGGTAGGCTGCATAGACAGCCCTATTTTCTCACTTAGCCAAGAGATTAAGCAACTTCAATATCTTAAACAAATAAAGACGTTGTCAATGTAGAAACAAAAGAAGACAAGGCTGGAGATGCAGCTCAGCTGGGACAGTGCTCGCCTAGCTTGCATGAAGCCCCAGGTTCGATCCTCAGCACCATATAAAGAAGACATGGTAAGTCACGTCTGTAATTAGCCCCTCCATGGGGAGGTAGGGTCAAGAAAATGAAAAGTTTGACTGTGCTTTGGAGGGAGAAAAGGCGACCAGCCATGGTTTCTCTGAGTATCTCTGGCTGTAACTCTGTAGACCAGGCTGGCCCGGAACTCCAAGATCCATCTCTATTTGCCTCTTGAGTCCTGGGATTGAAGGGGTCCAGACCAAGAAGTATCTTTCTAAAAGATGTGTGCGCTGTTCCCAAACTCCGTGGTCGTTTATGGCTTCAGCAGAGGTCCTCACAGCCAGCATTGTAGGTCTCCTTCCTGTCTGATGCTGACCCCAGCTTAAGTTTCAGTGGTGCAGTCCATTATCACCAGGGCAGGAAGCATGGCAGCGTCCATGCAGACAAGGTGATCTCAAAGAAGCTGAGAGTTCTGCATCTTGATTCCAAGGCAGCCAGAAGGAGATTGACTCTTCCACAGTAGGTGGAGCTTGAGCCCTAGGATCTCTCAAAGCCTGCCTACCGAGCTATGCACTTTCTCCAACAAGGCCACACCCACTCCAATAAGGCCACACCTCCTAACAGTGCCACTTTCTGGGCCAAATGTATTCAAACCACCATAGAGTTAAAATAATAAAGATGTTTGTATAAAAAAAAATGAAAATAAAAAGTTCAATGTTATCCTCAACTGAAAATCCCCTTCCCCCAAATGAAATAAGTGATTTTAAAATAGACAGTTGTTATATGTCAAATATTAATTGCTGGTCAATATCAAGGTCTTGAGCAATGTCAGGAACTGTAATTATTAGCAGCCCTGTTCTATTCAGTTATAAGCAAAATATGTTTGGAAGCTTTGCAAGCACATTCACTGTTAGCCAATATCTGAAAATATAAAGGGCTATATAGAGAAATTTTAATCCCACAGCATAGCTGTTGTGGCAAAGGATCATATCCAAGGACCTAAGTTTGTGTAATGTGGATGACTTGCAGACACACCAAACACCTTTCATTCCTTTCTGGTGGAATACAGACATTCCCTTACTACACACCTTTAAGGTAAAATGAAACCATGTTTGAAAGTAACATCTAATTGTGGGGCAGCCAAAGTGATGTATCAGAGAAAGATTTCACAGAACAAGTCAGAAATAGCATACACCCAACTCGCACGAGAACAGCACAGGAAAGAATCTATTTAAGAGCAGCACAGGAAGAGAAAGTCAGTTAGGAGTCAGTGGAGTGGGTGCAATGCAGTGAAGTTGAGTTCATTCATGACTTCACGCAGTTCAGTGCAGTTGAGCAGAGGCCGTTGAAGCCAGAGAATAAGAAGGAGCAGACCAAATTGCCAGAGTTAGTTTGAAGCAAAGCAGAGCAGTTCATTGAGAAGCCAAGAAAAGCCAGACTGAATCAGTCAGCTTGGAGAGGAGTTTGATCCAGAAATGCTGAGTTAGGCCAGCCAGCCAGCCACAGTTCAGAAAGAACTAGAAAAGGTGAGCTTATTCAGCAGTAAGTCTCCAAGATGACAATTTCATCAGGCAATAAAATAACATTTACAGGGTCATATACATAAAACATATGCAAGAAGCCGAGGGCGTGCGGGTATTTAATGCCCATGTATTTGGGGAAATGGTAGGGTAGTAGAATGGGAAATGCAGCCTGGTTTTGATGTCATTACTAACATTACCAAAGGAAAACCACATCTGCATTCTAATTTATGTGTAGTTAATGATTGAATTCTACATAACATTAAGAAATTCTCTAACCTCTTTGAGATTCCACTTCATAGAAATACTAATAATATTATTATTAGTGAAGTTATGAGAAGATAATGAGGAACTAATTATCAAAATTAGTAAGAGTCACCCAATAAGTATTTATTTCCTTTAATGGGGAGAAATGTGCACAAGATTAGGCAGCCTTTATAGGAAGGTCCCCACAAGCAGATGAGAACAGGCAGACCAGGGAAAAATATCCACAAAAAGCCAAGAATCTGTTCAAACAAAATGATGACCATCAATTTACTTCTTTCAAATCTCTGGCCTGGGGAGGTGCTCCGGCAAACTGTCACACAACGTGAGGACCTGAGTTCAGATCCCCAGTGTCCATAGAATAGGCAGGTGTGGCAGCAGTGACTGTCGTCCCAGTCCTAGGATGGTGGACACAGGAGCATTTCTGGGGTTAACTAGCCAGTGAGATTCACCAAACCTATGATCCAGGGAAACACTGAAGAGGAAAGAGAGAGGAACCAAGGGAGATACCCAACATTGACATCTGACTGCCTGCATGCATGTGCACACACACACACACACACACACACACCAAATTATTCACACATGCATTAAATTCAAGATGAATATAGAATTACTATATTATGTGTTCTAAAGATAAGTATTCAAAGATATTATTCTAAATATTTTGTTCACATTAACAACATTATTCCAGTGTTGGCAAATAATAATATTAGGTAGGAATGTATATTTTATGTGAAGAAAATCATATACACATATATTACAAGACTTTGGGAAATGTAAATGCCTTACATTGTTTACTTTTCCAGTTGGGAAAAATAAATGACATAACATGTCATTTTCTTGCCCATAAAAATAGCTCCACAAATACCAACCAATTCTTACCAGTATATTCCTATAACTGAATAATATTTTGTAAATTCAGGTGGGAAGAAAACAAATACAGTTGCCTACACAGAACCCAATGGGTAACTGTTTATAGCAGTGTTATTCCCAGTTTTGAAAAGGCTATAAACAACCCAAATGTGCCATAGCTGGGGAATGATAAAAAGGTTGTGCTATATTCAAAAATGGAATAAACGACTCATATGAATAGTGAGGACAGGCTGGGCTGAGTTCCTGCTTAGCTTGCCCTAGGCCCTGGGTTCACACACAGGAACCACAGAGAAAAGAAGGCAGGATGGTGGGAGGGAAGGAAGAAGGGAGGGAAGGAGGGAGAAAAGAAGGAAAAATTAAGGAGCAGTTAGGCATGAAGACCTACATTTTATACACCAATGTAGATACATTTCAAAAGTATTACAATATAATAAAGGAGAGACACTCAAAATTTGGTCTTAATCTATGATTTTATTTATATGGCATTTTGGAGAAGACAAATATAAGGAAAATGATCAAATAAAGAGTTGGCTGGATTGGAGAAGCAGGGAAGATGTGTAAAAGGGGAACAGGAGAACTTGGAGGGATGACGCTGGTTATGGCTCTTTCAAAATGTATAGGAGGTTGGGTTTTATTGTCTATAAATTACATATTTTTTAAAGGCACACAAATAAAACCACTAAAAATAAGGTGGAAAGGATTGGGGAGATTCTCAGTGGGTAAGAGTGTTTGCTGCACAGGCATAGGAGCTGAGTTCAAATCCCAAGCACCCATGTCTACAACTTCGATATGGCTGTGCATGCTGGTGACTGAGATAGGCATGTCCTGGGAAGCCACTGCCCAGCTAGCCTAGCCAAAAGCCCCAAATGGTGAGGTTCTGTGAGAGATTCAGTCTCAGAGAAGATACCCAGGGTCCTTCTTTGGCCTCTGCATGCACACACACACACACACACACACACACACACACACACTATAGACTGGACAGTTTCAAGTCTCTCCTTGAAAGAAGCTGGCTGCTCTAATCCAACCTTATGCTCAAATGTCTTTCAAAGCAAAAGAACTGCAGTGGAGGTTCACCCGCTGGACAGATGGACCACCATCATGAGGCTACGCCCACCCAATCCGCCTCCGCCTGCATGGTGACTCAGTATGCTTTCCAGGCACCCTCACTGAAGCCAGGGAAAGGGAGAGCTTGTCGGTATCCTCTCACAGGGCCCCGTGTGCAGCTTATGCTATTTAGATTCCTATCTCCAGTCACATAATACAGTTAATTTCATACAAATTATTAGACAATCAGTAGAACATCTTAAATGTTAAATCATTTCCCAGAGCTCTAAGACACTTAAAAACACTATCAATATACAAAATTACAAAAGTCAATCTACTGTCCAATCATATACATCACCCACAGATAAAAAGTTTAAAAAAAAAATACAAGCAGCGGAAAGATGGAAAGATGGAGGCTTTTCAAGCAATGGCAACAGAGGCACAGCATCATCTTCCCTAACAGAATGTAAATCTGAATTCTGCAATAGATAATTGGGCACACAGTTGCCAGCATCACAAAAGGAAATATAAACGGTTAGACAACAAATGAAGGTGGTAAATGTAAATGTTCACTGCCACTGACGGTGGCATCAATGGGTTTTTCTAGCCCATAATAGTAAAGAGTGTACACCCCGCTCAGCCAAACACATCTCAATAATACATCTTCCACCTTTAGTTTCCCTTATTTTTATTATTTCAAATAAAAGATATTTATTACCCTGGTCTTGGTAGCGGAGAAAAGATAAAAAAAAGAAATCAACTTGAACATTGTATGGGTTAGAACAGTACAGTCATTAGAGTGCCAGAACAATAAAATAGCATGGGAAGCAATTGTTATGATATCGAATGAAACAAGCATGATACAGAATTAGATATCTAAAGAGGCATGCACGGGGGAAACAAGGCGTTACTGCTTAAGCACAGCAGCCAGTGCTAATAGAGGTCACCCCACCAGGCACTGTTCCAAGTCATTCTGTGTAGCAGCTCAAGGATCCTCAAGCATCTGTATCAATTAGGAATTGGGGGTACAGCGAGATGAAGAAGTTTGCCTAGGTTCACAGGGCGCAACGCCTAACAGGCACCAGACCCCTTGACTAGTGTATCCTATGGCCTCAACAATAAACCCTGACACTTCTTGCAATATTCCTAATTAAATATGCATATTAAAACGTTTGAGGAGGAAGTATTTAAAGATCTCAGGGGAAGAGATGGGAAATGTGAAGGAGAACAAAGACATCACATCGCGGGTCTGCTGGGAAGGCAAACGGCCTGTGCAATGACTTCAGGATACAAAAGGAAGCTCCCGGGTCCTGGCCTGAGCAGCAGGAGCCTGGGGCGCACCTGTGAGTCATGGGCGGGGACTTGAGGATAGAGATGACCCTGCTCATGACTCCGCCTCCCTGCAAAGCTGTGCATCCCGCAGAATCACCACAGTGGCTTGAGATGCAGAGGAATCAGATGTCTGACTTCTGGCTTTCCCTAGCTGCTCTACACCAACACCTCAGGGATAAGAATTCCCAAACCAGCCGGGCGTTGGTGGCACACGCCTGTAATCCCAGCACTTGGGAGGCAGAGGCAGGCGGATTTCTGAGTTCGAGGCCAGCCTGGTCTACAGAGTGAGTTCCAGGACAGCCAGGGCTACACAGAGAAACCCTGTCTCGAAAAACCAAAAAAAAAAAAAAAAAAAAAAAAAAAAAGAAAGAATTCCCAAACCGCCAGGCACAGTGTGAGGTCATTATTTTGAGACACACAGAAAATGGATGTAGCTCTGTTTTCTCAATGAATTCAATTTTAAAAAATAATGTATTGCCCCCAACTCAAAAGGAAATAGCTGTACCAATTGTACAAAAAGCTGTGTAGCAAGACAACTAAACTCCAAAGGTATGAAAGTCCACTGGAACCGTATTGACTCCAATTGCCTAATTTATCTCCACTTACTGAAAAGATAAAAAAAAGAGGATACAACGTCAGTGCTTCAGGCTGTGATCAGAGAATAATAAGAATTATAAAAATTGCCCATATTTCATAAAGTACCATTAAGAAGAAACACATTGACTCTGTTACCTGTCATCTGGATACAAACCATGTTTCTTTTTTGGCAGAAAAGCCAGCAATTCCTCTAATAAAAGTTACCCTGGAGGATATGTAAGAATAAGCTTGGAAAAACATGAATAAAAGAAACCATCAAGTATTACTTGGAGCTACAGTTGTTGATCGTGAGGATTAGGTTTGACAGGAAAATATATCCTTTGGGAAATCCTATTAATTCTTCACAGCAAATTTCACTACACCCTGTGCAATTGTGGTAATGCTCCTGACACGGAAACCTTAGTTTGATCAAATTTATGAAATGGTTTCTAATGTGCTCAAGTCTACCTGGCATAAAGTGTGGCTGCAGGACTTCTGGGGGCGGGGGGGAGAAGTCACAGACAAGAATAGACAGAACCTACACAAGCTCTTAGAACCCTGGAAATCAGGAAGCTCGTTGGCCAGAGGAGACACATCAGCTTACAAATCGGACCTTCGCCCTCCGTTTCGTCAGTAAACTGGGTCACAAAAGGGGATGTTCTAAGTCAGGGAGAAGCCATTATGGTTAGGGATCTTGTGACTGAGTCGAGTCTCTCTCCTACAATTATCTCTGTCTTCTAAACAGGTTGCTCTTGTTCCCAAATGTAGATTGAAATTGCCTTGACTACAATGGCTAGTTTCTACTGGACACTGGTCCACTTTGAAAACGGGCCCTTTCCTTTCTTTTTCTTGTATGTACTGATCTCCTTTGAAGCCTTCCTCAGTAGTCTTTATTTCCCACTGTTTAATAACCTCAAGTCTTCTTATTTGCAGATCCAGTAGCAAAATACCCTGCTTAGATTTCATCTTTGCTTGCTTTTGATTGTTTTATATAATCTGTCAAACAATGGATTTTTTTTAAAAAATTGACAAATATTTGTATACACTACATATTGTAACTCTATCACCTCCTCTTGTCTTTCTCCTACTCCTGACAACCTCCTCCTCCTGGTTCTTGGCCAAACTAGTTCCCTTCGTTCCTTCTTCCTTCCTTTCCTTTCTTTATCCCTTTCCTTTCTTTCTTTCTTTCTTTTTCTTCCTTTCTTCCTTTCTTTTTCTTTCTTTCTCTTCCTTTCTTTTTCTTTCTCTCTTTCTTTCTCTTTCTCTCTTTCTCTCTTTTTCTTTCTTCTTTCTCTTTTTCTTTCTTTTTCTTTCTCTTTCTCTCTTTCTTTCTTTCTCTTTCTTTTTTCCTTTCTTTTTCTTTCTCTTTCTTTCTCTTTTCCTTTCTTTTTCTTTCTTTCTTCCTTTCTTTCTTTCTTTTTCCTTCTTTCTCTTTCTTTCTTTCTCTTTCTTTCTTTCTCTTTCTCCCTTTCTCTCTTTCTCTCTATCTTTCTTCTTTCTTTCTCTTTCTTCCTTCCTTCCTTCCTTTCTTTCTTTCTTTCTTTCTTTCTTCCTTTCTTCTGCCAACCAAGTTTAACATGGAGACCTCATTTACTTGAGCACTGTCCACTCAGCAGTGGCTACCCTCTGAAGAACATGATACTCCTTCCCCTGGCAAGCATTAGACGGTACCTCAGCTCCTATCCTGACCATGGAGAATTGTATTAGGCATAGAATCCTTTGCAGATCCTGTGGAGGTAGCCACAGCTGTGTGTTCATAGTTGCAATGGCCATGTCTTATACAAAGACACTGGACTGGCTGTTTTTTTGTATCAACTTGACACAGGCTGGAGTTATCACAGAGAAAGGAGCTTCAGTTAGGGAAGTGCCTCTATGAGATCCAGCTGTGGGGCATTTTCTCAATTATTGATCAAGGGTGGAAGGCCCCTTGTGGGTGGACCATCTCTGTGCTGGTATTCTTGGGTTCTATAAGAGAGCAGGCTGAGCAAACCAGGAGAAGCAAGCCAGTAATTAACATCCCTCCATGGCCTCTGCATGAGCATCTGCTTCCTAACCTGCTTGAGTTCCAGTCCTCACTTCCTTTTGAAAAAAGCAGCATGGAAGTGTAAGCTCAATAAACCCTTTCCTCTACAACTTGCTTCTTGGTCATATGTTTGTGCAGGAACAGAAGCGCTGACTAAGACAGACAGTTCACAGCACTTCCACCCAGCCTGGGCCTCTTACAGTCTCCCCCACCCCTTTTCCTTAGTGTTCCCTGACTGTGGGATCTTTAAACAAACTTTATGGTTTGGTTTTGTTTGTTTTGTTTTTTTGGTTCTTATTTGTTTGTTTCTTTAAATCAGTACGGCTGAGATACATAGAATGTGTCTATAAGAAGTGTTCCTGGCATTTTGTAATCACTAAATGGACTTTGGCAATGTTAGAAACGAAGGGTCACAGACTGCTGCAAATGGAGAC
The DNA here is from genome assembly GCA_964023405.1 of Apodemus agrarius. NCBI lineage: Eukaryota > Metazoa > Chordata > Mammalia > Rodentia > Muridae > Apodemus > Apodemus agrarius. The sequence goes on along the minus strand of OZ030007.1, from coordinate 100,573,881 downwards.
ACACTGTTAAGTCCCAACTCGAGAGAACATTCAGTATATTAGGAATCTCGACTAAGTTTTATATTTCAGAAAGATTAATCCCATATTCCAGTATTTCAAAATCTTTATTTATATCTTAATTTATCCTTCTTAACCATTAGAATAAAGATATGCAGATGCTGAGGTGTACTGTTTAGGTAAGGCCCACGGGAGGGGGCTCAGTAGGCAAAGTGCTTGCTACACAAGCCTGGGGCCTCAGCTTAGATCCCTATCAGCCCTGTAAGAGGTAGGACATGTCGGCACATCCCATAACCATACCACTGAAAGCCTGGACAGGTGACAGAAGACACACGCTTGATCAAATGTGTTTCAAGAAGAAAGCCAGATAGAGAATTTCAGCGCCGGTCATCAAAGTATGTCCTGATTCTAACCACTTATTCTGGAACGGCTGTGAACATTAAAAATGCCAGGATAATACTTTACTTCCAATAGCATGCTAAATACTTTTATGTTAACTTGACACAAGTTAGAGTCATCTAAGAAGAGAGAGCCCCAGTTGGGAAAATGCCTCTGTCAGACTGTTCTGTGGGTAAGCAAGCCTGAAGGCCATTTTCTTAATTGATGATGTCAGAAGGGACCAGCCCATTATGAATGGAAATATCCCTGGTGGGTGGTCCAGGGTTCTATAAGAAAGCACGGTGAGCAAGCCATGAGGAACAGGTCAGTAAGCAGCACCCCTCCATGGTCTCAGCATCAGCTCCTACCTCCAGGTTCCTGCCTGGTTTGAGTCCCTGCTTTGGCTTTCTTTGGTGAACCGTGATTAAGGGTATGTAAGCCAGATCAACCCTTTCCTCTTCAAGTTGCTTTTGGCCATGGTGTTTCATCACAGCCATAGTAACCATAACTAAAACAGACAGGATGTCCATGGTTTAAAAGTTCCACAGAAATAAGAGGCGATGAAGACAAAAAGAAGCAGGAAGACTCATACATTACAGGTGAGAATGCAAATAACACAAGTGCCTTGGAAACCATGTTGACAATTCTTCAAGATTTTAAAATCAGATTTACTATGTCATTCAGTAATTCATGAAGAGGATGGAAAACATATCTCCAGACAAATATGTGCGCATGAAGCCTCATAGAAACATAATTCATAGGCAAAAAGATTGCAAACATCCTTACATTGACTAATAGATAGAATGTGATCTTACAAAAGTGAAATGTTAAATATTCTTCAGCTATAAAAGGAGAATGGATTATTGATACATGCAAACAGGTAGATGATTCTTGAAGACATTGTGTTAATATTGCATGACTTCATTTATATAGTATGTCCAGAACAGGTAAATATAGAAAGATGGGGTAGCCAATCAGAACTTTCCAGTGGAAGGCAAGATGGAAATGATAGCTAGTAGATACACAGATCTGGGGAGACACCGAGGAAATTGTTCTGGAAGTAGACAGTGGTGATGGCTACCCAAGTGCAAGACTACAAAACCCTACATTATTGTGCATTCTAAAGGAAGCAGCTCGACAGATAGATGCAAATTACTCTAAGAGAAACAACCAAGCCTGGGCCTAGTTTGTTTATCCTTACTCACTGGTTGGCTTTCCCTTTAGAGCTTCCTTTACCCCAAGCTGGCTCTCTATCTTTGGGTTTCACCTACTTAAATTTTCCAGATCCGTTTCTGTATCTCCTTTTGGCAACTTCAGAAGCATTGTTATATCATCTGAGAGTCACTCAGTGCAAAGATAGAAACAGAATAATTAGGGAATGGGCAACAGAGCGTGACATGGGGCAAAGGCCACCACAGGAGCTGAATCTTCAGCAGAGAGCTCTTGGTGAGGGTAGAGAAGAAACCGAGAGCAAGGGAGCGAAAGCACAGTGAATTCCTCTTTGTGGTTTGTCTTGTTATTTTGAGGCAAGATCGCCTGTTCTCTAAGCTGCCCTTCATATGTAGGTAGGCAAACTTGAACTTGTGATCCTCCTATCTCTGCTTGCAAAGTGCTGAGCTGACAGGTGTATACCGTAACCCCTGTTTTATGCAGTATTGAGGATCTAGCCTAGCATCTCCTGTACTCTAGGCAACCGCTCATTCTGTGTCTGTGAAGGCAAGCATTAATCTGCACACACAAGAGACAGAGCTGTGCCTTGGGTCTGCCATTCAAGAGCATGGCAGCCCATATCATGTCAGGTGCTTTTAGAAATGGAATAACTAGACTGGAAGGCCAACCAGAGAAGGACAGCAGTATTTCTCATAGACAGCTCAACCAGATAAATCAAAATGACTTTATAGACACCTTAATGAGACTTCGGGAGAGAATCCAAGATGTCCCAAGTTTCTGTAGAGCTGGTAAATCAGAATTGATTTGCTATACTCTCTGCCTGGTAGAGAGTACTATGGGCATGACCTGAGATACTAGTGTGTTTGAATTATCATCCTTAATATTTAAAGTGCTTTGAATCTCCAGCCTTATTCTTTTTCCTAGTATGGCTTAAATTCCTCAGGGATAGTATTCTTGTAGAGTAATTTTCAATGACAATTAGAAAAATAACTGTGGCATTTGGCCGAAAGAGGTTCAAAATAGTGGGACGAATTAGTTTTAGATTTTTAAGTTTTGCAAGAGCAGCTAGCATATGATTTGTTTAATGGTTTGGGGGTATATTGACTATACTACAAAAGCTGTAACAAAGCAAATTTAAATCTATTTATGAAAATATAAGCTATTGTAAAATTAGGTGCTAGGGTATTACATAGCAACTTTAATTTTAATTTTAATAATACTAATTAATAATTATATAACAAATATAATTTATTAATAATAAAAATCAATACTGATTTTACTAACATTTAATTTCAGCTAATATCATAAGTATATACAATGCAATCTTTTAATATTTATATATAATGCAAGAAGATTAAATCAAGCTACTTAACATGTAAACTTTCACACTTGACTTTCACTTTATGGTGGTGAAATATTTATAATTTATTATGAAATATATATTACATTTTGTTGGATACAGTCATCATGCAATGCAATACAATTCAAAACTTACTTCTCTGAAATATTGTACCATTAGACCAACATCTTCCTCTTTTATTCCTTTCCTATAGCTCCAGCCCCTGGTGCCCCACGTTCTACTCTCTGATTCTACCCATGAGACTCTTTAAGTTTCATGTGCAAATAATATCACGTTATATTTGCCCTTCTTTTCCTAGATAATTTCACTTAGCACAGTGCCCTGCTGGCTCATTCATATTATCAAAAATAACAGAGCTCCTTCTTTTTAGAGCTAAGTAGTGGTCTAATATTTACAGGTGTCAATAGACAGAAGATAGATAGGTAGGTAGGTAGGTAGGTAGGTACATAGATAGATACAACATTAACTTTATCTATTCATTCATCTATTGATTGTATGTCTTCAGTTCACCGTTGGGTAAATGAACATACTTACAGAGATATGCCTTTACAGTGATTTCAGTGTCTCTGACTATATGCCTAGAGGTGGGAAAACTGTACCATAAGGTTGTACCATTTTAGTATTTTTAGAAACCTCCCTGCTAGCATTTCTTATGATGGCTCTACTAATTTGTTTTCCCACCAACAATGTCTAGGAACTCTTCTTTCACTACACTTTCCCCCAATATTTTTTTTCTCAGTCGTAAAATCCATTTTATCAGGCACGAGTTCATGGCTCATGGTCATTCCAATTTCCATTTCCCTAATGATCTAGTGATGGTGAATATGTTTTCACATCCTTAGAAAGGATTTTCTTTTTGATTAGCTCTCCCTCAGGCTATGATTTTTCCCCACCTGCTCTGTGCTTAAACCTTTCCACCTCCAGCGACCCCTCTCCTCTCGGATTCCCTCTACTCACTGCCCTTTCCCCTTTTTGGTGCCATTCCTCTTGACTCTGCATCTTTGAGAGTCCCCCCAAGTTCCCCAGTCCCATGAAAACAAGACAATCTGCACCCCTTGAAGATTATCAGTACCATGCAATGGTCCCCAACAACAATATCAACGCCGACGACAAAACAGCTCAGATGAAACTCAAGGCCCATAATACGAAAGAACAATTGTAAAAAATGCTCAAAGGATTCAGGGGAACTCAAAGAGAATGTGAATAAGCACCTGAATGAACCTAAGTGGACAAGAAAAGAAAATACAAACATTAGATTCAATGTTGTAAGAATAACCAACCTACCCAAAGCAATGTACCGATCCTGCATAAGTCCAATAAAAATCCCCCATGACATTCCAGATAGAAATAGAAAACAAAATCTTAATATTTGTATGGAGATACAAACACCCTGATAGCCATAGCAATTCTAAGCAAAAAGGATAATGATGGTTGCATTACCATACCTGATCTCAGGTCACACTACAGAACCAAAGTAATACAAAAGGCACAGTGCAGGCTGAACAGCAGACACATTCTTCAATGGTAAGGAAGTTTCAAATTTATGTCCATATCATTACAGCTACTTGATACTTGTACATGTAGAAGAACCAAGCAGACTCCTTATCTCCCATCCCCCGCAACAGAAATCAACTCCAAGTGGATCACATACAACACACAATGTGAACTTCTGAAACTTCTAGAAGGTAAATATTGTTATAGACTTAAAAATCCAGGCACTCACGAATAACATCTAACATGTGTGACCTCCTGACACTAAAGCCTTCTGTACCACCAATAGGATAGTCACACAAAGGGCAGCCTAGAGAATGGCAGAGAATCTTTGCCAGCTCTACATCTAACAGAGAATTAATACCTTGAATACATGAAGAACTCCCAAACAAAACAAAACCACAAAACATCAAGTAAACAAACAACCCAATCAAAAATTAGTCAACAGATTTGAATAGAAATTTTTCAAAATAAAAATAAAAAAATGTCTAATGAACCCTTTTTTAAAGTCTTCAACACCATTAGCTAACGGGAAATGCAAATAAAAACTGACCCACTCCAGTCAGAGTGGCTAAGATTAAGAAAATGAATGGCAACAAATGCTTAAGGACTTAGAGAAAGAGAAACCCTGACTCAATGTCAGCGGGAGTGTGAACTGGTGCAGCCAGACTCCAAATCCATGCGGAGATCCTCCCCCCAAAAAAAAGCTAGGATTGAACTAGTATATGTCCTAGTGATCCCACTCCTGGGTGCACACTCAAAATTCCCATCAAAAGACACAACCAGCCAGCCCAAACTCTGATCAGGGTGGTAGGCTCAGCAATTTAGAGTCCATTGGAGAGGAACTCAAGAGGGCTGGGAGTGCTACCAGTGCTGTCTGGGTGCCTCGCAGAGTCCTGAGGTGGGTCAGCGGACTGGAGAGCACCAGGAGACCCTCAACGATGCAGAACCATCGGGGTGGAACCGAGGAGGATGCTAGTTCACTTGCCAGGTTCCTTACGTGTGCTGGCAATTAATTGCTTACCAAATGCCTCTTGTACACACACCATCTCCTCCTCGGCAGGCCGTCTTCTCACCTCATTAGCTGTTTCCTTTACTGCGTGGGATCCTTTTGTGTTCAAGTATCTCATTTGTCCGTTTTCCTATTTGTCGAAGATGCTTTCAGTTGTATCCAAAAGGCATCATTGCCAGACCCTTCAGTGGAGCTGGTCCTCTAGGTGTTTTCAGACAGTTTCCGTCTCACTGGCCCTTATATATGAGCCGCGTACATAGACAGGAATCACGTCCGTGGTTCCGCATGAGTATCCAGTCTCACCAAGCAGCGGCCCTTTCCCAGTCACTGCATATTACATGTCTTGTCATCTTCATCAACAATCAATTCTGCAGGAATGCGTGGGTCATTGCTGGCCTTTTTATCTGGCTCTGTTAGCCAGCTCTGCTTGTAATCACTATATAATATGCTTTAAGATCTGAGTATGTTATATATCCAAAGTCATCCTGTTTGATTACTTTGATTATTTGTGATTTCATATGGTTTTTCATATGGTTTACTTTGTCTATTTTTATGAAAAATGTATATTGCAGCCTAATCAATAGTCACTTTGGGTATTAGGGTGAACAGGTTCACAGTATTAGTTCTTCCCATCTCTGAGCATGAGACAGCTTTTCAATCAATCATGTTTGCTTCATTTTCTTTCATCAGAGTCTTTTGATTTTTCTTTTTTCTTATTTTTTATTTTTTTATTTTCTATATTCTTTGTTTACATTTGAAATGATTTTCCCTTTCTCGGTTCCCCCCTCCCCATAAGCCCTCTTCCCTCTGCCCATTCCCCAATCAACCCCCTCCTACTTCTCCGTCCTGGCAATCCCCTACAATGCTGCATCAAGCCTTTCCAGGACCAGGGCCCTCTCCTTTCTTCTTCTTGAGAATGATTTGATATGTGAGTTGTGTCTTGGGTATTCAGAGCTTCTGGGCTAATATCCACCTATCAGGGACTACATTCCATGTGTGTTCTTTTGTGGATGAGTTACCTCACTTAGAATGATATTTTCCAGTTCCAACCATTTGCCTAAGAATCACAAAATTTCATCCGTCTTAGAGATTTTGTAAATGAGTCTTTCACCTCCCTTGTTAAATTACCATGTGTTCTATAGCTATGAAGAGAAACCATGGCCAAGGCATCTCTAAAAACAGCAATTAAATGTTTTTGTGTGTGGGGGGAGGGTAGTCCATTCTCATCATGGTGGGAAGCATGGTGGGCACACAGGCAGATATGGTGCTTCCACATCCACATCTACAGCGTGCCGGAAGAGAGACACACTGAGCCTGGCTTGCACTTCAGAAACCTCAAAGCACACCCCCAGTCGCACACTTCCTCCAAAAAGGCAAAATCTATGCCAACAGATAGTGCCACCTTCTAAGCATTCAAATGTCTGAGCCAACGGGGGCCATTCTTACTCACACTACCACAGTGTCTAACTCTTCCTTTTTTTTTAATTTGTTCCTACTGCAAATGGGATAGTTTTTCTTCATTTCTCTTGGGATGATTCGTTGGCCGCACATTGAAACGCTGCTGGCTTTTGCGTGCTGAATGTTTAACTTGCACGTCTGCTAAATTTGTTTATCTATTTTAGTTGTTTTGTTTTTGACAGAGCTTGGGGTTTTGTGCGTGCGTGCTACCTCACTAGGAAACAATGGCACATTCGTATCTCGCTTTCTCATTAAGATGTTTTTTTTTCTCTTACTTATCTTGGAGCAATATTTAAAAAAAAATATTTACAAAGGTTTCTAAATGCATGAGGGAATCCATTTAATAAACCATTAAATTAGAAAAATTGAGTGCCAACCCCTATTTATCATGTAGTAGGGACAGAAAAAAATGCTAAGGACAATGACTGGAATTTTAGGGCCTTGCGTGATAACAGTCAACGAAGTGCTTGGTGTACAAATATGAGGACCTGATTTTAATGCCCAGTACCACAAGGAAAAGCAAATATGACAGGGTCACCTATAGTCCCAGAGTTGGGAAGGGAGAGGCAGCCAGCTCCTCGGGGCTCCTTGGCCAGGCAAGCTTGCCCACTGAGCAAACCCCAGGGCTGTGAGAGACTCTCTCTCAAAACTACAGGTTCTTTTTTTATTTTTTATTTAATCATTTTTATACTCCAGCCCACCCTCTGACTCTTCCCCATCCCATACCTCCTTCACATCCTGCTGTCTCCATGAGGATATCCCCACCCCCACCCCACCTGACCTCTAAACTCCCTGGGCCCTCCAGTCTCTTGAGAGTTAGGTGTATCTTCTCTGACTGAACCCAGACCCAGCAGTCCTCTGCTGTATATGTGTTGGGGGTGTCATGTCAGCTGGTGTATGCTGCCTGGTTGGTGTCCCAGTGCCTGAGAGATCTCAGGGGTCCAGGTTAACTGAGTCTGCTGGTTCCCCTACAGAGTCAGCCTCCTCCTCAGCTTCTTCCAGCTTCTCCCTAATTCAACCACAGGGGACAGGGGTTCTGTCCATTGGTTGGGTGCAAATATCTGCATTGAACTCTTTCAGCTGCTTGTTGGGTCTTTCAGAGGGCAGTCATGGTAGGTCCCTTTTTGTGAGTGCTCCATAGCCTCAGTGATAGCTGGCAAGAAAAAGGACTTGAGGACACAGGCACACACATGCACACACACAGAAAGACACATAGACACACACAGATACAGACACATGCATGCGCATGCACGCAAGCATGCAGAATGAACCTGGTAACTTCATTCTTGCATCTTCGTTTTCTGAGTTTGGCAGAAAAAATACAAAATACTTAGTGTAAGTGGGATTTCAAACATACAAGTTAATTTCCTACTTTAAATGTGTCCCATCTAATATTTGGGACATCTTCATATTTTAAAAAATGGTTTTTATGTGATATTGCAATAGCTAGGCATCATGTATTTTTATTTGTGAAGTCTAATGGCCCAGCCACCAACCCATTCTTGTGTGAGTTCTGAGAGGTAGGCGTTCCTTCCAGTTTGGAGGCAGCAGGTGACCTCGTGTTTGACTCTGCAGCCCAGCCCAGCAAGCTGGCAAGAAAAAGTACAATGTGATCCACGTCTTTGCTTTTAATAAGCACTTTTTTTTGCCTGATGTGATTTGGAAAAACAGTAATTAGTATACTTAACATCACTGATTTAACTCTATCATGACTAAAATCCTCACCCAATCTTAATAAGAGAATGTAAAACATCCTCCTCAGTGGTCCTTCCAAAGAATTTCAGAGAATCAGAAAGACAAGAGGAGGGTACAGTTTGGGGATGGTGGCTTGTAAAAGAGCCAAATGACAATAGGCAAGCTAGAAAGAAGTGGGTTTGATCAAATGTATATGTCTTAGTCAGGGGTTCTATTCCTGCACAAACATCATGACCAAGAAGCAAGTTGGGGAGGAAAAGACTTATTGAGCTCACACTTCCACACTGCTGTTGATCACCAAAGAAAGTCAGGACTGGAACTCAAGCAGGTCAGGAAGCAGGAGCTGATGCAGAGGCCATGGAGGGATGTTTCTTACTGGGTTGCTCCCCTGGCTTGCTCAGCCTGCTCTCTTATAGAACCCAAGACTACCAGCCCAGGGGTGGCACCACCCACAAGGATCTCTTCCCCCTTGATCACTAATTGAGAAAATGCCCCACAGCTGGATCTCATGGAGGCACTTCCCCAACTGAAGCTCCTTTCTCTGTGATAACTCCAGCCTGTGTCATGTTGACTCACAAAACCAGCCAGTACGGTGTATGTACGCACATTGGTATGGTGAGGTAGGGGAGGGTCCCTGTAAGATTAGAAAGTTGACACTGTATTCCTCGTGTAAGGCATTGGACATGAGTCTTCACATTAGCTAGATGAAAACCTGATGGTTTTCCACAGCATCCCTGTGTTGGAGACTAGAAGTTAAGCACAAGTGACATTATCCTTCTTGACCCTGCACGCCCTGCTTCATGAAGCCATTGTCTCTGTTGCCTGTTTAGATAAAAGCCTATCTTATCAATATCACTAATCATCCCTCTCAGAAAAAAGTCCATACTCTTAGAAGGAAAGATTGGTCATGAAGTACAAGGAGTTAAATTCTGAGGCTGCCTGGAGAAACAGTCTTCTAAACACAAGTCACTGGAGCCGGATGATTCTGTGAGATGGAGGAGGAGTCAGGTGGGACCCACTGAACACAGTTCATGAATTTAATCATCTTGTTGAGTATCCTGACCTGCAGGTACTAATTATAAAGCACTGTGAAAATTATGGCAAATGACTCTCTTATTAACTACTTTACATAAATATGTATTTCTTAAATGGGAATAGAAATAGATGTTATTTTCAGTTTGATTTTTCTCCCTACATATACACATTAATGACTGAGGAGTAAGAAAAGGCACAAACACCATCAAAATCCCACTCTATATCCCATCTCCAAGATGCAAAGAAGGTTTAGTCTAGGCAATGATGCTTGGAGTCAACTGAGCCCACATGGCCTCCTGGACCCTTGGAGTGCCACACAAAAGCAGATGTGACAGTGGCAGTCTTTCTAGTACCCAACAGGGAATGGCGTCTTTCCATTGAGTGACAGATGAGCAAAAGCCAGGTAATGGGATAGGACAGTGAGAGAGTAGGGAAGGTGACTTGTGAGAGGAGGCAGCAGAGAGGTGGAGTCTGGACTGCCTCGCTCCAGTGTAAGAGGAAATAAGTGAGAACTCTTAGAATGAATGTCATCTCTCTACAAAACGCAAGCCATATATTCAACCTGTCTTCAAGCCAGCCTCTCAGCTTGGCCACAGTTTGGGGTACCACTGACTTAGCTCCCACTGTCTTCACTGGCCATTAACCAAGCAGCTGTTTAGGGGATGTTTTTTCCCTAAATTAAAATTTGGGAACACTTCCAAGAATGGGCTCTTCCTATTTTCCCCTTCTCTGTCAAAGATGCTGTTTGGTAGTTTCCAGCAAAGGATTGTTTGATGTTGTATCATTTTCTTTGCTTGGCTGAGGTATAACGCAGTTAATCTGCAGCAAATAGTGAGAGAAGCAGAAACATTCTAAGGGGCGAGCAAGCTCGTCTGTCCCATGATATAAATGGATTATCAATCACACTTTGTCTCTGTGGGGATCCGCAGTTCATGGTTGCCCAGATGCTCCTGTGTGCTATTAAGCCAAGTGCTGAAACGACAGGAAGAGATGCTTGTATCAATCTCAGTCCTAGATGGGACAATGGGGACCCCAAATACAGCCAAAGGCTCCAGAAATGTGAATTACTGTCAGCCTCTTACACATCACTATATCAAGGCATACTGAATGGGGTTTTATTAGAAACAAAATTGGTGATTAAATTAATAGCATTTTTACATTTCACATTTACTTTCTGCTCAGTGACAAGTTTAAAGTCATGGATATAAAACATGTAAATGTGTATGTATTCGTGTGTGTAATCTGTCATGCTATGACAGTTTGATCAATAGTGGCTATTACTGTCAAGGAAAAGAGCAAGGCCTTATTATGACGTGGTAAGCAGAGACCAGAAAGCCCAAATGTAGAGTTTGCTGTAGAATGAATTTTTAACAGAAAGAAGATGTTTTCACTGGACCTGTAATATCGTAAATATCCAACAGAATAAAATAACAAGTGTGGAACTTTTTTATGGTCGGTGGGATTCTGAGACTGAGTCTCATTCTGAAGCCCAGGCTAGCCCACGATGGCCTCACTCATTTTTCAGTCCTCCTAGCTCAGCTTCCCAGGTGCATGAACCACTTCATCTGAGAAAAGGGTGAAAGGTCTCTTGCACTTATAATGCACAACAGAAACTAATACAGGGTAAAGACAAACATCGCCCCCTCATGTTTAAAAATGGCGGTGGAAAGCTGGATGCATCGGGACACATCTGTAACCTCAGCATGCCTGCAGCAAGATGGGGAGCTGAGACAGAACTGCCCTGAAACTAGCCGGCCAGCTAGCCTGCAGTACACCATACACCGAGAGAAACAAGAAGGGCCGGGTCACAAAGGAGGTGGAAGCTGGGAACTTACTCCAGAAATTGTTACATACACACACACACACACACACACACACACACACACACACACACACGTACACGCACACTCACATGCACACACTCACATGCACACACACACACACACACACACACGCACACACACATGTACACTCACATGCACACACAAACATGCACGCGTGCATGCTTACACACACACACACACACACACACACACACACACACACACCGCTGGCAGTGGCTAGGACCAGAGTCAGTCAATTCCATTTTAATACAAGTGGACACCTGTAATCCCATGTTATATTCTGATTAACTGAGAATCATGGGTCATGCATGCCAGGTTGCTGATGCGGCAGATCAGCCTGCTAAGCAGTTCTTTGATAGATCAATTATGTAATGCAAACAAAAGCATTTACTGTCACTGTATTTAAAATGCATACTCATTTGTGCCTCAATGTGTATATCAATATGACATCTTCAAAAGGGATGAGAAATTTAAAAACTTAGCTAAAGGTAAGCACAGTATCCTCAGGTAATTAAGATAGTTAGAGCTGCCACAGCACCGGGAATTGTAGCCAGAGCTGATGCACACAAAAGAATTTCAGGGACCCAAATGGAGGTAGCCAGTTACCATCAAAGCATTGTTCAAGCCAGGACTAAATGGGAAGGTCCATGTGAGACACGGGATACTTTCCTCTACACACCACTGATATAATTTTAAAATCCAGCTTTTGTTTCTTTAAATATAGGCATTAATCTCCAAAAAATTCAATGAGGGACTTTGCTTAAATATCGCTCATTTTGCACTTTCCACGAAAAAAAAAAAAAAAGTAAAGGAACCTGTGAAACAGTTGCCCTACTGATTAAAATCACGTACTGCATATGAATTAAAACTATTGACCATTTAGAGAAACAATTAAAATGCTCTACAATGCCTTAGCACAGAATCCCATCAGTTGTCTGCCTGAGCCCCAGCAAAACGTCTCCTTCCATTCCTACAGCTCATTAATTCCCAAGCTGTGTTATTAAGGATGATAACATTTAGTTTTTCAGTGTGTTGCCTACTCCTCTTCCTTTTGTTTTTAAAGAGCAAATGGGCGTTTTTACATCCTGGACATGAGCAGTCATTTCAGAGCTCTCCTCGGAGGCTAAGCACTGCTTTCTCTGTTTGACCTTGAGGACTGTGGCCAGCTCTTTTTTCTTGGCCAAAAGCAGAATTCTCAAATTCAGTGTTCAGGTCCATGATGGTTTCAGGAAATCTCCTACTCCCTCTTAGTCCTGAGCAGCCGGTGTCACCTGGGATGGTCTCAAGGTGGCCTTTAGAGGCTAAAAGACATGGAAGAGAGGGGCAGACTCAGGAGCCAGGTGCCCTGGCCACCCACTTCTCTTAGGGATTGGGTAATTGCTACTTTTAAGAGACTCCATTTCTTGGGCTCTAGAATATGAAAGGACACATAGGACTAGCCACTCATAGCAGACCATTAGTGGGAGAAGGCATTTTGGAAAATTCCGGGGTGCTTTGCATTGGTAGAAAGGCATTTATTTAGAAGCCAAACTGTAAGGAAGAGGAGGACTGTTAAAACATCTCTGAGGACTTACCCAGGTTCCATAAGAAATGCAATTACCTGTGACCCTATTAAGAAGAACAACATACTTGTGGCTGAAAGGGCATGGACTTTGGCATCAAATATATAGTCTGAATCTCAGCTCTTCCTCGTCTCTTTGTGATCATGAGCAAGTGGCTCTTTTTCTGTGTCCTTATGTCTAAAGACCTACCACACAATGTCTCCACAGCAGCGTGTTATGAGGACTTAAAGTCCATATGTATAATGTTCTTGAGGGAAGATGATAAGTGACAGACGTATTGTTTTCAGAAACAATTGGCCATCAAATAACTCTTCGTGTGTATTGGCTGCCAGTGTTCTCACTACTAATTCTGTTCCTTTAGGCAAAGAACCAGAAAGCTGTATCTCACAAAGGCTATTTGTAGCTTGCATAAACTTTACCGGTTATTATCTCTCGGGATGCCAAGTGAATTTACCATGGACTTAAGACGTGAAGGTCTCATGACTTCTAATACTCCTTTCATGTTTTAACGGTATGATGTTTAGATATGCAGTGAACTTATTATAATTTGGCAAATTAACACATCCATCTCTTCATAGACCCACCATTAGTGTGTGGCAAGGACACTCATGATACACTCTATTAGCAAATTTCAAATGTATGATGCTATGTAATAGATCCCTAGACGTTTTCATGCTTATAGTTGAAACTGTATATTTTTATCAGTATCTCCCCACCTCTCGGCCTCCATCCCTGAGACCTACCATTCTACTCTCTACCTCTTTGATTTTTGGATTTTTTGGATTCTACCCGTGTGGATAATTACCAAATACCAGATTGTAGCATGATGTCTTTCAGGTCAGTTCATATTACTGCAAATGATAGAGTTTTCTTACTCCTGGAGACTGAATAAAGTGGTAGTGTGTGTGTTTCTATAGATAACAATTTGCTTAGCCATCCGCTTGATCAACACTTGGGCTTTCATGACTGCTATATCTGTCATGGGCTGTGTCGTAATCAATATGCTACTGCTAATGTCTCTCTGAGACACTGATATTATTTCTTTTCAATAGACAGAAATAGGATTTGAGGATCATGCTATAATTTACAGCATACTTATAATTTTTGGGGGGGAGTAATCTCTAAATTTCTTCCCACAATAACTACTGTAATTTACATTCCCTACCACAAAAGTCAAGTTTCCCCATTTCTCCATTTCCTCCCCAGAACTTGGCCTTTTTGTAAAGGTCATCCTGACAGGGCACAGGTGATCTGACCTTGTAGTTTTGCCAGTTGTGGTTACTGATGTTAAGTCGTGTTTTAGACACCTATTGGCCATTTTGTATCTTGTTTGAAAAAATATCTCTTCAAATTCTTTGCCCACCTTTATTTACATTCTGGTTGTTTCTTCCTTTACTGTGGAGTTCCTTACATATTTTAGAGATAATCTCCCACTAAACATATTAGCAAGCATTTTCTTCTATGTGGCAGTTTATCTTCTCATATCATCTGCTGCTCCTTTTCTGTGCTGAAGTCTTTTCCTTTGCTGTCTTCCCACTGATACTATTTTATCATTTTTTTAAACCTGTTCTTTGGGGTCATATCCAAAAATAAGTTATTGTCAAGACCAATGTCAAAGAGTTTGTGCTTTCTCCTTTCTTCTAGAAATATATGCTTTCATATCCCAGGACTTTTTAAAAAGATTATTTGGTTGAGATAGAGTTTCAGAGTGTTCAAGGCTTAGCCTCAGACTTCTTATGTGGCCAAGGCTGGTCTTGAATTCCTGATCTCCTGGATTTTAATCTCCCAAGTTTTACAATTTCAGATGACTGGTATCATGCCCAGCTTTAAAAACAAAACATAAACAAACAAAAACACGCAATGCTTTACCTGCTTGTATGTGTGCGTACTGCTTCCCTGCCTGGTGCCTTCAGAGGATGGGCTACCATGTCAGATCATCTGGAACTGGAACCACAGACGGTTGTGGACCACCATGTGAGTACTGGGAACGAAACTGAAGTCCTCTGCAGGAACCAGGGCTCTAACCACTGAGCGAATGCTGTATCCCCTACTCCCAGCTTTTAGATCTCATGACTTTTGAAGTCTTAGAAACATCTTCTAGTGCCAAAAGAAGGCATCTCTTCAGAAACGTGGTCTTGTTGTGTATCTGCTTCTCATAGCTAGTATTAGGAATCTACACACAGGGGCTTCCTCGTGTCACATAAAGGCATGGGGAAGGTCAGCTAGAGCCCTGGAGCCTGATCAGCTCCTCAGTGGCATCATCATCACGAGAGCAATAGGCTTTCCCTTTCTATTTGCTATTATTCCTCAGTGTGTAGCTTTTGTTTTCACGGCTTC
Organism: Apodemus agrarius; assembly: GCA_964023405.1. Classification (NCBI taxonomy): domain Eukaryota; kingdom Metazoa; phylum Chordata; class Mammalia; order Rodentia; family Muridae; genus Apodemus; species Apodemus agrarius. The sequence continues at coordinate 100,558,542 of OZ030007.1, read as the reverse complement.
TGTACAAATATAGAGCACAAAGGAAGAAAGAAAGGAAGAAGGGAAGTGGTTCCTACTGGCACCTCATAAGTCAGATTTAGGTAACAGAACCACCTAGTAGCCCGTGAGTCTGGAGGAAATGTGGACATTCTATTTTCTCAAAAGAAAACTGTGTTCTAGCAAGGAAGAGGGCTCAGCAGTTGGGATCACTGGCCGCTCTTCCAGAGGACTCTGGTTCAATACCCAATGCCCACACTGCAGTTCACAACTCCACTTCCCACTTCCCCAGGATCCCAAACAAAAAACAAACAAATAAAAATACAGGCATGCAGGCAGGCAAAACGCCAATGCGCATTAAATAAATTTTAAAATAGGATTTCTTTATATGAGAGAGGGAGAGAGGGAGAAAAAGGCAGGGAGAGGGGATGAGTGGGAAGGAGAGTGAGGCAGGGAGGGAGAGAAGGGAGAGAGGAAGGAGAAGAAAAGAGAGAGGGAGAGAGGGGGAGAGGGAGGGAGAGTGAAGCTGGAATGCTATACTGCCCACAAGGGTACAGTAACGACCACACTCCAAAACTGTCTCTTCAGCAGCTTCGGGGAAACAACTTTGCAATGGGAAGTCTAGCAATTCCAAACTTGAGAGAGGCAGCTCTCCTCTGCGGTTACAGTTTTATTTGGAGTAGTTTTAGTTTGGTCGAGTTTACTCACACTGTGTTCGGGACTTACAGCTGCTCCTGTGTGTCCTCCAGACAACACCTCCCTAGCCTGTTGTCCATGGTGACTTAATCTGTCTCCACGAGGTAATTTATCAATAGTCCCCACATCACTCTGGACCCTTTAAGAGTGCAGTTTGCAGCCTTCTAGACAAAGAGGAGCACAGACAGCACAGCTGTCAGCAGCCCAGTAGTTCCCAGCCACCGCCTTCTCGGAGGTGAAGAAGTATGCGATTGACTCAAATGCAAATCCTATTCAAACTGTAGGGCTATCTAGAAGGTCCCTGTCTGCGATATGAAGATAAAACAAATGTATAAACAGCAAGTGAGCCTGAAAATTTATAAAAAATGAGTAATGTCCATAACCAAGTGTATGTGAATTAAGGCCACCTAAGAAAACTGGCTTCTTGCTTGCTAGACATGAATATGCCCCTCACCGCAAAGATAAAGAAAAACTGTTCTGTGCTGACTTTGGCCCATGTTCTATGTTACTTACTTTTTAAGGGTCTTGTTAAGCTATGGAGCCCATCTAAGGTATGTAATAAATTATGTTTTATCTTCCATAATATTTGATCATAAATAAGTTTATCAAATTAACTCTAGAAAATTCCACTCTGTTGAAATATTCCTTCCTAGTAACAGGCGTGCCACCTGCATTGATGGGCCTGGTGCGATACTAGGTACACTGAAGATGTTAATGAGTTTTGGCAGAAGATAAGGAAGATGAGACAAGGCTTTGAAAGCACATCAGAAGAGGCAGGTGCTCTCTCAGGGCACAGGCGCAGTCTTGCAACTACGAGGGAAAGAGACATCTAGGGAAAAGAGTCACTGAAAGGCCATGGCTGCCTGCAGAGAAGGGGCGTTCGACCTTGTACACTCAGCATGAATTAAAGAGCCGATTGGCACCACCCAAGGAGAGCTCAGGAACCAACTGTTCAATGCCATGGGGAGAAAGCCCATGGAGAGGGTAAATATTTGTTACCAGATCCAGTTCTGACATCCACTTAGATTTATTTTTAAATAATGCAGGCCTTATTAAAGTAATTAGCCTAGCTGTGAGGATTTTGTCCCTGATTCTGGAGTTCCCAAAATAATAGAGCACATGTTGAATAAAAAGATAATTTGTACACTCCATTTTTTCTCTAGGGTCTTTTTTAGTACATGCTTTATTTCCCAAATTCATAAATGTTGAGCTGATGTAATGTTTTAATTGCTCTTGTTTCTCCGTACGCAGTGATAGGCTGTGAGCTGTAATACTGACTCATTTCACATTCTGATTAAATTATAAAAATGGGTCCTAACTAGTTTTTATTTTAATTATACAATACTCTTATAATATGGTCTTTTACATTTGGATTTTAAATGTGCCACTAATAGTTCTATCTTGACAAATATTAAAATGCTCATTCTACCCCTCTTGTGTCAGTATTGACTTCCCTTGTCACTGTGACCTCGTGACATTCTGAATAAGACTGCTGAGTTCAGAATAGGCACATGCTTAATGACACCTTTAATGTCAGTCAGATATAAAAAGCCAACATGTCATGCTTATATGTCATTATATAAACAACAAAACATTGGATTTATTCAGTCACACTTATAACTACAGTACCAGGTTAGGGTACTTATATGTACAATGCAACAACAAAACAAGGAGATAAAAATCCTACCTTCCCCTTTAAAGGATGCCTCCCTCTGAGCCTTATGAAACATTTCTGCAAAGAATGCAACTAACAGATGAGGAAACTTTAAATGCTAAATATGGGGAAACCTCCATTACTCATAGATTGTCAGAATTAATATTGTGAGAATTGCTACCTTACCAAAGGTAATCCGTAGATCCGAAATGATTCCCATCAAAATTCCAATGACAAAACCATATAAAAATAATTATAAAATGTTTGTGGAAGCAAAAATGTCTCAGATAGCCGAATCGAACCTAAGATCCTACACAGTCATAGTAGGAAAACCAGCATGGTTCTGGCACAAAACTAAAACAAAATAAAGGACCCAGAGAGAGACTCACAGCCTTCCTTATTTTTGAAATCCTGTTCAACAAATTATGCTGGGATACTAGGAATCTGCATGTAGAAGACTAAAACTAGATCCTAATCTTCTACTACAAATTTAAAAAGCCAATTCAAAATGGGACAAAGACCTTAATGTAAGACTCAAAACTCTGAAACTGCTAAAGGAAAACATGGACAAATGTTTCAAGATACAAGGACAGATGAAGGCTTTTAGAAAGAGACAATATAGCAAATAACTCCAAGAACTGACAAATGATATTGCATGAAATTAAAAAAAACTACTACCCAACAAAGAAAACAGTCAACCTACAGACTTGGAAAAAAAGCAGACAGAAGATTAATATCTCTAATCTTTTGTAGAAACTTCAAAAATTAAGTGTCAAAAAAGTCATCTAGTCAATATAGCGGCTGTTGAATTGATTAAACAACTCTCAAAGGAAAAACACACAGGGAGAAAATATATTTGAAATGATATTCTACATGCTTAGCCTTCAGGGAAATCCAAATGAGAGCTTCTCGGAGAGCCAACCTACCCCAGACAGAATGTGTGTTCTTAGCATCAAAATTACCAAGTGCGGTGGGCCGGGGAAAGATCGTGGGACATCACCCCTACACAAAGAACGACAGGCAAGCAAGGAGTGCTGAGCAGGAGAAACAGTCTTCTCCAGGGGGGAGCACAACGATTGGTTGTCCAAAACCAATGGTCAGCCCTGAAAACACACACAGTGTAACATCATACAGACTGAGCAGATTATAGTTATGGATATATTTGTATATACATACGTATAACAGCAATCATTGAATGATAAAGTATGAATTTGAAAGAGAACAAGGAGGGGCCTGTGGAAGGTTTTGGAGAAAGGAAAAGGAAGGGAGAAATAATACATTCATATTAAAATCTCAGAAATAAAAGAAACAAAAATTCCAAAGTAACCACATTGCAGTGAATGTTGATAAAGGAGGGAGAGAGCTGATGAGAGTATAAACTGGCAGAGCCCTGATGGACTGTGGGGTCCCTTAAACAATGGGGGAAAACTACGATATGATTCAGCTGTACTATTCTTGGGAGACTTTAAGTGAGCACACAACAGAGATATTTGCACATCCAATCCATGTCCATCATATCAGTACTCATAATAGCTAGGATATGGAACCAGCCAGACACCCATCAACAGACAGATTGTTTGAAGTGGTACATGTACACAATGTAATTTCACTCAGAAGTAAAGAAAAATGAAATTATGACATTTTCAGGAAACAGGTGGAACTGAGAATATCACATTAAACGAAATAAGACAGGCTCATATAGCTGAATATCATTGTTTTCTCTCATCCGAGGAGTCTATCTATCCAGCCAATCAGCTGTTTATGTAGGACAGAAGAGTAGAAAGGTGATAGGGAGTGGTCCAGACCTGAGCCAAGATAGAGTAACACAAAAGGTACAGGACAGTGTGTAAGTAGGGACAGGCTAGATCTGATCCAGGTTAGCGCAGATCTCACAAGCCGTGGAGGCGGGGCTCGAGCTGGACCTTATCCCAGGGTAATACGTGCAGCACTGCGAGATCTGTAACGTGCAGCAGTGAAGGCTGCAGAAGTGGAGAAGAAGCTGGAGCTGACCCAAGCTAGGCTATCCAGATGCAGGGGAACCAACAACATGTGGCAGAGGTGGGAATAAGGCCAGGCCTTACATACATTAGGGCATCTGGCCAGCTGGAACCCACACCATGGGTGGGGACAGCAGAAGCGAGGGGTAGGCCAGAACTCACTAGAGTAGGTCTGTTGACCCTGGTGAGTGACCATTAGGCAGAGAGCAGTTGATTCACAGAGGAAGGTCTGAGGTAGAGCCCACACACCTGAAGAGCATCCCACAGAGTGGGGAAAAGCATCTTAACCCTGCTATGGCTTAGTCCTCCCTTGAAGAATGCACATGTCTCCATAGAAAGAAAAAAGACACTTAAACATAATTAAGAGAGAAAGAGATAGAGAGAGACAAAGAGAGACAGAGACAGAGAGACAGAGAGAATGACTCAGCCAACAAATTAATTAACTCCAGATGTGCAAGTCCCTGAAAGAAATCTCTCTCTCTCTCTCTCTCTCTCTCTCTCTCTCTCTCTCTCTCTCTCTCTCTCTCTCTCTCCTCCCTCTCCCCTCCCCCTCTCCTTCTTGCTCTTCATATCCCTCTCTCTCTCCCTCTCCTAGCTTCTTCTCTCCCTCCCTCACATTCACAATACTCTCTCTCCCTCTCTCTCTCTCTCTCTCTCTCTCTCTCTCTCTCTCTCTCACACACACACACACACACACACACACACACACACACACACACACACAAGACAATGTGTTTTCTCCAAAAATAACCAATCCCATATTAATGACTCCTAATGAGAAACTTAGAAGAACTTTCCAAGAATTCAGAAGAATGACTATAAATACCTCCAAACAACTCGAACAAGATTATGTACTCAGAACAAAACAGCTGAACGACAAAAAGGAATCCATTTAAAGCTATAAACACAGACTCCTATAAAAAGATAGAATTGTTGGGGAAAAAAAACCTAACTAAAATGATGCCAGTGATGAAAAACTCAGTAAGCCAAGTGCAAAGCTCAAGGGCTTGTGCCAGCAAAGCCTGGGAGACAGGAAGGACAGACAGACCAGGGCTGCAGACAGACAGACCAGGGCTGCGGACAGACAGACCAGGGCTGCGGACAGACAGACCAGGGCTGCAGACAGGCCAGGGGAAGTAGTTCTTCCTTTCAAGCCACGGAACATTTTTAAAGATTCGGACGGAACGTGAGAGAGTTGGGGAAAGTGAGGACCAACATCCAAGATTTTCTGACCTCCACAAGCATGCCTCGCACATTGGTAGCACATTGGTACCTGGACTTATGCACACAAATACGCATATAGACATACGTTATACACAACGTATATGTTGGGGACATGTATGGAGTATAGGTGTAGAAGGCCAGGAATTCCATGCCAACAGCATACAAAATGAATAAAATCAGAGAAGAAAATTTCCCAAAGTTAGAGGAAGTGATGCCTACCCCAGTGCAAGAGGGATAGAGAGGGAAGGAGCATGGCCGGGAGGGAAGAGTTGTAAATAGGAGGGAGAAGAAGCCAGAGCACAACAGGACATCAGGACATCGGTGTGGCTGTCCTTAGAGCAGAAGGAGCTCTTTGGGAAGGAAAGGGAGCCAGTACGGCAGGAGAGGGGAGCGCTGGAGTACAAAGTACATGTATGTACGTATCCGTACGAAAACGTCACAGCAGAACCCGTTTCTTTGGATGTTAACCAAAATATGTTCTTAGGTGTGTGAATCATTTTCAGAAAACAATTGCGTCATGGTTTTAAGTACTGAGCTGTGTGTTCCTGAACTGGGTGTCCCTTGTGCCTGGGAATCTATGTGGCTGAGACCCCTTTGCATATGAAGAACATGGAGCCTCCACTCCACAGCATGACGTAGCCGCCAGGAGATGACACATCAGAAGCAAGTCAAAGCCTTCCGTGATGGCCCGCGGGGGAGGTACTCACTGAGCACTGTAAGGACCTGAGCTCAGATCCTCAGATCTAATACGGATGCTTCAGTGCTTGTCTGCCATCCCGGCACTTCTATGTAGCAGGATAGGAGGCTGAAGCAGGACGACTGGAAGCTTCTGGGCCCGGCATCCTGGTATACATAGCGGCAAACGTGAGGAAGCCTGCCATCGCTGAGATGGAAAGTGAGGACCAACATCCAAGATTTTCTGACCTCCACAAGCATGCCTCGCACATTGGTAGCACATTGGTACCTGGACTTATGCACACAAATACGCATATAGACATACGTTATACACAAACAAATATTAACTTAAAAACAGTCAATGTATGGAGAGCAGGGTTCTTCAGAAGACTGGACGAATATGGCAAGGTGTCTTTATTTTAAAATCTTTTTTTTTTAATTTTTATTTTCTATATTCTATGTTTACATTCCAAAGGATTTCCCCTTTCCCAGTTCCCCGCCTCTCTATGTCCCATAATTCCTCTCCCCCCCCAACTATTCCCCAATCATTCCCCCTCCCCCCACGGTTTCTCTACAAAACTCGATCCAATCTTTACAGGCCCAGGGTCCTCTCCTTTCTTCGTGGGAATCATTTGACTTGCTAATTGTGCCTTGAGTATTTAGGGCTTCTGGGCTCATTAATATCCACTTATCAGTGATTGCATTTCATGTGTATTCTTTTGTGACTGGGTTAGCTCACTCAGGATGATATTTTCCAGGTCTAACCATTTACCTACAAATTGCATGAATTCATTATTTTTAATTGCTGAGTAGTATTCCATTGTATAAATATACCACATTTTCTGTATCCATTCCTCCTTTGAGGGATATTTGGGCTCCTTCCAATTTCTGGCTATTATAAACAAGGCTGCTATAAACATAGTAGAGCATGTGTCTTTATTGTATGCAGGGGAATCCTCTGGGTATATGCCCAGGAGTGGTATGCCAGGGTCCTCTGGAAGGGACATGCCCAATTTTCTGAGGAACCGCCACACTGATTTCCAGAGCGGTTTTACCATTTTGCAATCCCACCAACAGTGGAGGAGTGTTCCTCTTTCTCCGCATCCTTGCCAGCACTTGTTGTCTCTTGAGTTTTTAAACTTAGCCATTCTGACTGGTGTGAGGTGGAATCTCAGGGTTGTTTTGATTTGCATTTCTCTGATGACTAATGATGTTGAACATGTCTTAAGGTGTTTCTCGGCCATCCGAATTTCTTCTGGTGAAAATTCTTTGTTTAGCTCTGTACCCCATTTTTTGATAGGGTTATTTGGTTCTTTGGGGTCTAACTTCTTGAGTTCTTTGTATATATTGGATATTAGCCCTCGGTCGAATGTGGGGTTGGTGAAGATCTTTTCCCACTTTGTTGGTTGTTGTTTTGTCCTTCCGACAGTGTCCTTTGCCTTGCAGAAACTTTGTAATTTTATGAGGTCCCATTTGTCAATTCTTGATCTTAGTGCATGAGCTATTGGTGTTCTGTTCAGGAACTTTCCCCCTGTGCCTATGTCCTCCAGGGTCTTCCCAAGTTTCTTTTCTAATAGTTTCAGTGTGTCTGGTTTTATGTGGAGATCCTTGATCCACTTGGAGTTGATCTTAGTGCAAAGAGATAAGAGTGGGTCAATTCGCATTCTTCTGCATGTTGACCTCCAGTTGAACCAGCACCATTTGTTGAAGAGGCTATCTTTATTCCACTGGATGGTTGTGGCTCCTTTATCAGAGATCAAGTGACCATAAGTCTGTGGGTTCATTTCTGGGTCTTCAATCCTATTCCATTGATCCACTTGCCTGTTGCTGTACCAATACCATGCAGTTTTTAACACAATTGCTCTGTAGTACTGTTTAAGGTCAGGGATAATGATTCCCCCAGAAGTCCTTTTATTATTGAGAATAGTTTTAGCTATCCTGGGTTTTTTGTTGCTCCAGATGAATTTGAGAATTGCTCTTTCTAGATCTATAAAGAATTGAGTTGGGATTTTGATGGGGATCGCATTGAATCTGTATATTGCTTTTGGCAAGATGGCCATTTTTACTATATTGATCCTGCCAATCCAGGAGCAAGAAATATTTTTCCATCTTCTGAGGTCTTCTTCGATTTCTTTCTTCAAGGACTTGAAGTTCCTGTCATACAGATCTTTCCCTTGTTTGGTTAGAGTTACGCCAAGGTACTTTATGTTGTTTGTGGCTATTGTGAAGGGTGTTATTTCCCTAACTTCTTTCTCAGCCTGCTTGTCCTTTGAGTACAAGGAGGCTACTGATTTGCTTGAGTTAATTTTATAACCAGCCACTTTGCTGAAGTTGTTTATCAGCTGTAGAAGTTCTCTGGTGGAGTTTTTTGGGTCACTTAAGTAAACTATCATATCATCTGCAAATAATGATAGTTTGACTTCTTCCTTTCCAATTTGTATCCCTTTGACTTCCTTATGTTGTCTAATTGCTCTTGCTAGAACTTCAAGTACTATATTGAAAAGATATGGAGAGAGAGGGCAGCCTTGCCTAGTCCCTGATTTTAGTGGGATTGTTTCAAGTTTCTCTCCATTTATTTTGATGTTGGCTACTGGTTTGCTGTAGATTGCTTTTACTATGTTTAGGTATGGGCCTTGAATTCCTGCTCTTTCCAAGACTTTTAGCATGAAAGGATGCTGAATTTTGTCGAATGCTTTTTCAGCATCTAATGAGATGACCATGTGTTTTTTTCTTTTAGTTTGTTTATGTAGTGGATTACATTGATGGATTTCCGTATATTGAACCATCCCTGCATCCCTGGGATGAAGCCTACTTGATCATGGTGAATGATCGTTTTGATGTGCTCTTGGATTCGGTTGGCAAGAATTTTATTTAGTATTTTTGCATCGATATTCATAAGAGAAATTGGCCTGTAGTTCTCTTTCTTTGTTGGATCTTTTTGTGATTTAGGTATTAGCGTAATTGTGGCTTCAAAGAATGAGGTGGGCAGTATCCCTTCTGTCTCTATTTTGTGGAATAGTTTGAGAAGTATTGGTGTTAAGTCTTCTTTGAAGGTCTGGTAGAATTCTGCACTAAAACCATCTGGTCCCATACTTTTCTTGGTTGGGAGGCTTTCTATAACCCCTTCTATTTCTTTAGAGGTTATGGGACTATTTAGCTGATCTATTTGATGCTGATTTAATTTTGGTATTTGGTATCTGTCTAGGAAATTGTCCATTTCCTCTAGATTCTCCAGTTGTTTTGAGTATAGACCTTTGTAGTAGGATCTGATGATCTTTTGAATTTCCTCAGTTTCTGTTGTTATGTCTCCCTTTTCATTTCTAATTTTGTTAATTTGGATACTGTCTCTGTGTCCTTTGGTTAGTCTGGTTAAGGGTTTATCTATCTTGTTGATTTTCTCAAAGAACCAGCTCCTGGTCTTGTTGATTCTTTGTATGGTTTGCTTTGTTTCTATTTGATTGATTTCAGCCCTGAGTTTGATGATTTCTTGTCTTCTACTCCTCCTGGGTGAATTAACTTCTTTTTCTTCCAGGGCTTTAAGGTGTGCCGTTAAGCTGCTAGTGTATGCTCTCTCCAGTTTCTTTTTGAATGCACTTAGAGCTATGAGTTTTCCTCTTAGCACTGCTTTCATTGTGTCCCATAGATTTGGGTAGGTTGTACCTTCATTTTCATTGAATTCTAAAAAGTCTTTGATTTCTTTTTTTATTTCTTCCTTGACCAAGGTGTCATTGAGTAGAGTATTGTTCAGTTTCCATGTGTATGTGGGCTTTCTGTTGTTTTTGTTGCTATTGATGACCACTCTTACTCCATGGTGATCTGATAGGAGGCACGGGATTAGCTCGATCTTCTTGTATTTGTTGACATCTGTCTTGTGACCAATTATATGGTCTATTTTGGAGAAGGTACCATGCAGTGCTGAGAAAAAGGTATATTCTTTAGCTTTAGGATGAAATGTTCTATATATATATCTGTTAAATCCAATTGGTCCAGAGTTTCAATTAGTTTCACTGTGTCCCTGTTTAGTTTCTGCTTTCCTATTTTAAAATCTTACATGTCTAATGTACATAATGAAATCAGAAGCTGCACACAGAATTACTAGGCCTGGCTACTTTTCTTAGAATATGAAGAGAGCCATCAGCGCAGTAAGACGATCTTATAAGTTATGTGTTATCTGTTATATGTTATATGTTATATAAGCTGACTATTTCATAATGAAGTTGTGTTTATGTTCTCTGTTGGGTCATTCTTCAAAACATCTTGGACTTAGAGGGTTAAAAATACAACAGTTCACCTAAGTTTTACTTCCAAAACTAAAAGCATTTGTGAGTCCCATGAGCTGACATACAAAAAATGTAATATGGGGCGATAATGTGGGAATAACTAAGTGACTCTTTGGGGTCAGGTGTTCTCACTATAGGATATGCACACAAGCACTTCCATCACTGGTTAACAGATATCTATCGTTACCTGCAGTGTGTGAAGTACTAAGATTGATGTGCAAGTGCGTACACACAAACACATAAGCAGTGGGAAATGATGACTCCAAGAACGAGTTTTCCCTTGCAGTCTATCAATGCTTAGAATACAGGAGAATCCTCTGTGTGGGGGAGGGGAACACTAAGATTTACTATGCTAGCTCCACAGGTGCTCTGGAGGAGGTTTGGGCTGTCCTGGGGTGGAGAGAAAGGAATACGTCTTTAGATTTGGCCCTGACAGGCACCCTGCAGACTGGCCATTTGTATACAGTTGCCAATACGGAAGAGACATGAGTCACTAGTCAATTCACCAGACACGATTCACTAGGCATGATTCACCAAGAAGACTGTGTGCTCAGTTACCTAGAATATCGCTTTGTAAAATACTTGCCAAAGATCTTGGCTTGAGTTTCAATGGCAAAGGAGTCATTCTGTAAGGGACATTTGATCGACCAGTTTATGAACTTGTCAAAATTCACAGTAGTTCAGAAGTAGGTGCTTTGCAAGTTCTGGGCAGGCAGGAAGAGAGCGCTGCTGGCATGCAGCCCAGTCAAGGCACTCAAGACTGAGTTAGATTTACAAAAGGAGCAGGTGCTAACTCTGCATTTCAAGTTGACACCATTTTTCATGTTGATGTGGGACTTTTACAGCTGTCCTATCACATGCTCTTCGCAGCCACACTACAGAGTTAGCAGTTGTCCTTTACTGAGGGTCTGGAGTGTACCTAGGCTATGCGCTTTTCCTAGGCTGTCACAGTCTTGAAAGTCACCTTAGAGGTAAGAATTATTATCATATTGCAATGCAAGAAATAGGACCAGAGTAGGGAGACAAACTGCCAATATCACCACATTGCAGAATGAACACATCAGTCAGGTGGCATTTGTCTAATTCTGAAGTCAGTGTGTGATCTCCTACAAGAAGGAGGCAAAGAAAACCAAGAAATAGAAATAAGAGGGAGAGAGGCAGAGAGAGAGAGAGAGAGAGAGAGAGAGAGAGAGAGAGAGAGAGAGAGAGAGGAGAAAGAAAGGAAGAAAGGAAGGAAGGAAGGAAGGAAGGAAGGAAGGAAGGAAGGAAGAAGAGAGAAGGGACAAAAGGATCAGCGGACATCACTATTAGATTATTTTTCACATTTGTGTTTGAGGACTCGGAAGGGGAGGGTTGAGTCTGTCAAGGTCATAAGGAGAGAAAGCTCACATGCTATTGGTCCTTCCCACCAGGCCTCTCCTGGCTGCCCAATATCAGGAAATGATGAAGCCACAGTTAAGTCTAACAATTCATTCCTTGCTCATTTTAAATCTGTATGTTTTCTCTAAATCTATTCTGGAAGGGTGGAAAAACTGATTCACAAATATTTTTAATCTCTGTCTGATAGAAGCAGTGTTTCTCTATTAACTATAAGGCAGAAGTGAACAAACTATGTATTATACATTCAAATTACACAGAGCAATAAATAATTCTCAAAGGAAATAAGCAATGATTTCCAAAAATTCAATTGACATCCCAAATTAGATCTACATAAAAAAGATCAGCCAATTAACTCCGCCAACAGCTCTTTCTATTTTGTATTCTCCCTTGCATTCTAAAATTTTGTTTATATAATTACTTCAGAACCATGGGGGAAGTGAACTCATTTCTATGTTTTAGGGAATAATTGTCTTGTTCAAAGGGCAACAATTCTATCCATGAATATAAAAAAGACGTGAAAGAATAACAAATATTCCTTCCACTGTGAGAGAAAATTGCTGCAGGTTGCGAAAGAAAGGAAAGATTCGGGAGATTAACTAAAAATAATCTAATCATTTTCCTTGGGTAAATGTCAGAGGAAAAGGAAATTGAGTTGGTCTGTTTTCTACTTCCTAAAGTAATCACTTGGGGGGCGGGGGAGAGGGAGGAAGTATCTGCCACATCGATGCATTCTTTGTGTTGAAATTCAGGACTGTGCATTCTTTAATGGGGTAAGGGAAAACCATCATGTTTCTACTACAGTATCTTCAAAATATTCGCTCAAGGGTCCACTCACATTTTGCTTAACAATTGGTTACAGAAAAATACGTGGATTCCAAAGTCCTCACAGCTGACTACATGTAACAGCAGTGGTTGGAATTGCTAGCAAAGACATGACTCAGTAGATACGGTGTGAACATCTGGGGTGTTTCCCTGATCGTAAATGCCACGGAAGACAGTGATGCTGAGATGCAATCTCATTTTATAGACGTCTGCCGGGGAAGTGACATAGCATATTAAGTATTCAGCAAACAGTTTTTAATTTACTGACATTGTCATTTATCTGTATCATCATGTCCTCCATAATTAAGGTTAGGGTCTTCTCTATTTAACCTTCTGGGGTATTTTTAGCAATTAGCTTCTGTAGCTCAGCAGAGACACGCTTTTCCCATCTATGCTTTCATTTCGTCTCTGCCTCGTTAATGTTTGTGTGATGAGCTTTCTGTCATCGAACCACAGAGAAGAACGACAGAGCTCTGTTTGCATTTCCAAAGACTGAGCTCAGACCTTAATGAGTTATACTATACATTAAGTAGCTTCTCGTCAGAGCAATCTAGGAGTTGTTTTTATTTGATTTGATATTTTTCTGTGTGAGACAGACAGACAGATAGACCCAACCGAATCTGGAAGGCTTTCACAGGGTTGTTCAGTGCGGAAGACCATTGTGATGCATGATGGCTCATATCTATTCTTCCAACTTTGAAAATACTATGATCCACTCCAAAAGAAGTAGACGGTTTCTACAGCCTTTCATTACGCTGCTTTCATCTGCATAACTTCTCTTTTCACTTATTTTGACCTCTTTGAAGATATTAAGTCACCATTAGGAATCCATATCTGACTAGACATTCAGGGACAGCAAGATAGATTAGTGGGTAAAGGCACTGGCTGCTAAGGCTAACTGCTTGAATTCAATCTCTGGAACCAAGAAGACCAAAGGAGAGAACTGAGTCCTTGACATTTCTCCTCTGAGCTCCAAATATGCACCATGGCACATGCATAAGTGTGTGTGTGTGTGTGTGTGTGTGTGTGTGTGTGTGTGTGTCCTCACTGGTCTGAGAGCTGTAGGAAACAGAAAACTGCTTGACCGCAGAGGGAGGTTTCTGGCAGCAGAGGTATGGGGACAACAAGGATGTCTACTGCGCCTCACCCTCCTGAACAAGACACAGGGAATTCTGAGGAAGGGAAAAATGTATGAACAGTGGGAGTTAGTGAGATGAAAGCCAAGAGTTCTCCAAGCAGAAGGAGGAGAATCTGCAAAAGTCACAAAAACGGAGGAAGTGTGGAACATTTGCTCTCAGGGAGGTGTGGGAACAGAGAGCCAGGTGGGATCTAGAAACAAGGAGGCTTAATAAGCCAGGCCCAGACCAAGATGCTCTCCGAGTGATTTTAGTGCAGGCTCCGGCATGGGGCAAGCTTTCGAACTGCTGTATAAGTGATCTACATCCCATCTTCTCTGCCTTCCCAAGTTAATGTATTAATTCAGTGCAACCCAGAGGAAATTTCATAGAATTTTCCAAATTATTTCTCAAGATGATGTGTAAACATTAGATAACATACTGCCAAGACAATTATTAAGGAGAACATTAACTTGAGAGTTGACAAATTTGTTGATATTCTAAGTCAAGACTTCTTATTAAGCCATGGGAATTTTAACAGTATAATTTCCATACAAGGATAGATAAATAGACCATGTGGACATGTATGTATATGAGGATGGCATGTATATGTATATGAATAAATCTTATTTAAGGACCATAAGAAAAAGAATTAGTTTATTAAATTATATCGAGCCAAGCAGTGTGGTGCATGCCTTTAATCCCAGCACTCAGAAGGCAGAGGCAGGTGATTCTCTGTAAGTTCAAGGTTAGCTTGATCTATAGAGAAAGCTCTAGGACAGCCAACATTACATATCTCAAAAACAGATAATAATAATAAATAATAGTAATGATAAACTATATTGAGACTCTTAATTATAAGGAAAACAAAATGGTCACAAGCCCATGGCTTGTGGCATATGCAAGACCAATTATAGATGAATGAAAACCCAAAGCATAAGAGGCAAAACTTTAAGTCTTTAATTAAGAAAGCGTAGCTGGATATATTTGTGAACTGAGAAGAATGTCTTAAGCACAGACAAGACCAAAAGCAAAGACTATAGAAACAAAAGCTGGTGTGTGGCCACGTTAAGATTTCAATTCAAATCCACCAAAATCACCATTGAAAAAGTAAAGACGGAGTAACAGATTGGTATCCAGAATGAAGAAAAGATTTTTTGAAAATCAATAGTAATTATAGAACATCGATAAAGAAGAAAGGAAGCAAGAAAGGATGGGTGCCAGGGGCTGTGAATGCAGCAGAGAAGGACACTTGAATGGCCACAGAGCACATTAAAAGGCCAGCGTCACTAGTTAGGGAAATTAGGTTATCCCTGAAGAGAGAACATCTCATATTACCAATTTGCCACCAATTTCAAATTCTGACGGTATCTAGTCTGAATGAAAGTGTGAGGCATCTAAACGTTACTAAAAGGGGTATATGTTATATCACCATAAGAGTGATTTGTAGTTTTATGAGGTCCCATTTGTCTATTCTTGCTCTTAGAGCATAAGCAATTGGTGTTCTGTTCAGGAATTTTTCCCCTGAGCCGATGTCTTCAAGGGTCTTCCGCAGTTTCTTTTCTATTAGTTTTAGTGTGTCTGGTTTTATGTGGAGGTCCTTGATCCACTTGGAGTTGAGTTTAGTGCAAGGAGATAAGAGTGGATCAATTCTCATTCTTCTGCATGTTGACCTCCAGTTGAGCCAGCACCATCTGTTGAAAAGGCTATCTTTTTTCCACTGGATGTTTTCAGCTCCTTTGTCAAAGATCAATTGGCCATAGATGTGTGGGTTCAATTCTGGGTCTTCGATCCTATTCCATTGATCCGCTTCCCTGTCACTGAACCAATACCATGCAGTTTTTAATACCACTGCTCTGTAATATTGCTTGAGGTCCGGGATATTGATTCCCCCAGAAGTTCTTTTGCTGTTGATGATAGTTTTAGCTATCCTGGGTTTTTTGTTATTCCAGATGAATTTGAGAATTGGTCTTTCTAACTCTATGAAGAACTGAGTTGGGATTTTGATGGGGATTGCATTGAATCTGTATATTGCTTTGGGCAAGATTGCCATTTTGACTATATTAGTCCTGCCAACCCACAAGCATGGAAGATTTTCCCATTTTCTGATGTCTTCTTCAATTTCCCTCTTCAGAGACCTGAAGTTTTTGTCATATAAATCTTTCACATGTTTGGTTAGCGTCACTCCAAGATACTTTATATCATTTGTGGCTATTGTGAAGGGTGTCATTTCCCTAATTTCTTTCTCGGCCTGCTTATCCTTCGCGTATAGGAAGGCTACTGATTTACTTGAGTTGATTTTATAGCCAGCCACTTTGCTGAAGTTGTTTATCAGTTGCAGGAGTTCTCTGGTGGAGGTTTTTGGGTCACTTAAGTATACTATCATATCATCTGCAAATAGTGATAGTTTGACTTCTTCCTTTCCGATTTGTATCCCTTTGACTTCCCTCTGTTGTCGAATTGCTCTAGCTAGTACCTCAAGTACTATATTGAAGAGATATAGCAAGAGGGGACAGCCTTGTCTAGTCCCTGATTTTAGAGGGATTGCTTCAAGTTTTTCTCCATTTACCTTGATGTTGGCTACTGGTCTGCTGTATATTGCTTTTACTATGTTTAGATATGGGCCTTGAATTCCTGTTCTTTCTAAGACCTTTAGCATGAAAGGATGCTGAATTTTGTCAAATGCTTTTTCAGCATCCAATCTGTAAGGCAAAAGACACTGTCAAAAGGATAAATCGGCAACCAACAAATTGGGAAAAAATCTTCACCAACCCCACATCCGACAGAGGGCTAATCTCCAATGTATACAAAGAACTCAAGAGGTTAGACCCCAGAAAACCAAATAACCCTATCCAAAAATGGGGTACAGAGCTAAACAGAGACTTTTCACCTGAAGAAATTCAGATGGCTGAGAAACACCTTAAAAAATGTTCAACATCACTAGTCATTAGGGAAATGCAAATTAAAACAACCCTGAGATTTCACCTCACACCAGTCAGAATGGCTAAGATTAAAAACTCAGAAGACATCAGGTGTTGGCGAGGATGTGGAGAAAGAGGAACACTCCTCCACTGCTGGTGGGAATGCAAGCTGGTACAACCACTCTGGAAAACAGTATGGCGGTTCCTCAGAAAACTGGACGTGATACTTCCAGAGGACCCAGCCATACCACTCCTGGGAATATACCCAGAAGATTCACCAGCATGCAATAAGGATACATGCTCCACTATGTTCATAGCAGCCTTATATATAATAGCCAGAAGCTGGAAAGAACCCAGATGTCCCTCAACAGAAGAATGGATACAAAAAATGTGGTATATATACACAATGGAGTACTATTCAGCCATTAGAAACAATGAATTCACGAAATTCTTAGAGAAATGGATGGAGCTGGAGAACGTCATACTAAGTGAGGTGACCCAGTCTCAAAAGAATACCCATGGTATACAGTCACTGATAAGTGGATATTAGCCTAGAAGCTTGGAACACCAAAGACATAAATCACATATCAAGTGATGTCTCACAAGAAGAAAGGAGTGGACACTGGTGCTAGAATGGACCAAAACATCATTGTGGGAGAGTACAAGAACAGTAAGGTGGGAGGGGGTGGATGAGAGAGCAGGGGGAGGGAAAAGGACATGTGGGACCTTTGGGGGTGGGGAACCAGAAAAAGGGAAATGAATTGTAAATATAGAATATATCCAATAAAAAAAGACTAAAAATTAATATGAAAAAATGATCAGATCTAAACAGGTTTAAAAAAAAAGAGTGATTTGTCAGAAAAAGACAAAATTTCAAATATACCTACATGGGTAAAGATGCTTCCCCAAAGTAGGGGGTGTCAAAATAGTAAAGCAAGATGCAATGTGTTTAAATTTAGAGTATGCCATGATAGTATATCCTGCTTTTGTTATTTAGAAGTCATATATGTACGTGATTGCATGATTTTACACATGTAAAATATGTGCCTGGAATGGATACATGTTAAATTCCCCATTACTAGTATATGAGGAAGGGATTTGATGTAGGGACACAGACCAAGCCTGTTGTGCTCTAGCTGTGGTAATATGTGTAGGCTTATTACACAACACTCCCTGCACGGTTCAAATGTTTCATCCTTTTTCTTCAGAAATGACGAGCTTGGCTCAGGAATCTATCTGCATTACAGATGCATGACCACACTGTTGCCATTTCACATGGAAGACTCACGTTCGTTTCCTTCTACCTCCCTTTCATTATTCCAAACAGAGAAACAGGCTGAGGTTTAAATTGAGTGTCAGTCCTGGACCAGCTCACTGAAGGACAGAACTAGGACTAGAGCAGATGCTTTGTCCTCACAGTGGCTCCCTCCAGCCCCGCTGCCACGGCCTGTCAGGAATGAGTGGATGCCATGGAGACCATCTGAAATGGCTTGATTGAGGGGAGACAGGAACTGCGGCTCTCTCCAAACAGTGCTCAGACTCAGCCTGACAACCAGCCTGTCTCCATCACAGATGGTGATGGTCAGGGGCTAACACTGCCTCTCACCCAATAGATGGCTACAGAAATGCTTCTGGCAAGCTGGGGGGCCCAGTTGCCTCTCTCTTCCCATTTCAAGGCACAAGGCTAACAGCCCTTGTTAGCAGCATTAAAGTCTTTCAAATACCCATTGAGACATGAGGAAAGATGTGTGTGTGTAAGAGAGAGAGAGAGAGAGAGAGAGACAGAGACAGAGACAGAGACAGAGACAGAGAGACACAGACAGAGATAGAGACAGACAGAGAGACAGAGACAGAGAAACAGAGACAGAGAGACAGAAAGAGATATAGCCACAGAGATAGAGAGTGTCTATGTGATGTAAATGTGTGTTCACATGTGTATATGCATGCCTGTGAAGGTTAAAGGTTGATACCAAATATCTTTCAAAATTCTCCACCTTGTTCACTGAGACAAGATCTCTCACTTGAACTCAGAGCTATCCAATTCAACTAGTCTAGCCTTCCAGCTTACCCCAGTGATGCCCTGTCTCCACCTCCCAAGTACTGGGGATGCAGGTAGGCGACATGCCTGCCCAGCATTTACATGGGTACTGGGACCCGAATATGGCCACTGTTTTACCAACTAAGCCATCTTCCCAGCTCAAGTTTGGATTCCTTGTGTATGTCTGTCTGACATTAGCATCCCATTTGAAAACAGATCTTAATAATGTTTCAAATGAAGGTTGGGGAGTGAGCCTGTGTCTGCAGGGAGATGTGATGTGACCGACAAATCACTGTGGAATTAACTTCTGGCCAGTTGGAAAGCTGCCATTTCCGAGCCCAGGTACTTTCCACAGATGATCTAGCTCATCACAAGCCTAGAACACAAGAAACCAGGAAAATGTCCAAAACATGGGACACTAGAACAATGTACCAAGAAAGCCTTTGTATTAGTGGTGTTCTGAAATTTGTGTTTACTGACACATTTTCCAAACTTACAGAGTCAGTCCCTATACGGCACTTAGCTTCCTTTAAGGCACTTCTGAAAGGAATCACTTATTTGCTTATAAAGTGTTTCATAATAAACTCTGAACAACAGTTAGCTCAGTATATACACAGTTTGTTAACAAATTGAGATAGTTCTTGACTGACAGTCAGAGTAACGAAACCTAACAATTCTACCACCTTGCATAAATAAATTAATCCATCTCATGAATGACAAGCAGGGGCCAGGGAACTATTTTCTGGTTACTGACAATGAGTCACCCTGTTTTATGAGTAAAGAAAGAGAAACAGAATATTTTTTTATCAAAACTATTTTTATTGAAGTCTACTTGTTTGGTGTTTCTAAATACAGTTTGAATCTAAGCTAAGTCCATGACTTGAAATACAATTAATGTAGTTTGATCTCTTGGGTACCCAACTACTCAGCATCTCCACTAGGATTCTTCATCATCTCTGCCTTACCATTTTCAATAGAATTCTTTATACTCCCTTTTAAACCCACTCATAAGTGTTAATGAAAAGTATCACTCCAGCAAAATTTCTCAGGGCTGGCCTGAATTATTCTTTCCTACGTATCACCCGGGTATCTCTACATTCAGTGTTTCAAGAAATTCTCCATATCTGTCTTCGGTCTCCAAACAAATCAAGAATTTGGTCACGCCGGGCGGTGGTAGCACACGCCTGTAATCCCAGCACTTGGGAGGCAGAGGTAGGCAGATTTCTGAGTTCGAGGCCAGCCTGGTCTACAGAGTGAGTTCCAGGACAGCCAGGGCTATACAGAGAAACCCTGTCTCGAAAAAACCAAATCCAAAAGAAAAAAAAAAGAATTTGGTCACACCTCAGCATCTCTAAAGCCATGGCCTGAGATGACTCTGGTTGTTCCTAAATGGCCATCATTCCTTCTGCCTTTGATTTCTTCAAATTGCTGCTTTAGAAGCTAAGATGGCCCTCCTGGTCCTTGTGATAGTTTATGTCACATGAAACAGTCAAGCCAGATCTGTGGCTCTGCACCAAACCTCACCTATTTCTACTTCCTGATTTCTGACCTTTTAAATAAATACAGGAATGAATGAGCAAGGGTCCTACTCTGGGGTGTAAAAGGCAGAATGGCCATATGAGAAAGGCATAGATTTGAGTTAAAATCCAACTCATCCACTGAGTGCTTTATTTATCCAAATGGATTTAACACAAAGATTCCAGAAACAGTAAATGATGCATAAATACCAATGCTAATAATCCTAGCTTGATGAGAATATAGGAAGCATATGCATTGAAATATTGCATGATATGACAAACAAATGTATAAATTGTTGCATGTATCTTGGTTAGGGTTTCTACTGCTATAAGAAAACACCACGATCAAAAGTGACTTCTTAGATGAAATCTCAGAGTTGTTTTGATTTGCATTTTTCTAATGACTAATGATGCTGAACATTTCTTACAGTGTTTCTCAGCCATTCAATATTCCTCAGGTGAGCTCTGTACCCCATTTTAATAGGGTTACTTGGTTCTCTGGAGTCTAACTTCTTGAGTTCTTTGTATATATTGTATATTAGCCCTCTGTCAGATGTAGGGTTGGTCAAGATCTTTTCCCAATTTGTTGGTTGCCGGAATTTGTCCTTTTGACAGTGTCCTTTGCCTTACAGAAACTTTGTAATTTTATGAGGTCCCATTTGTCAATTCTTGATCTTGGAGCATAAGCTATTGGTGTTCTGTTCAGGAACTTTTCCCCTTTGCCCATATCCTCAAGGGTCTTCCCCAGTTTCTTTTCTACTAGTTTCAGTGTGTCTGGTTTTATGTGGAGGTCCTATCTTTTTTCCATTGTATTGTTTCAGCTCCTTTGTCGAAGATCAAGTGACCATAGGTGTGTAGGTTCATTTCAGGGTCTTCAATCCTCTTCCATTGACCTACCTGCCTGACACTGTACCAATACCATGCAGTTTTAACACTATTACTCTGTAGTACTGCTTGAGGTCCAGTATACTAATTCCCCCCAGAAGTTCTCTTACTGTTGAGAATAGTTTTAGCTATCCTGGGTTTTTTGTTATTCCAGATGAATTTGAGAATTGCTCTTTATAACTCTATGAAGAACTGAGTTGGGATTTTGATGGGGATTGCATTGAATCTGTGTATTGCTTTTGGCAAAATGGCTATTTTTACTGTATTAATCCTGCCAATCCATGAGCATGGAAGATTTTTCCATTTTCTAAGGTCTTCTTTGATTTCCTTCTTCAGAGACCTGAAGTTCTTATCATACAGATCTTTCACTTGTTTGTTTAGAGTCTCAGGAGACAGCAGATGTTGGCAAGGATGTGGAGAAAGAGGAACTCTCCTCCACTGCTGGTGGGAATGCAAGTTGGTACAACCACTCTGGAAATCAGTCTGGTGGTTCCTCAAAAAACTGGGCATGACACTTCCGGAGGACCCTGTTATACCACTCCTGGGACTATACCCAGAGGATTCCCTGGCATGCAATAAGGACACATGCTCCTCTATGTTCATAGCAACCTTATTTATAATAGCCAGAAGCTGGAAAGAACGCAGATGTCCCTCAATGGAGGAATGGATACAGAAAATGTGGTATATTTACACAATGGAATACTACTCAGCAATTAAAAACAATGAATTCATGAAATTCTTAGGCAAATGGTTGGAACTGGAAAATATCATGCTAAGTGAGGTAACTCATTCACAAAAGAACACACATGGAATGCAGTCACTGATAGATATTAGCCCAGAAGCTCTGAATACTCAAGACACAATTAACATATCAAATGATTCCCAAGAATAAGGAAGGAGAGGGCCTGGAAAGGCTTGATGCAGCATTGTAGGGGATTACCAGGACAGATGAGTAGGAGGGGGTTGATTGGGGAGTGGGCTAAGGGAAGAGAGCTTATGGGACTTATGGGGAGGGGGGAACTGGGAAAGGGGAAATCATTTGGATTGTAAACAAATATAGAAAAATTTTTTAAAAAGTGACTTAGGGAGGAAAGGCTTTATTTCATCTCAAGGGTAGATGATCATAGCCCAGCAGAACCCAGGGGTAGTAACTGAGGTAGACATGTGGAACTGTTCATTGGCTTGCTCCCCAAAGCTTGCACATTCTGCTTTCTTAAACCATCTAGAACCTCCTACCCAGGTTTTCGTTTCTGTTTCCTTTCAACCTTAAGTTTCAATGCTGTAGAAGCAGCCAGGTCCTGGCCGCATGGAGAAGGAGCTCTGGAGGTGGAAATTTTGCTCCCCAGGTGGAGAGTACCATGTTCCTGCTCCTGCAACCATCCAACATGGTGAGGCAGAGTTTCATCCAAAGTATTAGCCAAATGCTTTGTGACTTGCATTATTAGAGGCAGGAGAATTTCATCTTTCTTATCCTAAGATGAGCAATGACCATAAAGCCTTTTTATCATACAAGTTTTATTTAAAGAAAAAAAGAGGAAATGAGCAAATTTGAAGCTGAATCGACATTTTTTCCCTTTCAGGAAATATGAGTAGGGTGAGTGTCTGCCCTTCACTAAGAGAATAAATTACTTTCAGACCAGGTACCCCGCAGATAACGGAAGACACAAAATAAATATACACCTTCAAAGTGAAGTGATGGTTGGATCAGAAATGAAAAATGAACTGTCCAAGTAGATTTTGCTGTGAAGAGAACATTTTATTATTTAAGCATGAGAATTGTTTTGACACAAGATTTAATTCCACGAGCCAGGCTGGCCACAGACTTATGCCAATACTCACCTTCTGGCCCCTCCTCCTAGTGCTGGGATTATAATGTACACTACCATGCAGGGCCTTCATTAATAATGGTTGGAATTACTGATACATACTGTGTCACCTATTAAACTTCCTGATCTTTAAGTCTCCAAACCTTGGAATTAAATTTTTCCACTAGCTTAACATTTTCTAAGCAACTAATTTTGATGTTTTAAACTTATTGATGTATATACATCATATATACACATACAACTGTGTATATATATATATATACACACACACACACACACACACACACACACACAAAGATCTCTCTCTGCATGTGTACAATCTACCCCAAAGCCATCTATCTTATTAGTGTATGAGATTGACATTCATTAAAGGTATATATTCAAGGAAAGTGGCCAATTTCAAAATACAACATTTTTTTTTAAAAAAAAAAAAAGCTTTAGCACAACTAGTGGGAGCCATTAATGAATGCCTTGATGCGGGTTTCAGCAAGCCTTCTCCATTTGGGGCACGTGTCTGTGAGCAAATGTACAGTGGGATGCTGCTGGTATTCACAAGGAAGATGAATGGGCCTAAATGTCCATCGCTATGGAAATGGAAAATGAAATTGCGGTCTATCAACACGACACAATTCCATATAACTGCAGAAGGAAGAAACTGGAACTGTGTGTAATATGGATAATGTTCAGAAACCATTTTTGAACAAGAGAAGAGATGTAGGCGGCGGAAGGATGTATAGCGACCGAGACCATTTGTGCATCGTTTAGGGACATACAGGATGCGATGGAATGTCGATCTTATTATCTTAGATGTATTCGTATGTAATAAAATGTGAAGACGCGCGCTTAGAAGTGGCATGCACTGGGTTCTAACAAGGACAGCTTCTGGGAAAAGAGGAACGAGATCTCTATGGAGGATACTGAGAGGGCTGCCGTGACTATTTTCATGTCTGAATACTCACACTGGTGGCAAATATGTAGGTTCTCCTTTGTTATTCTCTGTACTTCTGCGGACACTGGATCGTTTTGTAAGTTGGAGAGGGATTTCTTTTAAAAAATCATTTTGAAGACATTCCAACAGTGATATCTTTGCAGACATATCCACAGCAAAAGCATTCTGCAATGTTCTATTTATTTTGCAAAGTTGTCATGGCGCTGCTGTGGCTTCCTAAAAATATATGCTGCCCCATTTTCCACCCATTGAGAAAACTCCCTCAGCGCGTTAACTATAAAATATTGAAAGACTGAGCAGCCAAGAGTAATATCACTTCTACGACTGGAAGTGGATAGAAATGCGTTGAGTGGGGATGGGAGCAAGGCAAGATTCTCTTCTTTGGATTTTGATCATCTCTTTGTATTTTTCCAACAGTTTCTAGAAATATGATATCTTCTATAAACACAAGGGGGAAATGCATCAGTAAAGATGAAACACCTAGAAAGTGCTTAATAACTCCCATGGCATTCACTGTGTTGTGACGATCACACTAACTTCCCTTGTCAGGCTGACCATTACTGTAGCTGGGTGTGTTGGATAACTGCTCTCCTCCAGTCGTGTGCATAGCGTCTTACAGCACTACAGACGCTAGCAAGCTGGAATGGAACAGATCAGCAGCAGCTTGATTTCTCCGTGTTCTGGGATGCGATCATGTGATGTCTTCAGCGATAGGATCTTATCGTCAAGCTCTGGAGGGTAACTAAGAGCAAAGGGACTAGCTTGGAATGTTTGAGGGGTGGTGTTTGTGTGTGTGTGTGTGTGTGTGTGTGTGTGTGTGTGTTTGTGTTATGTATATTCAAGTATATATATTTTAGGAAGTTTGTACAGTGGTAGATTTCCACACATTTTTCAAGAGGTTTTTAGTGTTAGTTAATGTCTCAAGGTCCATTCCACATAGTGGAACCCAGAGCTGGCGCCATTATCAGAACCAAGAACTAAATTTTAGGCAGGCCACAGGCCCAGGGGGAAATCATATGACTTTTACTCTGCTTAAAGGACAAAGGCTTAAACAAACTCATAATGACTTACGGAAATACCATGGCCCATCTTTTAGCCCTCATCAGAAAGGCTTCCTTTTACATTACAATAGATGATGGTTAACACAGATTCATACTGGTCAAAGTCAAAAGGAAAAAAAAAAGACCTGAGAAATTCTCAGTATTCAATGATTTCATGCGTGTATCACATCCACTCCTCCCAAGGCTCAGGGACCATGGCAGAAAAGGAGTAAGAAAGATTGTAAGAGACAGAGGCGACAGGTAACTACACGGGTTTGCCATTCACAGCAGTGCAATTGCACATGGAGGCTCCCAGTGTTTATGACAGTGTGTGTAAGACCTGTGCGAGCTCAGGCCAGAGAAAATTCCAGCACTAAGGGAGGAGATGGGAGCGTGTGGTTCCATTCCTAGCTCTGAAGGTATTGAGAAATGATAGCTAGGGGATAGAGGAAGTCATATTCATTAAGGGTGAGATTCCTGGTAGGTCCGCTTTGCTGCTGTGGAAGGCCACGCATCTAAGAATCGATGAGCATCACAGATTGAATTCAATAAGTTCTTTTCTTTTTTACACAAATGGGCAGTTTGGCCATGGAGGTGGATCTAGAGTCAAGCTAAAGAGAAAGTGAATATGATCAAAGTAAGTCTTAATAAAATTCTCAAAGAATTAATAAAACTATTTTAAAAATCATAACATGTCTTTATTAAATCATGCCAAGGTTAATTTCCGAATAGATTTGTTCCTTAAAAGCCAAGTACAATTTTGGTAGGAAATCTTTATGTCTACGCCAAGATAATGAATGATTTCTATTTATTTAACTTGGATTCTATTTCATTTCTTCAATAGATGACTTTCATTTAGGAAGCCAAGTTTTATAAGACTAATAATATATGACACTGAACAAAAGAGTGATATTTAATAAAATAAAACATTATGAACCTAAAAGAGATAGTCCAAATTTAAAGTATTATACCTGGACTGCTACCTTAATGGAAATGTAAAAGAAAAGAGAGGGGGTGAGGAGACGGTGGCCCTAGGGGTTCAAGAAGCAGTTCGGCAGCTAAGAGCACCTGCTGGTCCTGCAGAGGACCTGGGTTGAGTTACCAGGCCACACAGCAGCTCACAACCATCCCTAACTCCAGTTCTAGGGAATCCAATCCCCTCGTCTTAACTTCATAGATAATAGACACGCATGTGGCACATATACATACATGCAAGTCAAGCACTCATACACACAAAGCAACATAAATAAATCTTTAAGATGGTAAACAAAATTTAGGGCAAAGTCTATTAAAGAGCTCAAGAGAAGCAATCAAAGAGAGTTTGTCCGTGTGATGTGGAGGAGACAAGTTGTGGTCAGAAGTTGTTGAATTTATGTAGTATTTGGGAGGGTCATTGTAGCTACCTGTAGCCTTACTTTCCACGCTCATAATTGACAAGGGCAAAAGTACTGTGGAGACAAAGTGATCGCTATATTTTTAAATGCCAGTCTAAGCATCTGGAAGGTCACAAGACAAGATCAATTGGGAGCTTCAGAGAAGATATGCATTCAGATGGGGGGGGCTGGAGGGGCTGGAGAGACACCTAGAACTGAAGTCCAGGACCACCACACAAGTGTGGGTGTGTTAAGAGCAGCTGGCAAGATGGCTTGGTGGTTAAGAGCACCAATCACCCTTTCAGAGGACCTGGGTTCCATTCCTAGCACCCATGTGAGGACTCACAACTGCCAGCAACTCTACTCTCAAGGCCTTTGAGGGTACCAGGCATGTATGTGGCACACAGACAGACGTGAAGATAAAACCCTCTCACCCATAAAATTAATCAATGAGTATTTTTTAAGAAAAGAAACTCAAGTGACCCCAACAAGAACTCATTTTAATCTTTCAAATTGCTTTACTGATCTATAAATTATTGAGACAAAGTATCACAGAAAATTAACTGCCAATTGATAAAATAATAAAGAGAAAGCGTTTTCAAAAAAAAGTAATTTTTGTTGGAATCATATAACAACCTATTGTTATTAAAGCTAACCTTTCCTCCATATTTTAAAATAGAATTATAAAGGCCCCTAAGGTCCCAAACCAAAAGAAATTTGAGCTTATATAATAAGAATACAGCCTTTTTTGTTTTCTGTTACAAAGCCCGAAGACTGTACAAAACAATATCCTGGGCACTGGGTATTGGGAGTTAGGATCTGGGGACAGGCATGTAATCACTGTCAAACAGAAAGTAGGCCCTAAAGGTAATTTTTGTAATGGAAAAAAGACAAATATATACATGAAACTGAAGTCCAGGGCCACCACACCAGCTGTGTCTGGGGGGGGGGGAATGTACACACTGCAGTTCCAGCTGAGCCTTGAGAGGGACCTTAACGAGACAGTTCTGGAATGGCTGCTTACACTGGGTACTAGAGGCCGCAGAGTCGTGTGTGTGTGTGTGTGTGTGTGTGTGTGTGTGTGTGTGTGTGTCTGTCTGTCTGTCAGTCAATCAATCATCCTTTATGAAAGCTCTCATCTGAGCAGCAAAGGCAGAAATCTAAACAGATGGAAGACTGGAGAGCAGGCACAGTGATGATAGCGTGCTCCGCAAAGGGTCACCGTGAGATTCTGCCACAGGAACCAGAAAGCCAAAGGAGCCATTCTAGAACAGAAGGTGGGTCAGGTCGAGAGCTCCTGGCAACGAGAGCAGCAATGAATGCGACATGGATGTTGGAAACAACCCCGTGCATTTCCTGATGACAGGACCCTATTAGCAGGTTCTGGAAGATGCCTATGTGGGTGCTCGAAAAGCTAGCTCTGCCTGAAGCAATGTGCTCAGGCTACGGCTTCAGACACACCACAGCCTTGCTGTAAAGTCCCGACTGTCGCCCGCGTTCTATAAGCTTCGGGTCAGCCTGTGGCGGCGTTCGGTATCATTTTGTACACACACACATCCATTCTTCCAGCTTCCTTCTCGTCCCACACTTTTCCTGTACATCCTTGTGTTGTGTAAGGCAGACAGCATTCATCTAATTCTCCATGCCAATACATGAGGCTTAGATCTTCTTCATGATATTTAATATCTTCACCTTTCACTTGAAATGGAGTTTGTGTGCATCTAAATACATCAACCATTACATTACACACACACACACACACACACACACACAAAAGATTTTATCACACTTGACACAAATCACAACCATTACACATTTTGGTTGTTTCATAATTAACCACCACAGATAATAACTGGGATGGCTAACCTGCTTTGCATATGACGTCTCAAACCTGAGACTTAACATTGGTAGTTTTCTTACAAATAAATATATAGAAGTGTAATGGTTTAGTTAAAGACAAATGTCTCGTGAACATGCTGCTAAATCGCTCTTTGTGAGTTGTTTCCAGATCGCATTCCCACCGTCTTGTAAGCAAAGCGCCCATTCCTCTCCCTTCCTGTTGGTTGCTAACCACCCTGCTCAGCTGAGCCTCCCGCCATCAGTGCGCATGTGCAGGCACAGATCTTCCGTAAGAGGATTGGGACAGTCTTACCTTGATTACAAGGAAGAAGCCGATGCACTGATGTGCCCGGCAAACTACAGAAATTCCAGAGCAGTGTTCAGAGAGACGAGGTCTTTCCCTCGGGCCTTAGTCCAGGTCTGTGTCAGCTTCATGCACGGAACACACATGATTTATTTGGCCTGCATTTTCAATTAAGAGATTTTGAATCAAAAACTCCGGGTTAACGGCATCTCTAGAGGTTCTGTGTATGTAATGTTTTCACGACAGACATTACCGGCAAGAGGCAAGCGTGCTGCCCTTCAGTAAGAGAAGATACCTTTAAGGGGTGTTTGTTAGTCTCACCACTGTTAGTACTTGAACTGAAGAGTTTGAACACTCTACATACAGCCAGACTAAAAAAGACTTCTAAGTGGAATTATATTATGGAATTTTAATATGCTGAATATCACACCATGCCCCTTAAAAAAAAATAGCAGTAATTGCAGTAGGCTTGGTCTCTGAGTTGGTAACTTCTATTCAGTTCTACATCATAAAGACATTTTCCCATAAAACACATACACAAATCTATATAGAATGCTTTGGTGAAATGTACACAGCTACAAGCACTATAATTGCTAATCTATTATTAGAAATATATGTAACATTAAACTTCAAACATGAAATATAGGAATTGTTATTCACATATACTTTCCAACATAATTCAACTTCAAGTTATAGTTAGCTCACTTGGAAAAATAATAGCCAATTAAAATTTTAAATATCTGGCTAGTGATCAGAGGACAGAATTACATTCATTCCGCTAAGTCCAAAGGCATAATTAGGTATATGTCTGTGCACGGTGTCATAACTCTGCAGGCAGTTAGTTATGCAAGACCGTGTAGGAATGCGGGCACGTGAAACAGGAGTCCTGAATTCTTTCCAACTGCCACATAAATACAGTCCTGCAGAATAAAGATGACAAAGCCCTCGGGAGACAATTTGAACAGAGGTTAGAAATATAAGCAAAGCTTTGTCAAAAGAAAGAGGCCCAGGGTTTTATTTTAGCAAATCTTAGTTAAACATATCAAGAGGATTCACGCTAAGGTTTGCAAGTAATATAGAGTTGCTTTAAAGCGTAATGCATGGGCCTTAAGATATCCTCCATAAAGGGATTTATGTAACAAATGAGAAAGAGAATGTTTTCAAGTGTGTTTTATGTCAATGGCTGTGAAGATAAAAGCAAATGTTTCTTTTGCCCTAGTATCTCCTGCCCTGTGAATATTCAAATACAGTAGCAATAGATTCAGTGACTTAAGACTTATGCCGGTATTAGGTGTGTTTTGTTTTGTTTTGTGTGTTTTTCAAGACAGAGTTTCTCTGTGTAAAAACCCTGGCTGTCCTGGAAGTCACCTTGTAGACCAGTCAGTCTTGAACTCACAGAGACCTGCTTGCCTCTGCCTCCAGGCTGCTGGGATGAAAGGAGTGCGCCACAACCACCCGGTTTAACTACTTTTCTTGCTGTGACAACATACCCTGACAAAAGCAACATAAGACAGTAAGAACACAGAGTTCCATGGAACAGTCCCTCATCTTGGGAACGTCATGATGGAAGAGCTTGAGGAAGCTGGTCATGTTGCATCCACAGCCAGAAAACAGGGAGAGAGGGATGCTGGTGATTCGTTTGCTTTCCCCTTTCTGTACACTCCGGGGCCTAAGCCTAAAGAATGACTCAACTCCCCTTTAGGGTGGGACTTTCTACCTCAATTAACATACTCGAAATAATTCCTCATAGGTATTATGTCCTCATACGACAGCTTCTTCAGTAACTCTGGTAGGAAAAAATGGATAGATAATCCATCTGGAAAGGAATAATAATAGAGCCCTAATAGAGCCCTAGCTCTCACCATCTACAAAGAGCAACTTCAAATAGATTTTTTAAAAAAAACTCTTAATGTAACACCTGTGTAGAGAGAATCGTCTTCTGTATTGTACGGATGCATCACCTGTCAGTTAAAAAGCCTGTGGCCTATGGCGTAGGCAGGAAATAGAGGTGGGCCATCCGGGAGAGAGTAAGGGAAGAGCTTCCCAGGAAGATGTGAGGAGACAGACACACGGTACCTGAGCAAAGGTAACCATCCCTGTGGCAGAATACAGGCTAAAACAAGTGGGTGGTTCTCTTTAGTTATGGTCTATTCAGAGTAGAGCCAAGCTATATGGCCAATGTATTTATAAATATATTTCGACTCTGGATCTTATTTCTGGAAGCACAGGGCTGGAAGGAAGAGCCAGGGACTAACATTAACATACCTGAAACTGTGAAACTAAAAAAAAAAGTAAGAAAATCACTTAGGCATAGGCATAGGCATAGGCACAGACTTTATGAATTCAGCAAATAATGTCAAGAATTGGCGAGTGAATTGTGTGAAATTAAAAGGCTTCCGCACAGCAAATGAATAGTTAATTTTGTGGAAAGACAGCCTGCAGAAGCAGAGGGAAAAAATCCTTCATGGCTGTATTCCAGACACAGGGTTGACTTTAGAACAGATAAAGAGCTAAAAGAAATTAATATAAAAATGCCTATCCAAGTCAATAGTGAAATAAACAGGCAGTTCTCAAATGATGACATACAAGTGAGCAGAGAACATATTAAAATTGTTGAACATGTCACTATAAAATGTAAATTAAAACTATATTTTAAAATATCATATTAGTTAAGTAACTCAGACCCAGAAAGACAAACACTGTATGTTTTCTCCCATCAGCGGTTCCTAGCTTCAAACCTTCAGATGTGAGAATGTATCCTGAAGAATCTCTGGAAACCAGCAAAGTACAAAGCGGCCACTGCCTGAGTCGGGGATTGCAGGGAAGCAATAGCAAGGGTATGTGTGGTCTTATCAAGGAAATGAGGAAAAGGAACTCTCATTAGGGATGGGAAAAGGAGATCAATATAGAAGAATGAGAATGAAGGGTAAAAATAACAGCAAGGATGTCTGGAAATATCATAAGGACTATTAACAGTCTATCTTAAAAAAAACTCACAATAGACATACATCTGTGTTTAAATATACATATTATAGTTTAAATGAACTTTTCTCATCTCAAATTGCAATGTTTCCTCAAGACCTTCTAACAAAAACCCCACCATGAGTCATCAGAAGCCTCCTTTTGAGTTGTTGGTCAGAACTATCCAAGAGACTCTCAACACTACAAAGTATTATTTTCCCCTTGGTTGACTGCAGAGGAAGTTAAGAACCTATTGCTAAAGGTGCTATGTGCCTCAGATACAGGGCACAGAGGCCCCTGAAGTGGAACTGACCTGGATGCCTCCTCTCATAGTCTCATAGTCTAGTTCTCATAGCGGCAGAAAAGCTGTGCACACTTTCTAAGGAAAGACACAACAGTTCTGCCAAGCTATAACACCTATGAGCCATAATGATGACCAACATGACATGATAACCCTAAGAGTGCAGTACTGGCACACGTACCATGGTGTTAACCAAGGCTAGCTCATTGGACCTAAGAAGGAAAGCATGCCTGGTACTAAAATCCTAGCCAAGCACCCACAGCCAGGGGAGACGTGCATCTTGGAGGAAGCCCTATAACCACCACTTTGCTAAACCAGCACACTCCCTAACTACATTCTAATAAGATGTGTTCTTATACCCACAGACAAGGGTAGTCTTCACCTGTTGTGAAGGAAACATCTCTTTACAACAGAGAGACCATTACAGAAAACCACAATCAAGCAAAATGCCGAGTTGTTCATCTCAGTCCCAGTGGATACATTGACAAAGCAATCCAGCACCTAAAGTTCAACGGGCTTGATGGAAGAAGGGATAGAAAGATTTTAAGAAGCAAAGATCAGGGAGTTTGCTATGAGACTGTGCCTCCGAGTAGTTTCAGAAGCTACACTCTTAAAGTTTCACCAACATGACTGCCTAACAAATACGACAACAGACATGCCAGCATGAGTGAAAGAAAGCCAAGAGGCCTCAACCCTGCACAAGTAACTACAGGCAACTAAGGAATGCTGAGAATAGGAGAAATAGCCTTCCCCAGGAAGAAGAGCACCAATTGGCTATCCAATACCAAATGATCAGTCCATATATACACATTATACTTGTGTCTGTGTGTGTGTGTGTGTGTGTGTGTGTGTGTGTGTGTGTAACATGTAACAAGTAACATTCTGAGCAGGGAATATTTTATTTTTAGGAAGATACATATATGCATATATGTATGTGGTAACAATTTTAAAAGAGACTAAAAATTTGAAAAAGAGAAAGGAAGGTTATATGGGAGAATTTGGAGTAAGGAAAAGGAAGGAGAAAATGTAATTATATTATGATTTCAAAAATAAAATAATGAAAAGGCACTAGGAAAAATCACATCATAGTATGCGAGTATCAGCTGAATAAAGATATTTTAAACTCGGTTATTGATAAAGGAATGAAGGTAGACTAAGAAGATGCATGTCTCAACAGAGCGCAATGGGACAATAAGATTTTTTTTTTTTGCTTTGTGTTGCATCTATGTTTATTTTTTATTGAATATCGTCTTCATTTACATTGCCAATGGTAAAACCTTTTCCAATATCCCCCTCCCCTAAGACTACCCAACTCCTCCCCCTCCTCCTTCCCCCTGCCTCCATGCATATGCCCCTCCATGCAGCACACTCCCTCCCCCCTCCCCTTGGTTTCCCTTTGTTGGGGCCTCTGTTGAGCCTTTACCTGACCAAGGGCCATTCCTCCCACTGATGCCCAACAAGGCCTTCCTCTGCCACATTTTTAGCTGGAACCATGTGTGCCCCTTGGTTGATGGGAGTCTTGGGGCATCTGGGTGGCCAAAATCATTATTATTCTCATGGGGCTGTAAACCCCTTCAGCTCCTCTGGACCATCCTCGAGCTCCTCCACTGGGGACCCCATGCCAATCCAATAGTTGGTTGTTAGCATCTGCCTCTGTATTTGTAAGGCTCTGGCAGGACTTCTCTGGAGACAACCATGGCATGCTTCTTTTGGTATGCACTTCTTGTCATCCATAAAAGTGTTGGGATTTGGTGACTGTTTATAGGATGAATCCCCAGGTAGGGCAGTCTCTGGGTGGCTTTTACTTCAGTCTCTTCTCCACACATTGTCTCTCTTATTGCTCCTGTAAGTATTTTGTTCCCTTTCTTAGAGGAACCAAAGCACCCTCACTTAAGTCCTTCTTCTTCTTGAGCTTCCTGTGCTTGGTGAATTGTAACTTGTTTATTTTGAGCTTTTGGGCTAACATCTGCTTATTAGTGAGTGCATACCATGTGTGTTCTTTTGTGATTGGGTTGCCTTGCTCAGGATGACACTTTCTAGCTCCATCCATTTGCCGAAGAATTTCATGAATTCATTGTTTTTAATAGCTAAATAGTACTCCATTGTGTGTGTGTGTGTGTGTGTGTGTGTGTGTGTGTGTGTGTGTGTGTATACCATAGTTTCTGTATCCATTCCTCTATTGAGGGGCATCTGGGTTCTTTCCATCTTCTGGCTGTTATAAATAAGGCAGCTATAAACATAGTGGAGCATGTGTCCTTATTACATGTAGGAGCATCTTCTGGATATATGCCCAGGAGTGGTATAGCTGGGTTCTCAGGTAGTACTATGACTAATTTTCTGAGGAATCGCCAAACTGATTTCCAGAGTGGTTTTACCAGCTTGCAATCCCATCAACAATGGAGAAGTGTTTCTTTTTCCCCACATCCTCTCCAGCATCTGCTGCCCCCTGAGTTTTTCATCCTAGCCATTCTGACTGGTGTAAGGTGGAATCTCAGTGTTGTTTTGATTTGCATTTCCCTGATAGAATGCAATAAGATTTTTAAAGACTACATTGAGAGTTTATCTCTCCCCATTCAGAATCATTATCATGGGGAAAGCAAAAAACAACTGTTGGTCAGAATTTAAAGAAATAGAACCCTTATTCATTGCTGGTGAGAATGTAACTGGTATAGTCACCATGAAAGTCAGTGTAAATTTTTCTTTAAAAAATAAAAATAAACTTCCCTGAGACTCAAATATACTCTGGGCATATACCCTATGTCTCAGTATCGCAGAGAGACCTGCACATCTTTGTTTATTATTGTAATAGTCACAATACCCAAGTCATAGAATCAGCCTAGGAATCTGTGATGAATATTCTCTTCGTTGTCTACTTGGACTATATCTAGTTTTAAATCCAAAAATGGAAGGCACACCTGTGAGGAATTTTTCAAATGAGTGGATAAAGAAAATGTGTATATGTATACAATGGAGTTTTATTCAGCCACAGGAAAAAGAGAAATTGTCATTTTTTTGGACAATGGATACAACTGAGGGCAATCCTATTAAGTGAAATAAGCCAGACACAAAAACACAAATCTCGTGTTTTCTCTCATTTGTGGATCCTAGGTTTTATATAAATACGTAAAACCACTTATATGCATATGACATTTACATGGAAGGGACATTTTGGTCAGCTAACTGTCTCCCTGCAGCTTCTGCTTAAGCTTTTAAAATGCCCAGATCTAAAAGCTCACACCTGTGAGTTTTGGTCTTCCTTAAGCAGTTTCTCCGTCAGCGCTCCAGATGTCTTCTGTAGGGCATGGTGGACGTCTAGAGCAGGCTCTGAAACCTGTGATCTCAGGGACTGTGTAAGTAACGGAAGGCTGATCCCAAGAGGTGACTAGGTCTCTGATCATCCACTGAGAATGGGTAAAGGCAAGTGGCCAAAGAGTGCCCCTGTGACCCTTGGTGAACACCTGGAGGACTGTTCTTCCTCTGCACTCAATATCCACTCAAATACAATTTCCAGGGTCCCACTCCTCAGTCTTTTCACAGCAGGGAATCACCCTGCCTCGTCTGCACTATATACCCCACTGCTAGCCACCAATACCACTCCCCTTGATCAACACCACAGCCTTCTGGCTTCCCACCTGAGGTGCTCCCTTTCCCATTATAATACCCTCTGCTGGCAAGTTCTTCCCTTTGGCATCTTGGTGCTCACTCCCCACCCACCAGAGCTTGTTCAAATGCCACTTTACTCATGATGCCTACCCTGACTCT
Source organism: Apodemus agrarius (assembly GCA_964023405.1). Classification (NCBI taxonomy): domain Eukaryota; kingdom Metazoa; phylum Chordata; class Mammalia; order Rodentia; family Muridae; genus Apodemus; species Apodemus agrarius. The sequence continues at coordinate 100,523,007 of OZ030007.1, read as the reverse complement.
TCTTAAAAGTGTAATGCACACCCATTCACATAAGTAACTTTGGGGCCATTTCTCTAGTTCATTTGTCTCTACTGTGCAATATAACATATTTTTCTCATCTGTTTATTACCTGTCTCAATACAATGTCAGCTCTACATGACCAAAGATTTTGCCCATATTGTTCACTGCTATATTCCTAGTGTCTAAAGCAGCCCCTGGCATGTAGTAGATGTTTAATAAACCTTTGCCAAATGAAGGAGTGGATGAATGAATAAAGGGGTGACCCTTTCTCTTAAAGAGCTAAGGAGCCCTCTGTATGATGCAAAGCTAGACATAACTCTTGGCCTCGAGATGCTGAAACAGTCATTTAATGGTTGTACCAGTGACATATGTGTGTGTGTGTGTGTATACACATATATATACATATGTATGTATATATATATTGTTATTAAGATGACTTGGAAGCATTGGTACATAGTAGTGGGTTGGGGTGAGATAGATTTAATACTGCAAACTCTTCGAGAGCTATGGATATTCAAACATAGGGCAATGAGGGCATAATGCCACAGGGGAAAGGTCACAGTTACAAGCCATTTTCAGTTTCCTTGTTTTAGAATAGGCATGCCCTGAAGCCCTCCCAGGACTTCATAACCCTCTCAGTTGATAAGGCAGTCCAAGTCTTCTCAAGAAATTGTCTGGAGAACTGGGACAGATGGGCAGCCGGGCTGAATCAGCGAGGTGATTGTCCTGTGCTTCCTTTCGTGGGCTTAAAGAAAATTATTCTCTGTTAATAAGAAATGCATGTTTTTTGTTTAAAATCAGACTACGCTGTTTATTTTATTCTTTGCAATAATAACATTTAAAACACTTTTAGAATCGTCACACTTCTCAGTTTCCCACTGTTCATAGCCACAATTAGTCAAGAAACTCACCAAAAATAAAGTTCATTTTCATGAACATGTTCAAAATATATTAAAATTATCTTTTCTCCTGGCCTCCATGTTGACAAAATATTTCCCACTCTTCTCCGTTTGGCTTTTTACATGGAGGGTTTTGGATGTTGTTTGTTTGTTTGTTTTTTGTGATGAGACAACTTCATGAAAGACATTTTAAAAAGAGTTTAAGGTTGAAGAACAAAGACAGAGTCCTTGATCCTAGGGACTAATTCAATTTCTTCTCAAATAGAGTGAAACTTCTGGAGATGAGATGGTCAATGATAGCTTATAGACTCATGAGCCTAAGTATGTGTCTACAACATCTGCAACAGACAGAACTTAAATGGAAAAAAATATGACTTTTTCCACTTTTTGTGAGGAGAATAGAATTCTTCTGCTAGTGCTGAACCAGCAAACACTAGAGTAGATGGAATGGTAAAAGCAGAAAAGTATGGAAAAAAAGAACAGATCACAGGTAGAGTCCCAAGGGCCAATGCTGTCCTCTGCCTCCACCACTGTGCCCAGGCACTCGGCAGCTGGCCCTTTCTCATCCCACTCGGAGACAGAGCCTCAGCAAAGCTGCTTTACCACTGCTAATCTGCCTATGTAAATGAGGATATTTAAATATGATGTTCTCAACAATTTTACGCTTTGTTCTAAGCTCAAAATAAAGCTTCCCAGGTGTTCTTTTATAAATAGAACTATGTGGATTTCAACAAACCTTCATACAATTCATGGCAACTAAGACGCCAGAGTTTCTTCTCCAGGTGTAACTAATTCTAATGCCTTGTGAAGGAATAAACTAGGGGAGGGAGTTAGCACATCACCACACGTTTTCTTCTTAGAGACATGCATCAATTTTGACTTGGCAATCACCTCGTCAGATGAACAGGACTCTGAAAGCCACTGCACGTTGTCTGCTGTCGTTTGTTTGCTGTGAGACTTCCTATGAGCTGAGACTGGTTTTCGCCCATGCCTTTGGCAAGCAACTCAAATGAGGCTCACAACATGACAGCGCTAATCTCATGGTTGAAATATTAAAACCTCACACATGGAAGACTTATTTTTAATAAGATCAATCACAGTGGACATTAGTTACCCTCCCCAATTAAAATCCACTTCCCTTGCAAGCAATTTATTAAGAAGTCTGCCTACTACAAATGCAAATTAGTGTGATAGATTTTCTGACCCAGTTAGGATGGACAACTGCTGCCTAGTCCCAAACTCTAGTTTTTCTGTCACATCAAAAATTCCTTATTAGCATCCAGTTGACACTAGGCAAAAAAGAAAGAGTATTTCAATAGTTTATAAAATAGATACACCAAAGAATACACATGCACACAAGCCTGCATACATGCACAAACCTACACATGCACACCAAAACTGTCTCTCTTGTAATCTCCTCCCAAAGTTTGACTAGCCTTCCATGTTTTGAGGAAAGGTTTTGTGGGCCACACCAGTCACTGAATGCCCCACCTCAGCCTTAGAATGCCCCCACCCCAGCCTCAGAATGCCCACCTCAGCCTCAGAATGCCCCAACCCAGTCTCAGAATGACCCAGCCAAACCTCAGAATATAACCATATTGATAAGCAATTACTTCTTCTTTTCTTTAAATGAATAAAATTTGAACAATAACTAAAGTGACCAATGAAGGTATAAGTTCAAGACATAAATTAACAGCTAGGTTGGAAGTAAGACGGTGACATTTGAGCTGGGTGTAAAACATCACCCATCTCTGCCCACTTCCTCCTACTTTCTTGCAAGTGGAAGACAGTCTCAAGTCATTCACACCCTGGACTTGCCTCTCCCACTTTCCTTCCACAACTGGGGCAGCTGCTCCGAATTCAGGAGCTCCTCTGCTTGCCTGACTGTATCATGAGGCCGGTTCTATTACCCTTCTCATTATCCCAACCTCACGTGCCTGTCCATCCTCCGCCCCCGCCCCCAGCATATGGCTGGCCTCTTCCTGCCTCCCAGTCTTTGTCTCGGACAGCCCTCTGATGCCTAGCAACATCCATCTCTGCCCATGGAGGCTCCCACTTCTCTATGACACACTTGAACAGATTCGCTCGGCACTTCATTCTGTTACGGCCCTCAGAGGGCTCCATGGAAGAAGAGGAATGAGTTAGCAGGTTAACAGAAATCCATTTTCTGCTTTCTTAAACACATCCAGCTCACACTGGGGATGGAGGCTCACACTGCCCCACTCTGTGTGCACTGCGCCAAAGAGGCCTTTAATGTCTCTGTCTATGTCTTATATGGAGGCACTACATTGCCCAGTATAATAGCAGACTCTGATCACAGGAGAGAAGAGAACAGGAGGTTAAAATGCATGTGTAAAGTGTCAGAAACACTAATTGATGTTCTCCAGGGAGTAGTGACCTTCAACATGACAACAGTCAAAAGTCTACCTCTTATAAATCCCAAGACAGGAAACCTCCCCAAATTGTTCATTGGCAAGTACTACCAAGTTGGAATTTGTATATTAACTTATAGCACATACACTTGTCTTTACCACAGGAGAACATAAAAGATTTCAAACTTTTAATGAAGGTTGGATATGTTTAATTAATAAAACTTTATGCAATTATTTTTTAACTAACACTCATGAGAATCGAACATTACCTATAGTGATACATTATTATTTAAAATGCAAGTATGCAGACATACTAGGGAATAGCCACACTAATTACTCACTATAACCATTAACATGGTTCTTGGAGATGTTTCCTGCAGTTCCCACCACCTGGGAGAGCCATCTGCTTTTTTTTTTTTTTTTTTTTCTGACAATGTCAGGTCATTATAGCCTGAAAAACCCAACTAAATTTTCACTTTTTGCAAGAAATCTTCCAGCCCAATCAGCAGCCTGCACAGGGATGGGCTTGTAATCATATTCTCTGTGTGCAAACAGTCTTCTCTGCTTTCTTCTTTTTGCTTGGTAATACACAGTGTGCACTAAAAGCTAAATAGCCTACTGCCGAGACAGCACGCCTATAGAAACTGATGGGTCAGTGGGAAAAAATTGAACTATCCATTAATCAGCAGAACAATATATGTGTTTGGCAACTTGATCCAGAAATGTATGTCCTCGAGGTTAAGTCAACAAACAATATTCTCTTTGCCCACCAGTAAAGATTCAGATTTGGAGAAGTAAAATAAAAATCCAGGCTCCTCATGACCATCAACTGAGCATTGATTCATCTTACAAGTCTCTTTCAAAAGCATTTTCCTTGCTTTGGGTTTTATTTTTTAACTTAAAGCATAATATCAAATCAAAAGAGAGGATGAAGGGACCAAAGTCTCATGAATGAAATGAGTGTTCCCACTCACAGGCATTATTTCAATGAAGAGGGTTAAAAGAGACACCGGAAAATCTGTTCCGTAAACTGGGTCAATCAGGCAATTTTGAATTATACACAGAGGGACAGAATATTAAGCCAAACGAAAGCATTGTTTTTCCTTAATACGCATCATGTTTGCGTTCTCTAGCTGATTATTCTGTAATTGACAGCAAAGCTGTAAGTGGCTCTGAGGATTGCTACCTGTCTCACAAGATTGCCTCTTTGTGAAGCAGCATAATCAGATGGAAATGGAGAAAAATCTCTGTCAGAGATTTCTTTCCATAGGCAAGATGCTGCTTTATTTCTAAGTGTCTTTTGGCTGTTGACTATTTTATAATCATTGGCATAAATATAAAAATGGTAAACAATGTTTATTGTTTGCATGCAAGTGAGTTTGCACTGGGGCCTTTTACTGCCGTCATTGCCGGTGCAATCTCAAGAACGTAATAGGCAATCAGAGAGTGATTTATCTGACCCGTTAGTGAGAAAGAACCGAGAGAAATCTAAGCATCATTTGGCTCACTTGTGTGCACACTGAAAATGCAAAACAGTGAATTATCTGAGCTTTGTTTAGAACACTGTATGCTATGAACATATTTAGTATTTGAAAGTTTGTTTTTATTGCTGATCTTAATTTTCTTTGTTCAGTCAGAGGAAGAAATATAGAAGCAAAGTATAATAGTTCCCAAACTTCAAGGCAACAGACATACCAGAAAAGTAGTTCCCTGGGGTTTCTAGGGTAATGTGTGCTATTTCCACTGTCATGACTGAATTCCAGCGAGGGTAATTACAGCAGTCTATGCCACCCATAGGGAATGCTCCAGTGGCCTGAGCAGGCTCTCAGAGCCCTTTGTTCCCTTGAAGAAACTAATGGTCAGGGCTCCGCTAAGCAGCTGTCATGAGGTTACATGGCAAGTGTGAATGAAGAGAGGTATAAAGTCACCAAACGAATTCCAATCACAAAATGCATGTTTTGAGTGTAAGCCACACTTTCAGTATGCACTTACCTGAAAAATCCACCTAAGGTGGTGTCCTAACATCTAAAGCAGTAAGTGGATATTTGCTGGTTAGTATAGCAGTTATTGCACCATAATTTCCATGCCCATCTGTACTGGCTGGTTTTGTGTGTCAACTTGACACAAGCTGGAGTTATCACAGAGATAGGAGCTTCAGTTGGGGAAATGCCTCTATGAGATCCAGCTGTGTGGCATTTTCTCAATTAGTGATCAAGGGGGGAGGGCCCCTTGTGGGTGGTGCCATCCCTAGGCTGGTATTCTTGGGTTCTATAAGAGAGCAGGCTGAGCAAGCCAGGGAAAGCAAGCCAGTAAGGAACATCCCTCCATGGCCTCTGCATCAGCTCCTGCTTCCTGACCTGCTTGAGTTCCAGTCCTGACTTCCTTTAGTGATGAACAGCAGTGTGGAAGTGTAAGCTCAATAAACCCTTTCTTCCCCCAACTTGCTTCGTGATCATGATGTTTGTGCAGGAATAGAAACCCTGACTAAGACACCACCCGTGGGGTCATGATCTAATAAATAGAATGGACATTATCCAAATGGCACAAATGAATGCCCAAACCACACGGAGGTGGCAGTAGAGAATGGGCCTTGAGTCCAAGCCTGGGCAGATGAGGGAATCCAGCTGAGGTAGTACAGAGGTGCAGGTCGCAGGTGCACAGTTGCCACAGCGAGAGACACAGCATGTGACAGAGTGTGGAGGATGTGTCACCAGAGGCAAAGGTGAAGGAAAACAATGTATAAGAGGAGGAGGTATGGCAGGCAGAAGCAAGCTATCCTGAACCCCGTAGGGCGAAGCCATTCTGACAAAACTTTGTGTTCCTGCAAAGTTTTGACCTTGAGTTTTAGTGATGAAACACTTTAACACACTCTTTTGTTTTCTTTTAATAATACCCAGTTAGGCAATTATAATATGGAGAGGGTAGATTTCATAAGATCCCCAAGTTCACAGCCATACATTGCTTGAAGGGAATTCCCACCTCCAAGGGCCCAATTCCTCCATCTTTCATTAACATTATGCTTGTATCTTACCTCTGACATGCAGTCCTGCATGGAGCAATTTTGTCAGAGTTTCAAGGTATCAATGAGGCTTGTCCCTTCAGATTGGCAATGGCTTCTCCAAGCCACAGTTAAAAATGCATGGTCTTTAGTGAGCATAGAGCTTTCTGTCAATTCAGAGAAGAAGGAATGCAACTCTTAGCTTTTAAATTTCTTATTTAAGTCAAGAATTTCCCAGACATGATACATCAATACACTTTTTGAGGAGAGCCTGTGGTTAGCAATTTTGTTAATTCTGGACTCAGAAAGTTCACACTCAACTTCCCTAGCAAAAGTGTTTCCTCCTCCTCCCTGAGACTGCAAGGGTTTTTATTGTCTCTGTTCTTCACACATTCTTGTCAGTTGCAATGGTTGAAGATGAGATACTGGCCTGGAGAATCTTTTCTTTCCAAAATGTGAATTCTGTTTCTTTTATTTTTCAAGAATTCTTCCTTTGCAATATTGCAACCTTTCTTAGAGATGTTTGGGTTACTGTACTAGTCAATAAACATCAGCTTCTTTCTAGGACAAAATGATCTGTCCTTGCTTCTCCAAAATAAAAGAAGCACCTTTGGTCATGTCAAGAGATGAACTACATAAGCATTTGTTTGTGGAGTTGGGAAGGGAAGCTATGGAAGATTTGTTGTGGCTATAGTGACAGACACAATCCCCATTCCACACACTTTCACTCAGTAGATGTTAACTTCTTCTCAAATCTCAACAGTCACCAAAGGGAAGCTGTCTTCCTCACCAGGTCACAGAGGCTGTCTGTATGTGCTTCCCGAGGTTGTCCTGGGTGTCAGTATTCATTCATGAGGTAGGAAAATAAAGAAGTATAGTGTTGTGGGGCAGAGTTTGATGGCCATGCCCTGGGATGTTGTTGTATGTATCACCTGCCACATTTCACGAATCAGAATCATGACACCAAATTTCACGAATCACCCATAGCTTGAGAGGGGAAATGGGGCGTGTGGTCATACGGCACAATGCTGCAGGCATTCACAGTCTCTGGACAAGAAGAATTTGAATTTTTTCTTTTCTAAAGCTTATGCTTTGAAATACAGAGAAAACACAATCCGCATCTTAACATGGAAACCAGTTTTTTATGTCTAAAAGTACTGCTGACTCCTCACCCTGATCAATGAGTTTTCCTCTGGCAGGAAGTAGCCTGCTGGTAGTGTATCCTCCTGATCAGCACAGAAGCAAACACAGCTCCTCCTCACTGGTTTAAGTCCCATTTTCTTCAACTACTAACTAAGTATAGCATTTCTCTAGTATATCTAAAATAGGAGTGTTTCATAAGAGAGATGATGAAAATATAGTATAAGGACAAGGGACAAACAACTATATAATATCTTATATGTACAATATAGTAGATTTTTTAATATCCAATGATCCTTTTTTAATTTTCCTTCCTATTAAAAATCTCTGAAGTTTCTTCTGGAAGTTGATGGGAACAAATGCAGAGATCTATAGCCAATTATTAGATGGAACTCAGGAAACTGCTGAAGAGGTGGAGGATGCATTGTAGGAACCAGAGAGGTCAAGGAGACCAATCATGGAGCCTACATGGGTCTACACCAGGTCCTCTACATACAGGCTGTGTTGTTTGTCTTAGGGTGTTTGTAGAACTCCTAACAGTGGAAGTGGGGATATCTCTGACTCATTTCCCTGCTCTCGGGACCCTTTGCCTCCTACTCGGTTGCCTCATCCAGACTTGATTTAAGGGTTTGTGCCTAGTCTTGTTGCATCGTGTTATGTTGTATTCAGTTGCTATTCCTGGGAAGCCTGGAAATGGAGGAGGAGCATCGAATCTGGTAAGAGGGAATTGGGTAAGGGACCTGGAAGTGGGGGAAAGAGGGAGGGTGTGGTTGGGGTATATTGTATGAAAAAAGATAAAGATAAAGAGAAAGAGAAAGAGAAAGAGAAAGAGAAAGAGAAAGAGAAAGAGAAAGAGAAAGAGAAAGAGAAAGAGAAAGAGAAAGATAAAGATAAAGATAAAGATAAAGATAAAGATAAAGATAAAGATAAAGATAAAGATAAAGAAAGATAAAGATAAAGATAAAGATAAAGATAAAGATAAAGAAAAAATTCTCAGACTTCGCAATCACTCACTAGTCATCCCTCTCCAGTCATAGTCAACTAAGGTAGAGTTGTGTAGTTGGTGGAGGGACCCCTAACTTTTTGAAAATCTCTTCAGGACACTGTTCCAATTGTACAAGTAGGGCAGACTTACTCCTGCCTGTCGACTCAGCTGTGTTGCTATTATGACCCAATGTGTTCCCAAGCAGTAGCTCTTAGGGCATGCTTGCAGGTACCTCTTACTCTTGCATCTCCTCTAAGCACACTTGTGGTCCTCTATTTCTAAGCCATTGTCTTGGACAAGACTCCATTCTGCTATTTCTGTCTTCTTGCTATAAGACTAAGACTCCCCTAAGTTAGCCTTACCCTCCTTGACGGCCTCGGGGTATTTCAGTGAAGACTAGTGTAATAATACCTGTATTTTAAGTAATTGTAGTAGGCATCTACAATTTTTGGCTACCATGTTGGACAGCAAAGTCTGTTCCCATCATCACTGAAATTTTAATTAGTCATCACAGGGGCAGAAACTAGTTCAACCTAGTCTCTTCTACAATATTTTATTAGATCAATCCACTTTTCAAATTGCATTCTACCCTCCACATCGACACCTTTTGTTTTTTCGGTTGTCGGTTACTCACCCTCACAACCACTCATTCACCATGACACATCATTCTTTCATAAGATGGAGGAGCCAAAATCAAAGGAGGAGAAGGAGGTGTGCAAACTTTACCTTTGCCCCCAAATAATTATCTGGATTTAGATGTGAATTAGACAACCACCCTTCATAACGCTCTTAAAGACAGCTATATTGTTAGGTCTGTTTATGCTCTTCCCAACTTCCAATCTCAATCTGCAACACCAAGATACCTAACTTAGTCCGTGTTTTCTTGCTGTGAAGAGATACTATGACAGTGACAACTCATTAAAAATGCATTTAATTGGAATTTATTTAAGTTTCAGAAGTTTAGTCTATTCTTGTCATGGCGGGAAGCATGATAGCATACAGGCAGACATGGTACTAAAGAAGTAGCCGAGAGTTCAACATCCAGAATGACAGCCAGCCAGGGAGTAGCCACAGAGCCTGGAATGGACTTCTGAAACCTCAAAATCCCATGCCCTGTGACACACTTCCTTCAACAAGGCCCCACCTCCTATTCCTTCTTAAGTAGAACCACTCGCAGATGACAATGCATTCAAATATAGGAGCCTGTGAGGGCCACAACAATACCCACAACCCTCTAAAATCCCCTTCATATAAATAAAAAGAAAGAATAACTTCAGCTCTGAGTATCTAATTACAACCCAGTTACAACAAAACAGAGACTAGACCATTCTGAGGACATAGAGAAGCATGATAAGAGAAAAGACAATTGTCCCTCCATATGTCCCATACAGGGCATTAAAGGGAAAGGAAGGAGATAAACCAGAGAGGGAAAGTCAGGTTGAGCTGGTGGCATCACCTACAGTGAGCCAAGCCAATATCCTCTCAGGGCTTTTGTGAGCCCAGTGTTAAACAGTCATTGTTTTAGAGTTAATTATATAAATTTACAATTAAGTAAATCAAATTAAAACTTAAGATAATAGAGACATAAAATTCTTCTCTTTCTAATTATTTTACTATCTCTTAGGTTGCAGGCTTACTTGCATTCTTATGTGTGGGTGGCAGCAATCAATTTTGTTGCCATGCACCTTTGCCCAAGACCGTGAACCATGTTCATAGTTTGACATTGAGCACAAACAGTGCTTAGGTAGGACTTTTTACAAAAGGGCTCAGGAAATAATTGCAAGAACTGGCAAATGGGAATTCACAAAATTTAATAGCTTCTGTGTGGCAAATGAACCAATCAGTAGAGTGAAAAGAAAGGTTACATGTTGGGAGAAAATCTTTGTCAGCTGTGTATTACAAAGGGGGCTAATATCTAAAATCTATAGACAACTGCAAAGATCAAACACCATGTAAACAAATCATCTAGTCCAAATGAATTAATCAGAAAGTTCTCAAAAGAATAAGTTCAAATGATCAGGAAATCTTCCCATTAGAGAAATGCACATTAAAAATACTTTGAAGTTCATCTAACACAGAACGGCCATCATCAAGAAAACCAGTGACAGCAGATGCTTTTAAGGACATAAGAAAAGAGGACCCTTACTTGCTGCTCATGGAAATGCAAACTGATACGTGTACTACGGAAGTCAGTGTTGTAGTTCCTAAGAAAACTAAAAATAGAACTACCCTAAGATACAGCTATACCACTCCAGAAGTTGTATACATACTCAAAGGAAGCAAATTCTGCATTCAACAGACACTTGCACATCCATGTTCACTGTAGCACATCTAGTTTGTAAGTCACACTCGCCAGGAAATGGAACCAGCCTAGATGCCTACTAGTAGGAAAATGGATAAAGAAAATGTAGTATATGTACACAATGAAATTTTATTCACCCTTCACACAATGAAGAATTACATCATTTGTACACAAATAAATATAACTGAAGGTAATTTGTAAGGAAAGTAAACCAAAATTAGGAAGAAAATATTGCATGTTTCTTCATGGAACTTAGATTTTCAAAAAATATATATAATATATATTTATATTTAATATGATATACTTATATAATATATATTTAGTATAATATAAAATCTAAATACATTTAAATTATATATGATATATAATTTTAAAATCTATAATCTTAAATAGAGATTTAAATATATGTGTGTATATTTATGTATGTAGATACATAAATATATTTACACACATGATACAAAATAGATTGTATATGGGGCAGGAATAAAACCTAAAAGGTATGTATGGGAGGGGATTAAGAAAGGTAATAAGAGAGATATTGCAAGTTTTCTCTGATGTAGATGCTAGATTCAGCTACACATACAACAAAAAGAAAGCAGGACTCTTGTGGCTAGACTAGCAAGCTTTGTATCAGGCTAGACCCAGTCTGCTTGCTCATCCAACCTTAACTTCAATGGACTGCACAATACTGCTGATGCTCCTTCTCAGTCCTTTCCATTACCTGGGTCCAGATGACAAACTACAGATAGGACTTCTCTATCAGGGAGGCTAGACTACATATAAAAATTCTGCATGATGTCCAGCATAAGATGAATTTCTGTGTTACGTTTACACTTCCAAAATGTATTTTTGTAAAACTATAGTGAGATCTCCATAGGACATAAAACAGATTAGCCATTCAAATTGTTTGCTGGTTTGCCTTTTGTTGTTTGAAACTGGGTCTCTCTATGTAGCCCAGGGCTGATGCTCAACCCCAGATCCTCTTCCCTCAGACTTCCAAATGTTAGAATTTCAGGCATGCTCTTCCAGCCCTGACAACTGTTAAAAGTTTTGAACAACTTGAAGAATAGTAACAAATGTCATTAATGAATATCCATCCTATATTAAAAATAGCAAATGTCGTTAACAAATACACATCATCTGTGAGGACCCACTTGAAGTGGTGCCGAGCACTGAGGACAACAATCACAGACTCGGTTAACTCCCAACACACGTTGTAAACGTCCTTTCTCCTGGCCTGATCTATACACTTGCCCAGGATCAAAGGACATTAGCCAGGGTGACAAAGGAAACGACCAGCAGTTGTGAGGAATCCAGAACCCCATGTGCACAGGCACCTGACTGCAGTGATTACTGCAAGATCCCTTGGATTTGAAAAAAAGAAGACACAACGCAAGCAGGGAATGCTAAGTTAGGCAGTCCAAGTGGCAGCCAATATCATTGAGAAAAGAAGGGAATTTTCAGGATACACATACAAACCACACACATACAAAAAAAAACACATTTATGCAGATCTGCCTATATTCCAAATGGAATTTTTCATTGTTTTGATAGTCAATAACACAAGTCAATTTTCAAAAATAAGCAATTAATTTAGTGCCTACATCTAACAATCTTTGTTTCATGTGAAATTTTTAATGCGTACAAATCAACCATATTAGAACATCAATGAAGCAAAAATAAGAAAAAATAAATTTAAAATGGGGAAATAGTAAATGTCTTATCATTATTTGGGTACAGAAAAATCCGTTTACCTGGAATGAACTCTGATTGGGTCAAAGGATGGTGGAAGATGTTAATGTTTGGGCAAAATTATGCAACTTTCATTGGTACATTTTTCTGCCCTTCTCCCTTCATACATCTTGTCTAAACTGACAGAGCCTTGAGACTAAATATACAGTCTTACATGTCTTCGCAATGTCTGCACAGCATGGGTCTACATGGGACCAGCTTAATAATGAATCCCAATTTAGCTTATTGCAATTCAATTTTATCTTACACATTTTTCTCCTCTGGTTGCTTTTTAAAAATTCTACTTCTTTATTTCTACTTGTTGTAGATAATAAAAGGGAAGAACATTTGACCACACTATGACATCACACACACTGGAACCAACAGAAAACAAAAATATATGTTTGTGTTTGCTGGAAATCTCAGGTGAAAACTCTAATACTGAAGAGATAGTTTCAAGTCAGAAAAAAAAGCGTTTGTTCATGGCATTCTAAAGTAATGGGAATTCCTTTACAGAAATCTGTCATCATCCATCTGTCATCTATCTGTCTTCTTATATTTATAAAAGATATTAGATTAAGTTATATATGCCTTATATTCTTATATTAATAGATACGAGATATAGATTGGTAATAGCTAAAAAGAAGATATATATCTATATAGACAGGTGGGTGGTAGATGATGGATAGATAGGTAGATAGATAGATAGATAGATAGGTAGATAGATAGATAGATAGATAGATAGATAGATAGATATATGATAGATAGGTTCTAGCTTTCTCTTTCCTCATAAGAATTCCTGAGGTATAAGTATACTATTTCAAAGAAGAAACTCAAAATAGCATCACATTCACCCTTTTCTAGGGTCACCTCTACCTTTTTCTGTTTCTCGACTTTTAATTGGGCCTGTGCTATAGAGTAAGGTATTTTCAAAGGAGCACAGAGCATCACATTTCTCCTCAGTTGTCAGTGCCTTGACAATTTTTCATTCCCATCATTTTAGAAATGAATGAGAAGTCTTCTTACCCACAGGAATTTCTCCACCTGCTACCAGAAATAAGGTAATTAAGGGTTAGATTCTCCTAGGAGCGCATTCAGAGATCTTTAGACTCTGAAAATTAGATTCCCACTCAGTTCCAGACTTCAGCCCTCCTCTGCTGGCCCCTCCTGCAGCCAGCTGTGGCCAGTTCATTTGTACGATGTCCCTGAAATGAGACCAAGAAGGTCTCAAAAACCACATCCTGGGAAGTGTTTATTTCAAAATTTGTAAAGAACCAAATTCATCTGATATTTACCCTAGACCAATTGGAATGTGGATAAAAGACATGAGTTACTATAACCGATCTTTGCTCCTTTGTGGTTTCTTCTTTTTCCCACATATTATCTCCTCCACCCCAGCCAGCCCCGCTATCATCCTATAATTAGATGGGAGAGAAAGAAAGATAGAGGGGAGAAAACGATCTCTGAATGTAATGTCTTTCTTCTTGTTTCTTCTTTGAGCACAACTACTAACAAACTACAACCAGCACCACCACTACCACCAATACCAACAGCCCCCCACCCCCGCCTACTGAGGCTCACTTATACACCCTCTGAAGAGGTCACAGAGTTCTAAACATCACACAATTGCTGAAACTGTCTGCAGCTGGCAAAGCCATGTCTCTGCTAGAGCACTTGGGAAGTCATGGTGAGCTGCTGTGGCGGTCCTGAGCGGCCCCATATCCCCACACCTGGAATGAAAAACAAAACAAAACAACCACATGCTTCTCACTACAAGTTGCCTTTTCTGTTCAAGAATGGGAGAGGCAGAAGAGCACAAAGTGTGGGTCTTGCTGTGTGAGCCTGTGCAAATGTCTTGGACATCAGGTTTTGTATTTAGTAGAGAAGCTAGACAAACCCATCTGATTTTCCTTTGGGACTTGTGCAACAAAGAAACTCTTTCAGCTACCTCGAACCCTCTGTTGGCTGGGTATATCCTCAGAGTTCAATCTAGAAACAAAGTCTAATTTGCTCTTTTTTTGTGATACCTTATTTGGGCCAGAGGACGGCTTATGTCACGGTAAGCATGAGAGTAAGCAGGTCAGAGGACAACTGTAGAGCTGATGCTCTCCGCCCACCTGTGGGTCCTGGGGATCGAACTCATCATTGTGCTTAGCCTCAAGCACCTTTAGCCTCTGAGCCATTTCATCCACCCCATTCTTTTATTTCTTGAGAAAAACTGTTGATAGTTCTGCAAGTAATTCCAGGTGTCTGTGTATGCAGTCCTTTCCTTGTTTTAATTCAGAAATGCTCTTTTACAAATTTAGATATTTTCAAATTTTCCCCATTTATTTTTTGCTGCCTGTAGAATGATGACCTTCACTTATGAATGGTCATATGTCACCACTGAGTTCTGAACCTCATTACAGTGGTATTCTTAGATGGACACTCACCTTCACCACATACTGCCGAACTATTTCTATGCATCATATCTTCAAACACTAGATATACACATAGAATAATATGAAGTCCCTAAGTCCAGTCCACCTATCAAATTGTACTCGGTATAGAGTGGGCACGTCTCCTACTTCCAAGACCATCACAGCTGAGCTGCATTTTGTAAAAAGCATTGTGAGCTGAATCACCTAGCTGCTTTCATTAGTGTATAACAATTGTGCATGCATATGAGTTGCAGTGTAATTTGACACAATAATTCATGCAGGATGGAATCAGAGTGTGGAGTGCTCTGTTCCTTAAACACTTACCAGTCATTTGTGCTGGAAACTTTTAACTCCTCTCTTTATATGATTTTGGCACAGTCAGCCTACGGTTAAAACTTGCCCTTCTATGGCACAGCACAGAGGAAGCCATTATCCAGTCTGCCCGCCTCCAGCCCCTAGAAACCACTAGTCTTCCTGCTTCTTTGAAATCAACTCATTTTAGATTTCATATATGAGTGAAGTCGTGTGCATATGTCTTTCAGTGCCTGGCTTACTTCACTTTCCATAATCATATTCAGTTTTATCCGTGTTGCCATGTCTCTAAAAATGACAGGATGACAGTGTATCCTTTAATGGATGAATAATATTCATATATGTTTTGTCTGTATCTATTCATCCACCAGTGGACACGTTGGTTAATTCATACTCTGGCTACTGTGAATTGTGTTGGGATAAACACTGAAGCATAGGTATTTCTTTGTCATACAGATATTTTTAACTGTAGACCAAGTGGTAGGGTAGCTTTTCCTATAATTGTCTATTTTATCTGCTGCTTTCCTCAGTGGTTGTGCTAGCTAGCTTCCGTTCATAACCTCAGTACACCCAGTACTTGTTTGACTATAGACTTTCTGTCTAGGATGAGACCACATCTTATTTTGGTTTGAATTTGCATCTTCCTGATGTGAGTGATAGTGAGCTTTGTTTTTTGTTTTGTTTTGTTTTGTTTTTTTCATATACTTTTTGGCCATTTGGATGTCTCTTTTTTGGAAATGTCTTTTCAGAAAAATCTGTTTAAATTGTTTTGTTGGTCTGCTTTTCTCTGTCTTTCTGTCTTTCTCTGTCTCTGTTTCTCTCTCTCTCTCTCTCTCTCTCTCTCTCTCTCTCTCTCTCTCCCTCCCTTCCTCTCCTGTTTTGTATCTCTCATTTTCCTCCTCTCTCTAATATCTCCCCTACCTGCCCTCTGGCTCTCTCCTTCCCTCATGGACAACCCAACTATGTTTGACCCTATGTTTCTTCAGAAAGGCAAACAGACTGTCTTAGTCAGGGTTTCTATTCCTGCACAAACATCACAACCAAGAAGCAAGTTGGGAAGGAAATGGTTTATTTAGCTTACATTTTCATGTTGCTGTTCATCACTAAAGGAAGTCAGGACTGAAACTCAAGGTCAGAAAGCAGGAGCTGATGCAGAGGCCATGGAGGGATGTTTCTTACTGGCTTGCTTCCCCTGGCTTGCTCAACCTGTTCTCTTATAGAACCCAAGACTACCAGCCCAGGGATGGCACCACCCACAACAGGCCCTCCCCCCTTGATCACTAATTAAGAAAATGCCCTACAGCTGGATCTCATGGAGACGTTTCTTACCTGAAGCTCCTTTCTCTGTGATAACTCCAGCTTGTGTCAAGTTGACACACAAAATAAGCCAGTTCACATCTTGTGAACAATGGCCTAAGCCTGATAGCTTAAGAGGGGAGTTATTTATTCCAATGAATCCCAACCACTGGGGATAGCTTTGAAATGTTCTTCCTGCCCTTGGATGTGTGAATTTTCACTGTGGGAAGGTCTATTTGGTACACTTTCCCAGCAGTGTAAGAAAAGCAGCCAATGCATTTTAGCATTTAACCAAGTGCAAAATTGGAGGCCCAAACTAGTAATATGATACAAAAAAATATTTTCAGAAAATTTGCACTATACTTTACTGCACACAGGACCTTTGTATCAAGGGGACATAGATTTTTCTTAACCATCTAGTTAATTTTCAGAGAGCACAGACAGCACTTAAATAGTTTAACAAGACCACCCTGGCAACACTGTGTCTCAGCTGTAGCTCGTGTCTAGAGGAAAAGTGAGAGGCCCGACTTCTCGAAACTCATAGGAGGCTAGGAAAGTTTTGCAACAGCGCTTTCTTTTGCTTACGCAGAAAGTACAAGTACAGATGACTGAACGAAAAGAAAAGGAAATATAGTTTGTGTAAACATTTACATTTAATTTTGTCTTAATTTCTTGAGGCCCCATTATGTGTGTATCAAGGCGCGTAACAGCTTTAAGTTAACAATACAACAATGCATCATTAAATGCACACCAGATGTTCCTGTGTTGGCACCTATTACAGAAAGCCCTCGATGTGCCTGTCAAGGGGAGGGGGGGGGGAATGTGTGTTCTCCTTTAATAACCAACACTAACCCATCAAAACACGAAGCAATAACAGAGAGTCTCTGACATGTTGCTTTGATGAAATACTGCCTGGAAACTCATTAGTGTAGCCGCGGCTGAGGAGGCGGCAGGCCCGGTCTTGAGCCGCATTCCCGGGGAGCTGAGTAATAAAGACACTGAACAGAAGGTTAAACCCAAGGATTGAACTGCTGATGCAGTGCGAAATGACGGGCACATAGGCTGCCCTTGTGAATCACAAATGCTCGGGACTTGGGAGTTAGATGGAACTGACAGCAAAGAGTATCAGCAAGCCCATTCAGAAAACGGGTAATATGTGTTCTGGAGGATCATAAACCAGGATGATACAAAAAGAGTCGGAGCAGATGGCAGAAGGAGCGTAAACATTCTAAACTGTTTTTTAAGGGAGCTTTTTTATGGGACATGCGCATTTGGATCCTGGAACGGACTAAGAGCGCTCGAGTTATGACTGAGTTCTTCGCTGCTTTCCTTGTCTGATTAATTTACCTCCCAGAGAGCAGTTACTTAAAGGGGCTTTCTTGAAGCCACTGTAGCAAAGCCAGTGGAGACACGGCCCCTTCCCTGGTGGCTGATAGATTTATGGATATCTCTCCAGACCAAATTTCAGCATGGGAAAGCAGGGCAGGCCGAGGAGGAGGGAACAAATGTGTATGAACAACTCATGCCATTGCTTAATTGATCCAAATCAACACAAATCTACTTTACTGTTCTGCAAGCACTTTTAATGAATCAAGGATTGCGAATGTGTTAGAAGTAAAGCCCAATCAAAGTCTCTCTCTAAATGCTGTAAGTTAGAATTTAGAATTTAGAATCCACGAGGTTCAGGTTCTATGAAGGAAAATGTGCTCTTTTACCTAAAACAGTAAATTCAAAGTTCATTCAAGGAGAAAAGTCAGAAATAGTACATTTTAAACGAACTGTGAGCGTGCTCTGAAATATGTAGAGGTTTGCTCTCAAGGCTGATGCTGTCCATTCTCAAGGCTGATGTCTTGCCCATCTTCAATTTATGGATGAAGCTTAGATCTGTACAGTGGTACCTAATGAAAATGGCTTTCGGGAAAATTCTAGAGGTAAGGTATTCAGGGTATCATTTTTCTTCTCTAATTTGTCTTTCCTCTTAATCTACTGTATGAATGAAAATAAAATATGTCGGAGTTTTCTTAATATTACAATGGTGACTCTAAGCTCCAGTTTCAGCAATGAAACCCTCTGTTGCATACTATCCAAACCATTTGCACAGCCCTTCAAGGGACTGGTTAGTTTGCTCCAAGTGACCCCATGCCTTCTGTTGAACAGAGCCTGGGAACTGAGTTGGTAACAGCAGGCATCATGCCACCCACCGGTCAGTTCAGCATGAGGCATGGTGGGCTGCTTAATGGTAAGTTATATACTCTCTCAGAGGATTTCCTCAACCTGCCCTTTGCTAGCTTTGTCGTTGAGCTACGATTCCTGTAACTGAGAGAATAGAATTCTACCTCCCAGGGAGGGATGTGTTGGGTCTTTTAGTACTGAGATAAAAATAAAGAAATTATCATACATGGTGCAGATTGTAAAGTCTACTTTGTCTCTGCAACAAAATTAATAAAATCAACTGACCCTAGAGGAGTTTTCTAAATTCAGTTGGTAGGAATATATTAGAAGGGAGTATAGTAAAAGAATCGTTTTGAATAAAATGTGTTTAGATATGTGTGTGCATTTAAAAAAATACATAAAGAAAATAAATGAATTACACATGAACAGCTTGATAAATACAATGACCACAAGTATATGGCTAATTAAATCTAGAGAGAGAACAGTTCAGAAACCCTAGCAGGTCGCCTCTTGATGTCACTGCCCCACAATGGCAACCAGTAATCTGACTTTATCACAAGAGATTGGTTTGAATTTTATATACGTTTTATCATAGGTTATATGTTTCTGAGCTTATTTATATATAAGCTTCTGTTTACATTGTATTTACAAAATTATTCTACATAATAACTATTCATATTCCTACCTCTCCATTGAATGGATATATTAGAGTTTCTCTACCAATCCTAGTGTTTAAGTTCACTTGGGGTGCGATCATGTGAGTCAGAGTATTGTGAGCAACGCTTTACTTATTGGCTCTAGACCTAAGAATAGAATTACTGGGTGGCAACGTATGGACACGTTCAAGTACTGCAGATAACATCAGACAGCTCTCCAGTGGACGTCATACCAAGTCACGCTTCTGCCATCAGCATGGAGAATTCTGTTGTTCAACACTACTGTGTGGCTAGTTGCTGATGTCTTAGCCATTCTGACAGATGTATAATGATAGCCATGCTTGCTGTTTTATTTTCCCTAAAGACGGAAGAAGCTGAGTATCATTTCAAGTTTACTTAAAATTTGAATATTTTCTTTTGTAAAGTCTGTGTGTAAGTTTCTCATTAATAGATTCATTATTCTTTTTATAGCGATTCACAAACAGTTCATTACACATATATATGCATATATATATATATATATCCCTTGTAGTCATGCGTATTGTAAATTTTTCCCATACATAAACTGTTTTTCCACTTCATAAATGTGTTTGAAAAAAAGTTCTTAATTTTAATGTAATCAATGCTTCCATTCTAGAAATAGTATCATTTTTCCTTTTAAAGAAAACTTTTCCTATACCAAAAATAATAAAGATCTCTGTAATATTCTAAGGCCATTGACCTGCCACTTTTGCATTTAAGCCAGCATCATCTTGGGACTGATTGACATTTGCAATGATTTTATTAAAAACATGTTTTCACATATGCATGTGCAACCAGCTCACCATTATACATTGGATGCTGCCTTTTACATACTGTAGATGGTATTTGTTATTACGTGTGTGTATGTGTGTGTGTGTGTCTGTGTGTGTGTGTGTCTATGTGTGTGTGTGTGTGTGTGTGTGTGTGTGTGTGTGTGTTTTAATATTGGAATTGGTTTAGGAATAATTAAAATCTATAATAATGAAATTAAAAATTTATTGGATGGGCATGTGCTTCCATTTTCACTATTTTTAAATCCTTTCTCCAAAATATCTACATTTTTATGTAAAGGTCTTGCATATCTTTATTAATCCATCAATAGGTATCAGATGGTGTGATATTTCTGTTCATGATATTTTGGTCCTTTCATCCTACTTTTGTTGTCTATGGGTAAGGAAACACTGCAATCTTGACCAACAAAATAATATCCACCTTTTTCATTAATTGTAATTCTTAAATGAATTTGGAGAGTCTTTAAATAGATTTGGTTGAATCTGACTACAACATTACTGTAGCATGTTAACTGTCAAATAGCCTAAGTGTCACCCAGCAAATCTCCATGTGCTTATTACATGCTGGCTCCAGACTTCCATGTCTGCCCATCATCTTCCAACAAAGAGCTTGGAGTCTGCTAAAGCACATGTGAGATATGAGGAAAAGACTCACTGGGAGGCAAAACAGCCATGCTACAATTTTATATTTATTTTCTTCCACGTTGGGTTTAAACAGAGAAGTTATACTTTGAAATAGGCCTGTTGTTGGATTTTGGTTGTATATTTTAGAGAGTTAATGAAAGCATCTTGAAGTTGGGCATGGTGGTGTTTGCCTTTAATCCCAGCACTCAAGAGCCAGTTGTAGGCTAATCTCTGAGATCAAGGGCAGTATGAGCTATACAGAAATCTTGTCCCAAAAAGAGAGTGCCTATGCTTCTAAAGTCCTGTACAAAAAATCCTTTCCTACATCTGTGCAATGAA
Organism: Apodemus agrarius; assembly: GCA_964023405.1. Classification (NCBI taxonomy): domain Eukaryota; kingdom Metazoa; phylum Chordata; class Mammalia; order Rodentia; family Muridae; genus Apodemus; species Apodemus agrarius. The sequence continues at coordinate 100,501,949 of OZ030007.1, read as the reverse complement.
AAGTGTTTTCTTCTTTCTCCTCTATCAGATATGGACTACCAGGTCTTCAGTTGAGGTGTGTGACATATTTAGAGTTGAAATTTATGCTTGATGTGAAATAAGCATCTAGTTTCAATCTTCTACATGTAACAATCCAGTTAAATCAAAGCCATTGGTTGAAGATGCTTTCTCCAATGTATATTTTTGCCACTGATTTTGGCCAAAATCAACTGGCTGTAGAAGCCTGGGCTTATATATGGGCCATCATTTCCATGTCATTGATGGATGTGTCTAGTTTTATATCAGTACCATGCTGGGTTTACTACTACAGTTTCTTAGTATAATTTGAAGTAATGGATGGTGAACCCCCTGGCATTGTTGTTGTCGTCGTCAGCGTCGTCCTTGTCATTGTTGTTCAGGATTATTTGGGCCATCCTCAGTGTTTTGCTTTTCCACATGACTTTTGAAATTATTTTCTCAATTTCTGTGAAGAATTGCATTGGAATTTTTATGGGGCTTGCAATGAATCTGTAGATTGCTTTTAACGAGATGGCTATTTTCCCGTTATTAATTCTACTGGCCCATGAGCATGGGGAGGGTGCTATCTTCTAGTGTTTTCTTACATTTCTGTCTTGAGTGCTTTAAGATTCTCATGGCACATCTTTCACTCTGTAGATTTATTAAAGGACGCTTTTGAGGCTACTGTGAATGAGATTGTTTCTCTGAATTCATTCTTGGTATGATTTTTGATAGTGTCTAGGAAGGCTATAAATCTGCATGTGTTAATTTGCATTCTGTTACTTTGCTGACTGTGTTTATAGATTCAGGAGTTTTCTGGTAGAGGTTTTTGAGGTTTTACATATAAAATCATGTCATCTAACAAATAATACTTCACTATGTATGCCACTTCTTTATCTCTTTCTGTTACCTTATTCTTCTAGCTAATTCTTCAAGTACTATATTAAACTGGGAGGGTAAGAGTAGAGATACTTGTCTTATTCCTGATTTAAGTGGAAAAGCTTTATTTTTCTCTATATAACATGGCTGTGAGCTTGCTGTATATTGTCTTTGTTATGCTCAGATATATCTCCTGTATTCCCAGAGTCTGGTACTTTTATTGTGAAGTATGTTATATTTTGTCAAAGGCCTTTTCTGCATCTAATGAGATGATCATGTGGTTCCTCTCTGGTGTCTATTTATGTGGTAGGTTAAAATTATTGATTTGCATATATTGAACCATTTCCGTATCTCCTGGATGAAAACAGAGTGATCATGATGAGTGTCTTAGTCAGTGTTCTATTACTGTGAAGAAATGCCATGACCACAGCAACTCTTATGAAAGAAACCATTTAATTGTGTGGGTTTGTGGAGAAGCATGGTGGCACACAGGCAGCCATGGTGCTGAAGAAGTTGTTGAGAGATCTAAATCCAGATTCACAGACAGCAGAGAGGGAGAGAGAGAGAGAGAGAGAGAGAGAGAGAGAGAAGAAGAAGGAGGAGGAGGAGGAGGAGGAGGAGGAGGAGGAGGAGGAGGAGGAGGAGGAGGAGAAAGAGGAGGAAGAGGAGGAGGAGGAGAGAGGATGGGAGGGGAGAGGAAGGAGGAGAGGGAATGGGAGAGGAGGTGAGGGGAGGGAAATGGGTTAGCAGAGGGGGAGGGGAGGGGAGGGAAATCAAGATTAATTCTGGGTTTGGGCTTGGAATGAGCTTTTGAAGCCTCAGAGCCCACCACCAATGACACATTTCCTCCAATAAGTCCACACCTATTCAAATAAGGCTGCACTTTGCTCTCAAGTAGTGCCAGTCCCTGGTGAGCAAGTTTTCAAACATATGAGCCTATGGGGACCATTCTTATTCAGACAATCATCATGAGTGGTCTTCTTAATCTGTTCTTTAATTTGGTTTGAAATTATTTTATTATTAAAACTTTTGCATCTTCATTCATCAGGAAGATACTCTATAATTTTTTTTCTGTTATTCTTGGCTTTGACTCTTTTTATCTGGTTTTGTTGTCAGGGTAGTACTGGCTTTATACAAAAAAAATGGAAATGTTACTTCATTTTCTATTTAATGGAACAATTTGAAGAGTGTTGGTATAGTTCTCCTTTAAAGGTTTGGTGGAATCCTACCCTAAATCCATATAACCCCGGGCTTTCAATACTAGGGAGATTTTTGATAACTGCTTTTATATTATTGGGTGTTACAGGTCTGTTTAAATTATTAACTTCATCTTGATTTAACTTTGATAGGTCATATGCATATAGAAATTCATTCATCTTTAATTGGATTTTCAGGCGAGTATAATATGATTTTAAAATGTGTCCTTGATCATCTGAATTTCCTCAGTGTCAGTCATAATATCTCCTTCTCCTCTAGTTTGATGATCTGGGTCCGTGTTTCTTTTTCCTTTTGCTAAGTTTGGTTAATGGTCTCTCAATCTTTTTAACCTTTTTAAAGAACTTTTGTGGCCCAGATATGGTCTATTTTAGTGACAGTCCCTGGGGTGAGAGGGGTGTCATGATCTTATGTGTCATTTAAGTTCTTTTTCTTTGGGACCATTACTATGGGAGTGTCAATTTTTAGAGGAGATATATGATCATTCTGGTGTGTGTGTGTGTGTGTGTGTGTGTGTGTGTGTGTGTACACTCTTCATGTTTTTGCAATAGGACCTGAACACCTAAAGTGATCATGTCTTTTCTTATGTATAACTGCCCCACCTTTGTTGAATGGGCATTTAAATCTCCCCTTGCTGTTATCTCAACTTGCTAGGTTTTGGATCCACTGAATAATGTTTGAGGACTTCAGTTCTGGTAGGAGACCAGGATACTGGAAGTAGTCCTAGCTCAGCTGGGGTTGGATGTAGCTTCTGAGCTTAGTCTCAACCCCCTGTAGAGTTTGCATGATCTTAGGGAAGATTCTCCAACGTATGGAGAAGGGACAGAGCGCTGTATTAGATCCTCAGGGAGCCTTGACTGGGGTCAGCAGGGTGGGTAGTCCCAAAAATCACATTTTAATTTTATGATAATTCAACACTCATTTGTATTTCTGCATACATAACCATTGCAGCTGTGACCGTGTCATCTTTCATTTTCAAACTTACACATTTCATTTTTATTGCTACATTCTTCGTTCATCAAAATTCTGTGAAGCATATTGACTTTCTTATTATTTTCTAAGACCTTTTTGAGTCACAAGTAAATGTAGAATTTAAAGTGCCTCTCTTCTATCTATTGAGATAATCATATCATTTTCTCAATTATCCTATCGAGGTGATGAGTTATATTGTTGGATTTATTTTGAATGTTTAAACAATTTTTATAATCCTTCAATAAACTCATCTTTGCTGTGAAGTACTATTCTTCCCTTTCTCTACCTTAGAATGTGATTTACATTGGGCTTGAATGTCTTCATGCTTAAGTTCATAAATAAGATTGACCAGAAATGACTAGAAATGACCTGTTACATTATTCTTAGACTATGCTTGTCAGGTGTCAATATTAAAGTCAAGTGGGCTTCAAGAACAAAATAAATTGGACAGTATCCTGTGGGTTTCTGCGCCCTGAAAGGACATGTGACACAGCTGGTTTTGTTTCCCTGTTAAATAATTAGAAGAATGATAAACTGTTAGCCTGTATTTTCTAAGGACTTTCATTTATGCATCTCACCCATTTAATTTCTTCGCTGGAATAGAATACATATTTGTACTACCTTCTGGGGTTAGTTTTGACAAATATTTAAACAAGGTTTGTGGGCTCTGCTTAAATTGTTTAAGGTTATTGTCATTAAATTCATCACAACAGCTACTAATTCTGTTTTTAAGGATTATAGAATTTACATAAATGTCTCACTTTTAGGCTTATGTATTTCTCCCTCTTTTCTGCTCTCCTTCCCTCCCTCTCTCTGCCTCCCTCCTTCCCTCTTTCTTTCCCTTCACCTCTCTCCCACTACCAATGATGAGGCAATGTTTTCCCACTCTCCGCCCCCTTTTGGAATTCGGTAAAAGCCTCCTACTATTATCTCTCCAACTTCTGAGGCTCTGACTGTGTTTCCTCTAGTTCATTACATTGTGTCATCTCTCTCCTGAAGTTCACACTTGTGTCTACCGTCTCCATTTCATGGTTAAGTGCATCCATTTGAACCCTTTCCCATTTTGTCATCTCTTGGCCTACCATCTCATTGGATTATTTGTAGCCTCTGCTTCTCTGCTGAGGTCGTCACAACCTTTTCATTCACTGTCAGTGTATTTCCTTCCTTTCCACCCGTGAGCATAGAAGAGTAGCTGCTTTAAAACGGCATGGTGCTGACTTCAGCATCTGACTCATCGCAAACGTAGACTCCATTGATTTTCTTTGCTTTTGAGTTGCCTTACCCTGTCTACTTTCTTCATATGTTGAAGAATTGAACTCTGAACATCGGGTCATTATGGGACTCTGGATTCTGGTTTGCCTCCATGTTTATAATCATTTAACTTTATAGGACTGATATTGCAAATGTTTTTGGGTGGCAGCTTTACTAAGTTCAGCTCCCTTACACCCAACTGGAGTCTTTTCCATAAAGACATAATCCATTAACTGGAATCCCCAACACTATTATTGTTACTCTGTTGTGCTCTTAGACAGGAGCCTAAGATGGCTGTCCTCTGAGAGACTCTACCAGCCTCTGACTAAAACAGATGCAGATACTCAAAACCAAGCATTGGATGGGGGTCCAGGACCTTCCTTTATGGAAGAATTAGGGGAAGGATTGAAGGAACTGAAAGGAATGGTAACCCCATACGATCAACAGTCTCAGCAAATCTGGACCTCTGGGAGTTCCCTGAGACTGAACCACCAATCAAAGGGCATACACAGGCTGGTCCAAGGTCCCTGGGACATGTGTAGCAAAGTATTTCCTTGTCTGGCCTCAGCAAGAGAGGATGTCCTTAATCCTGTAGAAACTTGATGCCCCTCAGGGGGGATAACTGAGGGGGGGACACTCTCAGAGGTGAAAGGGGGATGGGAAACAACTCTGTGAGGGGAACCAGGAGGGCCACAACATTAAGAATGCAAATAAATAAAATAATTAATTAATTTAAAAAAAAGAAAGAAATTTGGACAAAGATCACTCCTAAAGCTGAGGCTTCCATGAGCAGGCATTCTCCTTTCTGGGGCTATGACCACAATTTCCTTATTTCTAATTTTTCAGGGAAAAGTCTGTTCTCTACTAGAATTATAGCTCTACCATTATGAGGACTGAATGTCTTACTTTTGTCAAGAATCCCTGTGATGAAGCCCTTAACCCAGTGTGGCTGTCTTGAAAAATCAGGCTTCTGGGAGAGCTACTGAGGTTGAATTTATTATAGGGGGTAAGCCTGTATCAAGTAGGATAAAAACCTCTCAGAGCATGCTTGCTCCTTCTCCATACATGCAGGAGAGGAGGTCACATGAACACACAGCGGGTCAGCAGCTATCATCAATCCACATGGAAAACTTTTCCAGTGCTGCCCCTTTGCCTCTGTACTCCCAATCTATGAAACTATAAAGAAAGCATTTCTGTTGCTTAGAAGACCTGGTCCATGATGTTTATCATGGTTGACTAAGCTATCCAGCACATCCAGGGGGCCTTGATTTTGCTTAGGTTGTGGTGTTGCCATTGCTGCTGTTGAAAGGCATAAAAACAGACAAGACATGCTACATCATTCCTTTCTTCTGAATTTGAGCCTTCCCCTCATAATCTACCTGCTTTTGTTCACTGTTCATCTGTAACTTTGAATTAAGGCATGGGGTCGGTTTCGCTGTATGTGTGATGTCCAAATTTCATATTTTTGATCTGTGGAGAAGGAAGATCATAGGAGAAATAGTTTATCATCTTTAGTTGTTTTTTTAAGAAACCCTCTCTGCTGCTTCTATGTTTGTTTTCTCTTGTGGGAATTGCTGTTTTTACTCTGTGACATTTTACTTTAAGACATTTAAAATAGTTATATTTGTCTTTTTTTTAATGTGTGTGTAGGATGCCTAATTTACTTCTTTCCTCCAGCCTGCTGAAATGAACTTAAATCATTGAATTTTTTAGGCTTTTTTTTTTTTAGCACATTGCTGCTATTAATTGCATTTTCCTTATCTTATGCATTATTCATTAATCTTGACTGATTGTTATTTACTAAGTGAATACTAAATTCTCAGTCTCTGCATGTGAAAATGCTATCTTTTTTTTAGTTCGGTTCTTCAGTTATTTGTTTAGAAGAGTGTCCCCCTCCCCATATATTTTTGGTCTCTATAACTAGATTTAACTGCCTTGTGTGTTTATCGATCTGTATTCTGGAGAACTGTCATTTTAATGGTATGCAGTATACCTCCTCATCTCTAATAATACTTCCTCGATGTCAGGCAGTAGTGCTGGGGATACCACAGCTAGCCCACAGCCTATGCATTTCTGCTTACCTGGAGTTTTTCTATTCCCTTTCCATGCAGAAAGTTCAAAGTTCAAATTTCCTAGGTTTAACTGCTTTCATTTGTACCTAAGTTTTTTTTTAACCTGCCTAACTCTATCTCATAGTTGTAATACTAAGCCAACATAATTATGTGCTTAGGGTGAACTGTATCTAATCCTAATTGCCTAGGCATACTTGACTAATACAAGAGAAACTATTTTCCTGGGAAATGACACTCTGACAGACACCAGCATGTACCCCATTTGGCACAAGTCAGCACTTAAAGCAAACCTGAGAGTGTAAGCTAGGCCAGATCAATCCATCATCAAAATCCGGGATCACCCCCACATACAGCATGTGTTTCCATATATCTATAATTTTTTGTACAAAACTCTGAAGTTTGGGGAGCTAGTTTTGTATTTAGTCTTTAAGTTCCATCCATTTATTCTCACTGGGAAGACTTATTTTGTCCATAATACAATAGACAACCCCAATTTATGGACCAAAAAGAGAAGGGCTAACATGAAGTCCACAGAGCCTCTTCACTAGCTCTGAACAACTTGAAATTTTACATTACATCTTATTTTTCTAGAACTGGAAGCCTAATGCTTTTATCTGTTTCCTAAAAGACCTCTCACAAAATTTATAAGCATTGATAGCCCATTAGTAAATAAATCCAGGGGCCCCTGAATGAATAAGAGAGAGAATATAATTCTCTCCCAGATGCCTGTCACGATAAGGTTTGCTTTGAACAGGGCACACTAGACCGTGCTTCAAAGCACAACGGCACAGGCCACACTGGCTCTCGGCTGAGGACCTGTCTCATGAGCCACCCGTTGGCTTCCCATGCCGTTTTTCTGTTGGCTGCTGTGTGCTTCTCCTTCCCTATCCTGTGTCATCAGCTTTGGTGCCGTGGAGGGGGAGGGGCAGCACAACATGAAGGCCGTGTGAAGGAAAAGCATCTCCCCAACAACCAAGTATCTCACTATAAAAATAACAATACAGAATGCTTGCGTTCTGAAGCCCGGTATGCTGAGTAAAACCTCTGACACTTACATATGCTTTCCAAATATGACAGTTGCTAATGTTTACCCCATGGACATCTTGTTGCTATACAGCCATTAGATGATATTTATAAGCACCTAGTCTTTTCCATTTCAAACATTTAACAAATTTGAATAAAACTGGCTAATCGTGGCCACGAGGTCATCATGCCGCCACAGGAAGCCGCCTTAGAAACTCCAGAATTCCATATGAAGGCCTCACGCCCAGTGTCTGTTATCCCTACACGGAGCTAGAGTTATTTACAAAATTAACGTGTTACCTAGACGCTCTGTGGGGCTCACTAAAATAGAACGCGGACTTGGCTAATTTGCACTTGCATCTGGCACAGCAATTCCATAGGGACACTAATGCTTTCAGCTGCTACACTGCGCGGTAACCAAAACTCTTCGTGTTTAGACAATGACCCTCCACAGCTCGGCTCACCTTATCATCTCTACCTCACGCCCTGGGAGCAGACAGATCAACAGAGTGGTAGCTTCCATTTTCAAAACTCGACTCTAGGTGTGACGTGACTGCTATATTTAACTGTAGTCAACTCGGTTTTAAGACTGTTCTGCCAAATAGCGAGGGCTTTGAATAGCTGCAGATTTTGGAAGCAACCTTCGCATGTGTTCCTAAAACAAACTCTTGGGCATAACATTAGATACTTGGCGCTTTGCAAAAAGATTCAATCTACCCCATTTTTATAGGAAAATTACTTTCTTAAATACAAACAGGCACGGACTAGAAACATCTGAGGTGAAATTATTAAACAGCATTAAAATTATACCCACGAGGAAACTTTCAGCCCCTGGGTAACCTTACCATTGATTTGAAGAACTTCCTTTATTACCTGACAAGCTTGCTCATTCTGAACATTTATTTCTATTTTCTTGGGCTTTCAAGCATGCCTGTAGTGTTGCTGAGGAGTGAAATATCTCCTATAACCCAAATCATAAATCTTTCTTATAACCATGAGACTGTATCTTTATGGCCATACATCATTTTAGTAACTGTCAAAAAGTGCCATCATATCACCTTACAAATTAGAAACCAGAAAGATAATGCATGGTTGACAATACCTATTAAGTGTGGGTAAGGAAAATAATTTTCCTTCCCAGTAAGCCATTGTCCCCATTACAAAACTTTTATGCAACTAGACAGTATTTGTGTATGTGCTTTAGTCATGACTTAACTGGGTTAATGTCAGGAAGCAAAATACATTTATGTAAAAAAAATACTCATTCAACTCCTGACTTTTCCCCTCCAACCTGTTACGATTTTTGCTGGGATTTGAATTCAGGACCTTTGGAAGAGCAGTCAGTGCTCTTAACCGCTGAGCCATCTCTCCAGCCATTTTTTTCCCCGAGACAGGGTTTCTCTGTCCTGACTGTCCTGGAACTCACTCTGTAGACCAGGCTGGCCTCGAACTCAGAAATCTGCCTGCCTCTGCCTCCCAAGTGCTGGGATTAAAGGCGTGCACCACCACAGCCCGAAAAATACTCATTCAAATGTAAAAGATGGAAAAGAAGAAAATTGTCAGGATGACAGAAAAGAGTTATCTTGCTTATTTTAGTGTCCTGCACAAGGATTTTGCACAGAATCAGTCATGAGAGAACTTTTGAGTTTCTTTGTAGCAAGAACTAACCATTGTCTGGATGTTTGCTGTTTGGCCTTTACTGGTATTTTGTAGATATAGACATTATTATCCTGCCTAAGAGAAGAAAGGTAGAAGTTGGTGAGTGAGGGCTGGAGAGGGTCTCAGAGGTTACCAGCACTTGCTGCTCTTACAGCGAACCTGGGTTTGGTTCCCAGCTCCCAGATTAGGTGACTGAGAACCGCCAGTTCAGGATGAACCAGTGACCTCTCATGACCTATGCATGGGCATGGGCATACACACAGCACACACACACACACACACACACACACCATATGCTTCCTCGAACACACACTCAGACAGATGCCTGATGCACATACTCATAAACTCAGGCACACACACACAATTAATTTTGAGTTTAGCTTATTTATTTAATAGAGTTTAGCATAATATATGTATATGTGTGTATATATGTATATGTGTGTATATGTATATATATATATACATATATAAAATATTGATCTCTCCTGCCCGCGCACGTTTTTTAAACTCTCTGCTTCCTCTCAAGCATCTAACAGTTGTGGCTAAGTTGCCTTCCTATTTTGGACTTCAGCTCTGCTGTGAGCTGGCTGTGCTGTTCTGAAGGAAAGCCAGGTTCCATGGCCCACATGATGCCCGTGTGCTATGCAGGTCTTTCTTTCCTTGTGCATGTGTACAGAAGAATGTGCACAGTGCCTGGGGCTTTGAGTGAAGGTAGAGAAAACGGAAGGCGCCCTCAGCAACGTTTTTTGTGCCCTTTGACCTTTTGCATTTAGATGCATTTCGTGTCATCCCAATAATGCCCTGTTTTGCAACAGCTGGGACTAAAATATCGCACTAGCATGGGTCCTAGTTTGTTTTGGTTTGATTTTCTGAGACAGCGAGAGGCTCACCTCAAACTTGCAATCCTCCTGCCTCAGTCTCCTGGATGCTCGGATTGCAGATGTGTGTCACATGCCTGTCTTTTAGACGGTATTTTCTCTAAACTCCACTGAAGTCTAGTCAGTGGCGGAGACTGGAAGTCACCAGGATGCAAAACAGGACAAGCCCTGAAACCGTCCTCCCGCTCACTCAGCTTGGATGCGCCCAAAGGGCTGGGTTTTGAAGTGTCATGTCTTCCTTCATATGTCCAGCCTCGGCGTGCTCGCGGCGTCCTGCAGCTGCTTGTCTTGAGCCTCCTCACCTTCCCTGCGTGCTCTCTTGGTTCTTCAAAAACATTTTTAAAGGGAGATCATGTATTATTATTATTATTATTATTATTATTATTATTATTAACAACAACAACAACAACAACAATAATAATAATAATTTAATTCTCTCATATATTACCTTACCACCATTTTCCCTCCCTTCTGTCCTCACGGTCCCTTCTACCTCCCCCCCTTCTCATCCACTCACTCCTCTGTTTCTCTTCAGAAAAGGGCAGGCCTCCCAGGGATATCGACCAATCATGGCATATCAAGTCATAGTAAGACTAGGCACCTCTCTCATATTAGGGCTGGACAGGGATCCTAGTAGGAGGACAAGGGTACAAAAACTAGGAAAACTCATCAGAAACAGCCCCCCACTCCCTCTCTCAGGAGTCCCTCAAAACCACCAAGCTGCACAACTATTCCACATATGCAGAGGACCCGAGTTAGACCTACGCAGGCTCCCTGATTATAGGGCCAGCCTCTGTGATCCCCTTTGTGTCCAGGTTTGTTGATTCTGTGGGTTTCTTATGGTGCCCTTGACCTCTCAGGCCCCTACAGTCCTTCTCTTTCTTCCACAGGATTCACTGAACTTTGCCAAGTGTTTGGCTCTGGGTCTCTGCATCTGTTGCCTTTGTTGCTGGATGGAGCCTCTCTGATGATGACTGTACCAGGCTCCTCTCCTCTCTACGAGTATACCAGAATATCATTAGGAATCATTTCTTTATGTTTTTTGCCAGTTGTGTTTGACTCTATACTAGATCTCTGGTCCATCTGGCCTCTGAGTTTTGATCCTCCAGGTAGTAGCTGGGTAAGCTTCTCACAGCATGGGTTTCAAGCTGGAGCACTCTTTAGTCACGTCCACAATCTCTGTGCCACCTTTATCCCAGCACATCATGATGACTGGACAAACTGCAGGTTGGAGGTTTTGTGAGTGGGTTTGTCCCCCAGTCCCTTGACCGGAAGGCTTGCCTGGTTACAGGAAATGACTGGTCCAGACTCCATATTCTCCTTTAGGTGGAATCTTAGCTAGGGTCACCCTAACAAAGTCCTTGGAGTTCTCATTGCACTGTTTCCACCTTGACCCTGAATAGCCCCCCAGTTGCAGTTGTCTCTCCCAGTACTCTCTCCCTCCATTTTTTTTTTTTTGCCCTAACCTGATCCCTTGTATTTTCATCCCCATCTGCCCCAGGCCACTCACAACATCTATTTGATTTCCCCTTCCCAGGGAGATCCACACATCCTACCCCACCCCACCTGAGCCCTCCTTGTCACTTAACCTCTCTAGGTCTGTGGATGGTAGCATGACTATCCTTTAATTTACAGTTAATATCCACTTATAAGTGAGTACATACCACATGTTTATTTTATTAACATATATTAATTATACATATTAATGGGATTCAATGTGACTCGTGGATACAAGTTGTCTTAGGGTTTCTGTGGCTATGATGAAAGATGATGACCAAAATAGCAAGTTGGGGAAGAAGGGGTTGTTCAGTTTATAGTTCCAAAACAATGTTCATTATCAAAGAAAGTCAGGACAGGACCTCGAACAAGGCAATGCAGATGCTAATGAAGGAGTACTGCTTACTGATTTACTCCTTATGACTTGCTTAGCCTGTTTTCTTATAGAACCAGGACTACCAGTTCGGGGATGGTACCAACCACAATGGGCTGGACCCTCCAATATTAGTGGCTAATTAATTAAGAAAATGCCCTATGGCATTTTTCAGTTGAGGTTCCCTGCTTTCAAATAACTCTTACGTTGTGTCAAGGTGACATAAAACTGTCTAGCACACAAGCATAGAGGATAAGGTGAGCAATTCCAGGCCCCTAGTATCCCTCTTACCCACACCCCAGCTTCCCAACTATTTTACTATCATTTAGTAGATGAAAGATAATGTAGGTATTTGTCTTCTGTGTATGGCTTATTTTACTTAACATAGTATTCCTTCATTTCATTTGAAATTACAAAATTTTACTCTACTTTGTAGCTTAATATGAATCCATTGTGTGTATGTGTATATACACACACATATATGTGCACCCATTATATACATATACATCATTTACAAACACATACACATACACACACATACACATACACATACATACACACACACATATATATATACATATATATACAATGTATAATGGTATATATATGCATACATATACCACGGATGGACAACTAGATTGGTTCTATTGTGAATAGTTCTGCAATTAGCAATGGCTTGCAAGGTTCAAAGGAAGGCATACAAATGACCAATGAATATGTGCATATTGCCATCTTGCCATCAAAGAAATGCAAATACAAATTCAATGAGACATCCTCTCATTCCAGTCAGAAAGACTACTAGCAACAAAAATAAAATATCAAATCCTAGCAAAGATCTGAAGAAAAAGGAACCTTCACAAGCTGTTGGTAAAAACTAAGATCAGTACAGCATGGGTAACAGTGGGCAGACTCCCCACAACTCTAACAGTAAGAGTTGCTCTGTGATCTGGCTATCCCATGCCTATGTGTGTATCCTCCGGGGTCTTAGGAAGGAGGGTCTCTCCTATATATCCCGAGTTGCTGTGACAGATACTGGGCTCTCCCTTTCCTTAATATCCGCCTGCCTCTAGCTTCTTCGCTAAGCTAAAAAGAATTTGCAGTCCTAAGAGAGGAAAAGGAAGGGACCCAACTTGATGTGGCTACTCAGAAGGTGTTAGGTAAAGAAAGAATAAAAGTAAAAGTTAGACTTAACCTATTTAACAGTAAAACATGTGTGTGTGTGTGTGTGTGTGTGTGTGTGTGTGTGAACACACACCAAATAAGCTGACGGAATTTTAAAAACTAAAGAACAAAGGAACAATCTGCTTAATTGATCTTTCTTGGTACCTACTTTAAGTCAATACTGAAATGGAAGAGTTCAGAACAGCTCTGAGTCTTCATTTTTCCCTGCAGGTCCATGGGCGGGACTTCCTCCCCATCACTTGCCACCAAAAGAAGCAGGCCAAATCTGGTACTGATAGTGACTCTGGCCTGTTGCAGTGGGAAGATAACGAGGCCAGAAGTGTGTGCTTACAGAGCCTGAGCTCCCAGGACTATTTTGCTTGTCCATTTCCTCATAATCTTCATGGCCCATTAAGTTCTGTTGTTTGGCACTTGATACTTTCGATTTTTAACTTTTGCTATTCAGTTTCCAAAGATCACATTCACCTCTGAGTGATTTTTTTTTCATGGGCACACTATGTGGAAACTGGACACCCTGCTAAGCTGATTGGACTAGATAACAATCAAACTGCTCATTCTTGGTGAGCAAATCTTGTGAGTGTACTTACTGGAGTCAGGCATCATCCTTGGTTTTTTCTAAAAGCTTTATCTTTACTTATGTATGTATATATGTAACTATGGATGGATGGATGGATGGATGGATGGATGGATGGATGGATGGATGGATGAAGGTTAGATGGATGGGTGGATGGATGGATGGATGGATGGATGGATGAATTTGTTTGTGGGCATGTGCATGTGTATACCACTGCATGTGCCCATGCGAGTACAAAGGCTAGAAGAGATTCAAGTGTCCTTCTCTATAATTCTGTTTACGCCGTGGATGTAGAGTCTCATCCTTGAACCTGGGGCTCAGTTTCTCAGCTAGACTAAAAGCCACCAATCTCTGGGAGATCCTCAAAGCTCCTCAGAGAGCCTCATGATCTCTGCCTCCCTCAGAGCCATGGTTGCAGGCATTTACAGGGCACATGGCTTGTGACCTGGGTGCTAGAATCTGAATTCGAGTCCTTAAGATTTTTGGAGCTAGTGCTCTTAATCACTGGACCATCTCTCCAGCCCCAGGTTGCTTTTTAGTTTTTGAATTTTTATCTCTACTGAAGATCTAAGATTTATCATAACCAACCTTAAGAAGAAAAAAAGCAGGTGGTATCTTTGTTGTAATTCTGTCTAGAAAACCAAGATATGTCTCTAGAACCTGAGCTTCCTGTTCCTATCTGTATACGATTTGATATCCAAACCAAGGTCTGTGATACCCCAGTTATTGATATTCATGAGTGATTTAGGGTCATTCTACCTTCGTTTTCTAACACTTTCCTGTCCCATCACAAACTCCTTTAGAGCACACCATGTCCCCTTCACTTCTTATTTTCTGCTTTGAACCATTTACTTCTGTGTAAGCCTCAGTTTCCAAAATATAGTAAGATGTACCTGTGTGGTTCTCTCAGGGACAGAGAAGGAAAGCTGAGGAACAGATTCATGAAAGGATTAGTATAACACCGGCCATGGTCCAGTTTTTAAAAGGGAACTTTTTAGTCATGTATGGAATTCTCAAATAATAATTTTTAAGATAATAAAAATTTTGCTCAGTACTGAGCGATATTCTAAGCACTGGAAACACCGTGCAGGTGAGAACTCCTGCCTGGGTCTCCAAGGTACATGAAAGGTCCAAGTCTCAGTGCCAATTTCTCTCATATTAAGTATGGTTTTACCTTCTGTAGAGAGCTTATTTCAAGATAGTATTACTTTTTAACCCCAGTGTTTATTATGACATTTTTAGACATGGAACAAACTTAGAAGAATCTTAGCTTGACTCTCATGTAACTGTTAATCCCACAGATGCAAGGACAAAGACCAGTGACCCAAATCATAACCAAATTAATTAAAGCAAGCAATTAATTAAAGCTTTTTAAAAATTCATGTACACAAGCTGTCTACCCCAAAGGAGGGGTTCAAATAGATCAGCCTAGACGTGGATGAGATAAGGGCTTTTATAGTCCAGGACTAGGGGCTTCCAAATGGAGGATTTGGCACACAGGTAGGCGGGGTTACAGAGGCAGAACACAAACATAACATGTTGGTCTTAACAACTTCCTGAAACAAAGGTAAGGTTGCAAAGTAGTCATATCAAGTTAGTCATAACAGGGTAGTCATAATAACCTTTAGAAATGAAGGCATGGTTGTCATTCCTGGCACAGGCACTATTGAACCATTTGTAGTTAAGGTTACAGGTTGGGCATAGCCCAATCCTTAAGAATCAGAAATTTAATCATAAACAGGAATGAGCCTCGTTTTCCTTTACTATAAGATGGCTTTTAAGCCTAAGATGGAGGCAGGTTGGTTTGCCAAAATACACTGTGTAAGTTATGTCATTGATCTACCACTGTGCTGTTTTTACAGTCTGCATGTTTGCACATCCTCCTAGCTACGTGCAAACCACAGTCTTAAGCATTTCAAAGCCAAAATACCTGCATCTAAATGCTTTAGCATGGAGGTTTACAGATGTTAGTGCAAAATTCACAGACTCTAGGGTCTCTCTGCTGAGTTCCTCTCATCTCTCAGTCTAGCCCAAGGTGTCCATTATGCGATCCTGCTCCCACTGATGTCTAGTACTTTATTGCATGCTCTAAGATCATCCCCTCCCGATCAAAGGCCATCCACCAAGCTCTGCCAGAGCTGCTCACGTGACGCCTGACATTATTCCCATGCTTGCATGCTATGTGACAATGGTTTTAGGATGGACCTCTGTGGTCAAACTGTAAGGGCGTTTGGCTCCAACTCAAGACGAATTGAACGTTTTCCAAATGCCAGCTGTTTTCTATCAGCAAAAGGAGAAATTACATTGTAAAAGTCTCCCTTATCTCTTATTTATTCCTTTAGAAAATCTCACCAGGAAACAGAGTACAGATTATCTGTGTCTAATAATCAGCACTTTTTCTGTCTCATAGTGTCAGGCCAAGACTGCCTTCAGGTTCTGAGTATAGTCCCATGTGAGAACAATTCTAATGCAGTCCAACAACTTTCTTTGGTCTTACCGACTATAATCCCTTACCAATAGTAGTGTGATGTCCTGGGAAAATATGTAAACATAAGAGAAATATGTTACTAAATTAATAAGTCCTGGCTGGGTGCAAGATTAAAAAAAAAAAAAACCAGAAACTATGATTTCTTCTTGCAGGCCAGAAGAAGGCTGAATGAGGGGTTAGTCTAGCATATATGTCCCCAAACATTAACTATTGACCGAGGAGAGTGATTCCTGCTTCTAATAGGGCAGCTGCCTGCAGGAAGTAGCTTTCTGTCCCATTGTTTTACAGAAGCAAAATACAGTTCCTGAGCCCTGTGGCATCTTAACCTTTGTCGCGTAGTCTTTGCTCTGCTTTTGTTTGCGTTTGATTCTGATATCTGATATTCTTCCCCTCGGTGTTTTAAATCACGCTCTGTTTCTCCGTGCTGAGGCCATCGGCTACCTCCCCATGTCACTTCCCTTGTGACATTTCCCATCATCCCCACTGTTGATCCCCATCCCTTCTGCTCTCCCCTATTGGTCCTCATTCACCCCCTCCAGCTTATCGTCCCCATTGCGGCTCCTTCCTGCTGCGTACTTCCTGCTGCGTAATGGTACTTCCTGCTGATACGCTGCGTTCAAGATACCGAGGGGCCAGCAGCACTTGTGGGCAGTTCACTGGGCTGGCAAGTGTCAAGTGCCCTGAGCAGATGCAAATAGGACTCCAGTCATTTTGTCACAGAATGCCTTCTTGTGCAGTGCGAGCCTTGTAACATCCCATCGGCTTGGTGGTTAATGGACCTGTAAGTCTCCAGTCTTTCCTTTATTAAAAAGGACTTAGATATCTTGGCAAATACCTTTCTGTTCCCGCCTTAGTGTGGGTGTGTTCTTTTGAAAGCAAAGACAGCCTCAGTGTTCAATCCCTTTATCTTTGAGGATCAACAGCTCTCTGTTCTGGGCAGCAGGAGACGGGCACAGTGATAAACACTAATAGTTAATGTGTTGGCATTCCCACCAAAGTGCATCCTAGTACATTGTCCCGTTAGTGTCTAATAACAACCCTCGTGATTACTTTCAGTTTAAGTCAAAAAACGTCTGCATATATTACAGTGAGCGAATGACTCTAAATCACTATACTTAGTCCAGAAACTAATCTTAGAAAGCTAATGCAAGATCTGCCTGTGTCTTCCCTGCTGGGTTTCCTCCGGGCTATCAGCAACTAGAAAACAAAGCTTCCAGTGAGTTGTCTGTAGGAACAGCAGTGGTCAAGTACCTGCTCCAGTGACTGCTCCAACCCCAACCCAATCTATGCTGAGACACTTAGCCCTCTCAGTAACCGGCATGAACATTCAGACCTTCCACTCCTGCCCCTGCAAGTGTGTGTCTTGAAAAATTGTATGCAGATCAAATTACTATGCCAAGAATTGTATTGTAAAACACACCAGGGAAATGTGTTACTTAAAGGAATCCTGCAGTTCATCTTTGTGCAGAGGATTCCTTCATCGTGGCAATAATCCATGTTTTGTTTGTAAACTTAAGTCTCTAGGTGAGAATCTGCGTGAAGTGCAGGACACATCAATTTTAATGGAGTAAGGAAGATGGTGGACTGAGATACACCTTCTGAACAACGCAGTGGGGCTCCGCATGCATTCAGTGAAACAAAGGGACAAATTAGTCCCTTTGGAGAAATGAAGCACTGCCATTATTCTTCATAGGCTTAGATGTGCACGTGGAAGGTCCCCTCTCTCTCCCACTGTGGTTTTGCCTTTCCTGGTAATTGTTTCCTTAGAGTAAACTTAAGGATTCTGTTTGTGACTCGGGCCAGAATTCTTTTTAACAGAACCGCAGCAGCATCAAATACCCTTGACCTAAGCAGGTAAGGGCAGGCACATGTTTCCCTGCATTTCCCGAGCTAGAGTTCGAATTTCCTGGAAGTCTGTGCTGTTCAGGCTTTGTCATTTCTGACTTACACACTGGAAATCAACTCTAAATCCTGTTAGTCCAGGGTTCCCTTTTTTCCTTTGAAAATAGTTTTTTTTCCATATAATATATTCTGAGCACAGTTTACCCTCCCCCACATCCTCCCCAGATCCTCCCCACCTACCTCCACACCTTTTCTTTCCCTCCTTAGAAACAACCGGGTACATTTTTAGTTCAGACAAATAACCACCCTGCCTTTTGGGCCTCTTCACCCCATCATCATCATTGCTAGAGAAATTCAGATACATACACATTTATGCTTGAAGAGATCTTTTAGATCTAAATAATAATCAGGTCATTTGCAAGAGTTGAAAGCCACATGCAAAGTCTCCCTGGGGAGGGGAGCATGGGTGTGGCCACAGACTGCTGCAGGGAGTTCTGCATCCATCACAGGTAAATGTCCTTATGGATCCAACCCAAAAACACCTGAGCTATTATTGACAGGGAAGGAAAGTACCCCCCATTGTCCATCAGCAAGTCATAATAATGACGGAAGATAGAACATAATCGTCTTGGCATCCAGACTTCCTCAGAGCCACGATTTAGTTTCTGTGACAAAAATTGGTCAAAGAAAGACTCCTTTCTGCCTGAGAAACCATCGAGACATTCAAACATTTTGATAGCCGGGTCACAGTGCTCTCAGGGCAAACCTACGCAGAGTTGTTAAGGTCCAGACATACAGAAATCTCACTAGTCTACTCTCGGTCTCTCCTCTTCCAAATGCAGTTATGCAAAAATTTGAAAAGTATCTCCGGACAGACAAAATTAATAAACTTAGTGGAGCAGTTGGACCGTCTTTAGTCCCTGCCCCCACATGCTGCCTTCTCCTATAACCTCCACCCACTATTTGATCTTTCTGCTAAGCCAGGACCCAGAACAGTGCTACGTGTTCAACATCTCAAATTCTACCTTCCAGATTGACAGGCTGTGTTGGAAAAAGACAAGCAAACTTCACCTTCCTCTTGGTACCTTTATTTGGAAAGGTGGGGGTTGTAATTGGATTGAGCACCTTTAGACATGTTTATCTTAACAGAAATATGACAGCGCAATTATCTGAGGGAAGAAGGAAAGAAGTCTTCATCAGCTTGTCCCAGACCCTGACGGAGAGTTGGGGTTGACAAGAGTGCCAACCGTAAAGATCTTCCGACCTGAGCTTTCTGCTCAAATTCTTCTCATTGTAAACCTTCATATGATTAATATTGAGTCACTAATTAAATCACAATTTTCAGTATGAAGCTTTCAACATTGTCAGACCTGGGGAGTGGAGTGTCATGGAAATGGAAAATTCAGTGGAAAATGTATTTTTAATTTTCTCCACAAATAGTTAATATGTTACCTATACAACTGAAAATATACACGTACAAGCAGGTAGATGCATATTTATATCCAGTGTAATACGTTAAATATCCGTTTACTTATGTTTATATGTAAATGTGTCTATCATTATACTTAAATTTATATAACACAGGAAATACCTGCTGCCTGTAGATTTTATTAAGATTTGTGGCATGCCCCATTCGACACTGCCCATCTTTGTCTCTGAAGGTTCTCCTTTAGTGGTTAATGGTCATCAGATTTCTGACGTCCGCCCACATACTTTTTTCCCTAATACAGAACGTTTATCCCTGTCCCCTTCAAGCCTCGGCCACCTTCATGGACAAACCACATGCTTTCCTGACCTTCCCTTTCATTACTCCTTCAGCCGTGCAGCCTGATCTCCTCCTCCCCAAAAGTTCTCTGTCAGACTTCCACGTCTGCACCTGCTGAGACCTGAGCACACACGCTACCCGGTGAGCACACCCCAGACAGCTGGCACAGCGGCTTCACTGGCACGCAGGGGCGTGAGCTGTGGCTGCAGGGACAAATGAGGTTTCCTAATGGAAAATCCAAACCGGCAACCCTGAAACTCACTGTGCTTTCTGTCTGTTCATTTCTTCCCACCTCCACCCACCGAAAGGGGCATAAACAAACTCAAAGAAAAAAACCACATGATCATCTCATTGGATGCTGAAAAAGCTTTTGACAAAACTCAGCATCCTTTCATGCTAAAAGTCTTGGAAAGAACAGGAATTCAAGGCCCATATCTAAACATAGTAAAAGCAATTTACAGCAGACCGATAGCCAACATCAAGGTAAATGGAGAGAAACTTGAAGCAATCCCACTGAAATCAGGGACTAGACAAGGCTGCCCCCTCTCACCATATCTCTTCAATATAGTACTTGAGGTACTAGCTAGAGCAATTCGACAACATAAGGAAGTCAAAGGGAAACAAATCGGAAGGGGCTTGAATTTTAACCCCAGACATTATTTTTGACTTTCTGAAATCTTTCACTTGATACTGTGACTTTAACATTACCCAACCAAATGACTATTCCTACCTATGTGAATTTTTGATGGGTATTTAGGTTGTGCCCCGTCCCAGGGTTTGGAACCAGCTCACACATTAGTACACACTCATGCACAGCATGTGGAGTACACAGCACGCTTTTCTCTTATGTGTATACCTCATAGGGGGATCGTTAGATCATGACTCTGCATATGCTCAGCTTTAAGAGGTGGTTTCTCCTACTTTTCCCAAGTCTGCTATGCTGTTCCATAACATTCTTAGAAGATGGAACCCGGCTCCCAGTGCCCAGCTTACAGGGTAGATGCCAGCACTCTGTATCCTAAGAGACAGCTAGCACAACACACACCCTCTCATCAGCTGGAGCTGGTGAGAACACAAGGCATTTTTATTAGTCTATGTGACGTACTCAGAGCTAGTCATCTAGATGGATTTCAGATTCCTAAGCCACGCACTGGCCCCTTTTGAGGTCCGTTGAAGAACACAGATTGGTAGATACTTGCAATGCGGTATTCACACCCAGCTGGACTTTACTTAGGCCACTGGTTCATCCACTTCTTTTTCTGGCCACTTTCGTTCTCAGTGCCTCTCTTGACATCAGGTGTAGATTATATATGTTCTCTTCATGAAGGAGGAGAGAAGATTGATGTTGATCTAGACAGAAGTGCTTAAATGTCTCCACACAGAGCAGATTTCTTCATCTTCTTGAAGAGCTAGGTCCTGTGCTAAATACCAGAGATACTTTAGTAAACAAAAGCAAATCAAAAGGGCGCTTCAGTGAACTTACATTCTACAAGTAAGTAAATAAATATAGTATAGTTTACATTTGTGATAGCGCAATATTAAAGGTAAGTTAGAAAGGGTTTTAAAAAAAAATCTCAATGGTACACTCAGGTTCAGGTAAAAACCGAAAGAACTGTGCAGTTACCAGGAAGAAGAAACAGTAAATACAAAGGGCCTGAGGTTGAGACATGCCCAGTGGGAAGTGGGAACAAGGAGGCCCAGTGGGACTGCGTGGCTGAAGCAGACAGAGGAGGGGTGGTGTGAATATGCTCAGAGAGTTAACTAGGATGGTCGTGGGGCTCCACCTCCCTAGGCACGTGTGCTGGTCTCTTCAGCACGAATATGCAGGGCTCATGGCGGTTGTCTCGGGATCTCCCAGTTGTCCCCCGTTAGACACCTTTTCCCCTTTCCTCAGCTTTTATTTGAATGCCTGTCATTCCATTTGCAATTCTTGATAATTTCGCTTTTAAGTCCATGTCCATCTGAGAACTGGGAAATGCCACTCCCTGCAGTTACAGGCTGGCTTGTGTGTCCCAGATGCTGTCCAAGGCAGCACTGATGCCGTGGCCTCTACCACCAGTGAGGCTGGAGGTCTTTTCTCCGCTGTTGGCTGTTTGTGGTTTTTAGTCGTCTTACGCTTATTTATATATGCTCAGAACAATAACTGACAGTTAAACACCGTGCTATTTCCTTCCCTAATTTATGGACTTGAACACTTGTTGACCTGGTTAGGATTACTACTGCTATGATGAAACACCAAGACAAAAAACAAGTTGGGAGGAAAGGGTTCATTTGCTTACCCTTCCACATCTTAGACCATCACTGAAGGAAGTCAGGACAGGAGCTCAGAAAGGGCTGGAACCTCAAGGCAGGAGCTGACGCAGAGGTTATAGGCTTGGCTTAGTAGGTTTATTCCACAAGATGGCTTTGCTTTAGTCATTGCCAATGATGCTTCTGTTTATTTTTATGTTTTGTCAGTATTTCACTTCTGGTAAATAAGTGTGCAGTTTTGCATTATCTGAGCCCAGGAAGCTTTCTAAATGCTCTTATTCATTATAATAATTTTTTGTATGTGGCCTTTTGCTTCTAGGTAGAAAAACCATATTATCAGGGAGTAAGAACAACTGTGTCTCTTTCTTTGCAATCCATAGACATTTTACTTCTTTGTCTCATTTTAATTCACTGGCTAGGCTCTCGGAACAATTTCAGAATAGAAATGGAGGCATATTTTCTTACTCTTAATCTGTAAAAGGAATGAATCTAACATTCCACGAGTACATACTTACAATAAAGGCTTTTGTTGATATTTTTCATGTGTTATGAAACACATGGGGTCCTTCAAAGACTCACCACTCTGACCATGAGTAGAGAAGAGGTTTTATTCAGGCACCAAATACTCATGGAGCCAGGCCTGCACCTCAGAGTCCTGTCAAGATGCATTTCTGAATGGCATTAGTCAGGGGTTTCTAAATGCAACACTCATAAAGATACTACTTCCTGTCTTCATGCAATCATGGGCAAGAACACAGACTGACATACTTCCTGTCTAGCTGTATACCTCACCCTTCAGGCGATCAAGAATGATAAGTTATTCTCTGCTGGTGAAATGGGCTAACTCAAGTCAAATTAAGGACATAAAAACAGATTTATTGGGAAGCCACCTTTGGCAGGTTCACTGGTCCCAGGGATCAAGGCCAGGGAACTTGTCCTGGGGAGGGAGACAATTGTAACCTTGTAAGCATAAAGTTTATTGTTACTTATTCACCTAGTGAAATTCTTTTCATTTCTTAGACAAGAAATTTTTGTCACTGAATTGTACTGACTTTTATCAAATGCCCACTCTGTTTTTATTACACACCTGGACCTGGCTGAATTTCTTAAAATAAATTTCCCATTAGTGATTTTTTTTAATTGGCATGGTAACTTTCTAATGGGTTGTTGGAACTGATTCACTGGCACTTTTGAGTCATTTTTTAAACAAAGTAACAGGATAAATGTTTTCTATTTCCTGGGTGTATGTCTGTCTGGCATTATGTTGGGGGAGTGAGCAGACACCACGGGACAGAACAAAGCTGATAATTATGGAGTTGAAGTTCTCTATATTATCACCAAGTTTTTGTCTTCTTTGTCTGCCGATTGCTTATAATACAGTGAATTCTCACAGGATAATTGAGGACTTGCCAGTATCTTCTTGTAAATATGCAAATATTACTTCTTAATATTTTGTTATTAGGCCTACATTAGTAAGATATGTTACCTTTTCTAGTCAAGTGGGCCTTTTCATTAGGCTTCAGTTCTCAGTTCTGGTAATGCTTTTCACTCTAGGAACCATGGGATTTCATATTAAAACACAAGGAGCCTTAGAGTTAGTTTCTTTAAAGCATTTTGGTAGTCTTTCCCCTTTTAACCTTCCTAAGCATCTGTGCTATGGATGCAGCCTTGCAAGCAGACAATGAGAAGCTTTCTGCTAATCTGGAGCCAGCATTTTAGCTAGAACAGACTACAGGTAAGCACTGCGATATGCGTGAGCTTTAGTTCCGCCATATTGTTTGGTGGCAGTTAACCGGAAACTCTTAGTGCCTTTCCCTCTTCTATCTTTGCTGTTTATTTATTTGTTTTATTCTAGTCCCCATTCTTTTCCTCTAATTCCTCAGAAACTATCCAGTTATTTCTATTTTTTTGTAAATATTTTTGTTATTTTGTCAGTAACAGTCAACAGCTCTGGCTGTCCTCTACTGTCTGCACGTCAGCGGTGTTCATTATTATCCCACCATCGTTCCTTATCAGAATGTAGTTGTTAATGCCATTTTTACGAGTGACTTATGCAACCAGTGTTTACTTATATTTATCCTCATATTCTAATTACATGGTTCATTAGTCATTTCTATGCCTCAGTTTGCTCTTTTGGGTTGAATTTCATTTTTTAGGAAGCAGCCTTTGGGAGTTTGCTTAGAGATTGCCTGTGGGTGGTAAACTCGTGGGTTTTGTTGGCTCATTTGTTTTGGTTTTTGTTATAAATGACTATTACACCTTTATTTTATGATGAGTTGACAAGTGTCTTTTCTGAGCACCTTTCTCAGCACTTTGTGCCCCATCTGAAAGCCCCTGTGTTGTTTCATGAAAGTAGAAGGGGGATGAGAGAGAACATGAGAAGTGGAGTAAGGTCAGATAGAATGGGAGGAGGAAGTAAGTGGGTAAGAGTGATCAGCACACATTTTATACATGCATGGGATTGTTATGGCAATATTGTTATTGCACTTATAATTACTATGTGCTAATTAAAACCTTAATAGCATTCTGTTACCCGTTTAATTGCTATTCCTTCCATGCTTATTCTCATTTGATTGCTTTTGTGATGCTGGAGCCTGAGCCCGAAGCGCCCATGCCCTCTAGGCAAGCGCTGTACCACCGATCCACAGTTCGGCCTTTGAAATAATGCCCTTCCTCACCGTGAATTTGGTCTTTTCTTCCTTGTGGCTTTTGTCTCCATGTTCTCAGTTACCTTGCAGGCCATCCTTTGGTTTTGGATACTGGGATTCGTTCGTGCTTCCTCCTGCTGCTCATCAGTTCTGCCAAATTGTCAGCAAGCAACTTTCTTAACCCAAGCTCTCCCACTCTCTCTTAGTTTCTCTCTCTACTAGAGACATTTTAAACTCCTTTCTCCTAGAGACTAGTATCTTTAGTCTGTCTTTCCATTGGAGCATGAATTTGCTTTTGTAAGCAATATGTTCGGGGTCACAAAGAAAGAGACCACCATCCCAACTCAAGTATCCAGACAAGGCAGACTTTACATTTGATCAATGGAGCTCAGGAAGGGTGAACACACCTAGACAGGAAGTACACTTGGCTTTTCTAGTTCAGGTGGTGGCTATGACTTTGCTCCATTGGCTATGGTCTGACTTCACAATCTTATTCAACTGTCTAGTAGGAAATAATTGCAGCATAGGAGATAGACGAACGAGAAAGGAGTCAATCATTCAAGGAGAAAAGGGTCACTGATACAGGCCATCACATTCCTAGAAAAGAGCCCTGAGTCTTTGTGAGTGGGAAGAATAAAACTTGTATAAGACAAAGGAAATAAAAAAAATTGTGATTACTTGTCTTAAATACTAGATTTATAGTATTTGATAGAAAAGACTCATTCCATATTTCTTATTTTTCTTTTTTCTTTTTATGTATTCTTGTCTCATAAAATACAACTGGTCCACAGCCTTCCCTCCCTCCACTACTTGAAATCCCCTTCCAGTCCTGCAGCCCCACTCACCACCATCACCTCTCAACTCTCCTCTCCCCCAGTTCCACTCCTCCTTCCTTTCCCTTCAGAAAAGAACAGGCCTCCCAGAGATATCAACCAAATACAGCATTACAAGATGCAATATGACTAGGCACACACTCTGATATCAAGGCTGGATGAGGCAATCCAGTAAAAGGAAAAGGGTACCAAGATCAGGCAAAAGGGTCAGAGATGTCCCCATTCCCACTGTTAGGAGCCCAACAACAACAACAAAAAAAAACCTAAACTAAAAAAAATAAATAAATAACATTACACAGAGGACCTAGTGCAGACCCACAGACTCCGTGATCACCTCTTCAGTTTTGTTGAGCTCCTGTGAGCCCTGCTTAGTTGATTCTGTGGGCTATGTTCCCCTCTGATTCCTACAATCCTCTCATCCCTCTTTCTCTCAGGGTTCTCCTGAGCTCTGCCTAACCTTTGGTAGTGAGTATCTACATCTGTTCCCATCAACTGTTAAAGGAAGCATCTCTCATAAAGATTGAGCTAGGCACTGAACTATGAGAATTTGAGTCTACCATCCAGCTTCTGGTTCCTGGGCATATAAACAATGTCTGGCATGGACTTTCTCTTGTGGTGCCTCAAGTTAGGCTAGTCATTCATTGGCCACTCCACAAAGCCCTGAGTCACCATTGCCCTAGCACATCATGAAGAAAGGAGAGGTTGTGGGTTAAAGGTTTTGTACCTTTATTGGTATCCCGTAGCACCAATGAAAGTTTTGCCTGGTTACAGAAGATGGCTGATTCAGGCTTAGTATCATCCATTACTAGGAGTTCTTGCTAGGGTCACGCTCACAGATTCCAGAAGTTTCCACTGCAGTGGGATTTCACATTTCCACCTAGATGTCCCCCCATTCCAATAATCTCCCTTTGCACTCTTCCCTACCCGTCCATCTCTCACCCACTGGTTCCCATCCCCACCTGCTCCCAGTCCATCTACAATATCCATTGTATCTCCCCTTCCCAAGGAGAACCCTGCATTCCCTTAGAACTCCCCTTGTTACTTAAATTATCTGAGTCTGTAGACTGTAGCATGATTATCTTTTACATAACAGCTAATATCCACTTCTAAGTGACTACATTTCATATTTGTCTTTCTGGGTCTGGGTTGCCACACTAAGAATTATTTTTTAATTCTATTAATTTGCCTGCAAGCTTTACAATGTTATTTTTCCCTAATAGCAGAATAATAATTCATTGCGTAAATGCACCACATTTTCTTGATCCATTCTTTGGTTGAGGGAGATTTAGGTCTTTTACAGTTTCTGGCTACTGTAAATAAAGCTGCTATGAGTGAAGTCAAGCATCCTAACACAAGTGTTCTTGTGGTAGGATGGAGCATCTTTTGAGTATATGTCCCAGAGTGCTATTGCTGGGTCTATTGTGTCCCAATTCTCTGAGCCACTGCCACACTGACTTCCATAGTGCTGTATGTTTGTACTCCCACCAGCAATGGAGGTGTATTCCCCTTGCTCCACATGAGCTGTCACTTGCTTTATTGATCTTAGCCATTCTAGAAGGTGTAAGTTGAAAACTCAATTTGGTTTTGAGTTGTATTTTTCTCTGATGGCTAAGGATGTTGAACATTTCTCAAACATTTGAGTTTCCTATTGACAATTATCTGCTATAAGACTAGACTATGTTATGTCCCAAACCAAAACTCTACAAGCCATTTTTAATTGGATTATTTGGTTTGTTAATGTCCAGTTTCCTGGATTATTTACATACTTTGGATAAATCAAGATCGGATAAACAACTTAAATGGACCTATAGCCTCTAAGAAAATAGTCATTAAAAGGTTCCCTCCTCCTTTCAAAGAAGGGTTAATGCCAATACTCCTGAAATTATCGCACAAAACAGAAACAAAAGAAACATTTCCCAGTTCATTTTAAAGGAATGTTTCCCAATTCATTTTATGAGATTGGTCACCCTGATATCCAAATCACACAAAGATTCAACAAAGAGAATTGCAGACCATTTTTCTATGAATTAGATAAAAAATACTCAACAAAATACTTGCAAACCAAATCTGAGAATACATCAAAAACATCCTCCACCATGATAAGCAGGCAACATTCCAGAGATGCAAGAATGGTTTAACAAACATAAATCAGTCAATGTAATCCACCATATAAACAAAGTGAAAGAATAAACATGTTTATCTCATTGAATACTGGAAAAGCCTTTGAGAAAATCCAATACGCCATCATGATAAAAATCTTAGAGATATTAGAGGTACTAGGGACATGCCTAGACATAATAAAGACAATATACAACAAGCTTATAGCCAACATTAAATTAAGTAGAAAAAAACTCAAAACAATTCCACTAAAATCAGGGATAAGACAAGGTTGCCCACTCTCTCCACATCTACTCAATATAGTACTTGAAATTTTAGTTAGAACAGTAAGTCAACTGAAGATCAGGAGGATGCAAATTGAAAACAAAAAGTTAAAATGTTATTTGAAGATGATTTTACATAAGTAACTCCAAAATTCTACCAGGGAACCCCTAAAGCTGGTAAACACTTTTAGTGAGGTGGCTGGATACAACGTTAAACTAAAAAAATATCAGTACCCTTCTGTGAAAATGAAGATGATCTGAGGAAGAAATCAGAGAATAAACACCTTTCAAAATAGCCACAAATAATGTAAAATATCTTGGAGTAACTATAACCAAGCAAAGGAAAGACTTTCATGACAAAAATGACGAGTCTTTGAAAGAAGAAATTAAATAAGATAACAGAAGAATGGGACATTCCCCATGCTCTTGGATCAGTAGAGTTAACATAGTAAAAATGGTCATTTTACCAAAAGCAATCTACCGACTGAATGCAATCCTCGTCAAAATTCCAACAACTCTTTAAAGACCTTGAAAGGACAATATTCAATTTCATATGAAAAAACAAAAACCAAGATATAAAATAATCATGAACAATAAAAGAACTTTCAGAGGTATTACTGTCCCTGATTTCAAGCTGTACCACACAGTCATAAAAACTGCAAGGTACTGGCATAAAACGTACATGTTGGTCAATGAGATCAAATCAAATACTCAGACATAAATCTACACACTGATAAACACTTGATTTTTTTTATAAAGAAGCCAGAAGTATACAATGAAAAAAAGAAAGCGTCTTTAACAAACTGTGCTGATCAAACTGGATGTCTACATGTAGAAGAATGTAAATAGATCCAGATTTATCACCCTGCACAAAACTCAAGTCCAAATGGATCAAAGACTTCAATATAAAATTAGAGGAAAAATGATAGAAGAGAAAGTAGCAAATTTCCTTGAACACAGTGGGATAGGAGACAGCTTCCCAAACAGAACTCTGATAGTAAAGACACTAAAGTCAACAATTAATAAATGGGACCTCATCAAACTGAAAAGCTTCTGAAAGGCAAAGGCCACTAGCAATAGGAGAAATGGCAGCCTGCAGAATGGGAAAATTTTTCACCAACTCCACATCTGATAGAGGACTAGTATTCAATATTTCCTGCACTATTGTTCCAGCTCTATAAAGAAATCATAACAAAGGATGGACCCAAGGGTTTGCCTCCTTCCTCCCTCTGACTCTACTCATGGATATCTGTTAACATGAATTCTTCCATTTGACAATAGACAACACCCTCAAAGCTGATAATTCACCATCCTGGCTTTTGGCTTTGCTCCTGGCCTTCCCTTCCATTCCTGGGATGTTTGTTAGATAAAACCTTGCAAGATATTTGCTTTCTAAAAGCTTTGTAACTGCAAAGTACCCATGTAAGACAAGACTATGCTATGTCTCAAACCAAAACTCTACACTTCGTGTGGAGATAAGAAGATGATTGGTGGGAGTTGGTTCTTTTCTTCCTCTATATGGATCTCTTGGATGCAACTCATGTCATCATGCTTAGCAAAAGTCCTTCTACCCATTAGTCATCACACACACACACACACACACACACACACACACACACACGAGAGAGAGAGAGAGAGAGAGAGAGAGAGAGAGAGAGAGAGAGAGAGAGCACCCTTCTCCTTCTTCTTGCGCACAGTAAAATACTGCAGAACTTGCTTGTCTCCACTGCCAGCTGAGGATTCCTATCCAAGCTCCTCCCCTCAAACAACAGAATTAAAAATAAACAAGTAAATGTGTGGAAATGAATGGGTGGCCCATGAGCTTTCCAGGTTTATACTCAGATCTCCTTCTCTCACCCATTTGCTGATGGTTCAGTGGTATTAATTTTGCCAAATTATTCCTCTATCCTTTTGGAGTACCCAGGGTTACCGTGTTAAGTTTACTGTAGGGTGTATTGATAAGCTCCCATCTCAAAGCGGGAAAATCATAAAATTTCATGGCAAAAACATTGGTTTCTGTAGATAATTTAAGGAGGTGACATATGCCTTAGCCTTCTCAGTAATGATTATGCATGTATGGGAATGGGCAATGGGATTGTTATGGGGAGTGCACCACAGACAAACACTTGCACACCATTTAGAGCCACTCAAAAGTCTATCCCATCAGGCTGGCACATCATTCAGGTATTGGAAACTCAAGTGTAGCTCTGAATGTTTAGGGTAAGGTGTCCTTAAGGTAAACACACACACACACACACACACACACACACACACACACACATTCTAATATCAGTCATTGAAGGGGGAGTTTTGTGTAAGGAAGCTGTTGAACAGAAGCTAAGATACATTTTCTGGGACATCTTGACCTTGGGTTCATGAAAGAGAGTTGGGTTACTTTCCAGCATATTCCCCATCAAGAGGATCAAATTCTAGTTAAACCTGAACTCAGGAAGAAGACAAGACGAAAGCCAGGCTGTGGTGGCACTTACCTTTATTCCCAGCACTTGGGAGGCAGGGGCAGGCAGATCTCTGTGATTTGAGGCTAGCCTAGTCTACAGAGTGAGCTCCAGGATAGCCAAGGCTACACAGAGAAACTCTGTCTTGAAAAACAAAAACAAACAAACAAAACAAAAAGAATACAAAAATGGAGGCACCTCTGCACTGTCTTGCCCTGTCGCAGACCAGCACTTTGAGCTGTGTCAGACATTTTGCATGAACTATATGCGTCATTGTTGAAAAGAGGTGGCCTGTGACATGTTCTTAGGCCTTACTGAGGCTCTATTCAGTGAGTAGCTAACTTTTTTAATAGACTCATATCCACTCTACCTCAGGGGTAGCTGGACCAAATACCACATTACTGCATGAAAAGTCTTATTGCAAAGGTGCAGTAGAATTAATCCTCCAAGGAAAACTTGAGTTTTTCCCAACGGTGGTAAAAAGTCTACAAAGAAACCTCTAATAGTGTTGATGATTTGGAAGTGAGACATTTGAAACAAATATTCAAGGAGCTTTTAACAGGTACGGTGGAAAGGAGAGGTTTTATCAAGTCTACAGAGAGCAAGGCTTCATGACATTCAATAGGCAGAGCGATCACTCGATCACTCGGGAGATGTTAATGCCTTTGATCACTCGGGAGAGGCTGATGCTGCCAGTGAGCCCCATTGTTTGTCAATGAGGGGGATCAAATGGGCTGTGATTGAAAGACCAGTGCCCAGGCTGTTCCATACTGTAGTCACCAGCCACAGACAGCAACCAGATATTTGAACTGGCTGGAACAATTGGAACTGTGCAGTAAGCATCTAGTGTATAGTGAGTTTTTGAAAGTTAATAAGAAGGAAGTATACAAGATTACATGCTCATTTTAAAATGAGTAATATGCATGAGGGGGTGAATAAGATCAAAACATGTTACCTGCTTGCTTAAGATTCTCAAAAGTATCAATAATTCATATTAAAATAAAACATATTATGTAACAGAACATGTTGAATTCAATAAGGTAACTATTTAAATTAATTTTAACTGTTATTATTTTACTTCTTTTAATATGACTAGTAGAAAATGTTGAGTTGTATATATAGGAGGGAAACCAAAATTCTGGGCTCTAATTCAAGAGCTGTGTCATGCTTTGTAATTAGTTCCCTCCACTTCTGGGTAGATAGTGGTAATTTAAGGGATAAAATCTGGGCAGATTTGTACAGTTCAAATACAGTATAATAAGCTGCAGGGCTTATTTGTATCCTTTGGAAGAATTCATTTTTTTAATTATTTTTACATTTATTATACAAATACATTGGGGTGGTATTCCTATGCCTAAGCTTTTGTGGGAGGACTGGCACCAGTCTGGACCCCAGGCACTCACAACATAGCGGAAAAATAAGATACAAACGCCAGTTATAGACGTCCCCGACAGGAAGTAAAAAGCACACTGGCAACCAGGAGTCCGGAAGGAGTGACTCCAGTCTGTGAAGGTCCTCTTACGCCAAAATGATGGAAGATGGATATCAGCCCTTGGAGGAAGGACGGTAACTCTGTTACTTTCTGATTCTGTGATGAAATACCCTGATACAAGCCACTTAAAGGAGAGAGGGCTGATTTTGGTTCACAGTGGCAGAGGGATGCAATCCTGTCATGATAGGGAGGACATGACAGCCAACAGGGAAAGCCTGGTGGCAGGATGGGGTGGCTGGCCGGGCACACTTGGAATGGGGCATAAGCACAAGTTACGGCTGGCCTATAAAGCCTCAAAACCTGCCTGGCCCCAGAGAGCCACTTTCTAAGGGTTCCACAACCTTCCCAAATCGTGTCATTAGCTGGGGACAACCTATTCAAATGCATGAGAGTCTAGGGGACATTTCACTCAAACGACAGCAAAAAGTATGAGCTGGGTCTTGAAGACTTGCAATGAATCTTAAGCACCAAACCTAACAATTGCATCCCCTGACTTCAATCTCATTTAAGAGTCACAATTGAAAAGCTTTGAGTTTTCCTTTTTTCATTTCTTTAACATTAACCTTGGAGGTTAGATCAATAGAGGAAGTAAGGACACAGAAAATGAGGGCAAAGGGAAAGAAAGAAAAAGCGTGGAAATGATTGCAGCCCCCACACTTCCTGTCGGCAGTATAGAACTTAGATCTGAGAAGCGCAGCTACAAACTAGCTTGTCAAAATAACAGAAACTGGCCAATTTTCGGGAGTACTGGAGGCACACAGTCTAACTTATTATACATTTCAAAACATTTAAGATTCTACCATAGTCTAAATATACCACCA
This sequence comes from Apodemus agrarius, assembly GCA_964023405.1. Classification (NCBI taxonomy): domain Eukaryota; kingdom Metazoa; phylum Chordata; class Mammalia; order Rodentia; family Muridae; genus Apodemus; species Apodemus agrarius. The sequence goes on along the minus strand of OZ030007.1, from coordinate 100,469,401 downwards.
ATGCAGCACATTTACATACTCATAAATTATACATGGACATATTATCCTCCTATCTATGCATTCATACCTCCATCCATTAAACAGCAACTTTATCCTCTGGGTTCTACCAAGATTCCAATTGGAGGAATTTGTGAGGAACAGCCTGAAAAACCATGTCACGGTTATTAATTAAGCGTCTCTAAGTACTGGCATCTCCAGAGCCTGCACAGACATCCTGCCTCTCACTTTGCCTTGTGTTTGGAGCTCACAGACAACTGGACAGCAGTTCATCCCAACTGGTGAGAGTAATGAACACAAGACGCATGCGCTGAACTGAATGGTAAAGCCTGGGCTGGAATTGGAGCTCTTCAACCATCCAGAGCAGAAAAACACACCTCTTCAACCATCCAGAATAGAAAAACACGCCTCTGTCCACACTGCTACTGAAAAACCTTCCTCATGAAAGACTCATTAGGTAAAATACAGAATGTTACAACCAAAATTATAAGGTTAGAAGAGGCTCACTCCTGTGGAAATTCTGCTTGTTCAAGACATAATTTCAACGATGTGAAAGGTGATAAATAACCTTTGTTTAATTTTCTGAGAATAACAGGATCTGGCTACCTTTTCAGGGAACTGAGAGAAATGTAAAGGCCCAGCAGGGTTTCCATGTGACTCAAACAGTGACCGGAAGTCAGTTGGCCCTCCCAGTGAGGTGGCTTTCCTCTTCAGAATCAGAACTAGCAGCTGACAGAGCCTAAGGCAGGACACCCACCAAGCACTTTCTGTAATCCGGTGGACTTCTGGAGACTGTGGCAAATATAACACTGTGCACTGTGCCTGCCACATCTCACAGAGAGGGGTCAGGTCAGTCTGAAAACCGCACCTCTGACCTGAAAAGCCTTTCGATGTGCGCCATGCTCTCCCTGTCACCTCTGCTTCACGAGTGACAATGAGCGCTAAGCGATGCTGATAGCACTTTTGTGGACAAATATTACAGTTAATGGGGAGAACTTCTGTTTCTGGGCACACAGGAGAGACTTGCTGTGGTGTCTCTCCCTCACTGTGAGTACACATAACAGTCCTGGCTATTACCCATAAGGCAAAGAAGGCAAGGTGACTGAGAGGGGAGGGTTTTCTCCATGCCCCATATGTTCCAGACTTAAAGAGAATGAGAGCCCAGAAACACCAATGGATGCAGGAAAACCTCAATCGATATCTGAATTCTTTGACCAACGGAAAACCTGCAAGACTAATATTTAGACAATATTCACATTACTGCAATCTGATACAGCTGAGAAAGTCATCTAGGTCTAATCACACTGGCACATGAGTCCAGAACGCTACATTAGTGTTGTAAGGAACCAGAAAGTCCACACTTGGCAGCAAGTAACTAGCTTGCCACCATGATCACCACAGTGACAATCAGACATTAGTGTGGCCTCACCTGTGACATCAGACATTAGTGTGACCCCACCTGTGACATCAGACATTAGTGTGACCCCACCTGTGACATCAGACATTAGTGTGACCCCACCTGTGACATCAGACACTTCTGTATAAGGAGCCTGCATTCCTTATCTCCTTATTGGAAGACAATTCATAATGGAAAGTGAAAAGAACTCAAATATGTAAAACAGTTTTTAAAGCAAAAATAAAATCTCTTCGATTTTAATATAGTGCTTAGCTAAGTAATGAAGAGAGCATCAGGCTGGCTGAGGGGGACGTGTAGATCAAGGAATGGAAATCTTTAATTATCCCAAATAAAAGACTTAAATTTTAAAAAAATATTATGCTATAGCCAACATATTTAAAGGAGACTCATTTAATATTATTTTCCTTGTAGGAATTTCTATGTGTGTGCAGGAAATATGGAAGTTTTATTTCTCTCTAAACCATCGTCGCACATTGGAGAAATTATTACTTTATAATAATTAAAGCTGAATTATAGGTCATATTTATATATTTTTTTTTTGGTTTTTTCGAGACAGGGTTTCTCTGTATAGCCCTGGCTGTCCTGGAACTCACTCTGTAGACCAGACTGGCCTCGAACTCAGAAATCCGCCTACCTCTGCCTCCCAGAGTGCTGGGATTACAGGCGTGCGCCACCACCGCCCTATTTATATAATTTTTTAGTAATACATTTTGAATTTATTTATTTATTTATTTATTTATTTATTTATTTATTTGGAGGTGTGTGTGTCTGTGTGAGCATGCACGTGTGTCTGTGTCTGTGTCTGTGTCTGTATCTGTGTCTGTGTCTGTGTGTCTGTGTGTGCATACACTATAGTGTGCCTGTGATGCTTGGAAGACAGCCCCGGGGTCAGCCCTCCCTTTCCACCCTGATGAGACAGCATTTCTCGTGCTCACTGCTGCTCAGGGCTGGCTGGCCAGGGAGCATCTGGAAAGTCTCCTGTCTGTCCATCTCCAGGCAAGGGTACTCCGGGATTACAGATGCCATTATGGCTGGGTTTACTTATATGAGGATTTAAACTCACCATGTCTTGCAAAGCCTGTTGAGCCATCTCCTCAACCCACATTAAAAAAATATTTTGGAGTTCTAAAAAAACAATCCAGATGCACAGACTCTGATTTTAAACTGTTTTAGATAATTTGCATAATTTTGTAATCTGACAAAATAACAATTTGTAAACTCAGAAATAGGAGCTCTATTTACAGTTGTACGCTGAAATGTAACCATGTGTGCTCCAGCAAGACTTGAAACCCAATTGCTTGTGGCATCAATAAAAAAAAAAAATCATTAAGATATCCAGTGCTGTGTTTAAACTATATATACATATGTGGCATTCATATGGCAAATACTTTTTAAGGATGCTGTCTGCATCAAGATTCTCTTGTGTAACAGAAGTGATAAAATTGGCATATATTACATAGGGAACCCACTGGCTTATCTTACATAACGGGAGTTGGATAGTCTAAGGTGACTGTCAGCAGGCTGGAAAAGCTGAGACCCTCGTCTCTCAGTTCATGAAGCTGGAGCCCTCAGCAGCCCCATTCTGGAAGCTGTGGCCTAAAGTGTTTGTTTGTTTGTCTGTTTGTTTAACTTTTATTTATTGTTGTTTGTATGTTTTATTCTTATCCCATATATCACATCTCCACTGCACTTTACCCTCCCCCCTCCCCTCTGAGACCCTCCTTCCCATACTTCCCCCCTCCCCTGGATCCACTCATCCTCCTTCATGTCTCTTCAGAAAAGGACAGGTCTCCCAAGGATATCAAACACACATGCTATATCAAGTTGCAGTAATACTAGGCACTAGACAACCCAGTAGGAGGGCCAGGGTTCTAAAAGCAAGCAAGAGTCAGAGACAGCCCTCACTGCCAGTGTCCCGCAAGGAGTCCCACAAGAAGAGCAAGCGACCTGACCGTAACATGCAGGCAGAGGACCTAGGTCAGTCCCGCGCAGGCTCCCTGATTATAGATCCGGCCAGGTTAATTGATTCTGTGGGGTTTGGTGATGTCCATGACCCTTCTGGCTGCAACCCTTCCTCCCCATCTTCCACAGGATTCACTGAGCTCGGCCTGGGGGACTTCTAGATAGCCCCCAATCTTCCATGCATGTGGGGAGATAGAGAAGTTGGGTTCCAATGTAGGCAGATGATCCCAGCAGCAGTGGCAGCGATGGGGGAGATGTGAAAAGGACAGGCAGCCGGGCAGGGCGGCCCTGCTCGTCTCTCTTCACATCTGGATAACTACAGAAAGGGGCTGCCAGCTCCAGGGAAGAGAAATGACCTTCGCAGGTCAGCCTGAGGCTGTGCTCATCGGATCTCAGATCTAATCAAGGCACAACCAAAATTAACCATTCTCAAACTCTCAGAGCTCTCAATGCTTGTAGCCGTTATTCCTTCTTTCATTCAATTTCTATTTTTTATTCTTCCTTTATTTTTCTTTGGAGGTAGGTCTCACCAGGCAGCTCTAACTGGCCTGGAACTCACAATGTAGGCCAGGGTTAACCTTTTACCCACTTTCCCTTCCTCCCACCATGCCAAGCAAAGCCATTATTCTTAAGATATGATAACTCATTTTATCTGAAGTAAGTTTGTAAAATGCAAATTGTTGTTCATTAATATAGCTGGCAATCATGATTTTCTGATCCAGATATATATTTAGTTTCACTCACTGTGACTTGCTATGCATGTTTCCCAGGTGTTTAATTCAGTTTTTACTGTTAATGCAACGTTTTTTGTTGACATGAAAACACTCTATTTATTTAAGCATGTTCATACCCTCTGGCAATATTTCCATTTAAAAATGTATAATGTTGCTTTTCAAACACTATTAACACAGATATCAAACTTCTGCACAGCACTGCAGAATGTAAAATCATATTTACACTAAATGCCATATTTGCTGTGCTCACAGCCTCCCGACTGGAAACCACTAGAAGTCGTTTGCTGAGATGAAAGTGACTCTCCCAAGATCACTCATAGTAACAGACAGCAAAGACTCTAACCAAGGAGACAGAGCCCCAGGTCTAGTGACTCTCCAGTCACCAAACTTAGTAGTGAGCTGTGAGTGTTCAGACACACAAAGTCCAAGTGGCCCAAATTATTGATGACTATTCCTGTGGTGGTTGCCTTCAAGAGGAGACAATACTGACAGTCATACGCCGCTGTCTCTTTTGGTGAACACGCCATCAGCTAAACATTAGAGAGGGTGCTTAACTGAGACACGGGCTTTGCTAACACGGATAGTGGTCAGCCACCTTACTATCAACTACAAAGGAGAGCTATCTTCAAAGCCAGAGCGTGACATCAGAAAAAGCTGAAGAGAGATATGCATGTGAAAATGACTCAGTAATTGCTTCAAACTGGGAGGCCCTGTTTTATACTTTAGGACTCGCCCCCCCCCGACCCCCACCAAGGTTTGGCATTAATCGGTTAGGTGCAGAAATCAGAGTCCCTGAATACACTTTACAGCTCAGCTTCTCACGGAAAGAAACAGTATGTGTCATAAGGCAATATTCCCACCAGTCTGTGTGCGGTTTCAATCACTGCCGGGTTCCCTTCTCCACTCACCGGGGCCCTTGTGTCCTCATTATTTACATTCTCACCGTGCCAGTTGCCTCTCCATTCTCTGGCTGAGCACCTCTTCTCTGAAGCGTCCGGGGGAATGCATAATTGTCCATGCCCAGCCTATAGATCAAACTCCAATCTAATTTGCAAAAGCTAGTAAATACACAGTAGGATGCACATGCCGCAGACCTCGTGTTGCAGTGATTAAGTTATCTGATTCTGGCTTTCACAGCGCCCCCCCCTCCCCACCGCCCCCATTCTCCACTTAGCATTCTTCACACTCACTCTTCACAGCAAGTACTTACTAGGGCATTTCTGGGTTTTGAGCACTCCTTCATCTTTTACAAAGCAGTCTCGCAAATCTTGTATTATTCAGAGGTCTAGCGATTAGTTACCTCTTTTTCAAGATACGGGTGCCATCCTGACGAGGAGGGGCCATGTGCGACACACTGGGTCCTTCATCTTCCCATTCTGGAGACGTGGCAAAGCCATGCGCTCTGACAGAAGCAAATAAGGCAAGTCTGGGTGTCTTGGGTTGATTCTCTGCTGCTGTGATAAAACACTCTGATCAAAAGCAATACAGGGAAGAAATGGTTATTTCATCTTACAGGTCCATCTTCGAGGGATGCCATGGTAGGACCTTGAAATCGGAACCATGAAGGAAAGCACCTTCCTGGCTTGCTTAGTGTATCGGTTGCTTTGTCTATCATTATGATATGACCAAGGAAGCTTATAGAAGAAAAGGTTCGTGTGGAGCTTACAGTTCCAGAGGGATAGACGTCCACCCACATCTTGGCAGAGAACATGGCGGCAGGCAGGCGGGCATGGCGCTCGAGCAGTAACTTGGAGCTCACGTGTCTACCCACAGCAGGAAGCAAAGCACACACTGGGAATGGCACACCTTTTACAACTTGAAGCCATCACTAGTGACTCATCTCCTTCAAAAAGATCCTTCCAAACAGCTTCGCTCACTGGGGACCAACTGGCCAAACATATCCGTGCATGGAGGCCATTTTCATTCACACCACCACGTTCCACTCCTTGGCCATTATAGGCTCATGGGCTCATGGCTATATCATACTGCAAAGTGCATTTAGCCCAATTTCAAAAGTCCCCATGGTCATTTACATTCTCAACGGTGCTTCTCTGTACAAAGTACAAAGTTTCTTCTGAGACTTAAAACAATCTCTTCATTATAAATCTCTATAAAACCAAAAAGCAAGCTCTGCTGACTGCAGTACACTTCACTCTCAGGCTGGCTCCATGTCTTGTGTGTAGATTTCCATGGTATACATCTCATGGCTCTGGCGTGTCAAACATGTTAGGGGCTCCAGTGCAAGCCAAGCTTCACTTTCTCAGCTTCATGCAATGATCTCACATGATCTCCTACCCTCTAGGGGCCTTCATGCAGGAAGGACCCTGTAACATGAGCCATGAGCCCACAGCCCACAGCATGTCCCCTGGCCTCAGTGGCTCTCCTTAATGGTGGAGGACAATTTGGCAATCCCTTTATTCATGCATCCTTGGTAACTCTAGAGCCAAAATCACATGAACAGTACTTGCCAAATTTGGCTACTCATTTGGAATAGAGCCAGGAACCTTTGCACCAAATTTGCAGCAGACTGTCTTCGTTGTTGCCTTTTAGCAGGAAAGCAGACTGCAGTCGTTTTCCTTTCAGAAGTGGGAAGCTTAGATGGATGGAGTCTCCCCGAGGGCAGCTCTCTCCTCATTCTAATTTAGATCAGGCCTTTCCTTAACCTCATCTTTTTCAATACAAGTCCTGGCTCCGACATGACATTTCCTGGTTTTCTTTTTTCTCTTCACACTGTACACCTTGTATTTCTTTCTGCCCCAGTTGCTCTTCTTCAGTGTAACACTGCATATCCGTGTGACAGCATTAGGTTGTCTTGAGATTTCTTCCTCCTAAGAATTCAGCCTTTCAGTTTTGTCTCAGTCAGAGTCTTAGGACAAAGGAAAATGGTAGCCATTCTTTGGCAACATATAAAAACAAGTCTCTATCCTGGTTGCTAATGTCGTCCCCTTCTGAAACTTCCTGAACTAGGCCTCAGTAGTCCACATAGCTCACATTGCTACTGTCTTCCAAGCTCCTACGAGGATAACCTGTGAGGCTCTGCTTACAGCATTCCATTTCTTTCCTACAAAGTCCTAATGTCTTCTGCATTCCTCCAAACAACATCACATAACAGCAGCCCACTTCCTGTCACCAACCTCTACAATGGTTACTTTTCCTTTGCTGTGATAAAAAAACCACAACTAATGCAACTTATAAAAAAGAAAGTATCTAATTGGATTAGAATCTACAATGGTGGAGCAAAGGTATGGCAGCAGAAATAGCTAAAAGCTTATATCTTGGTTCATAAATAGTAGGCAGAGAAAACACCCTGGAAATGGTGTGTTTTTTGAAATCTCTAAACAAATAAAACACATCCCTTCTAACAAGGCCAAACATCTTGATCTTTTCCAAACAATTTCATCAACTGGGGATCAAATATTTAAACACATGTGGGGGGCATTTTCATTCAAACTACAGCACTTAACTACCTCTCTTATACAGCTCAGGCCTGACTGCCTAGGGATGGCTCTGCCCACAGTGGGCAGGACCATTCGATATCAATTAGCAATCAAGAAAATGACCCATAAGCTAATCTGAGGAAGGCTATTCTTCAGTTGAGGGTACTTATTCTCAGATATATCTGGGTTTGTGTTAAGTTGACCAAAACTAACCAACATACCAAGTCTTTTAGTATTAACATTATTTCAAGGGGCCCAAATTTATATTAGTATCAAAGTCTTTTTACAATTCTCATTCAGTGAAAATATTGAAATCTATTTATAGTGGTACTGAAGAACTTTCATCATCACAGCCAACAGCTTAAATCAGAAACATTGTAAGAGTTGTTTCTGGCCTACCCTGAATTTGAGGTCAAGCCCTGTGCTTCCTCTCCAGTCCATTGGAGAGATGGGAGGGGGGGTGTAGATACAGACAGGTCAGGCTGATCTATGGATGTTGAATGAACCTGTCATGTCCTGGAATTAGGATTCTTAATTTGGAGGCTGGGAAGGAGTCCAAGTACTCAGCAAAATCACCAAAACATATATATTGTGTTTATGCCAAGAAAAATGTTTCACACTGTAGATAATTTTGATAGTATTAAAATGACACTTTTTATATTATTAATATTATGTTTTCTCTAGTGACAAAAACAAGATATGTGGAAGAAAGAAAGCAATTCTAATTATTTGAATATAAGGGATTTATTTTCAAGTTTTGTAGACAATTTTTGCATATAGAAAATAATGGAACTTTTCTCAACAAACACAATTGACTCATTTTGAAATGTATAAACTAGCGAACCTGTTCTCTAGATAAGGGGTCTCCAAATTGAGTCCCCACACTCCAGCAGCAGCCTGTCCTGGGTATGTTTTGGAAATGTTAAAAACTCTCGACCTCCACAGATGCTGTTTTCAATAGTCCCGACACACGCTCATGTGAGGGAGTCACCGCTCCATGGGAAGGATGGACCGCTGTCCTTGCACGCTAACCTCTCCTCTCCTATGCTCCTTACCTGCCTCGACTCCAGCCACACTTCGCTCCGACTGGCACCCCCATATGCTCTTCCTCAGACCTGGACACGTACTTCATCGTTGTTCCCCCAGCACATCTGCAGTCAAACTGACATGAGGTCTCCATGCCCTTGCTCAGAAGTCATCCTCTGAGTTCTGTCCCTACCCACCTACAGGAACGCTGACCTGTCCCACTCCACCAGAGCTCCTAACCTCTTCTCAGACTTATTTTGCTGCATACAGCACCTTTTCCATAATTTGTTTGTCTTTCTCTTTTAGGTGCTTGCCTATTTCCTTTGCACCCCAGAATGTACACGCCTCTGAGCGGCCATTTTGTCTGTACTCCCTAAGTTCCCATGACTATATTTAGCACGCTGAAGATGCATTATTATTGCCTAATAAATATTTACAGTAATCAATGGCCCCACTAGAAATAAAGTTCCAGACACAACTTGGCATCTTCTTTCAGAGGAGAGTCCTTTCTTATAGGCAATATATTCTCTTGCATCTGTGTATGTCACAAAAATTCAGGTGTGTGCTACTTGGCAAGGGTGAAGGAGAGAGGAATAGAAGAAGTTTCAGGGGAGTGTTGGGAAGGAAATAGAAATATTTGCAGAAATTGCCTATTTGATTCTATGTTTACCTTTTATATTGCGATCTTGAATTTTTTAATAAATGTGTAATACATCTAGTTCTCCTGAAAAACTGATGAAATACATGCTACATTTACCCCCCCTTTATAAGTAAAAAGCAAGAATACCAAAAGATTAATGTTTTTCCCAAGTTGCAGAGACAGTATATGGAAGCAATAGGATTTAAACTGAGTTGCTGTCTGGTTCTCTAGTGGTGTGTGTGTGTGTGTGTGTGTGTGTGTGTGTGTGTGTGTGCCTGCACCTATGCACAGAGGTCAATGAAGGATATTAGATATTTTTTCATTTACTCTCTGCTTATTCCCTTGAGACAGGATATGCTGGTCAGGTTTCTTTGTCGTTGTTTATTTGCTTTTGCTTGGTGATGGTGGTGGTGGTTTTTCAACTTGGTAGGAATCCTGGTTATCTAGAAAGACGGAACTTCAATTGAGAAAATTCCTCCATCACATTAGCCTATAAGTTTGTCTGTTGAACACTTTCTCTTTTTAATTAGATATATTCTTTATTTCCATTTCAAGTGTTGTCCCCTTTCCTGGTTCCCACCTCCCCTGAAAATCCCATAAGCCATCTCCCCTTCTCCAATCAACCCTCCCCCACTTCCCTGTCCTGGTATTCCTCTATACTATGGCATCAAGTCTTTCCAGGACAAGGGCCTCTCCTCCCTTTGGTGTCTAACAAGGCCATCCTCTGCTGCCTATGTGTCTGGAGCCATGGGTAACACCATGTGCACTCTTTGGTTGATGGTTTTGTCCCTGGGAGCTCTGTGAGTACTGGGTGGCTCATATTGTTGTTCCTCCTGTGGCACTGCAAACCCCTTCAGCTCCTTGGGTCCTTTCTCTAGTTCCTCCATTGGGGACCCTGTGCTCAGTTCAATGGCTGTCTGAGAGTGTCCCCCTCTGTATTTTTCATACACTAGCAGAGCCTCCCAGGTGACCGCTATATCCAGCTCCAGTCAGCAAGTACTTGTGGGCATCAATAATAGTGTCTGGGTTGTGTAACTGTATATGGGATGGATGCCTGGGTGGGGTAGTCTCTGGATGGTCTTTCCCTCAGACTCTGCTCCACACTTTGTCTCTGTATCTCCTTCTGTGGGTATTTTGTTCCCTCTTCTATGAAAGACCAGAGTATCCATACTTTGTTCTTCCTCCTTCTTGGGCATCATTTGATATGTGAAATGTGTCTTGGATATTCCAAGCTTCCAGGCTAATATCCACTTATCAGTGAGTGCAAGCCATGTGTGTTCTTTTGTGATTGGGTTACCTCACTCAGGATGATATTTTTCCAGTTCCATCCATTTGCCTAAGAATTTCATGAATTCATTGTTTTTAATAGCTGAATAGTACTCCATTCTTGATTAATGATTTATGTGGTGTGGGTCTACAGGGTGGAGGTCCGGTCGGGTGGGAGAGCTCTGGCAGAGGGGAGTGGGGGTGAGCAGGCAGGGAAGTCGCTTCTGACGTTGCCACTGCAGCTGATTCCACCTCTGTCTTCACTCTGTTACCATCTTGGTTACCCAGGTTACCCGGCACTGAATCGGGTTTGGTGGGTCAACAAAAGGCCACCTAGCCAGGGAGGATTGCAGCAGAGCTGCTGCTGGTGTTTTAGGAGAACAGACCTCTTCCCTGGTGTTACAGCTCTTATGACAGAAGCTCTCAGACAATGGAGTAGTTCTTGCACCTTTAATACCCTGAATAGGATTTATATATAATTTGGGGAGTGCTTCAGGGTTTGACAGCAGGTACTTCTGCTTGGATTGAGAGCTTGGGGAAACCTTATTTACATGTGGGAAGGCTTGGTGCTGTTCCTACCTGACTGAAAGCATCTCTCCTGGGGGTGGGGGTTTGTGGGGACTGCAACTGTGACAGGGTCCAGAGGGTCCCAGGGGTGGTAACCAAGCTCCTTCCATCCCATGTAGGTGGAACCTCCGCCCACTAGGTCACTGGGGTTCAAAGTCACTGCTCCAGTTGGGACCAGGCAGCCTGTGCACAGCTTACCTGACAGTGTGGGAATGCTCAATTAGCTGTGGATGGTGCCATCCATGATCAAGTGGTTCTTGGTTTTATAAAAAAGTAGGCTGAAGAAGATTGAGGGATCAAACTAGTAATCAGCTTTCTTCCATAGCCTCTGCTTCCATTCCTGCCTCTAGGTTCCTGCCCTGACTTCAGTGGTGGACTGTGACTGGGGGATATGAGACAAACAAACCCTTTCCTCCACAAGTTGCTCTTGGTGATGGTGTTTCTTACAAAGCAGAAGCCAAACTGGGACACAGGGTCTTTTCACTGAATCTGGAGCTGACTGCCCACCCCAGCCGCTGGCTGGCAGCCAGCAGCCACCAAGCCCGGATTATCATCCTGTCTTCTCTCACCAGCACTTGGCTTAGCTATGTGGAATCCTGCCAGCCTTTTTACATGGAGGCTGGAGATTCAAACTCAGGTTCTTCTGTTTGCACAACAATCTCTCTGACCTGCTGAGCCGTCTTCTTGCACATTATCAATCATTCCTACATAATTACCCTTGTGTAAACATTTAAAATACATAACTTGGGGGAGGGATTATATCATCCTTGCTATTGAAGGAAAGTCTTAAGAGGGTACCATTTTTTATTCATCATTTTACATACTTCTTGCTCAGTATAAAATCACTGGATGGATGGGTAGATGAGTGGATGGATAGATGGATGGGTGGATGGATGGATGGATGGATGGATGGATGGAGATGTGAGTTTTATGCTGATTGTGCTGCTGTTCTAAGATAACTGAACAATCCTTTGAAACTCCAAAAACAAATTAAAAGCTTTTTTTTCTTTTTCTCAAATTAAATCTGTCAGATAAACCTGGGATTTTGTAATTGAAAAACTATGTTGAAGATCAGATAAAGACAACTGAGTGATAAGGATATTTGACTCTGTACTTTGGGTCACAGGAATGTCTCTTCCCCTAACCATTCTCTTTTCTTTCCCCCAGAAAGATAAGAAGCAGTAACCGTGTGTGTGTGTGTGTGTGTGTGTGTGTGTGTGTGTGTGTGTAGGCAGGGGAGCTAAGGGTTGTGGAGCAGTGTCCTTTCCCCTAAGTGGAAGGCAAGAAGAATTAATCACTTTAGTCTCACTGGCTGGACTCTAATTTGCATAAGTAATCAGGACTCAAAGATAAAAAGTTAATTTAGAAATCTATGCCATGAACAGAAGCTGATAGGTGAATGCAGATAGGGCTAAGGCTGCTGGACTCTCTCAGCGGCTCCCTTCACTCTGCCCCTCTCTCAGTCTCTCAAACGCTGGTAAGAAAGCATGTGTTAATACAGAGACACATCCTTACAAAGGGACAGCATCGATTTGGGTGCTCTGAAGTGTGGCCTCTCCTACCCTAGGATGATCACACCATGCTAGCTCACCTCCTGCCTAGCTCCTGGGTGAGCTGGAACCAGAAGGTTCCCATGTTCGTGTTGGGCCTATGGAGAGCCCGCAGCCCCCCTCTGCAAATCTATGGCAAAGCTTGGGGCACTCCCAATTCAAACTCCAAATATGTCGTAAGAGACTCCAGGGCCTGGGGAGACCGAGTGGTTAGTAAAGTGCTTTCAGTAGAAGCCTGGGGACCTGAGCTCGGAATACCAGCACCCATACTGAAGCTGAATACGGCAGTGTTCATCTCCAGTCCAAGCACTGGGGAGATGGAGAAAGGAGAATTCCCTGGAGCTGGCAGGCCAGTGGAGCCAAATCTGTGAGTTCTGAGTTCACGGTGAAACCCTGCTCCAAAAAATAGATGGAGGAGGGGGGATGGAATAGGGGGTGTTGGGGGGGTGAATCAGGAAAGAGGATAACACTTGAAATGTAAATAAATAAAATAACCAATAAAAAATAGATGGAGATTGATTGAGGAAGACATGTGATGCTAATCTGGCCTCTACATGCCTGCACACCATCGGCATGCACATGTGTGCACACACAAGAACACACACAGTCTCTCCCTTTCTCTCTCTGTCTCTCTGTCTCTCTCTCTCTCACACACACACATACACACACACACACACACACACACACACTCACTCAGTAAGACCTCTGGTCCAAATAAGCAGAACAGCTCAAAGGAAGGCCCCAGCAGCTCTTAGGAAATGCACTTGGCTGCAGGCAGCATTGGACAGGTGGTTATTCATCCTCATTAGGGCTGCCACACCCGCTTCTGCAGAGAGGAGGGCTTTCTTTACATGGAAGGAATCTAAGCTGTTTGTCTCTAAGTCCCTACCTCCTGAAGGACAGTCCAAGGGCAGATACTGCTTGGGAGTCTTTCCAAAAATACTAATTTCTGGGACCCAAAACATTAATTATTTTTCACTGGTGAAAGAGGGAAACAATGTGTAATTCCCAGGCGCTCCTCGTTTAGGTCATTAAGTTGTATGTCCAAACTGGTAAGAGATTCAAAAATGTGTCATCTTAGAACACGGGAGTACTACCTTTTTAGAAAGAAAGAAAGAAAGAAAGAAAGAAAGAAAGAAAGAAAGAAAGAAAGGAAGGAAGGAAGGAAGGAAGGAAGGAAGGAAGGCCCATTGTTTATGATCAAATGTTACAGTCTCATGTTAACACTTAAAAAGTCCAGAAAAATATTTAGCAGAACTAATTGTATTAAATATTAACAAGAGATAATCACTGTTAACACATTGAGAACATTACTCTGGACAACTCTGTGTGTGACACACATGCACACACACTTTTAATTACATGTCAAGTTTTTTAGATAAAACTTTATGCATGTGTGTTAACCCTTCTACATTCTAACAAGGTATGATAAAACTGTAGAGTAAAATTCGCAAAATTCTGTGTGATGTCTCCTACCGCCCATGCCCTTGCCCACCTGCATACGCACAGCATGGCAAAGCCCCAGATTATCCAACAAGTCACCGTGGAGCCACTCCAGGAATTGCCCTCTCCTTACCCTGGCTGTCCCCAACGTGAGAAGGACCTGGAATATTATCAGAAGGCTGAAGCCCTGGCATGCAGCTGTCCCACCCTTTGGGAGAATCAAACGGACATAACAGCTCGCTGCGTTTGGAGGGCTGATAAAATGGCAACTTATAGTCAAAGGGATGTGCTCCAGCAAAAGAAAGCTGAAGGCAGTCTTTGATGGCTGGGAAATTAATTAAGAAGAAAAAAAAACAAGTAATTTTTCCTGAGCATGTTTGCTTTGTCTCTGAACATGTTTTTCCTTGTGTTATGTCAGTGGGTTAATTGCCTTCTGACACTGGGTGACAATCAGACATGTTCACCTGCTAAGATAAAGCAAAGTTAATTGGAGGAAGTTAGTAATGAAAACACCAGACTCTGTCCATTCCATGTGGCATACAGCATTTGAAATTATAGCCAAAGTGACCTTTATATGCCCACAAACAATGGTGTGGGCGCCTGACTTCCAATAAACCAGCCATCAGTCATCCAAGACTGTGTCCATCACCAGTAGCGCAGGAGTCCATAAAGCACAAATCCCAGCTGTCACCAGAGCTCGGAAATCTATGGAGCTAATCTCTGGAAAACTCAATGCCAATGTCTTCAGCATAGAGGGGAGTCAATTGTTTCTATATTTAACCGTAATTTCATGTCTGGATATAAACTCAGATGGCTGAGTGCATTCATTTCTGAAATATGTTTACCCCAAATACACAAATTGTTCAGTCCGCTAAGTCCTTCACTGATGGAAGCACTGCCTGATAAACCATGAAGCCTGGCTGTTTGCTTAATTGGCTGTTGTGTAGTTAGATCCATACAGATGAAAACAGAGGGGATGCTGGGTTTCCAACACAGTGTCCACCCACAGCCTAATTCTCTTAAAATGTGCCCCAGAGCCTCATTCTCTTAAAATTCCCTCAATTCTACCAATTTCTAAAGGGCCCTTTGCCCGGCATCTGTCATAAATTCCAGAGAAAATACTACAGTGACCCCATAAGTGACAAGGCAAATGAGATTCAATTAGTCACTGGCTGCAGCAAGATCGCTAGTGGGGAGAGCTGCAAACATGCAGGAGCCTCTGCAAATGTCAGCTCAGAGAGAGCAGGTCCCTTCCTGATGACCAAGTGTGTGGCTGCTGGCAGACACAGAGAGGTCCTCATGCCCGCTGACCTCCTGGTGTACCAACTGTCTTCAAAATGCAGGGAGGGGTGGCCACAGCTGTAAAGTCAGGGACCTGGCTCTCTGATCACTGTGAGAGCTGTAGACCGAGCAGATGGCAGCCCAGTAAGTGACTTTGGAGCCTTCTCTAAGATTTTCCAACTTCAACAGGACTGAACAACTTGATGTAATTCTTGAACTTCGGACCAGAGAAGTGACAATATCCACAAAGGCAGACAAGATTAAAAAGGATGAAATCCTAAAGTATCTGTGGAAAGAAATAAAATCCATTTTAGAACTTAAAACCATTTTATGGTTTATCTTACACATTCTCGTGTAATGGTTCCTGCTGTAGTCCCCAACAGGAATGCCTCACAGACTAAAGCTAGTCATGAGGAAGACTTTGTAGAGACATGATTTATAAATGTGTGGAACAGGATCTAGGCAAACTGTAAGATACAGTGTCCCAGATCTAGCAAAAGTGAAAAGTAGTAATCTCTACTACAAGAGAACTTGTGCCCGGGGAGGGGGGTCACCCCACAATATTGAGTGCATTAGTGATGACTTTCCCAGTGAGCAGAATCAGATTTTCCATGAAGCTTAGTTCTATAATCAGAGATGGGGTTTAAAAGGGGGAAGAATCAGAAGGCTGCAAATAGTGGGTTCAGGGCTCCCTTTGAAATCAGGTATGTTTCTATTCTGCCAGATTAAACATCACAACAATACATAGACAGAATCTAAAATGCTGACAAGATAAATTAATAGGCTAGTGAAATTGTTCAGTTGGTAAAGATACTTGAAACAAAACCTAAGATCAATCCCTAGGACCCACACAGTCAATGGAAAGAACTAATTCTGAAAGTTTTCCTTTGACATATGTGTACCATCTTATACACACACACACACACACACACACACACACACACACAGAGAGAGTTAAATATATTTAAATAAATTAAAATCCCAGTAATGACTGTGTAGGTTTGACTTAGGGCTAGCATGATCACGGACTTCTAGAGATCTTTCTGACCACATTTGTAATCCTCTAAGTAAGGAAAGTGAGTTTTGGAGGGATTTGGGGACTTGGCAATAACAGGTCTCAAAGCCAGAGTCTCCACTTGAAGAGAAAGCATGGTGCTAGTTCATGGCCAGCTAAGCTGCCTGGTATGCTCTCTATTTAAGTATAGACTCTCTTAGGATTGCTTGACTGAAACTCTCAGCATGTGAAGACGTCACCTTGAGGTTAAGTCGGTGGCTACAAATGGCTACTACAAGCCATCTGCGCCATGACGCACCCGTAACTATCTCCAGGAGAAAAACCAAGAGGAGTGTTTCCGCTCATTCCTATGCTAGGCTGGCAGCTTGTTCAGATGTAAGTCCTACCCATCTCTGTGTCTTTCTGGGATAACAAACTCACAGACACCTTATCCCAAAGGTCCTCGAGTCCTCAACTCTCTGGGTTCAGAATTGTTCACCTGCAAAAGACTTCAAGACGCCAACTCATAACAATCTTCTTTTCTACATAAAGACATTTTTTAAAGCACACACAACATGCAAAAATACTTTTTGCCTTCTTCATCAGGAGCTAAGAAATATATAATGTCAAGAAAAGCAGCACTCCAAGTTAAACCCGTTCAGAAGGCTCCATTGCCCTTCTTCTTAAAACTCACACTGCACCAAGTGAAAGCTTTGCCATGGTTGTCTACAAACAGGACCGTAGTCAGGGTTTGGAAACCAACAAGCCATCAAACCTCCGCTCAGCCACCCCTAACATTTACTCAAAATGTCTAACTACCTTAACAGGAAGTCGATTCCAAGTAAGATAGTGTAAGAGACTTTAATGCAAAACTGCTTGGAGATGTGAGCAGAGTCAAGGAGCCCAAAACCTGCCAAGGCAACTAATGCGTCCTAGTGATTCAACTTGCTACATCTATAGAATCAACGCCTAAATTCATGGATGGAGATTTCCATGCTGCCTCCAACACTGATACTAGAATTTATAAAGCAAACCCTTAACGTGTATGTTTGCCAAAAACAAACCCCAAAGACATAAGTAGAAGTAATCAAGAATAAACAGATGAAGGAACACATAGTTCGTGTGACACTAGACCAGGAAAGGACTACAGTGTTTGGACCGGACAGATGCCATCCCACCAGTCACAAGACTCCACTTATTCTCTTCACCTCTTCGCAGCAACAGACTGAGGCTGAGTTTTAGAATCTTGCAGCAACAGACTGAGGCTGAGTTTTAGAATCTTGCTAACTGACTCAAGATTTCAAATCTCCTGAATGAATCCATCCCACCTCAGTGCCAGTCTTTGGATTATACCAATATTTGAAATCATTTCAGGATCTTTTCAAAGTAGTGAGATACAAAGGAAATACTTCTGTAGAAGACACCTCAACAAGAGTCTGTCTCTGGCATAGATTGCTGTGAAGAAAATCCTTGCCTTTCTGTGCCTCAACATCTTCACCCTAAAATAGACAGCTTAAATACTTTGATTGCCTAGTAGAGAGAAGATCGCGGGTGTTCTAAATAAGATAACACATCCCCCAACTTCTTTCCTTTCTACTTTCAATTTACCCAACAATGAGCAAGCCCAACACCCAGCCAGTTTACCTTTTGTTGGCCTTAACATAGAATCAACTGGCTTGACTATCCTACTTTTCCTTAAGCCATAGTCATTTACCATATCTAGGTCAAATATAACGCAGGAAAAGAGTACATTTTAGGGATTCAAAATAAAAGGCAAATCTCTACTCTTATAAAACTGCCATTTACTGAGAAGATAGATTCCCTCAACTAAAAAATCAATAATCAAGTAATGTATAATGACTCCGAGAACTGTGATGGTTGTAAATTTTCCAGTGGAGCAAAGGTATCAGAAAGGTTCCAGAGAGAAAGAGCTCTTGTTGATACTCCCATGGTGACTAGGAGGAGTCCAGAAGGTAGGCAGGGTCTGAGGAAATGCCGATATGCAAAGGTTGTTCAGTAAACAAGCAAGTTGTAGGTCTGAAAAATGGTGAGTGCCCTAGCATTGATAGGGCACCAAGTACCAAGAACAGAAGGAAATGTGATCACAGTGGCATAGAGAAGGATGCTCTTATGCCATTGGCAGAGGCTGTTCACTCTTTATACTATCTATTATTTCTTCACTGAAAGTCTCTCATGTTTTCAGCTGAAGACCATGTCCTCTGCTGCCCTTGGTCAGCCTGGTGTGGCCTTTGACTAAGGTCACAAGGACTAAGTGCTGCTTGGATAACATGTTCCTGGAAATGCTGGGATGTGCTCCTCTGTACTACTCATCCTTCTGGCCCAAAGATGGAAAGAAAGGGAGACACATAAAGCCAACAGATGATAGAGTTGTCCAGCTAGCCCTGGACCACTCACCTCCTAACATAGCTCCAACAATAAACATCTATCCTATTGAACTGTATTTTGGGTCTGTTTTTTAACAGCACTGATAACTAATAAAATGAAAGAGTTAACGTTTATCCAATAATAATGGGAACCATGTGTCAGGACCATAGAGGAATAACCTATTCAGGCTTGAGCCATGAAGTGGAGAAACTGGAGCAGAAAAAACAGAAATGGAGGGACCAAGACCAGTGGGTCTCAGCCTTCCTAACACTGTAACCCTTTAATACAGTTCTTCATGTTGTGGTGACTCCATCCATAGTATTTTTTGTTACTACTTCATAACTGTAATTTTGCTACTGTTATAAATAATAATGTGAAGTTCTGTGTTTTCCAATGGTCTTAGGCAACCCCGGTGAGACCTTCAACCCCCAAAGGATGCATAACCTACAGATTGAGAACTACTGAACTACACCATGAAAGGTGTGTCTTCATGAGCTATATACCAGGCAATCCCCAAAGGCACCTCATGTAATCCCCACTCTAGCTCTTAGTGACATTATTTTCATTTAATATATGAGAAATACTAGCTTTAAATGGGTTAGGCATGCTCAGGATCTCATAGCTAGTACATGGCAAAGTCAAAATTCGGTCTAGGCTTATAATTTCCTAGACACAGTATTCTTCTCCCAGGACCAGCCTTCTCAGTAGGCAAGAGAAACAAGTACTGGCGCGTAGGGGTTCATCCTGAGGGGGCAGTGCTGTGGCAAACTACAGCAGATGATATCAAATGGATTATGGAGGGCACACCGAGAGGACAATACCAACAGAGAGCCTCGGGAGGCAATGGAAACACCTCTCTTGTTCTTCAACCAGACAGGAATCCAAGCTCTTGTGGAGGGCGATGGGCCGCAACTGACCTGCTCTTGTTTTTGTTTTTTCGGAGTTGGATTCAGTATTATTTTTCCTTGTTCTTGAGGCATCTGCCCAGTTTGTTTTCACACTTGAAATACCAAATATAGTTCCAAGCCGCTTGCAGAGAGAGTCCCCTGTGGCCTCCTGCTTTCTTCTGTCTCCACTAGGGTGCCCTGTTTTCTTTCCACATCAAACACTTACCATGTGAAGCTTGAAACCAAACCTATTGGCAGACAATTCCTGAAGCTGGAGGACTGTTTCTCTCTCCCGCAGCTGTCATTAGCGTGGTGTTTCATCTTTTGCCTGGACCCATGCTCTAGTATAGGACGGCAATGAAAAAGCCATTAACTTCTTTGCTCACACAGAGGGTGGATTAGCTGAAATTCATGTTCTAAATAGCGTTGCAATATGGAGTTTTAACATCCGTGCTATTGTTTAGCAAAGATCATAGGAAGCAATCAGATGGAGAGCCCAGAAATCAACCTTGCCCATCATGGCAGGTTTTGCAAAATCCACCATTATGTCTTGAATAGGAATTGTCTGCAAAAGCCTCCTGGTGGAGTGGTCAGTCCTCCAGGGGTGGTGCTGTTCCAGAGGTCCTAGAAAGGATAGCAAATGGAGCAATTTGGCGAAAGTAGCTCATTGGACATGTGCCCTTCTGCTGTATCTTGTGGCAGGCTCCTTTTGGTCTCTCCCTCACTGCTTCCTGTTCAGAATGAGGCGAGGACCCTCTGCCACAGGCTCCCACCACCATGATATTCTGCCTCGTCCTGGCTCTAGAATTAATGGAGCCGAGGACTATGATCAATAGCCCCTCCCATACATGGCTGGTACCATGTGTTTTGTGAGTTACCCAAAGTCTAAAGCAATCTCCATATTTAATGATGTTATTCTTATCCAGTATTTTACAGAATGCGCCAAGTTTTCCATGTTTATTGTGATATTTTGCCCTCTTAAAAACTGTAAGAAGTAGGCAAGGTAAGAACTATCCCCATTTACATAGGACAGAGGCATACTTGGTTAGGTCAACCTTAGGGAATGAGTTTTAGAAGTCAGAGGTCACAGCCTCTTCAATATGAACGTTCCTTCCTTTATGACAGACATAAATACACAATGAAGTATGATAAGATCAAAAGAAAAAGTCTCTTTTCTTGGTTGTTTCTGTTCTTCATACATTTTTTTTCTCTTCCATGTATCTCACATCATTTTACAAATAAAAGAAACCATCATTTCTTTAAAAAAAAAAAGCAACTATGCTCTAGAAAAACTCATGAAAATAAAAAACACTGCTCACATAATAAAAAGGTAGCCAACCGATTCCTAATCTTGAACTTCTCTTGGTTTACAAGGAAGAAACTTTAGGCCCTGGCCATGGGGCAGTAGAGGAAGAGCAGAAGTGAAATTCAGAAGCCAAATGCCAAACTCTTAGCACACCATTTCATGAACTTCATAAGTGTGTGTGTGTGTGTGTGTGTGTTTCACACACACACACACACACACACACACACCTCAGGTCCTTTAATACTATCAGGCTCTAGAAGTGAGACTTAGAGTCCCTATCCCTAGGCATGTCAGCAGTGAAGTCGCTGACACACGCTTAGCACACAGTGCTGACACCACCCAGGACCTTCTCACTAGCACAGTGCCTTCTCATCATTGGATTCCTACTGTCTAGGATACCAGCTGCTCATAAAATGTTTGTGAGATTCTAAGTAACCTGGATGGAAACTGTGACACCAACAGTATCCATCCAGAGACTAACACACTCTAAATTGTTTTCATACAAATATTTGACTCTAGCAGCACACCTAAGACATCCATCAATATACTAGCAGGGCCCCTGCCACAGCCACTGTATCCCTGGGTTTCTCCATCTCTCCTTGCCTTCATCTTTGACTCCATGAGCTCCTTGTATATTTCTAAATACATCTTCCCTGCTCTCCCTTCCTTCCTCTGCCCAACTCTCCTTCTTCTTGTCTTTCTTCCCCTCCCCCCTCTATAACAAAACCAAGGACTTCCATAAAATTTTTCTCATGAATTATCTAAGAAGTAAACATTAGTTACTTACAAAATTATAATTCATTGCAAAAGTGTAAGTCAGGCAAAAGATCATTATGAATTGAATAAAAGTCAGTGTATACTAAGTTATGTAATAAGTGATACCATCTTGTACTATGTTGTACAATAGAATGACTATGGACAATAATAATGATGTCTTGTATATATTTTGAAAAACTAGAAAAAAAGATCTTTTGTGTATGTGTTATATTTAAAATTTTCATTCAATTTATTTCGATAGTATTATGTCCCCTCCCCCAACTCCTCCCAGACCCTCTCCACCTCCCTGCCCATTCAACTTCATTCCCCCCTCAAAAAATGAATATTAAAACAAATAAGCACCAAGCCTAAAATAACAAAACAAAAATCTCACAAACCCCATGAAGTCCATTTTGTATTGGCCAACTACTTCTGGGCACTTGGCTTGCCCTGGAGCATGGTTGATATTCCTGAAAAGAACGAATCTTAAGTGTATCTCTCTCATTCACAAGTGATGTTGTGTCTGAAGGAACAGACAGAAAGGCTCTGATTTGAATATTGTACTATGTACATAAAAATCAAAACAAATATTGTCTACTCACTTGTAATACTTTAAAAATTCCTCAGGAATATTCTTGATAGAAATGATTAACATTACTATTAAATTGAAAGCTCTATATAAATATTAAAAATATATTGCTAAAATTTGCTGTCTAAAAATTAGTGAAAATACATACTATCCTTGAGTTATTTTATTAAGAAAAATCTGGTCCAAGGAAACCTTACTTTGTATAAATAATGAGTATAAATAAAAAACTGTGTTCAAAGCTATAATATTTTTAAACAACTTATCAGTGACAAAAATGAATACTGACATAAGATTTAAGTGAGAAGAATTGATCTTAGTGAAAATAATTTGAGTAAAATAAAAAAGAAAATGGAAAGAAATTATAAATCATTAAACACAGTCTATTGAAAATTAATCAGGAAGTTGTGTTGGCCTAAAGGTCTTAATCTAGAAAGTACTTTCATGAACCAAATTACTTTATGTTGGTGTAATCCTAGCTCCAATGATTATACTAAAAATATCCTCAGAGTTAGAATATTTAGGTCAAAGCAGTAAATATTAAAAAAGCCTTCCCCAGGGATATTAAATATCAGATACCTATGAATGGTGATTTCTCAGGCACGCAAGTCTTTTCTCTGGACCTAAGTTCTTATCTCATTCAGATGCTTGTACCATGGTTGTCTTCCCTGTGTTAGTCTATTTGATTAAGTGAGGTAACTATTGAATTCCCTTACTTTTTACAAACCAAATTTCAAGTCAGCATAAATTTAAAGAGATCAGAAATAAAACTCCCTTTTGGACAAAGATGAAAACAAGGATAATTAACCACATAAATGATATCACTGAAGCTAAGAAAACACTTCGTCACTTTGATAAATAACACAGTTATGAATTTGCTTTATAAACTAAGATCATCATCTGCATGTTTCATTTCTGAGATTCTCTAAGACAAAATGGAAGATACTGTTGAATGAATCTATCTCAAAAGTGGAGCATACGGTAAAAACATCAAAATTGGACTTTTTATTTATGTATTTTATATTTTATGCTGCCAACCAGAGGAAAACCTTTAAGACCTACTTCATGTTGAACTACACTCTTCATTCAGAACAATCACAAAAATATGAAAGACATGAAGGCAGACTGAAAACAGTTATTAATCAGATGATCAGAAAAAAGATGGGCAACTAAATAATCAATAGATTGATGAATTTATTTTGTGTTTGATATAATTATAGTGCTTATTTTTTCAAACTGTAATGTCATATGAAGTACTGAACAAAAATAATTGGATTTCATACAAAATTGTAATATAACACCTCGGAGGCCACTGGGACAATGTTCCTCTGCAGATTGTAATCACTGTGGTCTCTAGATAATGATGGTGGTAATGGCAGAGGTGGTGGTGGTGATGGTGATGGTGGATGTGATAGTGGTGGTGGTGGTGGTTGTGGTGGTGGTGGTGGTGGTGGTGGTGGTGGTGGTGGTGGTGGTGGTGATGGTAGTGGTGGATGTGATGGTGGTGGTGGTGATGGTGGTGGTGGATGTGATGGTGGTGGTGGTGGATGTGATGGTGGTGGTGGTGGTGGTGATGGTGGTGGTGATGGTGGTGGTAATGGTGGTGGTGGTAATGGTGGTGGTGGTGATGGTGGTGGTGGTGGTGGTGATGGTGGTGGTGATGGTGGTGGTGATGGTGATGATGATGATGGTGGTGGTGATGGTGGTAGGACAATGATGACGTATATAGATGGTAATAATGCCTGCTAACCCTGAGCTGCTCACCATTTCAAATGTGATTTATACTAAATCTTTTCTAAGTCCCTGTGGGAAAGGTGTCATTATTGTCTCCATTTCACAGGTGAGGAATCATACCCTCAGAGATATCACATAACTTGCCGAGGTTTATAGAAGTGTGATATATTAGACCTGGGGTTTCAATAAAGGCAGTGGGGGGCCAGAGTCTGTGAAGTGCAGCATTCTCAGGTTCTTAAACATCTGTAGATAAAGAGGAATACATACAAAAAACTTAAGTTCCTTTTGCACAATAATTGAGAGTCTGAGGCATGAGCCTTCTATTTGATGTGGAAGGCAGCTCTCTCCAACTGCAACTACAGCGTGTAAGTTCTTTGACCAGATTACAGAGGCCCTTTCCTACGAGGGATTTCATTTTCTCTTATGTAAAGTTTTCCTCTCATAACCAACTTCAGTTAAATTGTTTGTCAGAGTTGAGTTCCCCTTAAGAATTCTGAGTGAATAGCCTGAATAGCCTTTTCCGGGTTTTATCATTCTGTTTTGGGCCTGCTTTATCTCTTTAAACCTAATCACAGTGATGCTGTTTCCCATTTGCATTTTGGGAAGATCAGGTAAGGGAATCAGTATAAAAGTGCCAGCACATTCGGTCGTATTTCCTTCACCCCAGCTCCTCCCAGCCCCTCCCTTCACAGTTCTGACAAGACTTTGACAATAACAAGTTCACAAAGGCTATTGTGCATTTTAAACTACTGGGTTTCAGTGATGGTGAAGAGGAAACTTAAAATTAAAATAGCTTTCATTTCCGGTGAGCTTCACTGGGAAGCTGTTCGTTTAAACCTAAAATCAAGTTGGATTCAGTTCATAGATATTTCATAGAAGGCTGCTGCTACCTGTGGGCACTGTGCTAGCACCAGGGGACATAGTAAGATAAGGAATAGCGGACTCTACCCTCCAGGGCCTCGTGGAAGTCAAGAGCTGCACATAGGAAGATAGACATGAGAACTGAAATGTGTCATTGATGCAATGGTGGGTGCACTGAGGGCCTACAGACACTGGTGTCAATTCCCTCACGGGCAGATAGGAAAGTTTCATCAGAGGTAACTCTCTGACTGAGCTTCAAAGGAAAAGGCTCTAGGGCATCCCAAGGAAAAGAGGGCGTTCTAGGTAGAGGGCCAACTTTAGACGTTAGAGTTTTAGACTTAAGCCACGGAGCCTGGGAGCTGAGGTCAGTGGGGAAGGTGCTTGCCCTGTGTGATGGTTAGTGTCAGCTGTCAGCTGGGCACAATCTAGAATCACTTGGGAGTTGGGCCTCTGAACATGTGTGTGGTAGATTATTATGCTAATTGTGTTGGGAAGACCTGTGCAATGTGGGTATCGCCATTCACTTAGTGGACAGGCTGAGTGGGTGGGGGCGTGGAGGGAGGCGGGGGCATCCTTGACTGAGTGAGAGCCGAGACCAAGAACATGGTGAAGCATATCAAATGATGTCCAAGAAGAAGGGAGGAGTGGCCCCTGGCTCTGGAAAGGCTCAGTGCAGCAGTGTAGGGGAATACAGCAGACGTCAGCCCTGGTGTGCACGCACAGGGGGGAATACAGCAGACGTCAGCCCTGGTGTGCACGCACAGGCCCTGTTTTTCTACCCCAGTTGATGCCATATGACCTGCTTCTTCAAGCTCCTGATGCCTTGAGTCCCCCACCATAGCCTAAAGCATGAGCCAAAAGAAACTCTTTCCCCTTGGGCTGATTATTTCCAGCGTATTTTATCACAAGTTGAAGGGAAGCTTAGACCCCTTGCCAACTTGAAGGTCTGAGTCTAGAATCCCCAGCGCCCATGTGCAAACCAGGCATGGGGGAGCTCACCTGTAACCTGGGCACTCGTGGGGCAGAGAGAGGAGATGGGGGTGTCCTTGAGCACCTTGGCTCAATAGTCTATCGAATCAATATGCTCAGGGCTCAGTGAAAGAACTGTCTGATAAAATTAGATGCAGTGTGTTTAAGGGGAAAGGGGAAAGCTATTGCGGACGTAACTAAGAGAGTATCTATGTGAGGTCTGCACTGGCGGATGCTCACCGTGGTTAGCCGGGAAGAGCGGGAGGCCAAGAGCAGGAGCTGCTGCATTTGAGACGGTAAATTAAATTGAGAGGGCCTGGCCTCTCTGACATCTTTACAGGACATAGAGAAGCACAGCCCCTCTGGGTTGTGAACCCCATTAACTTGAATCAGGTGAGCCTCATTACTCTCAGCAATTTGTGTACAAACGGCCCAGGATACGCAGCGTATTCATAGATGATGCCCCCTGGCGAAGAGGAAGGAGTGGGTGTGGCAGACAGGGATGGAATAGAAACAACGAGAAGAAGCTAAATTTAGGAAGACTCCCAGATCTTACTCAGGGTCAGTCTGTGATTTCCCAAGAAGAAAGTGTGATTAAAAAAAAATAGATTTGAAAAAAAAGAGAAAAACATAGACTCATATCAAAAGGAATCCTTATGAACACATACCAGAGAGCCAAAGCACAGCTGTCTCCACAGAGAGGCCTCCTGATGATGATGGGTGTGGAGCTCTGCTAAAACTCCCTCTGTACTGTGCACCGCTGCCCCATAGTTCAGGCCTCTGTTGGGGGCCTGGGTCCCATTACACCGTCATCAACCCTGCTCTTCGGCTCCTCTGCTCCCCGCCTCCGTGAAAGCCCTCAAGGCCAACTACAGCGCTGCTTTGCCGGAGCTGACCTAGAATACTGCAAGCCAGGACTAAGGCTCTAAACTCCTGGAACATGCGGGATTTCCATCACCTTCTATTCTACCCCTATCAGTAGAGTCCTGTTCATCCTCTGGGAAAGCAGGAACACTATCAGGAGAGAGGAGCCCGCAAGCTATAAGAGGGTCAGGTGGGGAATGCTCTCTGTGAGGAACTCCAGGACTAGACACAGACATAGAGCCATATGGGAAGCTAGTTGCTAAGGAAGCGTTGGTTATTGGTTTATGGAGACAGTGGTGATGAGATAGCAGGTAGGATGGGCTATACCGTGATAAGAACATGAAACTCGGAGGCCTTTGGTTTGTTTTTCCTTCATGCTAAGTGTCTCTGGAGTGATGGCTGGGACAAGGTCTCCACTGCAACGCTGTCCCCGCTCATTCACATAAAGAAGCCAACACTAACCACCAACCAAGGCGTGAACACGGCCTGGATCTAGGTATCCCGTACATATATAGCAGAAGTGCAGCTTGGTCTTCATGCGGGTCCCCTAACAACCGGAGTGGGGGCTGTCCCAAAAGCGGCTATGGATCCCATTTCCCTAACCGGGCTGCCTGGTCTGGCTTCAGTTGGAGATGATGTACCTAGTACTGCAGAGACTTGATGAGTCAGGGTTGGGTGATGGGGGGGAGAGCGGGAGGACTCTACCATCCCAGTGGAAAAGAGGAGAACTGGAGAGGAGTTGTGGGAGGGTAGGATGAGAGGAGAGGGAGGCAGGATATGGGGATGTAAAGAGAATAGACAGACAGACAGACAGACAGACAGACAGACAGACAGACAAATAAATGGAGGAGGGGAGACAAAGCCAGGATTGTGAGGCATCCATCAGAGAAGATCCCTCAGGCATGGGTTCAAGCCAAGAGAAAGTCTTTATGAGCAGCTGATGACTACACTCACACTCAGTGTTCGAAGCCCAGCACAGTCCCAGGACTTTCTCAAACTGGGCTTTTAAGAACAAAAGCCACATCCTGACACACCTCAGTTTGGAAAGGCAGTTAGCCAGAAGCAGAACTGCAAAAGCCACAAAGCAAAGTCAATACATTTAGGAACTTTCCCGAACTACGGTCCTTGATGAATTAGATCTTTGCTCTAGTTTTGACGGCCGGTGCTATCTCCATGCTGGGTGTCCAGGCCTGAACAGTACTTCCCTCATGGCGTCAGCTGTGCTAAGGTCAGGAGACCTGTTACGCCACCCATGTAAAGGTGGGAGGGAGATTGTGGGTAGCATTATGAGAATCTGAAAGAGGTAATGAAGAGATATGGTTTATTTTTGAAAAGACAACTTAGCGTTTTGCTTCAGCAGAATAAGTTGTGAGTTCAGAATTAACTTCTTAGAAATAACAACTATAGGGCCAAGAAGATGGTTCAGAGAGTAAAGGAATTATGTATGTCCAAACTCTCAGCGACCACATAAAAACTAGGTGTGGATTATATATATATATATATATATATATATATATATATATATCCATATATATATACACATTTATATATGTATATATATGTGTGTATATATGTGTGTATATATATGTATATATATATATATATATATATATATATATATATATATATATCACCAGTATATATATCCAACCAGTAACCCGTCTCTGTACCATGGTACTGAGACATGAGGAGCACTCGGTTTTCTGGTTGGCGGCTTCATTCCAGATTTAGTGACAGATGCTACCTCAGGGGAATAAGGTAGTGAGTGATAAGCCAGGCTCTCATTTCATGCGTCCTGCTTACACTAGGGGTTCTGGATCTGCTGTGAGAGGCCTATGGACACATCCCAGAAGCCACATGGTGAAGCTGTCCGGCCTGTGATTGGTCATATAAATCACATCATCTCTCCTCCATTCCCCTCCTGTCTTTCTCAGTATTTCTTAGCCAAAGCTAAGCACCCTCTCCACAGCTTTCAAGGTGCCTTTCAGTAAAATCTGCATCTGCTTAGGGGGTGGTAAGCCGGCCATAAACTTACATCGGGTCAACTGTGGACATCGCTTCAATTAAAAAAGGAAAACACAGAAGCCGGAGTCCTCATCACCATTTATCTCTTGATTAAAAACTTGGGAACACTTTTCTTCTTTTTCAATAGAAAATAAGGGGCCAGAAGAGCGCTTGGCTAGAGTGCTTTAATAGCCTGATTTATAAGTGTCTCTCAAAATGTCTGGAAGGAAAGAGACACCCTCAATGAGGCCAGCCCCTGCCTCATCGTAGCCCTGCAACTGGGCTGCTGACTTGCACACCTGACAACGTTCACGTCTGGGGCAATTTGAAGCTTTGGCCTTGGATTCCCCCTCTTCTCTATAAAGAGGGGGATTAACAGAGCCTGAGACAGAAGCCCCTCAGAACTGCCAACATCAGTGGCTCCTAAGCTCTGTCCCCCCCACCAGCCAGGGTCCTCCCAAGTCTTGGCACCCCTCTTTCGAGGGAAACTGTCTCTCATCCCCACAAATGGATACCCTTTGGCTGCAGCCAAACCCAGGCTGCAGCTTGCTTTGCCCTTTTCATTTGCCAAGAATTTATTAGAGCCCGTAAAATGACTTTCCATGGCTGGGGCAACCGTGCCCTTTCTGTTTGTTGTTACTGTTGTTTTTAATCTCGGCAGCCGTCCAGAAGTTTGCAGCATGAGTGAGCCGCTGGCCTCTGCTTTCTAGCTTTATTTGGTCTGCAGAAGGCAAACAAACAGCAGTGCTTTGTGCACCGTTATACAGTCGAGGTTCCTAGCCTACGCTGTTTGCTTTATCATCGGCAAAGTGAAACCCCAAGAAGAAGGAACGCTAAAACATGAAACCAGTGATGTGGACAGCTGTTCTTTGTCAGGTAGTAAAAACATTAACAAGGGCAAATTTATCTTCCTAGCCACACTGTGTCCGCGTGAATGGAAGATGTGTTTGTCCCATCTTATGGATGGCGGTACTGACATAGGTCAGAGCCCATCCTATTCTAAGATCATACGCTGAGCAAACACAAATCAGCAAGACGCAGGTGAGCCAGTGTCAGTGTCACGGCGGGCAGAGCCCTTTACTCTCCACACCTGCTCCCTGCCTACAGAGCCAGGGATTCATTTACTTTTGCAGCATAATACTTTACATGAAAGCAACTATTAAAAGTGTGACAATGCCTTGTTAATTTTACAACGATTACCTTTTTTTCCTGGATGCCATTGTCTGTTCCGCATTGATCCAAGATACTGCTTTAGTGCATCCTAGGAGAAATGGGCGACGGAGAGGAAAATAAATAGCACTTTAGAACCACAGTGATAGTCCGGACTTACTTCTCAGCATAGGACACCCTTTGAAGACTTAACTCATCTGTAACAAGGGCACACATGCACCAAGGCTCGGCGTGGAAAGATATTGGGCGGTGGCAACAATTAGAGATTTGGGTATCGAGAAAGATGCAAAGAAAAGATAACATACTGTGTTCTGTTTCTCACGTCACTGCCTCAGCTCACCAAAGAAGCCGGCCCTGTATTTCCTGAGAAGTAACCCAGCTGGCAGGGCATGTTTGCCGAGGAACCAGTGGAGGCAGGCCCACAGTGGTAACTGCATCCCTCACACGGCCAGCGTAGTGCTGTGTGTGTGTTCTCTCTGTGGCCGTTGCTCTGAGGTGGCTGTGTGCAGCTTACAGAGTGCCAAGATTGACAGTCAGTGTCAGGAAGGCGACAGGACCAAGACACAGAAAGGGAGCACCCTTTTCTTTTTGATCTACAAACTCTATTTTAAATTAAAAGAACAAAAAAGAAATGTTCTTATCCTGGAATTCCTTAACCTGACTGTTGCAAAGGGGCTCTGGCAATCAGATCTCACCTGAAAACTTCTATTTCCTGCGATTCGCACAGACACTTGGCTGTGTAAAACCTACCCCGGTGTGCTGCGCTTTGGTAAGTAAGCAAATGCTTGACAGCCTTTTGGCATCGGAGTCATCTCAGTTACCCTTGTGAGGGGAGAAAAGCAGGCAAGCCAAGTGATGAGAGGCACTAGGGGACGTGGTGTCATTCTTTCCAGACAGGTGTGGCCAGGTTGTCACCTAAAACCCTGCAGGTTCATTGCATAGAGAAAGTTGGGAAGATTGAGAATGGGGTGGCAGGAGAGAAAAGGGATTAATTACACATGCTCCCCAGACACACCACCCGTCCGCCCAAATGCACTGTGAATTCAGTAAGGGGAGTGAACGTGACAGTCTCTGACACTCAAGACTACTCCCTTTTGGCAGTCGGGTTTCTAAGGGGCAGAAATGTTATTCACAGGTCCTGAGTTCTTTTAATCCTTGTGCATTATGAGGGCACATTCCACTGAAACACACATTTAGTGCCAGCTTTTCGTGCTGTTCATTGATACCTCTAGTACTTAGAGTAAAGCCAACTTGGCAGAAACATGTGCCCCACCCGCAAGAAGGATGCTGATCAACCCCCAGTCAAACGATGAGCGTTTGCTTCTTTTCTAAAAGGCTGCTTACACCTCAGAAGTGCGCGTGCGTGTGTTCATGTGCATGTTGCGGGGCGGAGATGAGTAAGAACAGCTGTCTCCCAGATACAAGGTCCTCAGCGTGGCCTCTGACCTCTCCTTTCATCACAGTCACTTTCTAGTTTGTCGCAGAAGTAAAGACCAGTTCTAAGGATTCCAAAGATGACCCTAAGGAAGGTGTTTCTGGTCCCAGATCCACACTGCTTCAGACTCAGACCAGCTAAGCCCGGTGTGCCTTCCTGCCAGGCAGGGGGCCGACCAACGCACAGGGCAGGGTCAGAACTCACCAGAAGCTAATGCAACCACATGAGCTACAGGTCTAAGACAGCACAACTGAGACATCTGCCACTCCGGGGCATCCCCGCTAGGGTTAGAGGGCTCTGCCAGCTTCAGCCTAACACATCTGTATAAACAAACCCTCTTTGTATGCATTGGAGAGACTCACAGTCTGAAGGAAATGCCTGGTGTTTCTGCGATGTTCTGTAGAAGCTGAACTTAGTTCCATCTCACAGAGTAAGATGTCAGGCCTACAGTATAATTAAAGTTCTCTTTACCCCTGAATCTGAAAAACCATTACAAGTGCAGTAATTTTCACAGTTGAAGCTTCAAAAAAATATTGGCTTATATGTAAGTGTTCCCATCTTTGCCATCAATAATTCCAATATAAAATGTATTTTGAATTCATATGGTGGAAATATATGTGCAAGGTATGTAGATCCATGTAATATGTTACTTGTACATACACGCACAGTGAAAGATGTTCTTACAGTCTTAGCTATGTGATTGTCAAGGGCATAAATATTTGCTATTAGAAAAATATTGGACCATAATTGACTCTTTCAATTGAATAATCTTTAAGTATTAGAAATAATGCACTTATACCGCAGTAAACATTTTTGAAGATCGTTTTATATTTTCATTAGTATTTTTTAATTCACATACAAATGATAGGTTTCACTGTGGCATTTTCATCCACGCATTGTATTTGTTGATTCTTCGCCCCACTCCCCTCCCGTGCCCCTAGCCCTGCTTCTTCCTACATATCCCCTTCCTCTTCCACTTGCTCCCACTCAGTAGAAGAATCCAAATCCAGCATATGACCGCTCTGGCAAGGGATCACATCCGGAGACTCAGGTCTGTGTGCACAGGCCGCAGTGACACAACTTAGTCCCTCTAGCTAAAGTACAGACACGCCCTTAGTACTCACCTTTAATCCCAAACAGTGAAGGTAAAGTTTGTACAAGGAAGCAGCCATGTTTGAAAGTGACTTCTAATTGAGGGGCAGACGATGTGACGAGACTGAGGAAGATTTGACAGAATGGAGACAGGATGTACCCAACAGCACAGCAAAGGGGCGCTTTTTAAGCCCAGCACAAGGAGAGACTCGGTCAGCTGGGAATCCGTGCAGTGAGTGCAGTACAGGGGAGCTGAGGTCTTCAGGAGTTCACATAGCTCAGCGCAGATGAGCAGAGGCAGTTGAAGCCAGAGAACGAGAAGAACATTAGAACAAATAGCCAGTTCATTTGAGGCTAAGCAGAGCAACTCAGTGAGAAGATGAGAGAAGCCAGTTTGGATCCGTCAGCTTAGAGAGGAGTTTGAGCCAGAGCAGCTGAGTTGAACCAGCCAGCCAGAGTTCAGAAAGAACTAGAAAGGGAGAGTTTATTCAGCAGGAAGCCACCTAGAAGACAATAACTTCTGGTGACTAAAACTTACTTGTACATATTCTCCCTGCACGCTGCGTGCATCCTGCTGCCCTCTTCCCCACCAAGACCTCTTCTCAGCTGCTCGTCATCCTCTTTCTAGGTGTGTGACTCACACAACCACTGATACACACCATCGTATGTGAAAACTAAAACCTGTCATCCGCATGTGAGAGAAAACTTTCAGTAGCTGTTGCTCTGAGCTCCTTTGCTTAGTATAACCATTGCCGGGTCCACACACCTCTTTTGGCAAGTCTCATGATTCCAGTTTCCTTTGTGACTGAATAAAAGTCCGTGGTGTGTATGGACCACATTTTCTTTATCCTTCCATTTACTTATAGAAATTAGAGCAGTTCTGCTTCTTAGTTATTGAGAATAAACATGGATAACCATGGACGTGTAAGAATCACTGTGGTAGGACTCAGAGTATGTCAATACTCAGAAGTTGGAAGGCTGAGTCATATGGTGATTTTTTCTTAATTAAATTTTTTTATAGGAACGATCTTTTATTGGGGGAGGGTTAATCAATCCTTCCTCACACCTGCTAGCATGTTGCTCAGCTCCTCCCACTTTCTCTTGGCCCGGATGTGAACCCCACCCTCTTCCTGAGTGCTGCGCTTGTCCTTGGATACTTTAAGGCACTCCATGGGGCGCAG
This sequence comes from Apodemus agrarius, assembly GCA_964023405.1. Lineage (NCBI taxonomy): Eukaryota > Metazoa > Chordata > Mammalia > Rodentia > Muridae > Apodemus > Apodemus agrarius. The sequence goes on along the minus strand of OZ030007.1, from coordinate 100,435,857 downwards.
CTTGTTCGCTTATAGGGCGCGAAGCCGCACACCTCCCGGATTATGTCCTGTGCACGAACTTGGTGTGCTTGGTGAGGCGCCCGCAGCACCAGCTGTGTCTCGGCTTGCCGATGTTCTTCGTCACCATGTGACCCTTATTGAGGTCCAAGGCCATGGGATAGGTAGCACAGGGCCATGGCTGCTGCTCTCCGATGGCTGCCTGGACAGTTTAATTAATTATTAATTTATTTACATGCCAAATGTTCCCTCTCCCTCAGTCCCCTGTCACAGAGTTCGTCCCTCATCTCCCCTTCCCCTTCATCTCTGAGAGGGCATCCCCTCACAACATAACCCAACTGCTGGATATCCCCCCCCCACCGACCCTGGTGCATTAAGTCTCCGCAGGAGTAAGCGCATCCTCTCCCACTGAGGCGAGACTAGGCAGCCCTCTGCTACATGTGTGTCAGGGGCCTCAGACCAGCCCGTGTACACCCTTTGGTTGGTGGCTCGGTCTCTGGGAGCTCTCAGGAATCCAGGTTTGTTGTCACCGTTGGTCTTTCTATGTGGTGGCCATTTCCTTCAATGCCTTCAATCCTTTCCCTAACTCTTCCATAGGGGTCCCCAACTCTGTCCAGTGCTGACTGTGGACATCTGCATCTGTTTCAGGCAGCTGCTGAACACAGCCTCTCAGTCAGCTGTGCTCGGCTCCTGTCCGCAAGGACGCATAGCATCATTAACAGTGTGAGAGACTAGTGCCTGCCCATGGCGTGGGTCTCAAAATGGTCTAGCCATGGTCAGCCATTGCTTCAGTCTCTGCTCCATCTTTGTCCCTGTACTTATTTTAGACAGGACCAATTTTGCATCAAAAGTTTTGTAGGTGGGTTGGTGTCCCAATCTATCCACTGGGGGTCATGTCTGGCAACTGGAAGTGGTCTCTTCAGGTTCCATAACCCAACTGTTGCATATTTCTGCTAAGGTCGCCTGTGTTTGTTTGTTTTTTTTTTTCATTTGTTTTCTGTGCAGTCCAGATAACAATCTATAATAGTTATGCTTTTGGTTTTGAATGGGTGTGTTTATCAAGTATATAACAAGCAAAAGTCAAATAACAAATAGCAAGTGGCAGGTAACTAAACAGATACATAGCACAGCATCGTCAGGTTGGGAACTTAAAACATCCAACAGTGATGGAGTGAGACAGCCTGCTAGAACTTTCCATCTCCTGTCCCACCCAGAACAGAGTGTTCCCTCGGGTGGGGCTTCCAAAAATGAAAGAACAAATGACAGCAGCTATGTGTTCCTCATCAGCCTGGTACTCTCGACACCCAACAGGAAGCCCCCGGGGAAGCCGGAGAGGCAGCTGGGCTCCCGTTTGGACTCCCTGGATGAACCTCCCGCTGCTGATGTCAGCTGCTTTCCCACTACAGACACTTTTATACCCTGAGACAAACGGTACTTTATTCTCTGTGGGAAATAGTCTGACCTCTTTTAGAAATGCTTTGCGCTCTAGCTGTTCTCGAGGACATGATGCTTCCACCCTTGTTTTATTATCTGACCTCCCTGCCACAGAGTTAGGGGAACCACGTCAACTTCAGGTGTGGGGTCTTAAAGGACTTTTTGTGACAAATATGCTTGAGTCTGAAAGAGGGGGTATCTATAACATTCTACGTCTAGAACCAGCTCCCTCGTGAGCTCAGATAACTCATGACCACTCACCAATACAAGGGGCACTGCAAGTTTGTTGTTTTGTGATACTGGATATTGGAGCTAGGCAAGCCCTTGGCAAGCACTCAGCCTCTGAGCTATAGCCCAAGTCCTATTGATTTCCATAGTGGTTGCACCAGTTTTTCTTGGCATCAGTAATAAATAAAGATTCCTCTTCCCCACATCCTCACCAGCTTTTTATGTCATTTGTTTTCTTGATGTTCATCATAATGACAGGTATAATAGAATCTCAAAGCAGATTTAATATTTTTGGCTGATGTCTAAAGATCTTGAACACTTAAAATATTTATTTTCTATTTGTGTTTTTTTTTCCTTTTCAGAAATCTGTTTAGTTCATTGGTCCATTTATTGATCTTCTAGATTTGCTTTTAGGTGTTTAATTTTTGCAGGTCTTTATGTATCCTGAATATTAAACCTCTGGCAAAGTTTCTTTCCATTACGTAGTCTAGTTTGCTACTTCTTGTAATAGATGGCTTCTTTTAGATGAGCAGGGCCTTTTAATTTCATGTAATCCTGTTTGTAAACCCCTGAGCTCTTTCCTGTGCTCTTTAGAAAGTTCTTACCTGTGCCTGTAACATCTTCAAGGGCTTTCCCTGAACAGCTACACTTGGGGTTTTATATTAAGGTTTTTGATGCATGTTGAATTGATTTTTCTGTGTAAAGTGAGAAATGTGTATCTAATCTCATTCTTCTACATGTGGATACCAGGGTCTCCTAACACCGTTTATTGAAAACCTGTCTTTTGCCTGGTGTATGCTTTTGACACATTCGTCAAACATTAGAGGGGATTTATTAGTGAGCTGTGTGTGGTTTTTTTCTTTCTGCTCTTTGACAGTCATGGCTGTATATACAGTTTCCCACCCTGCTTCCCCCTCTCATCCCCCCCCAGCTCTCCTGCTACCAAGCCTTTTCCTACTTTGCTGTCTTTCTCCCCTTCCCCCACATTGAGTTTAAACTATGGCTGCTTGCATGATCATGAATGGGGATATTCTTTACTAAAACATGGGTAATTTATCAGTGGACACACGATTGGAGAAACCACAGCCTCTCCCCAGCAACTATTAACTGCAGACTATCCCACAGTGAGGGGTGGGGCCTGGTGATCCCTGACCCATGCATGATGAAAAACGGTGATGGGCCCAACTCTATGCAGTGAGTTCATTCATGGTATGGCCATATCGTGTTGAAAGCACACTATTCCTCTGCACTTCTATTCAACTTCTGGTTTTTCCGTTCTTTACATCACCTCTTCCATGATGTTTCCTAGATGTTGGGGAGGCTTACATAGGTGTGATATTTGTGACAGAGCTGTGTTTTCTATTCTATTCCACTGATCTACATGTCTCTTTTAGCACTACTGCCGTAGTGTCTTTATCACTATGGTATATATTTGAAGCAAAGCATTGCGGAGCCTCCATCACTGTTTTCTGCCTACTGTTACTTTGGCTATCTGGAGATTTTGTGTTTCCTTGTCCATTTTTAAATCATTTTTTATTTTCCTAGTCTGTGAAGACTAACATTGGAATATTTATAGTTATTATGTTGAATCCATAACCCACCTTTGGATAGATAGTGCAGCCATTTTCACAATATTCATTCTGGTGAGTCATGAATGTAAAAGCCCTTTCACTTTCTACTGTTTTCTTAAATTTCTTCCTTCAGTGTCTTTTTGTTTCGTTTTGTGTTGGAGACAGGGTTTTTCAGTGTAGCCCTGAGCTGCTTCAACTCACAGATGTGCTTGCCTCTACCTCCCCAGTGCTGGGACCAGAGGTGCACACCACTGCACCCTGCTTTCTCCAGGTGGATGCAGTAGGTTTCTTTTATCTCCTTGATTGTGTTTATTCCTAGCGTGTTTTAAACTCTGAAAAGAGGAATGTTCTTCCTACTTTCTTGACAATATTTGTGTTAGTATACGGGAAAGTTGCTCATTTTTGTATGTTGATTTTATACCCTTCCAAGTTGCCAAAAGTACTCATCAGATCTACCCCTTTGGTAGAGGGTTCAGGCTCTTCGTAAGTATTTAGGATCCTGTGGTCAGCAGCAGAACTGGTTTGCATTCTTCAGAACTGAGGGGTTAGCATCCCTTTTCCTGCTTTCTCCTGTCTGAGTGCTCTTGCTAAGATTCCAAGCACCACTGAGGATGAATAATAATGGAGAGCGTAAGATCATAAGCCCTCATTCGGGCCTTTAGAAGAGATTCTGTTTCCAGCGAACTGTAAGGTTGGGTGTGAATCTGTCACATGCAGCATTTGTTACTTTGAGATACCTTTCTTTTATCCATGTTTTCTTAAGGACATTTTATTCTAAAGGTATGTTAAATTCAATCAAATGTTTTTTCTGCATCTCTTGAAACAGTCATGGGATGCCTATCCTTGAATCTGCTTTTATGTTACATTACATTGAACCAAATTTGCACCTCTAGGATGAAACCAACTCAACCATGTCATATAATATTAATAATTTGTTCCTGAACTCAGCTTGCAAGTATTGAAAATTCTTGAGCCAACAGTCATTGGGAAATTCGTTAATAATTTGTCATTGTTTTGTCCTTACCCTGCTTTGATATAAAGGCAATGAGTTGAGCAGTGTTCTTTCTTAATCTATTTTGTAGTATTTAAGGAACACCAACCTTGAAAGTTTAGTGAGATTTAGCAGTGACTTCATCTTTCCTTTATGAGGAGACTTAATAATGGCTTTAATCCCATTGACCTATCGAAATTAATTCTTCTTGATTAAATTTGTCAGTTCATATGCATTTAGAGGTTCATCCATTTCCAGACTCTTGGAATGTAAGTCTTTAAAGTTGGAATCAAATAGCTACTTCATTTCCACCTGTAATTTTGTTAATTTTTGGATTTCTCATTTATCGGCCTTGTTTATCTTTACAAAGAACCAATTCATTGTTTGGTAATAGATTTTTGTCCTTTTAGTCTACATTTTATTGATTTCTGCCCTAATCTGTATGACTTCTGTATTACTTCCTGCTCTCTGCTGTGTTTGCATTCGGGTTCTTGCTTTTCTATGTCCTTAGGGTGAAATGTTGGGTTATTTAATTGAGATCTTTCTGGATTTCTAATGTAAGCACTTTATGTTATAAAGCACATTATGTTTCCTGTTGTAACAGTCTTAAGTTTGTAGCAGAAGTTCAATGGCATATGGAATCATTTTCACATCTTTTGTACAATATACAGGTATTTGTGTATCTTGTGTGGCTTGATTTCTAGTTTATTGCGCATGTTTCAGTGTTATGTGGATTTCATTTTTTATTTGTTTTATGTTTTTGTGTTTGTCATGGCATGTTTTGTTGCCTATAACATGATCAATTTTAGAGAACACTCATGGGCCAGCCACTGAGAGAAGACTATGTATTCCCTATCTGTTGGTGGTTAGCAGGTACATTCTGTAGATATCTGCTGATTCTAATTGTTCTGCCTGTAGTTTAGCTCTTTCTTTGTTGATTTTTAGTTGGAAGATCTCTCTGATGATGAGAGTGATGCATCTCTAAGCAAGACATCTACACCATCCCCTCTAAGGCTGTAGGAACATTGCAGAAGAGGGGGCAGAAAGCATGTAAGAACTGGAATACAGTGAGAAGGCCTGCAAATCTCATCTGTGCAAGACACAACTGTTGTAATCATGAATTCACAGCAACTATAAACGCCTACCTGGCTGCAAATGAATGCGCCTGCCAACAATCCAGCTTGGATAAAGGGAGAACGTAGGGACCCTATGCCTCACTGCCAAACTCCTTCTACTGTTAGATTCAGGAAGCTAAAAACTCATGGCCTGTATTTGTGTATCCATCAATAATCCCACCAGGCTCCAGTGCATGCTTTCAATCCAGAGGTCATACAGATAGTCCTAGGTAAAAGAAATGAGTTACAAAGCAAATACTAAAGTCATGAACCTGGGAAAGGTAATACAAGGATGAGGAAGAGGTGCCAGGGATGGGAGGAAATTATAGAGAAAGTAGGAGAATACACACACACACACACACACACACACACACACACACACATATATATATATATATATAGAGAGAGAGAGAGAGACAGAGAGAGAGAGACAGAGAGACAGAGAGAGAGACAGAGAGAGACAGAGAGAGACAGAGACAGAGAGAGACAGAGACAGAGACACAGACACAGCGACAGAGACAGAGAGTTGTCAAACAACAAAACTAATCAATAAAAAAGTATGTGTTAAAGGATGAGAATGAGGAGCTGAAGCCACTCCCTATTACTGTCTTGGGACCTATCTGATCTATCCTACCTTTGAGTGGTTTCTCGAAATTGGAAGCCCAACCTCTGGAGCCAGTATATTTAATCGTCATATCTTCTTGATGAATTGTTCCCTTTATTAATATGTTGTAGTCTTCTTTATCGCCTTGAAGTATACTTCCCTTTAGATAAGGGAAGAGCTGTACCAGCTTGGTCATAGCTTCCATTTTCTCAGAAGATGGATATCCATTCCTTAGCTATTTTCTTATGTCTTTGTCAGTGAAGGTGTGTATGTGTGTGTATCTGTGTGTGTGAGTATGTGTGTGTGGTGTGTTTACAAACAACAGATAGTGGGACCATTTCTAAATGTGTAAATAAGATATTTTTATTAATTGAGAGACCCTGCACAGGGACAAGAAACCAAGTGCACCAGGAATGGGAGCAGCACTACCAGGAAGGCCAGAGCACACCTGCCTGCCAGATTTGCTATCCAAAACTGGAAAAAAGAAGGAAGCACAAATGTTCTTTTTTTTTTTTCATAGTTTTCAGCTGGACAAAAACATTTTAAAAAACTAAAAAAACCAAGGAAGGATTATAATTAAAATATGGAAAATTGTCATTATTATTTGATACTAAATAAAATAATTATCATAGTAATTAATTTAATGTTAATTATTAATTAAATACCAATTAAATTAATATTCTTTTATTAAGGTTGCTATGTATTATTTTTAATAACATATGCATGCAATGTGTTTTAATCATATTCACCTGCAGTTCTTTGCCTCCACGATTTACCATTCATCACACAACTCTTCTCAATTTTTTTTTTATTTTTTTTTAGTAACCCACTGAGTCCAAATTGTGCTGCCCATATACTCATGGGTATGTGAGTCATTCACTAGAGTTCTGTCAATCCACCAGGAAGTACATCCCTAAAGAAAATGAGCTCTCCCTTTCACAAAAGCCATCAGCTGTCAGTTGCCATTCAGCCAGGGATGGGAACTTACAAGGCCCTCCCCTCCACGCCAGGATGATGACTGACTCGCCTGTACAGACAACCGCAGCTGCCACGCAGTGATCCTATCATGTCCAGACAATACCACTTCGCTCAGATTCTTCCGGGACTGTTAGACATTTCCACCTCCTCTTCCAAGATTGTGAGCTTGTGGAGAAGGAGGTATGATACAGATGTCCTGTGTATAGCTGAGAGCCTCACAATACTAATTCTCTGCATTTTGACCAGTTGTGAGTTTCTACATAACTGCTATTCACATATGCCAAATAAATAATTATGTAACTTAGCATAAAGAAAACATTTTGTTTGTTATTTGAGAATTACTATCTGCATGTTATGAAACTGCTCTGATGAGGTATGAAGCTCCACTAATCTATGGATATAGAAAATGAGTTTAGAAGGCAGTTAGGTACTATATTCATTTAGCAAAATAATTGTTGTATACTCACTCCAAGGGTCTGGGAACCCCCCAGTCATGGATTCTTAGTCATATTTACAATATTGAGTATATTGTTTCCTCCTGTGAAACAGGTCTTAAGTCCAATCAGAAAGTGGTTCCACTGTAAAGAAAAATGAAATTCTGAAATTTTCATGTAAGTAGAAGGAACTGGATGACATTGTACTGAGTGAAGTAACCCACATAAATACCATACTCGCCTTACATGCTGACCCTAGCATCAAATCCTTAGATTTCTGAGCTTCACTGGAGTACCTATAGAATCCCAGTAACTCGAAATCGGCTGTTGGGGGTGAGAGGAAAGATCTTGAGCACCTGATGGTGGGCAGTAGAACATAGATAATATGAAGGAGAGAAAAAGCAGGGAGGGAGGTTTAAGTGGGGAGGGGCCTTGGAGGGTAGGTTTCAGAAGGGAATGGGAAAGGGGGAAACTAAATCTAAAGATGTTGGAAACAGCAATATAGGGATCTACTGTTTTATATGTTATAATTCTTTTCATATAAAATTGGATTTAATGCTCATCCCAGAAGCAATCAATTGCAAAATAAAAACCCCAGTGCCAGGTTTGGAATGCCTTCCTTCAGGATTTGGTCACAGGTGTCCCAAAGATGCTCAAAGCCGTGCAGGTTACTGGCATTGCTATTAGTTGCCATTAGTTGCTATTAGTTACTTAATGATAAGTACTGCTGAAGGTACCACACACTTTGGTCACAGGAAATCTTAGTTGTTGTTACTGTTGCTGCGATGAAATACTATGACCACAAAGACTCCTATAAGGGGAACATTTCATTGGGGCTGCCTTACAGTTTCAGAGGTTTACTCCGTTGTCATCGTGGTGAGCATCCACCATGGTGGCACGCAGGCAGACATGTTGCTGGAGAGGTGGCTGAGATTTAAACATCCAGATCAGCAGACAGCAGGGAGAGAGAGACACATTTGAAAACCCAAAGGCCACTCCCAGTAACACACTTCCTCCATTGAGGCCACTAAGGTCACACCTCTTAGTCCCTATAAAGCATTGCCACTCCCTAGAGACCAAGCATTCAAAGATATGAGCCTTTAGGGGTCTTTCCTATTCAAACCACCTCTCAGGGCATGGAGAAACCAAGCCAATGCTGACCAGGAAGTTTCCTCCCTACCGGCTAGCTTTCATACCACTGGAAGGTCCTATGCAGGCTGTTAAAAAAAAAAGAGCATCAAGAGTGTTGTTACTCAGTTGTGAACACACGAGTTACAATAGTGATGAGCACGGTGAGATGTACTCATGGGTTGCACAGTGGTGTGAACATCAGGGGCCTTGTATATCTATCTGGTCAGTTAGCATCTGTCTTTTAATTGGTGGAGAAAGACTCCTGTGCACAGGAAGGTTCTAGGCTCTCTCTGACTGACTCGAGAAGGCATGGAAAGCCTGCCTATACTGTCTTTAGCCCTTTTGCACCCATCAGGACAGGGCAGCAGGTTTCACAGCAAGCTCTGTGAAGCCCACCCAGGCAAAGGCAGGAGAGGGAGACCGCCATATTTGATGAGTGTCTTCCAGTCCCAGTTACAGGCTCCCACACCACCCTTGTGTCTCCACAGCCTGTCCCTCTTTTCCTCTCTCCACACTGCCTTATCCGGGCTCCCTTTGCTGCTGCCCAGACCAATACTCTCTGGCTCTTGCCCATGAAAGAGCTTCTCCAACAGCTACCCTGGACCATAGCTGGCCAGCAGCATGGCATGCCCAGGAGGCAGCACCTTAGCAGCTTCCTTGGGGAGAAATCCCCACCTCAGTCTCTCTCTGTTGTCTGCAGCTCCTTCTCTTACAAGACTCTGCTGCTGCTTGATCTTAGCTGTATTTCATCTAGTCACAGATCCAGACCATTTTCTGTCCCTTTTGCAAGTCCCTCGTACCCTGTAACAACCTCTGCAAATATCCATGACACTGTAAATTTCGTAAAATTAAAAATTGTACTTAAAAATTTGGATTCCAAACTCAAGAGGCATTTAGGAACCTGCACATGGACGTGACAAGAGAGAAACCTGGCCTCTCATAGTCAAGATGTCAAAAATTCAAACAAAATAGAATGGTCTTTACTAGAGAAGAAAACACGTAAAAAAAAAATACCTCTTTCATTTAAGTAATTACTTAATGTTATAATGAATGGGAAACTAAAACCTACAGTTTTTCTTTTTTATGGTAATTGCCTTGATCATAGGTTTAGTGGGAAGTATATATGTCTATCTGAAGGCTTTGGGAGATTTGGAGCAAAATAAATCTGCAGTGAACTATAATATATAAACCTCCCAAAAAATCTACTAGGCATGTAGATTCTGCCTTGATATCAAAAGTGTCATTATTCTCCCCCACGTTTCTCTGTCACACGGGTATAGGGTATCTGATTAGGGACTTGCTTATAGTTTCAGAGGCTTAGCTCATTGTCATCATGGCGGGGAGCATCCCTAGACCCATTGTGCTGGGGCAGTACCCAAGAGCTCCATCCACCTCCACAGGCTGGAGACAGGGACAAGTGATACTGGCCTTGGCTTGGGCTTTTTCAACCTCAAAGCTCACCACACTTTGTATAACAAGGACACACCTCCTCGTCCTACCAAAGAATTCCACTCCCCATTGCTCCTCCCTGACTAAGTATTTCATATACATATCATTTTCACATATGATATATTTCACACATGTGAAACTGTGGGAGCCATTCTTTTTCAAACTACCAAACTTACCAACATGGGCATTGTGCTTAGCCTTAAACATGCATTTTCCTACTCAGTTCTCCCAGCAACCCTCTCAAAGTCTCATATTACAAGTAAGAAACGAGGGCCTGGAGAGATGGCTCTGTGGTTAAGAGCACTGACTGCTCTTCCAGAGGTCCTGAGTTCAATTCCCAGCAACCACATGGTGGCTCACAACCATCTGTAATAGGATCCGATGCCCTCTTCTGGCCTGTCTGAAGACAGCTACAGTGTACTCATATACATAAAATAAATAAATAAATCTTAAAATAAAATTAAGTAAGGATGAGTGATTTTATGATTAATCTGTTGTCCCCTAGGTAGAATCAAGTGACCTGTGAATACACAACCATCCTCCAAATTGTCTCGGATTCGACCTTTCTAAGTAGTCATCATGGTATCCTGAACTTTTAAAACTATTGGCTTCTCTTGTGACTTTCCCTAGAGAAATAGGTGGTTTTTGTTAGCTTTTAAAAGATATAATATGAACTGTGAGTTTAAGAACATAGAACAGACTCTCCAGGTGACCTGTATCTAAAGCAGATTCTGGGAGTTGGGGGGGAGGGGGGACACAGGAACCACACAGATGACAGGAAGTCAGCTCAAAGGAAAGTAAGAGCTAGATGTGAAAGCATGTCTTTCACTCCACATGTATGAACCATGGACTCACTCCTTTAGAGTATGATAACAAAAACCATGACCAAGGCCAACAGATAAACCTAAGCCTAAAGATCAAAAGACCAGTTACAAATCATATAGCACAGTCTGGACCAAGAAATACCCGTGAATAAGAACGATCGCCCAGAAGTTCACCATCCTGAGCCTAAGAGTCTTCAAGCCAAACAGTGCAGGCCTCAGCTCCTACCTATGCTTCTTTCCCCTACAGCACTTACACTCAGGCCAGGGCTCCCTAAGCGTCCTAAGTCTCAACACGCCAGCGTTGTAAAGTGGGCCTACTCCAGCTCCCAACTTATCCCCACCCACCCACCCCAGAAAAGACCCGTTCTCCACCCTCGAGCCTCAGTTTCCTGCTCTGTACGAATCCTTCCCTTCTGTCCTGGGACTTTAGTAAGAGGGCCGGCTGTGCTTCTCTGTAGATGGAAAAGACACCTCTCCCAGGCGAATAGTTTACCTTCAGGAGGATTAAATACAATTATCATATAGGCTCTCTCTGTCTCTGTCTTCTCTCTCTCTCTCTCTCTCTCTCTCTCTCTCTCTCTCTCTCTCTCCTCTCTCTTTGTCTCTCTCTGTCTCTCTCTCCTCTTTTTCTCTGTCTGTCTCTCTCACACACATATACATACATACACATACACACACACACACACACACACACACACACATACACACCTATGATACCTTTTTAAACTGAGGCTAAAGGGAACCTCACTCTGGAACACAGCTCTTTTTTCTGGCATTGACAGCAACAAACAGGAATAGCTTGTTTCCTTGGGGAATGAGGTCTGTTGGGCACACGTTTATATTCACTCGTGGACCATGATCTCTTTGGGCCACTGTCTTATTTGGTGAATGAAGTCACCTCTATGATTCTTGGGGTGCCTAATCTCACACAATCTCACCAACCCCCATGCCCGTGGTACTGCATCTTTCATCCATCTACTGTGACTCACCTCGGGCATGAAAAGACCACTATAGAATACAGCAGACTCAAGAGATTAAATATTTCTCCGCCAATGTTTAGGGGAAAAAAACCTTGCCTGAGCTAGAAACTAGAACTAGAACTAGTCATTTTCACCCAGAGAACCACTCGGTCGCAAGGAATCTCTTCCTCACACTGGTAACCTACCAGCTATGGTAGCGTGCCTTCCCTAGAGTGATTCCTGAAGAGCTACTCTTCGTGTTGCTTTCCCGCCATGCTTTAGTACATACCCCTGGGGTGAACATGTGCATCAGGGAAGAGAGCTCTGCCAGGCAGCCACCATCTGACACCGGAAGTTATGTAGTTACTAGTGAGATTACAGACCACAGGATCAAACTTATTCGAGAAGATATATTTAAGTTTTCCTTACACTCAGTTGCATGATGGGAGAAAAATATTATGCCCACCAAGGTGTAATAGGCAAAAGATGAGAAAGCAACATGGCTTTGCTTTACTACCTGTCAGACATCTGTCTAGGCATGGGGCTTCATTCAACCAGAACCCTGTAAGAATAATAGTTTAAAACCCCATTTGACAGACAAATTGAAGGCTCAGAGATGCAAAGTAATTGTCCAACCAACAACTCTTTAGTGTTAGCTCAGCCAGGATTCGCTCTTAGGTCTATATGGCACACAAGCCAGGTCCATACATTGAAGTGTGTTATGTCACCTACAAGTGAAAACCTAGCTCACAGTGAGCCTGATGATCGTGCATCTCTCTGCACACCCCAGGACATTGTGAGCCGACTTTAAAAAGGCACAGGCATGAGACAAATCCTGTGGTTTTAAAACAAGTCTCTTATAGACAGTTTCTCTAAGCATATGGGATAGTAAGAAATCATCATCTGGCAATATGGCTATATTAGCTACTTTTCTATTGGTTCGATAAAACGCCAACACAATTTATAGATAAGACTCTGTCATAGTGGAGAAACTTGGCAGTAAGTATCTGAAGCAGAAAGCTGAGAGCTCACATCTTGAGCAAAGAGAACAAACTTAAAGTGGCCAATGACAAGCATCCTCTAGAAAGCCACACCTCTTGGACCTCCCCCAAACACTACCTACTAGAGGCCAAATACTTAAATGCTCGAGACTATAGAAGAAGTCTCTTTAATCCATCAAAATGTCATGGCTAGATGGAACATGTTATAAAGAAAATGATCTCACTGATATGCTGAATATATCTGGAAACATGCTGAAAGGGCTCTAACCCCTTAGAGGACGTGAGGGCCAAGGCTGTAAGGAAACAAAGGGTCCCTGGCGGCACCTCCAGCATGAGGCCGTGTTGTGCTGGGTTTCTTTCTCTGGGTAAATCTCTGTTTATTTCAGAGGGTTGTCTACACTATCCCATGTGGACAAAGCCTTTGAGCTTTCCTTTGAAATTTTGAATTAATAATTTATTGCTCCCAAGTCTCTGAGTCTGGTCACTTGCTTAAAGGAAGGACCAGGCAGGCTTCTTAGCAGGCCTGCTGCTTATAGATCAACAGTGAATTGTGACCTCTGGAATGAAAATGTTTCCTTGCATGACAGTACCAACCTTCATAACCTTAGACTGGCCTCACCCTTCCCTGGTCCTAGGCATCTATCACTTGAGGCCACTCTACCTCCTTTGCCAAGACTGTGGCAAAGTCAAAACAAGACAGGGTAGGGGAGAGCCCATATGGACCACAAGCCTTGTAAAGTGGAACGTTGTTTATTGCTGCCTTTGTTCCCTGGGCCCTGGGTCGTAAGGGGGAGAACTGGGACTTGTTTGTGTTTACAGTCAGGGCAGGAATTATTTAAGCAATTTCGCACATTTAATTCACTGGGCATTCAAGACGGTTTAAACATCAATACAACATGCACTCGGCATTGAGGAAACCACTTAGCCCAGAATGGAAGACAGAGAATAAATAACATTTGTAAAGCAATGGGGAAGTAGTGGAAGAAAGAGAGAGTTGCCAACTCCCGCTTTAAAATTCACGAAGTTGGGGACTGAAGAGAGGGTTACACGGGCAGTTAAGGATGCTTGCTGTATCGTCTCAAGGATCAAAGTTCAAGACCCATCCCAGGAGCTTCTTAGGAAGCCAGGCACCCCACTCATGCCTGCTACCTTAGCTCCAAAGCAGCTGGAGGCTGAATGACCACTGTGGTTTGCTGGCGCCCACCCTAGGAGGAAACACTAGCTCCAGGGTCAGAGAGAGACCTTGAATCAAAGGGACAGCAGAGAATGACAGGCAGGACACCCAGTGCTCTCTTCTGCACACATCTGGATAGGCATAGATGCACACAGGCAGACACATGCACATAATATTTAGATAACGAACATTATAAAAATTCAAGAGAGGGAAGTCAATGGGAAAGAGGATGAACTAGAACAGAGTATAATGACCCATGGGCGTGAAACCCGTTACTTTGTGAACTAATTTGAGTTTTTTATTTAAAAGATGAAAGCTGAGGTTTGAAGAGTAAGCAGGAAATCAGGCAAATGGGAGGAGCAGGAAAGATACTGACAGACAGAGGGATGTGCAAAGACCCAGAAGCATGAAAGACCTGGATTAACATGGAACAGTCAGGGTTTGGCTTCGCTTTCATTCAAATATAAATTTGATGTCAATTTTATATTATACACACACACACACACACACACACACACACATATATATATATACACACATATACACACACACACACACACACACACACACACACACATATATATATATATATATATATATATATAATGATGTCGTCAAATTCCTGGATATCAGGAATGTGAAAATGGGGCATGGGGTAATTGTGCTAACTAACAACACAAACTAGAACCATCAGAGTGAGGGAGCCACAGTTGAGATAATGCCTCCATAAGGTTAGACTGAAAGCAAGCCTATAGAGGCTTTTTGTCCCTGTTTTTTTTTTGGGGGGGGGGGAGGAGGGTTTGATTGGGTGTGTGTGTGTGTGTGTGTGTGTGTGTGAGAGAGAGAGAGAGAGAGAGAGAGAGAGAGAGAGAGAGAGATGTGGGAGTGCCAAACCCACTGTGGTGTTTCCACTCATAGGTTGGTGACAGTCCTGGGTGCTATAAGAAAGCAGTCGAGCAAGCCATGAAAAGCCAGCCTGTAATCTTTCACAGTCTGGGCTCTGCATCAGCTCCTGCCTTCAAGGTTCTCGCCCTGTCGACATTCCTGCCCTAACAGCTTCCAGTAATGAACCATACACGGAAGTATAAATGAATAAACCCTTTCCTCCCCAAGTTGCTTTTAGTTATGGTGTTTCACTGAAACATTCGTAATCCTGACAGTAATCTTCATAACTGATTCCCACAGGCTCAGACTGATTGGAAGACACAAATATACATATAAGTAATCTCGGTGATTATACAGAAAACTGTATGTTCATAGTCTCAGATCCATAGAAGTATAAAAAGTATTAAAGAGGCTAAAACTAACAAATAGTGTAGCTTAATTCAAAGATGGACAAAAGATTTAAGTAGACATAGAATTCTAAAAGAGCTTATACAGCTGGCCAATAAGCACATGAGAAGGTGCTGGACCTTGTTAGAAAAATACAAGCAAATGGCACAGTGAAACAACGGTCCATGGCCACTGGGACAACGACTTTTAAAATTAAGAGATATTAGCAAGTGTTGGCAGGAATAGGGAGAAACTGGAACCATTCTCACACAGTTGAATGGAGTGGGAAATGAAGAAGCAGTTGAGAAAATAGAGTCTTCTCAAAAATCAAAACAGAATTACGGTAAGACTCAGTGTCTACATTCCAAATCATGCACCTCAAAGAGTGTAAAATAGAAACTTAGATACTTTGAAGGTCGGTGTTCACAGCAACATGACTCACAATAGCAGCATTAGGGGTGGAGAACCAAAGAACAGCAACACATGAATGGATAAGCCAAATAGAGAAAACATATACGACAGAATACTATTTTGATATAAGGAATTAAATTCTGTTATGTGCCTCTGTGTAGATAAGCTTAGAAAGCATTATGCCTGGGAGATAACCAGATCCAAAAGGACAAGAGGACAAGCTCATTAGGACAGGCAGACTCCCAGGGACCAAAGCCAAGGGAGCTGGGGAGGTTGGAGGGGAGAGGCGTCGCTTAGGGAATCTCTCTGAGATGATGAAAATGTCTGTAAGTAGATCGTAGTGCTGACAACACAATAGTGTGGAAGCCACCAAATTTTGTACTTAAAGATGGCTACAGTGATAAATTTCATGTCCATGTATGCTTTTTGAAAGACAAAAAATAGGAAAATACCTAAATATTAATAGCTTTCTCCTCTCTCTTTGCCCCCCCCCGTGTGTGTGTGTGTGTGTGTGTGTGTGTGTGTGTGTGTGTGTGTTTTCCTTAGTGCACATGTATTTTGCAATTCTAAAAAACTAATTTTAAGCCAGGAGGTGGTACTCAGGAAAGGGGGGGGAGTGCTTTCTGCGAGTTTGAGGCCAGACTGATCTACAGAGTTAAGTTCTAGGACAGCCAAAGCTATAGACAGAGAAACCCAGTCTCAAACAAACAAACAAACTAGATTTGGAAGAAAGGAAGGACGGGAGGAAGAAAGGAAGGAAGGAAGGTTGGTTGAGGCAAGAGGATCATGAGTTTGAGGGCAGCCTGAGCTACATGGAAAGACCCTAGCTCAGAGGGTGGGTTAGGTGCAAGATAAAAGCTGATTCTTTATCTAAGGCAGCAGCATGCCTGAGGAGTCACCTGAACTCTGGGGGGCAGGAACTAGTCTTGCAGATGTTTTGGGGGGCGGGTTTATAAAGTGTAGCTCAGGAATAATGTTGCCCAAAAGCTGATGATAGCATTCTGAATGCTGTACCCAGGAAAATCTCCACCCACTACCACCTTCACATGGACATCTTCCTGCAGTGCAGGAGTCATCTTGTCCCCTCCAGGTTAGTATCCTTGTCTCGGTAGCTTTCCTGCAATGGGAAGAAATAACCACCCACCAGAGCTTGGTGGCAGCAACCCAGGAATGGGAAGGAAATGCTGTCCCTAACAGTTATCATTTTTCCAGGCACTATTCTGGGACCCCCACAGCCGAGGGGAGTTCTATCTCATCCTGGAATTCCTCCATGCTGAAGAAGTGGTACATGCTGTGTGTAGCAGGCTTTGCTGGTTATATATAACCACTGTCATCTAGACCAACCCAGGTCCCAGAGCCTTCTCAGCATGATGGAGAGCAAACTTCCTGCTATAGCCAGCCACTGCAGTGACTTGGGACACTCGGGAAGCAATTCAGCCAGCTGCCAGCCATCATAAATCAGTGAAGGGATTTGGGACAGAAAAGCAGGACGTTTGTGATGTTGTGGCCAACCATTCCAACAGCCAGAGGCAAGAACTCACAGAAGCTTTTGAGATCGTGGGTGGCTAGGGTTTAATTAAAGATCTCCAGTCAGAGTTGAACAAAAACAGGGAAATCTTCTATCTAATCTATCTATTGATAATGATAAAACATCACAACCAAAAGGAAGTTGGGGAGGAAAGAGTTTATTTGGCTTACACTTCCACATTGTAATCCATCACTGAAGAAACTCAGGATAGGAGCTAAGACAGAGCTGGAACCTGGAGGGATGGACCAAACGCGGAGGCCATGGAGGGATGCTGCTCACTGCCTTGCTCCTTATTGCTTGCTCAGCCTGCTTTCTTACAGAACCCAGGACCACCAGCCCAGGGGAGGCTCCACCCACTGTAGGCCAGGCCCTCCCCATCAATCACTAATTAAGAAAATGCCCTGCGGCTGGAACTTTCGGACGCATTTCCTCAACTGAGGTTCCCTCCCATGTAGCTCTAGCTTGTGTCAAGTTGATAAAAAAAAAAATAGTCAGCACAATTTGATCCTGATCCTGTCTGTGCCATCTATGTGCAATCTTAGGAGTCAGAGACACTGAAAAGCAGTCCAGGAAGCAGGGAGGTCAGGAATATGTACTGACAGAGCCTGCACAAGAAAAATCAAAGAATTCTGGAAACTGTCATACACACACACACACACACACACACACACACACACGCTCATGTACACTTGTAATGGAATCATGTGTTTCCAGCCAAAATAATCTGCACAGCTGGAGATCCACCTCTCTCGGTTTGGTAGCTAGTTTGACAAAGACAAACAAACTAAATGTATCTTCCTTTGTTATGACTTCCAAACTGATTTTGACAGATTTCCCCGGTGCCCGTGCCTCTCTGCAAATTGAGGCTTGCTTGTCTGGCCACAGGAGCGCCAGCGCGGCATTCAGCTGATGGGGATTGCAGGTTCCTCTCAGATTTGTTTGCACAGCACTTCCTCCCTCGCCCAAAGTATACATTATGTGTGAATGAGGCTCGTCACCGTTCTGCATAATTACCGCATTTGGAGCCATTCTTTCCCCGAGAGTTTTCTCCCATTTCTTATGATTTCTGGTATTTTGCAGCCACCGTTATCGGTTTTCGAGGCTGAGGTTTAATAGCGCCTTCAAATGCAAATTTGACAACACAAGCTGGAAATTACGGGTAAGAAACAAAGGAACTAAACTTCCACTCCAGTGTTGTCCCAGTTCCACCTGATGCATAAAGAGCCCTGCACACAACACGGGCTTTTGTACGTTATAAGAAGAGCCTTAAGTTCCTGAAGACACTGCAAACTTAAGCTCCAAAACGGAGTCACTGTGCAGTATCTGACTTCACAGACAGTTACGTCCAGGATGCGTCCCAGCCAGCCAGTCTTTCCCCTTGGTATCATTTCTCTGAGGGCAATACATCAAATATGTTCTTACCACAACTGTCCAGGAAATGGTCCATCCAAGGAGCTGCCAAGGCTGGTGTCCTGGGCCAGTGCATGTTTCCTGGTTTTTATAGTCAGGGTTATAGGGAAAGGGGGGAATATCTCCAGCCAGAAAGCTAGGGCAAGAGGGGGGACCGACTGGTTCGGGAAGTGTGTATGTGTGGGAACCGCTGGCAGTGTCCCGTTAGGGGCCTCCGTCTACAGCACGGTTACACTGGAATTCAGACTCCGTCTCCATTCCGTCTTGGATGTCCCTTGCAGGGAGATTCAGGATCAGCTCCTCTGTGTGACATCACACTTCTGGGTCAGTGGATAACCACAGAAATGAATGACAAGTCATTCTTGCTTGCAAGTCCCACTGCCTCACTTCCCCTGACAAACCTCAGTGTGTCAACTGCCTCTCACCCCAGCATTTCAGTGTGGTCTGCTTTGAAAGTCCCCGAGCTTTAGGGTGGGAAGGAATTTTCAGAATCACAAATATTGTCCTTTTCGGGGACCATGAGACTTAGCTATAAAGAGCTAGCAATTCGCCTGTCTTTCTTCCAGGAAATAGTTATCATTGCCATAATGAATGTTTCGGGGTGGGGGTGGGGGATGTGAGAATGTTTTGAGAAAAGTCACAGAGAGAAAAGGCTCAGACCGAAATGTCTTTTGAAGATAAAGATTTCATTGGTGGCTCCAATAGTTATTTTTCTTGTTGTGACAAAATCCTTAACAAAATCAACCTCAGGAGGCAGGATCTAGCATAGCTTATAGGAGAGGGTGTGGCCTATGCCTGTCCTGGGGTAGCTAGAGCCTGGGGACACGCGGCCTTTGCCACCAGGAATCAAGTGTGAATGTGGGTGCGCTCCTGGAACCCCAGCCCCCGGGGGTGGGTGTGGGTGTGGAGCAAGTAGGGTGGGTGCTCCGTTCTTAGTTCACTGTCTCAGCAAATGCCCTCACAGACACGCCTAGAGACCTGTTTCCATGGTGATTACAATCCAATCACGTTAACCACGAGGACTAAACCAGCAACTGCTGTTCTCATTCTGCAGTATTTTAGGTTCGAATTAACACGAGACACTCAATCTATAAGCATCACACTGGCTATTCCGCGTTCCCCGCTCAAGCTAATTGAAGAACAGAGAAGGACAGAAATCCATAAATAGCGAGCAGGAAATTAGATTGTTTTTTTTTTTTTAAATCAATTCTCAGGACCTAAGTTATCAAGCTCTAAGAGAAAGAGGCTGCAAAAAAAAATATGATTTTTATCTGGGTCATAAAATTTACAGCTGTTTTCCTCTCTTAATTTAAATGAGGAAGCAACCGGCATGTGTAATATGCCAATCCGGCAGGACTCGGAGTGTGAATTCACAGGTGAAAACATTTATATATTTATCCAGAGTCAGATTTGCATGAAATAAATTTATCAAGGGACTATAGTTTTAAAGCTTGCCTTGCATGGCTGCCTAGGACCAGAAGAGAATTCTAGTATATTAAAGTAATAATTCCTTTTGAACTATGGCTATTAATGTAAGATGATAGAAACGGGCTAAAATAAACAATTTTCAAAGAAGGAACTAAAGCCAAATTATCTTGCTTTTCCAATACTTGTCAGTTGTAGCTTGAGCTATTCATGCTCTCAGAAGATAACTACCTGGAATTCTCTTGCTCATTCTGAGGCAGTGACAGAATTAAATTATTGATAGCCCCCTACTGGCATGAATCAAATACAGGGTGTTTGGTTACAACAGCTGAAAGGTTTCTTGAATGCAGGAGCAGCTGATGATTTGACAGAGAGTCAATTACTATGACTAGTCTACGTTGGATTTTGGAGTCGTTTTAATTATTCTTCACTAGATTTTTAAATTTCACTCCTCTTTAATGGCATATTTCAGGAGCTAGAGTACTGCTAGACACTGAAACGATAGAAACAGGGGAGACAGATGCAACCACAGTTCTCCTGGAGCTCAAGACGTGGAGAATAGACAATGATACCGGTGCCTGCAGCAAAGCCTAAGGATTCTGTAAGAAGAGAGTGCACACGCCCCAAGGAAGACCAGCTGCTCAAAGGAAGCCAGGGGGACTGGGGGGTCTAAGCAACCGGTCTGCTAGGTTTGCCAGAACATTTAAGACCTTATGCAGGTAGGAAAGGCATTCCAGACAGGAGGCGTGGAAACTCACCAAGTGCCTGTAGAATTACAGGTGTGTGCAACAGCCCAGAAACGCTTTGAGGAAATCCTATGTTTAAATGAATGGGATGTACAAAGGCTAAAAGACTCCTTTGAAAAAGTCCCATAAAGTAAAATAATTAACATTTTCCTTTTGAAATATGTCATTGCATTATGTTCTCAGTTAGTTTCAATTGAGCAAGCAAGCAAACAAGAAAGGTACAAAGAAAGGAAGGATGGAAAAAAGGAAGGAAGGAAGGAAGGAAGGAAGGAAGGAAGGAAGGAAGGAAGGAAGAAAACTTCCCATGTACTAGCTATTAAAACACTTGAATAAAAGCAGGATAGGCCGTTATAAGATATTTCTATTATATTTAAAATAGTCTGTCCCCGAGAGAACAAGTAAAAATATTAAATGATTTATGTCTACAGAATTAAAACCAAGATGTACTGACTTTACATATTATTAGCGATTAC